>OX381630.1:15060364-16269835 GCA_947459985.1 Diloba caeruleocephala | reverse complement strand
CTAACCTAACCTAACCTAACCTAACCTAACCTAACCTAACCTAACCTAACCTAACCTAACCTAACCTAACCTAACCTAACCTAACCTAACCTAACCTAACCTAACCTAACCTAACCTAACCTAACCTAACCTAACCTAACCTAACCTAACCTAACCTAACCTAACCTAACCTAACCTAACCTAACCTAACCTAACCTAACCTAACCTAACCTAACCTAACCTAACCTAACCTAACCTAACCTAACCTAACCTAACCTAACCTAACCTAACCTAACCTAACCTAACCTAACCTAACCTAACCTAACCTAACCTAACCTAACCTAACCTAACCTAACCTAACCTAACCTAACCTAACCTAACCTAACCTAACCTAACCTAACCTAACCTAACCTAACCTAACCTAACCTAACCTAACCTAACCTAACCTAACCTAACCTAACCTAACCTAACCTAACCTAACCTAACCTAACCTAACCTAACCTAACCTAACCTAACCTAACCTAACCTAACCTAACCTAACCTAACCTAACCTAACCTAACCTAACCTAACCTAACCTAACCTAACCTAACCTAACCTAACCTAACCTAACCTAACCTAACCTAACCTAACCAAATCGTCTGCAAAACATTCATTTCGCTTAAATTTATAACAATAAAACCAGTTTTTAGACCATAACTTTTTAAATTTGTTCCCATCCATACCAAGTTTTTTACACCATCGGATAGCCCTCTTCAAGAGCTATCCAACGACGTATCGCACGTGGGGTTTAACACCATCAAAAGTCAAAAAATTCTTAATAAAAGTTTAAATTTTACCATAAATACCTAAACCGAGTCGATGTGGTGAGTGCAGTTTTCACATACAATCACATATCTTGGCTTCTAGTAGGCGTATTAGGACGCGGTTTTCAGGCTTTTTAGTTATATTAAACCCATAGCTAGGCAATAGACCCTCAAAAGTGCAAGAAAATACCAAAAATTTTCCGTATAACAGATTTACTTTGAAAAATTTCATTAGTTTCAGTATTTTGCATAGCCCTCTGGGCCCCACAAGCTTTTGTACGCTCGTACGTTTGGCAAGTGGTCTCTGTAGTCCGTTTCTGGTGCAGATTGTCATAAATCGTCTGCAAAACATTCATTTCGCTTAAATTTATAACAATAAAACCAGTTTTTAGACCATAACTTTTTAAATTTGTTCCCATCCATACCAAGTTTTTTACACCATCGGATAGCCCTCTTCAAGAGCTATCCAACGACGTATCGCACGTGGGGTTTAACACCATCAAAAGTCAAAAAATTCTTAATAAAAGTTTAAATTTTACCATAAATACCTAAACCGAGTCGATGTGGTGAGTGCAGTTTTCACATACAATCACATATCTTGGCTTCTAGTAGGCGTATTAGGACGCGGTTTTCAGGCTTTTTAGTTATATTAAACCCATAGCTAGGCAATAGACCCTCAAAAGTGCAAGAAAATACCAAAAATTTTCCGTATAACAGATTTACTTTGAAAAATTTCATTAGTTTCAGTATTTTGCATAGCCCTCTGGGCCCCACAAGCTTTTGTACGCTCGTACGTTTGGCAAGTGGTCTCTGTAGTCCGTTTCTGGTGCAGATTGTCATAAATCGTCTGCAAAACATTCATTTCGCTTAAATTTATAACAATAAAACCAGTTTTTAGACCATAACTTTTTAAATTTGTTCCCATCCATACCAAGTTTTTTACACCATCGGATAGCCCTCTTCAAGAGCTATCCAACGACGTATCGCACGTGGGGTTTAACACCATCAAAAGTCAAAAAATTCTTAATAAAAGTTTAAATTTTACCATAAATACCTAAACCGAGTCGATGTGGTGAGTGCAGTTTTCACATACAATCACATATCTTGGCTTCTAGTAGGCGTATTAGGACGCGGTTTTCAGGCTTTTTAGTTATATTAAACCCATAGCTAGGCAATAGACCCTCAAAAGTGCAAGAAAATACCAAAAATTTTCCGTATAACAGATTTACTTTGAAAAATTTCATTAGTTTCAGTATTTTGCATAGCCCTCTGGGCCCCACAAGCTTTTGTACGCTCGTACGTTTGGCAAGTGGTCTCTGTAGTCCGTTTCTGGTGCAGATTGTCATAAATCGTCTGCAAAACATTCATTTCGCTTAAATTTATAACAATAAAACCAGTTTTTAGACCATAACTTTTTAAATTTGTTCCCATCCATACCAAGTTTTTTACACCATCGGATAGCCCTCTTCAAGAGCTATCCAACGACGTATCGCACGTGGGGTTTAACACCATCAAAAGTCAAAAATTCCCCTCCCACCCTCCCTGTGTCGTCTAAGCACGTGAAAAAGGGCCAATTAATAATAAAATTCACATAAGAGTAAATAATTACATCATCTAAGTAAATCTAGTCATGTCATCTACTAATTTAAGTCAGCTTAGCTTGGCCAGCGACCAGCTAGCGGCAGTCTCATTGGAGCCGAGCATACTTGTCGATTGCGGCGAACAGACATACCAGCAGACCAACACCGATTTGGCAAACAAACTTTTCCAGGATGCGAAAGCCCAAATGGAGCTATCGGGGAACCTGAAAACCAGCATTAAAAATGTTGTGAATAACAGTTTGTCGGGCTTACATGAGATTATTCACCGTCAAAACTCAGAGATACAAAACCTCCTACTGTTGTTAGAGCGGGCCAAGCTACAGAGACAGGAAGACGCTCTTCGTCTGCAGACAGAACACGCTAAACAGCTTACGGCTTTAGTAGGATCAAAGCAGACAAAAGACAGCACATCGGACGAGGTCCTAGCAGAAATTCAAAAACTTGCTATGCGACTAGAACAGCTGACGTCCAATACGAGTGCTTTGTCGATAGGTACCAATGTTCACAGCACCGATCAGGTTTTGGTTGAAGTGAGGGAGCTCAAAACTGAGGTAAGGGATGCGCTCCAAACAGTGGTTGAGACGGCAGGTCCAATAAGGACAGCGGTCGAGACATTGAGAGCCGACATCCGGGAGTATCCTACGAACTCTTCCCACCTTCCAAATACATTCTTTAGGACAGAAAATGATGCCACTCGAAGGCCCTCTTACGCCGATATGGCAATGAAACCTCGTCGCGCAGTTATAGTTGAATCGATCGACCCCCGAAAAACCAGTGAAGACATCATGTCAGACATTAAAAAGGGAATTAACGTAGTCGAACTAGGTATTGCCGTAAGTGGACTGCGAAAAGGGCGAAATAGTAAAGTAGTCGTCACGATGGAGTCTGATAAAGATCAGGAAGCCATGAGCAAGGCAATCAAGCAATTTAGCCAGGAGTACACAGTAACAGAACCAAGCGCTAGACTTCCACAGCTCAAGTTGATTGGGGTCACGAACGACCTAACCAACGATCAGCTTGTGAGCACTATAAAAAGTCAGAACGCAAACGTCTTAGGGGAATCAGTCAATGACGTTATGAAGGTGCTCAGAAGAACTAAGCACAGGAATGAGTGCCTCTGCAATGTTGTCCTCGAAACCAGTCCCAGAATTTGGCAAGCCCTTCGGGACACTAGAGTCAGACTCGCCTATCAAATTGTTGGCGCTATTGACCAGTCCCCGATTAAACAATGTTTTAAGTGCTTGGGTTTCGGTCATGAGGCGAAAAGCTGCACACAAGAACAAAAGTGCGGATACTGTTCCGAAAGCCACGACACCAGGGCCTGCCCTCGCCAAACACCACCTAAGTGCGTAAACTGCAAACCAGCAATGGATCAGACGCATCCCGCTTACAGCGAGCAGTGCCCAGAGTGGCGCAAATATGACCGGTTATCCCGATCAGTTATAAGTTATTGTTAACGATACGGGCAACGAAATAAACTCAACAGGCGCTTCGACAACAAATAGGACTGCATTGAAAATCTTACAAGTGAATCTCGGTAGAGGGCTTACCGCAACACAAGAGTGTCTCAAAGAGGCACTAGACCGCAAATACTCAATTGTGCTCTTACAGGAACCATACGTTGGGAACCTCGGGCATACTAAACTGGGGTCCCATAAAGTTATCCAGTTCTCTCACCCTGACAAACCAGTTAAATCGGCGATCGTAATTCTCAACGACAGGCTCATTGTAACAGAGCACCCAGAAATGTGTACTCAGAACGTCGCTTGCGTGGTTCTAAGGCTTGGCAAAATTAGTGTTGGCATTATCTCAGTGTATCTGGAGGGTACCGAAGATATAGAACCATACCTGCAGCACATCCAAAAAACCGTCCAACATATGGGTACGCCACACGTTATTCTAGCTGGCGACGTCAATGCCAAAAGTTGCTGGTGGGGAGGAGACGAGGAAGACACCAGAGGAACTGCGTATGCTGAACTGTTGGCCCATCTTGATATGGCTATTCTCAACTCAGGATCAACACCTACTTTCAGCGTTTTCCGCAATAATAGGACTTGTGAAAGCATCGTGGATGTAACTGCATGCACCAACGCAGTTTTGCCCAGAATTAAGAACTGGGAACTAGATATGAATCTTGTTACGACGTCGGATCATAGAGCTATCACATTTGAACTACACCCAGACCCACAAACTATAACAGCACCGAGGTTAACAACCAGGAAATACAAAACGAAGAAAGCAGACTGGTCAGCCTTCGGAGATTGTATTAAACACCACCTATTAGAACAGAATATTAACAAAGAGACTTGTGATAAAATACAGTCACCAGAGGAACTGAATGACCTAATTGACACCTTCACAAAAATTGTCACTACAGCTTGTAGCCAAACCATACCTTCTGTTAGTGGAACTAAATCCAATAAAATAAAGTGGTGGTCAAAAGAGCTAAAACAACAGAAACAGGATGTGATAAGGCGTCGTAACAAGATTCGAAAAGCAAACCCTTGGAGGAGACCTGTTCTTGTAGAAGAATACCTAACAGCTTTGGAACACTATAAAGAGAACATAACGAAAACAAGACTCTCAAGCTGGAAGGACTATTGCACTGGACAGGAGCGGGGCACCATGTGGGAACAAATCTACAAGGCACTGACAATTACTAATCGCCAAAGTGATTGCTTGTTGAGAGACCAAAATGGGAAACCACTGGATCCAACACAATCAGCGACACTACTGGCCGACACTTTTTACTCCAAAGACGACCCAACAACGGACAATCCCAATCAAGTTACACTGCGACAACACACTGAAAACCATATAATAGCATTAAGAGAGAAACAGAACTTATCGACGAACCTTACCACCCCATTCAATGAGGACGAACTTCTTAACGTCATAAGGAAAATCGGCCCAACAAAAGCGCCTGGTGAAGATGGATTTACCGCAGACATCTGTCTACGCACCATTACAAACTCAGACGGCCTGTTTCTCTCTATCCTCAACAAGTGCTTGCAACTGCGTCACTTTCCAAAAATATGGAAACTGGCAATCATAAGGATTATCCCAAAACCACAGAAAGCAGATTATTCAGCGCCAAAGTCCTACAGACCAATTGGACTCCTACCCGTATTTGGCAAAATACTGGAAAAGCTGTTCACCAACAGACTGACCTGGCACCTAGGAAATCATGGACTATTGAACAAAAGCCAATACGGGTTCATGCCCCAAGTGAGCACTGAGGACGCACTTAACAAAGCAGTGAACCTGATCCGCAGTGAGGTTGCTGAAAAGAAGATCGTAGCGGTCGTCTCACTGGACATTGAGGGGGCCTTTGATAGTGCTTGGTGGCCCCTAATCAAAAGCCAGCTGATATCTAAAAATTGTCCAGAAGATCTTCTACTGTTAGTCGATAATTATTTATCGGACAGAACAGTTCGAGTGCAATATGCAGGAGAACAGATCACCAGACCGACCAATAAGGGATGCATACAGGGATCTACTTGTGGACCGCTTATGTGGAACATACAGCTGGATCCCCTACTGAACAAAGTGCAAGAACTGGATGCTCATGTTCAAGCGTTTGCGGACGATATCTTAGTCGTCGCTTCTGCCTCAACAACGACTGATTTAAACGTCAAAATTAACACAGCCTTGAAATGCATTGCTGACTGGGGTAAAGATAGTAAGATGCGCTTCGCAGCACATAAAACTCAGGCTATAGTCGTCACAAAACGTCTCAAATTCGACGCCCCCCGCTTTGAAATGACTGGAGTCCAGATCACCATCTCCAACGAGTTAAAAGTTTTGGGTCTTACAATAGACTCAAAACTCATCTTTAAAACTCATCTCCAGAATGTCTGTAATAAGGCGGTAGGAATATATCGTGCTGTATCATCGGCCACCAGAGCAAGCTGGGGTCTTAGTCCGGAAATAACAAGATTATTATATACAGCGGTGGTTGAACCGATAGTGTTGTACGCGGCTAGCGTCTGGGCGCCTATAATAGAAAAGAAGTATGCGAGAGTAAGGCTAAACCAACTGTCGCGTAAATTCGCCATTTTAATATCGAAGGCGCATAGAACTGCCTCGCATACTTCGGTACTCTGTCTAGCTGGAATTTTGCCTCTCGACCTTAGAGCAAAGGAATCAGCGGAACTTTATGAGCTCAAACGAGGTAAACCATACCCAGAACTACCAGGATTCAATGTGGAACGTAGAGTTAGCCCATTCGAACTGCCCCATCCTGCAGAAAGAACCCCGATTCAGTACAGACTATTGAATACACAAGAGGATGTCGACGAAATAGATAACACAGCACCCAAATTATTCACGGATGGCAGTAAAATGGATGGCAGGGTCGGAGCTGCAGTCACTTGGTGGGAGGTTGGAGCGGAGGTCCGTAAAACCAACTTTATATTAGCCCCACACTGCTCCGTTTACCAAGCCGAATTGGCTGCTGTGTTACGCGCCGTCGAAATGATTAACAAAAGCCAGACAACGAACCTAGCCAATGTATTAAGTGACTCTAGATCCGCCCTGGAATCCATCTCAAACCCAGAACACACAAGTCCTATTGTCCATGAGATCCAAACAAGAATAAAAGACATGAAAGCCAAAAACAAGACAGTTTGCTTCTACTGGATCAAGGCACACGCAGGAGTGCTTGGAAATGAAAGAGCTGACGACCTGGCGAAGGAAGCTGCCATGAAGAAAAAGACTAGCCCGGTGTATGATGGCATCCCTGTATCCTTCCTTAAAAACTCATTGAGACAGAAGACAATCGATACTTGGAACCAAAGATACCAAGAGGCGGAAACGGGCAAGATTACCAAACTTTTCTTCCCTAACATACCTGAAGCTCACTCAATAGTAACACAGATCCATATGTCAAACACATTAGCACAACTTTTCACTGGACATGGAGGATTCAAAGAATACCTGCACCGTTTCAAGCTGGCATCATCTTCAAGTTGTGTATGTGACACAGATACACCAGAAACGGTAACCCACATCCTAGATGAATGCCCTAGGTTTGAAGCACACAGGCAGGATATAAGCACTAATTTACAAATACAAATAAGTTCTATAAATTATAGCACAATTATCCAGAACAAAGACCATCGCCGTGACTTCATAAAATTCGCAAAACGAGTCGTAAAAGTTGCGGCAAAAATGAACGGCAGTACCGCTGTGTAATTATTAAAATTGATTTACTTTTACTTGATTAATGACTGATTGATTGTTTTTTAATTCATAATATTAAGTTACAATTTATTAAAACACACGATAAAGAAAGAAAAAGAGAAAAAAAAAAAAAAAAAAAAAAAAAAAAAAAAAAAAAAAAAAATGCTTGAATAATACAGTTCAACTAATTGTATTAATGATTCTGTACCAGTATTTATAAATAGTTTTTTCTTAAGATAATCGTAACACAGATTTAAAGTCTAATGTGATTTTAAATAGAAGAAGAATTATATAAAGATCAATGATTGTAAATAGCTACCCAGAATATTTAAAACCTAGACAAATTACAAAAAGGTTAAACCGTCACAAAATAAATAGTGACGATAACTAGTACTTTTACTTTTATTTGTGAACTTTCAAAGTGACAGCGGAGTAGGAAAAGTGAAAAACCTAAAGTTTTTAGGTTAAGTTGCACAAAAGTTTCAGTTTTTCCTGAATAAAAGTGTGTGTTGTGCATATTTTTGGACGAAAAAATTGCCGACGTGTGGGGACGGGTGGTGCCCACCTCCCTGCACAAGCAGAAAATCGCCATCACAAAACGCCGAAGTAGGAAAACAGAAAATCAAAAAATTTTTCAAGACCGCATGGCAACTTTTTGACACCGATTGAGCTGAAAAATTTTCTGGAGGTAAAGGCTAATACCACTAATAACTTCAACTGATCAAAACAATTTTAACTTTTATAGTTTGTTTTTAATAAATTATTAAGTGCAAAAAACTTTGAGCACCGATATCTTTAAAACAAGATCTACAACAAGACTTTCCAGCCGAACCGTTTGCTGCGCGCTGGCCAGGGGAACAGCCCAAGACAAGATTTAGAATTTTAGGATTAATATTTTACAAAATAAAGTTAAAAATATCAAAAAATTTAAGCTCTAACTGTTTTTCCTCAAAATTTTACTTATTTGGTTATAGTAAATTGTTTATTATAATTTTGTATTAAAGAGAGAAATTTGTAGAAAATTTAGGTATTTTTAGTGTAATTTTAGCGCTTATATTTTAGAAGTAGCAAGGGTTTCAATATAATTTTGTGTTTTTCTTGAATTAATTAAAAAATATTAATCATAAAATTATTTGGAGACCGGATTTGGATTGGGGACATTTTTCCCTATCTCCAGATACCAAACACGACGGCATTAGGTCTAAATTTGTAGAATTTAGACTTCATTTGACATATTTAGAGTGGCGCGGACGCCATCTTTGAAATATACAAATACAAGTATCTCTGGAACCAGCGCTCGTAGAGAATTGCGGTTTTCTTTATTATACTAAGATATCGTTGTAGAATATCAATACTGGGTTCTTGACCAGATTTGGGTTGACACATATTGGTGCACGGATCTCACCAGATTCGTGTCGAACGTGAAATTCCACTCACCCTAAACCCAAAAACCGCGTTTCTGCGACCCCTGGGGCCAGAGTTATATTAAGTTTAAGACTGAATTTGACGTTTGTGGCGCAATTTTGAAAATATTCAAACGCCTATAACTTACCATAGTATTAAGATATTTATTTGGAATTTTTTGTGTTGTGTTCGTTGGGGTTTAGAGCACATGCCCACGCTGTCAAAACCCGGATTGGGACCCTATAAATTTCTGTGGCCCCCGGTGGTGCTATCGTACGCAGGGCGTCAGGGACAGCCAGGGGAAACGAAAACCGATTCTCTCCGACCAGTGGGGACCGAGATATCGGCAATTTAAGATAGTCCGCGCATAACCCGGATTAAAACCCGAAGGCGTGCACTTGCGGTATCTCGGGAACGACTGGGGGTAGCGACTCGGGATTTTTTCGGGCATTCCTGGCGTGCTGCAGGCTCCCTCCGGGGACCACAGGCATTCTTCTGTCTCTTCTCCTTTTATCTTCTTCTGTCTTCTTTTTCTTCTTTCTCTTCTTTTTTTGATTTTCTTTTTGGGGTCTGTCTATGGGACCTCAGCGAGCACTGAATACATAGATTTTGGCAACCACGTGCTAAACGGATTTCGTTCTGTTTGTACAAAAAGGGAATTTTCTCCCTTTAAACCGTTTACATCGACTGATTGGCGCTGACTTGCATTATTGCAATAAAATTTAGATTAATTTAGGCTAGGTATACACTTTACATTTATTTTACAATTTTAATGTTAATATTAGTTTATTTAAACGACTAGATTATCTAATTATATATCTTGAGATTTTGTGACTTGCGTATCTCCCCTTCATTATATCACCATGAGTAATCCCACTTTGAAACCATCGCCAAAGTACCCTGCAAGCAGGGGAAGCTTAAGTGGGGGTCAAAAGTGCTCGTCTTGGCTCCAGGAAGCTATGCATTACAGTAAGAAGGCCAAAACGGCCCTAAACGAAGCCAGAAATTTAAAAGGAGACCTAAAAGTGCTAAATTTTGACATGCTTGACAGGTTGACTTCGTTGGTTGGTGATATGGAGAAACATTTTGAACCGATAGGTGGTGGGGAAAAGACGAGTAATTTAGGAAAAACAGTTGACTCCATATCTGAGACTGTTGCTATAAATAAGGTAATTTTGCAAAGTATTGGAGAAAACCTCGAACAGAGGTTTAAGGAATTGGAGAGTAAATTGATGGAAAGAATAGAAGATGGTGTTGAAACGATTAACACAACCACTACTATGGTAAAGGAATACCAAACGGAGGAAACCTGTAAGCGAGTAATAGAGGTGGTGGATAAAAGTACTTCACATATGGAAAGCTTTGTTGCTGGCTCGTTCGAGGCTTTTATTGAAACAATAGATGCGCAGACAGAATTGATAGTTCATGAGGTGAAAGAAAAAGTGGAGGTCCTAAAATCTAGCATCACATCTGCGCATGAGGACAGGGAGATTGTGGGAGAAATACGAGAAATAAAAACTGTAGTGGAGGGTCTCCAGATACGGGATCTCGGGTCTGGAGGTTCTCCCTCGTACGCAGATGCAGTAAGGCAACCAAAAACACCATGGGAGCATAAGCCTACACACTCTCTCATCATCTCTTCCACTGAGGGCAAGGACACTTCAGGTGAAGTAGTTGAACATATCAAAGGAGCGCTGGACGCCAAGAAAAGCGGAATTCAGGTGGAGAAGCTGAGGAAAATACGAGATGGGAAGATCATCCTCAGCTGCTCCACCAGAACGGAGCTGGATAAGGTAGAGGCCCAATTGAAAAAGAACGCGAACATCGTCTTCGAGGAGGCGAAAAATAAAAGCCCGTTGGTAATACTTAAGAATGTATTGTCCTACAACACCAATGAAGAGATCAAGGCCGCCTTACATAAGCAAAATGACAACTTATTGGGGGACCTGGCGACTGACATAAGCCAAGCTGAGGTCATGTATAGACGCAAGGCTCGAAATCAACATGAGTGCCATTTGGTGTTCAGAGTGACGCCCGCGCTATACCAGAGGCTACTGTCAGTCGGCAGAGTATACATAGACCTTCAACGCGTCCGTGTGGAAGATCAATCACCTTTAGTGCAGTGCACTAAATGCCTCGCATATGGGCACGGGCGCAAAGTATGCACAGAGGCTGTGGACCTCTGCTATTATTGCGGAGGCCCCCATCTAAAGGCAGAGTGCGAGCAATTCCTGGCGGCCCAAGCACCGACGTGCAAAAATTGTGTAAAGGCAAAGTTAAATGATACCACCCACAGCGTCTACAGCGATCAGTGTCCTGTTCGAAAAAAGTGGGACGCGCTAGCGAGGACGGCTGTAGCCTATTGCTGATGTCGACGCTGTCGTCCCACAAGATAACAACGTCATCGAACCGAGCACATCTGACGTCCATCCACATTTTATAATAGGGCACATATTAAAACAGAAACATCAAAATTTTAGGAAACTGGGCAACAAAAATTTCGATATTAAAATATTAAATAAAAAGGTCTTTCAAAAAACAATAATACTTACACATACAACTAAAATTGCAGATACAATGAATTGGACGTACTTTCGTGTGAAAGAAAGCCAATCAAAATGCAAGTTGGTCAATGTCAGCGGTTTGATAAGTTTTAGGTATAAACTAATATATGATTGGTATTAGAAACTATGCTTGATTATATTTTGATATAAATATATAAAAGCATAATAAAAACCTAGTATAGTACTAGTTGTATGTAACGCTGAATAAAAAAGCCATAAAATATTGTCAATGTTAAGTACTGTATTGAGAAACTGAATTAGAAACTGTTAAGCAATATATGTAAGTGTATAAGTAAAATAGTATATACCATGTATTTATGATACATGCACATACACTATGTAATGTAGAAACTAAGTAGCTATAAGATACTAAATAACAAAAAAAAAGAAGCAAAAGAATATAAAATGAAAAGAAAAAATAGTATACAAAAAAGGAAAATGGAACTAAAAATAAAATAAAATTATTATAAAAAAAAAAAAAAAAAAAAAAAAAAAAAACAAAGTATACAAAAAATATAAAGAAAAATAAAAATTACATAAATATAATATAATCTATATTTTTTAAGATAGTCTCCTAGGAAATAGAATAGTAAGAAAATAAATTGTTATAATATATTTTAATGTGTATATGTGATCCCTTTATATAAGAAAGAAATATTTCGTTAAGAAATTGTTTAAGTTAATCAGGATATAAAATTGTAATAATATAAGTTGATGGAGTAAGTAAGGTGTGCCAATTTAAAGACACCAATAAACAATATATGTCAAGCACGTACTGTAAGTAAGAGTAGCCGCAAATGTAAAGATTATTATCTGAAATAAAAAGTGTTGCGAAACTATTCATCCACCAAAGGTCCCCGATTACACATGTTGGGGGAGAAAACGCGGTCCGGACTTAGGTCCGGGCAAATAAAAAAAAAAAAAAAAAAAAACCTAACCTAACCTAACCTAACCTAACCCACATATCTTGGCTTCTAGTAGGCGTATTAGGACGCGGTTTTCAGGCTTTTTAGTTATATTAAACCCATAGCTAGGCAATAGACCCTCAAAAGTGCAAGAAAATACCAAAAATTTTCCAAATTTTCCGTATAACAGATTTACTTTGAAAAATTTCATTAGTTTCAGTATTTTGCATAGCCCTCTGGGCCCCACAAGCTTTTGTACGCTCGTACGTTTGGCAAGTGGTCTCAGTAGTCCGTTTCTGGTGCAGATTGTCATAAATCGTCTGCAAAACATTCATTTCGCTCAAATTTATAACAATAAAACCAGTTTTTAGACCATAACTTTTTAAATTTGTTCCCATCCGTACCAAGTTTTTTACACCATCGGATAGCCCTCTTCAAGAGCTATCCAACGACGTATCGCACGTGGTGTTTACCTCCATCAAAAGTCAAAAAATTCCCCTCCCGCCCACCCTGTATCGTCTAAGCACGTGAAAAAAGGTCATTTTAATAATAATATTTAGATTATTCTTGAGAAAATTAAAACGTCGTCCAAGTAGACCTTACTTTTACTTTACTTTACATTGACGAAAATATCACTCTATTTAAGATACATATAGACCATTGACGCGGAATATTACGTAAGCTTTTATTGCTAATTTAAGAGACCTTCCTACAATTAATTTTTACTATTAATACACGACTAGTCCTCTGACAAAACATGTTCGCCATTGGCACACCGACCAAAAAGCAAACGGCAACTCGTAAAAGCGACCCACAAAAATCACCAAACTTGACAGAGATGATGGGACCATCTCAAAAGGACACGTCAGAGACGGTGACAACCTCAAACGTGAGGCGTAGCATCGGAGAATGGGAGGCGGTGACAATAAATACAAAACCCTGTCCTTCAGAAACACACCCACACCCACCGAAAACAGCCCACTTGTTGACACCGGTGTCACCTCGGAAAGTCAAGCAGAATCCAGTGCCCCCTCAGGAGTCGAAAGGCGCGACACGTAGAGCTTCTGGTGAACTTCCCGGGACGCCACCGGGGTTGGCACAGCCACCTGTAAACTCCACCAACCGTATATCTCAGGCGCGGAACTGTCTTCAGAGAGTAAAACACTATGTTAACGAGTCTCGCAATTTGAGGACAGATCTGAAGGCTGGAATTATTGCGGGGGTGGACAATTTGTACCAATTGGTTAAGGAAGCTACGGTAGAAGCAACGTCAGCAGCAAAGATAGGGACAGCAGCAGCAGCAGCCAAACCGATGTTACCTGTAACAAAAGAAATGGGTATTAACACAATAGAGGAAAACAGGGATATAAATGCAGGGACTATAAAACGAAACCAGATGCAAGAAAACATCACGGATAAAGAAGGAAAGGAGTTAATAAAACTCCTAAAAGAACAAGGTGAAAAAATTGACAAAACTGTCAGGGAAATGGAACAGATAAAGGAAAAACTCGCGGATATACCAAAAGCCCTTCCCAAAATTATAACTCCAAGCGAGAAACTGCCACACACGCGGAGCGCATTGCACTCTATTGTAGTGGCATCAAAAGACGGAAATGAAACCGGGGACGAGGTTTTAGACCGGGTTAGGAAGGCCGTCGATGCAAAGGAAGGATGGATTAAGGTAGAGCGAGTGAGGAAGGCAAAGGACAGGAAGATAATAATGGGCTTTGAAACAACAGAGGATAGAAATAAAATTAAGGAAAGATTGGAAAAAGATGGAGTCAACCTCGACGTCGAAGAAGTGATGAATAAGGACCCGTTATTGATTCTGAGGGATGTACTCCTGATGCACACCGATGAGGAAGTCCTCAAAGCGGTCAAGAATCAGAATCAGGAACTCTTTCACGGTCTCGAAAATGTGGATCAGAGAATGACCATAAGATATCGGAGGAGGACGCGCAATCCACATTTGAATCACATTGTGCTTAGTGTATCTCCCACAATCTGGAGGAGGGCTATAGAATTAGAAAAGCTCCGTATAGACCTTCAGAGAGTACGCGTTGAAGACCAGACGCCACTGGTGCAGTGTACCCGATGCTTGGGGTATGGCCACGGCAAACGTCTATGCAAAGAGCCAGAAGACCTATGTAGTCACTGCGGTGGACCGCACCTAAGAGCAAACTGCGCCGACTGGCTTGCTGCAGAGCCGCCTTCGTGTCGGAACTGCCAGAGAGTCAACCTAGAAGTGACTAAACATAACGCCTTTAGTGTTGAGTGCCCCGTCCGTAAGAAATGGGAAAACCTGGCAAGATCCACTGTAGCGTACTGCTAAGGTGGCCCCAGATGTAAACGTAGACAGAGGTTATCGGTATCGTGCAATTCAGGCCAACTTACAAAGATGTCGCCAGGCAACAGAGGAGCTTGTAATGGAAGCAACAAAGCGAAATATCGCCTTTGCAATGTTGCAGGAACCATATACGGGATCCGCAAAGAAACTAAAGTGTTTCCAAGGCACGCGAACGATACAGTGCGAAAAGAGTACAGACAAGACCAACAAGTCCGCCATCGTACTGTTTGACAGCAACATTGACGTGACCCATTGCCCAACGCTAACAACAGAAAATATAGTTGTAGCGCAACTTAAAACAGAGGCCTGGAAAATCACTGTCATCTCAGCGTACCTTGAAGGAGACGGAAACATAGAGGCCGACATCAATCATATCCATAAGATCATGAACTCAGTTGGAGAGAAGTGCACGATACTAGGGGGGGATGTAAACGCCTGGAATATCTGGTGGGGAAGTGGAGAGACAAACCAAAGAGGAAAAGAGCTAGCAGGTGCATTGGACCAGATGGAACTCTGTATCCTGAATAACGGAACATTACATATTTGATTACCACAGAGGAGGCAGACGGTTTACAAGCTGCGTTGACATAACAGTCTGTACTGAGGACATGCTTGACAAGGTTGTCAAATGGAGACTAGATGGAGACGTAACAATTTCTGACCACAAGGCAATTCTGTTCGAAGTGAATCTTAAAAAGTCAAAAGGAGTAGAAATAAAAAGAACAACCAGAAAATTCAACACGAGGAAAGCTAACTGGGCAGAATTCCGAGAAGAAGTCTACCAGCTATGGACAAATAAGGAAGTAAACAAAGAAGAAGTTGATAAAATCGAAACAAAGGAAGAACTAGACCAGAAAATAGAAGAATATACGAAAGCAATAGAAGAAGCGAGTGAAAAACACATACCAAAAATAAAGGACAAGAAGCGAACGGAATTGCCTTGGTGGACAGAGGAATTAACAGCGAAGAAACAGGAAGTAAAGAGATATAAAAGACGGCTTAAAAATGCAGCAGCAGTGCGCCGAGAGGGAGTTCTTCAGAAATACCTCTCCGTCAAAGAGGAATACTTGCACCTCATGAACAGTACAAAAACAGACAGCTGGAAGACCTTCTGCCAAAAGCAAGACAGGGAAAGTATGTGGGACGGAATTTATAGAGTAATAGGCCGCACAACATCAAGGCAAGAAGACATACCATTGGTCCAAAATGGTGAAGTACTGGAAGGAGTAGAGTCTGCCAAGGCATTGGCAGAAACCTTCTATCCGGAAGATGAAGCTCAAAAAGACAATGCAGTCCATAAGGTGATAAGAGAAAAGGCGAACCGTGTGAATGAGGGTGAAGATGATGAATCAATTGACCCCCCATTCACGTTGGATGAACTCAAATGGGCTGTAGATAGCTTCAACCCAAAGAAGGCACCCGGGCGAGATGGGTTCACAGCGGACATATGCAGAGTAGCTATCGCTCGTACTCCAGAGTTATTCTTAGCTCTTCTGAATAAGTGCCTGAGCCTCTCCCACTTCCCTACCATGTGGAAGGAAGCAGTAGTGGTAATCCTGCGTAAACCGGGAAAGGAGGACTACACCATACCCAAATCATATCGTCCGATTGGCCTTCTGCCGGTATTAGGAAAGATTTGGGAGAAAATGTTGATCAGGAGAGTTAGATGGCATACTTTGGAGGGAGCGAACAAAAGGCAGTACGGATTTACACCACAACGCGGCACTGAGGACTCCCTGTATGACCTAGTGAGCCACATAAGACAAAAGCTGTCAGAAAAGAAATTGGTCGTTGTGGTATCCCTGGACATAGAGGGAGCCTTCGACAGCGCCTGGTGGCCCGCAATTAGATGCAGACTCGCAGACACGAAATGCCCAAAGAACATACGAAAAGTCCTCGATAGCTATCTTACGAATCGCAAAGTCCAGGTTAGATACGCCGGGGCCACGTTTGAGAAAGCCACAACAAAAGGATGTGTCCAGGGATCTATAGGTAGTCCCACCTTTTGGAACTTGTTGCTGGATCCTCTGTTGAACAGCCTAGAAAAGAGAGGAGACTACTGTCAGGCGTTTGCGGACGATGTTGTTTTGGTTTTCTCCGGCGAAACAGCACTCGAAATACAGAGACAGGCAAACACGACCTTAAAGCATGTCCAGGAGTGGGGTGAAGTGAATAAGCTTAAATTTGCACCTCAAAAAACTAAAGCGATGCTAATCACGAATAAACTCAAGTACGACACGCCACTCCTGCATATGGGGGGGACAGAGATTGCCATGTCAAAGGACATAAAAATACTAGGGCTGACTATCGACGACAAACTTACGTTCAACGCACATGTGGCAAATACTTGCCGCAAAGCGTTGAACATCTACAAACAGCTGGCGAGGGCAGCCAAGGTAGAATGGGGGATCTCGCCGGAGATAACCAGAACAATATACGTAGCAGTAATAGAGCCCATAATAATGTACGCAGCAAGTGCCTGGGCACCGGCGACGGACAAAGTAATGACCCAGAAACACCTAAACGAGGTACAAAGAGGATTCGCACAAAAAATTGTCAAAGCGTATAGGACCACATCCCTAAACTCGGCCCTTATACTCTCAGGACTGCTTCCACTAGACATGAGGATCAGAGAAGCAGCCTCCCTTTTTGAAATAAAGAAAGGACATTCCAATAGAGTTATAGGGGACCGCGACGTCGAGACACCAGTACCCTACACCACAACACCTCACCCACACTTATACAACTGCATCGAATTCGGTCAAATTAACAACCGGGCAGAACTTGCCCAATTAGAAGACAATGGATACGCACTCTTCACGGATGGTAGCAAAATAGAGGGCAAAGTTGGCGCGGCACTTTCCGTTTGGAGAGGTGGCGCAGAGACCATGACTCGTAAATACAGACTGGAACAGTTCTGCACCGTGTTTCAGGCCGAGTTACTTGCCTTAGCTAAGGCAACCGAAATTATCAGCAGTCATAAGTCCGGGAATTTTTTTACAATTTATAGTGACTCCAGATCAGCACTGGAAGCAGTCACTCGAGGCGTTTCTCTCCATCCCTTGGCTGTGGAAACCAGGCAGAATATCCAGGAGGCGACAAACCGTGGGAAAATCATAAAGCTGTTTTGGATTAAGGCCCACGCGGGAATGGAGGGAAACGAGCGAGCAGATTGTCTGGCAAAAGAGGCAGCACTACATAAGAAGACCAAACCAGACTATGACAGATGTCCAATCTCATTCGTAAAGCGTCAAATCCGCGAGGATACGCTTGGCGAATGGGACACAAGGTACAGAGTGGGACAAACTGGGGCAACTACTAAATTATTCCTACCAGATGCTAGACATGCGTATGATACGGTTAGGAAAATAAATCTAGATCCGTTGTTAGTGCAAGTGCTGACGGGGCATGGAGGATTCTCCGAGTATCTAAACCGGTTCAAGTGCAAGGAGAGTCCGGCGTGCCATTGCGGTACAGGGGACAATGAGAGTGTAGTGCATGTGCTGACGGAATGTCAAATCTATTGTAAAGAAAGGTACGATCTAGAACAGCAAATTAATTATAAAATAGACACCAAAAATATGGCAGAAATCCTGTCGAACAAAGATGTGCGAGGCAAATTTATAAAATATTGTAAAACTATAGCCAAAATTGTAAATAATAAAAATAAAACAAGATAAAATGTAAAATGTGTGTAAAATGTATATATAATAATTATATAAGCATTAGTTCACAATAGATTTAAATAGAAATTGTACAATGCATAGCACAAAAAATGTATATAGATTACAAGTAATAGACTAATTAAGATAAATAGGGTTGAATTGTAAAGTTTAAATAGAAATAGTAAAGAAATAGGTAAAAACAAATCACTGTATAATAGAATAAAATAACAAAGATAAAGAGTAATTATAAGATAAAACAAGAATAAGTGTAAATTATAGATGTAAGAGCTTATGTAACTGTAGTTTTGCCAATAAAAAACTGAAGTATTAATAAAGGCACTGGTCTACCAAGCCAGTGGAAACAAAGAGAAAGAGAAAAAAAAAAAAAAAAAAAAACCTAACCTAACCTAACCATATCTTGGCTTCTAGTAGGTGTATTAGGACGCGGTTTTCGGGCTTCTTAGTTATATTAAACCCATAGCTAGGCAATAGACCCTTAAAAGTGCAAGAAAATACCAAAAATTTTCCGAATTTTCCATATAACAGAAATTGAAAAATTTCAGTAGTTTCAGTATTTTGCATAGCCCTCTGGGCCCCACAAGCTTTTGTACGCTCGTACGTTTGGCAAGTGGTCTCTGTAGTCCGTTTCTGGTGCAGATTGTCATAAATCGTCTGCAAAACATCTATTTTGTCCATATTTATAACAATAAAACCAGTTTTTAGACCATAACTTTTTAAATTTGTTCCCATCCATACCAAGTTTTTTACACCATCGGATAGCCCTCTTCAAGAGCTATCCAAAGACGTATCGCACGTGGGGTTTAACACCATCAAAATTCAAAAAAAATCCCCTCCCACCCACCCTGTGTCGTCTAAGCACGCGAAAAAGGGCCAATTAATAATAATATTCACATAAGAGTAAATAATTACATCATCTAAGTAAACCTAGTCATGTCATCTATTAATTTAAGTCAGCTTAGCTTGGCCAGCGACCAGCTAGCGGCAGTCTCATTGGAGCCGAGCATACTTCTCGATTCCGGCGAACACACATACCAGCAGACCAACACCGATTTGGCAAACAAACTTTTCCAGGATGCGAAAGCCCAAATGGACCTATCGGAGAACCTGAAAACCAGCATTAAAAACGTTGTGAATAACAGTTTGTCGGGCTTACATGAGATTATTCACCGTCAAAACTCAGAGATACAAAACCTCCTACTGTTGTTAGAGAGGGCCAAGCTACAGAGACAGGAAGACGCTCTTCGTCTGCAGACAGAACACGCTAAACAGCTTACGACTTTAGTAGGATCAAAGCAGACAAAAGACAGCACATCGGACGAGGTCCTAGCAGAAATTCAAAAACTTGCTATGCGACTAGAACAGCTGACGACCAATACGAGTGCTTTGTCGATAGGTACCAATGTTCACAGCACCGATCAGGTTTTGGTTGAAGTGAGGGAGCTCAAAACTGAGGTAAGGGATGCGCTCCAGACAGTGGTTGAGACGGCAGGTCCAATAAGGACAGCGGTCGAGACATTGAGAGCCGACATCCGGGAGTATCCTACGAACTCTTCCCACCTTCCAAATACATTCTTTAGGACAGAAAATGATGCCACTCGAAGGCCCTCTTACGCCGATATGGCAATGAAACCTCGTCGCGCAGTTATAGTTGAATCGATCGACCCCCGAAAAACCAGTGAAGACATCATGTCAGACATTAAAAAGGGAGTTAACGTAGTTGAATTAGGTATTGCCGTCAGTGAACTGCGAAAAGGGCGAAATAGTAAAGTAGTCGTCACGATGGAGTCTGATAAAGATCAGGAAGCCATGAGCAAGGCAATCAAGCAATTTAGCCAGGAGTACACAGTAACAGAACCAAGCGCTAGACTTCCACAGCTCAAGTTGATTGGGGTCACGAACGACCTAACCAACGATCAGCTTGTGAGTACTATAAAAAGTCAGAACGCAAACGTCTTAGGGGAATCAGTCAATGACGTTATGAAGGTGCTCAGAAGAACTAAGCACAGGAATGAGTGCCTCTGCAATGTCGTCCTCGAAACCAGTCCCAGAATTTGGCAAGCCCTTCGGGACACTAGAGTCAGACTCGCCTATCAAATTGTTGGCGCTATTGACCAGTCCCCGATTAAACAATGTTTTAAGTGCTTGGGTTTCGGTCATGAGGCGAAAAGCTGCACACAAGAACAAAAGTGCGGATACTGTTCCGAAAGCCACGACACCAGGGCCTGCCCACGCCAAACACCACCTAAGTGCGTAAACTGCAAACCAGCAATGGATCAGACGCATCCCGCTTACAGCGAGCAGTGCCCAGAGTGGCGCAAATATGACCGGTTGTCCCGATCAGTTATAAGTTATTGTTAACGATACGGGCAACGAAATAAACTCAACAGGCGCTTCGACAACAAATAGGACTGCATTGAAAATCTTACAAGTGAATCTCGGTAGAGGGCTTACCGCAACACAAGAGCACTAGACCGCAAATACTCAATTGTGCTCTTACAGGAACCATACGTTGGGAACCTCGGGCATACTAAATTGGGGTCCCATAAAGTTATCCAGTTCTCTCACCTTGACAAACCAGTTAAATCGGCGATCGTAATTCTCAACGACAGGCTCATTGTAACAGAGCACCCAGAAATGTGTACTCAGAACGTCGCTTGCGTGGTTCTAAGGCTTGGCAAAATTAGTGTTGGCATTATCTCAGTGTATCTGGAGGGTACCGAAGATATAGAACCATACCTGCAGCACATCCAAAAAACCGTCCAACATATGGGTACGCCACACGTTATTCTAGCTGGCGACGTCAATGCCAAAAGTTGCTGGTGGGGAGGAGACGAGGAAGACACCAGAGGAACTGCGTATGCTGAACTGTTGGCCCATCTTGATATGGCTATTCTCAACTCAGGATCAACACCTACTTTCAGCGTTTTCCGCAATAATAGGACTTGTGAAAGCATCGTGGATGTAACTGCATGCACCAACGCAGTTTTGCCCAGAATTAAGAACTGGGAACTAGATATGAATCTTGTTACGACGTCGGATCATAGAGCTATCACATTTGAACTACACCCAGACCCACAAACTATAACAGCACCGAGGTTAACAACCAGGAAATACAAAACGAAGAAAGCAGACTGGCCAGCCTTCGGAGATTGTATTAAACACCACCTATTAGAACAGAATATTAACAAAGAGACTTGTGATAAAATACAGTCACCAGAGGAACTGAATGACCTGATTGACACCTTCACAAAAATTGTGACTACAGCTTGTAGCCAAACCATACCTTCTGTTAGTGGAACTAAATCCAATAAGATAAAGTGGTGGTCAAAAGAGCTAAAACAACAGAAACAGGATGTGATAAGGCGTCGTAACAAGATTCGAAAAGCAAACCCTTGGAGGAGACCTGTTCTTGTAGAAGAATACCTAACAGCTTTGGAACACTATAAAGAGAACATAACGAAAACAAGACTCTCAAGCTGGAAGGACTATTGCACTGGACAGGAGCGGGGCACCATGTGGGAACAAATCTACAAGGCACTGACAATTACTAATCGCCAAAGTGATTGCTTGTTGAGAGACCAAAATGGGAAACCACTGGATCCAACACAATCAGCGACACTACTGGCCGACACTTTTTACTCCAAAGATGACCCAACAACGGACAATCCCAATCAAGTTACACTGCGACAACACACTGAAAACCATATAATAGCACTAAGAGAGAAACAGAACTTATCGACGAACCTTACCATCCCATTCAATAAGGACGAACTCTTTAACGTCATAAGTAAAATCGGCCCAACAAAAGCGCCTGGTGAAGATGGATTTACCGCAGACATCTGTCTACGCACCATTACAAACTCAGACGGCCTGTTTCTCTCTATCCTCAACAAGTGCCTGGAACTGCGTCACTTTCCAAAAATATGGAAACTGGCAATCATAAGGATTATCCCAAAACCACAGAAAGCAGATTATTCAGCGCCAAAGTCCTACAGACCAATTGGACTCCTACCCGTATTTGGCAAAATACTGGAAAAGCTGTTCACCAACAGACTGACCTGGCACCTAGGCAATCAAGGACTATTGAATAAAAGTCAATACGGGTTCATGCCCCAAGTGAGCACAGAGGACGCACTTAACAAAGCAGTGAACCTGATCCGTAGTGAGGTTGCTGCAAAGAAGATCGTAGCGGTCGTCTCACTGGACATTGAGGGGGCCTTTGATAGTGCTTGGTGGCCCCTAATCAAAAGCCAGCTGATATCAAAAAATTGTCCCGAAGATCTTCTACTATTAGTCGATAATTATCTATCGGACAGAACAGTTCGAGTGCAATATGCAGGAGAACAGATCACCAGACCGACCAATAAGGGATGCATACAGGGATCTACTTGTGGACCGCTTATGTGGAACATACAGCTGGAACCCCTACTGAACAAAGTGCAAGAACTGGATGCTCATGTTCAAGCGTTTGCGGACGATATCTTAGTCGTCGCTTCTGCCTCAACAACGACTGATTTAAACGTCAAAATTAACACAGCCTTGAAATGCATTGCTGACTGGGGCAGAGATAGTACGATGCGCTTCGCAGCCCATAAAACCCAGGCTATAGTCGTCACAAAACGTCTGAAATTCGACGCCCCCCGCTTCAAAATGACTGGAGTCCAGATCACCATCTCCAACGAGTTAAAACTTTTGGGTCTTACAATAGACTCAAAACTCATCTTTAAAACTCATCTCCAAAATGTCTGTAATAAGGCGGTAGGAATATATCGTGCTGTATCATCAGCCACCAGAGCAAGCTGGGGTCTTAGTCCGGAAATAACAAGATTACTGTATACAGCGGTGGTTGAACCGATAGTGTTGTACGCGGCTAGCGTCTGGGCGCCTATAATAGAAAAGAAGTATGCGAGAGTAAGGCTAAACCAACTGTCGCGTAAATTCGCCATTTTAATATCGAAGGCGCATAGAACTGCCTCGCATACTTCGGTACTCTGTCTAGCTGGAATTCTGCCTCTCGACCTTAGAGCAAAGGAATCAGCGGAACTTTATGAGCTCAAACGAGGTAAACCATACCCAGAACTACCAGGATTCAATGTGGAACGTAGAGTTAGCCCATTCGAACTGCCCCATCCTGCAGAAAGAACCCCGATTCAGTTCAGACTTTTGAATACACAAGAGGATGTCGACGAAATAGATAACACAGCACCCAAATTATTCACGGATGGCAGTAAAATGGATGGCAGGGTCGGAGCTGCAGTCACTTGGTGGGAGGTTGGAGCGGAGGTCCGTAAAACCAACTTCATATTAGCCCCACACTGCTCCGTTTACCAAGCCGAATTGGCTGCTGTGTTACGCGCCGTCGAAATGATTAACAAAAGCCAGACAACGAACCTAGCCAATGTATTAAGTGATTCTAGATCCGCCCTGGAATCCATCTCAAACCCAGAACACACAAGTCCTATTGTCCATGAGATCCAAACAAGAATAAAAGACATGAAAGCCAAAAACAAGACAGTTTGCTTCTACTGGATCAAGGCACACGCAGGAGTGCTTGGAAATGAAAGAGCTGACGACCTGGCGAAGGAAGCTGCCATGAAGAAAAAGACTAGCCCAGTGTATGATGGTATCCCTGTATCCTTCCTTAAATACTCATTGAGACAGAAGACAATCGATACTTGGAACCAAAGATACCAAGAGGCGGAAACGGGCAAGATAGATAAGAATAATTAAAGAAATAGAATAAGATTGTAACTGTACTTTAAAAACCTCTACCTGTATTTTAGATATTAGTTAGGTGGGAAACCCACCCACAGCGATACAGAAGATGACGAATGATAGAAAGAATTGTATGAAGAATAAAAGTACGAGAGGCATAAATGCGAGAACTGGTATGAAAGGATAGTAGCTAGCACAGGCTCCAATTATGTTGGAGGGGTAGGATAAATAAAAAATAAATAAAAAACAAATTAAAAAAACCTAACCTAACCTAAAGAATCACCCTAGTGCAAGAAATATAATGTTAAAAAAAATTTATATATTTGTACTTTAATCTGCCTTTGCTTTTTTAGATTTTTAGAATCATTTTTTGTATTTCTTGTAGTGAATTATGTGAAATTTTTGGTGTTTTTATGCTTTTAAAAATCAGGCTTTGAATCTTTTCTGTTTTTATCGTGCGAGTTTCCTCGGTGGAGTTTCTATTGGCAAACTCCTCGACAGTCACTTTCAGACGCTCCATTGCCTCCCTGATGGCTCTTTGGCACGTGCCCTTCAGATTCTTGGACTTTCGGGTCGTGTCCAAGACCACTTCAATATCTTGGAGGGCTATCGTCTCCAGAGCTTCAGCCGAACTGCCCAAGCCTTCTCCCGACCTTAAGGCTGAGGTAGTCTGGCCACAGGATATCGCTTCCACCTCCTCCTCACAAGCACTCGCGGTCGGTTGGCTCGTAAGGGACACACAAGAACATTGTAAGTATTTTAGATAATTTGAGTGTCTTTTGTAAAAACGTTTATTGGAGGCGCAGAAATAAACCATTATTAGTTTCGAGCCACAATTATCTTAGAAATACGTCAATTTACTCGAGTAACCTTTTGGAAAAGTTTTCGTTGGACACATGGGTCATCAATGTGGATCTCTCAACAGTATTGGAACCAAATATAAAGTCTGTTGATAAACCAAAACACCAATATCAACCGTGCGAATTAAAACGGCTTTGTATTGAATTTTTATGTCACAATTATTCAGATTTCTACCAGATATACACAGACGGCTCGAAAGAAAAAGATGGAACAAGTGGCTTAGCCCTTTTTGACCCTCAAACAAATAGCTCCATTCAATTAGTTATTAATGTTAACATATCTATTATGCATACAGAGTTAATCGCTATAGCAGAGGCTATCTCTTATAATCTCGAATATTCGAGGTACACCGATAACCTACAATATCTTGGTAATGCTTCATAAGCTAATTCATAATAATAAAATTGTTAAAATACAATGGGTTCCTTCTCACAGGCTTACCAGGAAATGAAAAAGCCGATCGCCTCGCTAAAGACGCTGTAATAAATGGGACATTATTCTCTTGCCTACCCTTATTTACTGAACGCCTGTACTTAATACGGTATAAATGTACAGAGATATGGAAAGAGTATTTCGATGAGAGGTCATTGACAAAGGGTATTTGGTATAAAACGATACAGCCTTGTCTTACTAGTTCGCCGTGGTTTAATGGGTCTGACCTGGCCAGATCTGATATTGTGGCTTCGGTCCGGGCACATTCCATTAAACAGTTTTGCATTTCTGATGGGAAAATCTAGTTCACCAAATTGTGCTGAGTGTGATGTTGTAGAAGATGTATATCATGTTATGGTGGAGTGTGTCCGGACCGAAGCCGAGAGGGTGACATTAATGAGTATGTTAGAAATTGATTTGCATGAAATTGGCAAATGTAACAATATCCTGGCTCATCCTCGATCAGAGGAGGCCAGGGTGCTATATAAACTTGTTAAACTAGCAATTAAACGTAAGTTAGGAAGTTTAAAGTGCCTATGAGGGTGGCATGATCCTGTCTGATCAAACCCCCCATATTATACAAATATATGAAAAAAAAGGAGCACCTCCATAGGATGAAGCGTAGTACGATGGATACATGCCGATTCTGTATGGACGATCAAGAGTAGGGCAAATCATCTAGGTACGGCTCATCCATTACCTGACGATTTTGACGATATGATTGCGAAGTACCCACAGGGACTTCTTGATTTGCCAGCTGAGGAGTAGTGCAGGGCTTTGGGCAGCACAGTGGAGCCCAATAGGGTCGAAGTGCGTCCAGCTGATGGGAGCCACAATATAATACAATAGAATAGACAGATACATTGCAAATTAAACAAAACTCCGCGTCACATAATTTATTCAGTTCCTTAGTTTTAACCTATGACTTAACATACATTCACACTACAGCGCCATCTTGCGGCCCTCGATGGAGATCTCGACGGCGCGTCGTGAGCCACTCTTCAAGCGCTTCTGGTCCATGAAACGTTTCATTTGCTTTTCATAGCGGGTCATCTTTTTCTTAGACGTCTGCAACACAGAGGCAGTGAGTGGTAGGTAATCGACATTCGATAGTCTACAGTCACTTGAAAGAAAGAAAATTAAGATTTAGCTCTTGTTCACATGAGAAGAGCCGTTGTAGCTAAAACTAAACCAAGACGACTTGGAAATTTTCAGGGTTCAGGCCTTACTGCCGGGCGCGGACCAGTGGCTAACGGACTCACACTGCACCCAGCCACGACTAAGTGGAAGGAACACCGTGGGATTTTAGCCGATAAGAGTATGGCATGCCCGTCCACCCATACCCAGGCCGAAATGAAGTCCAGGAGGATTTCCCCAAGACAAAAAAAAGATAATTTCTATTGGCTACTTTTGTTTATTTTCTACTACGCATAATAGCTACTAATAAATGAAAAAAAAAACAAGAAGGAAACGCTACACTACGCTTAGTGATAAAACGGAAGGACTGCCGAGATACCGCTGCCGATACACCCCACGCTGACTAGGGCGAGATTCGGCCGGATTTTAAGTGGTTCAAGGATCACAATCTACTTTTTTTATGGTTACCCGGTGAAAATTCATTATGAACTTCCTCCAACCTGGGGACCGGCAGAGGGGCAAGCCAGACTCCTACCGGCTAAAACCACCGGAGTGGTATCTTCGGCACCGAAAGGGAGATCTATGTCCTTGATACGATCACACTGGAGTCGCCCATGTGTGCCTCGCCTTTATGTAAATCTTGGGGGGATGACTGTAAGGCGTTCACCCCCTCTAGGAAGCAAATGTAAAAAGACTGCCACTCGAGGCACTTCTCGGGGGAATCGTAAAGGACCACGTGCGAACCGTAGTCTCCCCAGGGGTCACTCGATATGTGCACGCAGACTCCACAATCTGCATGCCCAGGATCCTTGAGGCCCCCTGTTAAATAGCGATGGCAGGGAGGGGCTTAGGTGTGTTGGACCTGGATGCAGCACAGTAGATCGAATAAAGGTTCTCGAAGACATAGGACCTTATATTTTATAGGGGTTTTGTCTTAAAATGGCTACTAATAGCCAATATCATGCATTTATATATCAAAGGTGCTTATTTATTATTATTTGTGGACTTTTTAAGATTTCAAGCGGAACACGGAACACTAAAATATTTCTTTTGAATTTCATTTTTAAGTTACCTAGGTACATCCCTACCTCTCTTAAAATGTACATAGGTATTGGGTTTACTGCTCAAACTGGGAGCGGCCCGATTGGGGAAGAACCTCTTCCTTACAGAAGATCATAACTTAATAACACTGCGATTTTGCAGATGATCGCCGCAGACAACTTGTGTCAGAAATCAAGAGTACTCTAACAGTCTCCGACTGGGGACGACTAGATTTAGTCAAATTTAATCCCATCAACACATAAGTCTGCGCGTTCACTACCAAAAAAACCCCTATTTGCTGCAGCTTCACAATTCCAGAACGTCCCTCAACAAAGGTAACAGGTTTTGGGATCCTTGGTGTCGACATTTCCAGCAGCGTCCAGTTTCGCACGCCCTTAGATGATAAGGTCAACAAGCTGGCGTCCAAAAAATTCGGTGTGCTCAACAAGGCAAGGTCGTGCTTCACTTAGGAGCCAAAGACTGCTGCTTTATAAGTCGCAAGTTCGGCCTCCTATGGAGTACTGCAGCCATTTATGGGCGGGAGCACCTGGATACCAGCTTGGATCCTTTGATTCGGTACAGAAGCGTGGTCGGCGAACTTTACGCTCCATCGGCCATAAGGTCACCCAACCGATTGTCAACTGAGCCCTCCGGTATGGTGGCCATATTGGTGCCGTTGCGAGAACCTTGGGAGGTCGACTTTTCCCACTTCCTCTTTCATTTCGTTTCTTTTGTCTCCTTCCCCTTCTTGGAAGACGGGGAAAGGAAAGACGGCTGAGTAGTTTGTGCAGCCGCACGGTTCAGAGGTCAGCTCAGTAGGAGCATAACTGCGCGTTCTCCCTTTCCAGCCTCTCGATGATTTCGTCCTGGCGAACCGAATTTTAAGTAAGATACTTTAATCTAGAAGGACGGGCAGCAGTATCCCTTCTGCGGAACGGCAGTCATTTTGTGGTCACCAATTCGTCTGCGAAGCGCGGCGAGTACTGGTAAATTCGCTTCATTCTGTAGACACACAGAGTTCAAGGTAAAATCTGACACCGGAGTCGGTAAAGTCGCTCCGTAAACAAAAAGCACTCACCCGCGACATGTCGACCTCGGAGGTGGACTTGGGGCGGAACACGTAGTCCTTGTTGGACGGCAGCGGCACGCGCGCGCGCGCCACCCAGCCCGCCTCGCCCGGCCGCGGCGCGCGCTCGCCCCCCGCGGGGCCCGCGCCCGCCGCGCCCCCCGCGGGGCCCGCGCCGCGCGCGCCCGAGCCGCCCGCGACCCCCGCGGGGGGCGAGCGCCGCCCGCCCGCCATGGCCTCGTCGCGCGCCTGCCGCTCCTCGCGCGTCATGGCTGCGGACAACGAGCGGCGTGAGAGAGGCGCCGCGCGAGCGAGGCACCGCGCCAGCGAGGCGCCGCGCGAGCGAGGCACCGCGCCAGCGAGGCGCCGCGCCAGCGAGGCACTACGCGCAGCACGACGGCGGAGACGCGCACTCACCTTTGAAGTCGGTGGACAGATTGAATATGGGCCGCGCCCACTCGGAGATCAGCCGGCCGGCGCGCTCGCGGTTGGTCTTCGTCTCCTTGGGGTGCTTGTACAGGTACATGACCGCCTTCCCGATGCCGGACTGCTTCAGCAGCGTCTTGTCTATGGACGGGAACTACGGAAAGAGGCATTGCTGTGTATTTATGTGACGCGAGTTCAGTAGATTTATTAAAAGTTATTAATCACCGACCGATCGGTCAAATTCCTGTATAATAAAATATTCACAGTGATCGACCACTGTTCTCTAAGATCGGATTACACTCACATCCATGAGCAGCTTGAGGATGCTCTCGCGGATGAGCAGGCAGGGCAGCGCCCGGTTGGGCATGGGCGCGAGCCAGTCGCACAGCACGTTCAGCACGTTGTGCTCCAGGAACGCCAGCTGCAGGTCCTTTTTGATCAACTGCGACATGGCCGATTTCAACATGGACACCTTGAAATTACAATAACACGTCATGTAAGTGTTATAGAATATGTACTACATTTCCGTTCGCGACTCAATCTGCAGCAAACCACCGATCCCTACCCTTCTTTAATCAGGACCACATACTATAGAAGGATCGCACTGTATACCAAGTTCTACTAAATAAATTCATAATCACAAATAACTAAATAAATACAAACATATCTTTATTAGATAAAATTCAATACAGATAATATCAAGTCAACTACTGATATGCTTGCAAACCATCTAAAGTTTATTTTATATTTTATTCCTCTCGATCGTTGAGGCAACAGTTTTAAATTCTCTGACATTACGAACGACGCAGGTGATGTCGGGGTACGACCACCGTGTAGCATCCGCAGGAGCCGGACGAACGCTGCCAACACTGATAGTTCCGATCTTTTTTTTTTAATGCGATAACGCCAATGTAGAGAACTATAGGCGGATATCAATTCTTTCATCCTTCTCCAAAATCTTCGAATGCATGATCTGTTCTTTAATAACAAGACACACTAAGTACCAAATAAGAGTACAACAGCATGGTTTTCAGGAGAAGAAATCGGTTTTAACCAATCTTGTCTCGTACGTAACGCCCATCATGGAAGGGATAGACAGGAACCAACAAATCGATTTGGTCTACACTGATTTTGCGAGTGCATTGGACCGTGTTGATCACAAACTACTAGTTGATAAGCTTTAAAATCAAACTGGTATATGTGATAAAATGCTTAATTGGTTTGCATCATAGCATAGCATAATCGTCCCATCTTGTTCATTATCATTCATCAATGACATAGTTTCTCGGGTTCATTGTTTGCTGACGACATGAAAATCTCGCGACAGATCGACTCGCTCGACGATTCCAAACTAATGCAAACTGGTCCAAATACACGAATGGTGCTGTCACAGCAAAATTATGTTAAATGCGTCAAAATGTCAACATATACGCTTTACTAGAAAAATAAAGATACTAGAGACAAACCACATTGGCAATGAGAAAATCGCTGTTGTATCGCAAGTTCGTGACTTAGGCGTGATTCTCGACGCCAGATTAAGCTTTATCCCATATTACGATAGCATGGTAAATAGTGCTGCTAAAATGTTAGGTTTTATTAAACGCAACACTAAAGACTTCAAGCACACTACTTCTTAAATCTTATAATAATGTCTTAGGTTTTCGCGAGTTTTATAATAAAACACTTTTAAACGGATTCTATCGCGTATATTTTAGAATTTTGTTTTTCCTGACGTTTCGAACACTTTGCTGAGTTCGTGGTCGCAGGATGACTGATCACAGTTGAAGTTGAAAGATAATTGTTTTATTATAATGTGTAATAATCGCGAAAACCTAAGACATTCTAAAATCTTACTCTTTAATGCTTTAGTACGTAGTGTGCTTGAATTCGGCCGCGTTATCTGGAATGCACAATATGCTGTCCATTCTGACCGTATTGAGTCTATTCAGAGAACATTTACTAGGCAAGTCGCGTATATTTCTTCAGGTATCAGCGGTAACAACACACGGCATAGAAATATATATTTGATAAAAAAAACCACCGTGTCTTTTGTCCTTAATAAATAGGTAGCTCAAAATTCGTTGATTCTAAAAATATATTCTTAAAGTGAAATAATAAAAAGCTAGTTATTTTCAAATGTACTGTGAACAGCCGTGTGGTGCCGGCTCAGAATGCCACCACCCCATCTCCTCCCATGGGTGTCGTAAAAGTCGACTAAGGGATTAGTCGGAGGATGGGCAGCAGCATCCTTCGAGTACATTAACAACTCAACTGCGATCGCCAACCCGCCTGCCAAGCGTGGCGATTATGGCAAAACCCCCCAATGAGCCCACAACACATCCATATCGGTGGTTGTGGTGATCTTTGGGGGAGGCCTGTATCCAGCAGTGGACTTCATTCGGCCGAAATGATGTGAACAGTCATAATATTAATCCCTTTAAACTTTTCCCTGAGTGAATATTTATGGCTTAACTTATAAATTGACCGAACAGCTCACTTTAGCAGCACAGGAAGAAGAAAAGAAAGAGAAGTTAATAAGAAAAAGAAGTCAAAAAAAAGTTTGAATGTCAGCAGCATTCCCCCACTGAATACCGTACGACATCACACTATGAAAATAACTAAAATATACAAGTCGGGTGGTTTCTATATCGGTTAAATTACGAATTTTCATTACCGCGTATGCTGCACAAGGTCTAACTGCGCACCTTCTGTCTGTGTGTTCTGTCGTAATTTAAGGTATCTTCAAATTTACAAATGTTGCCAAAGATAGCGCCACATATTACCTACCTACTATTACCTACTTTGCCGTTGCCTCTGTCAGCGTCCTTTTTGATCTGCTTTGTCCAGCCACTTAATATTTTTTGTAGGCAAAATCATTGCAGTCTGTTACGGTGTTTCCTGGCATAAAGTCGATCTGGTTGTTTACGCGAGTTGCCTGTGATTATTGTTTATTTCATCGTTATTTACTCTACTGACTGCAAGGTATTTAGTGTCAAAAATGCCGACGGAGTACACGAACTCGGAGTAGGTACTACGACATGATGTTGTGTGTAGGCAAATGTATTGGAAGCAAAAATTGAATCTGCATTTGAGAGCATCAGGAACTCTCCGCAGATGTTAGGCAACGTCATCGGATCTGTTCATCGACGCGCTTCTGTGTATCGAGCGACAAGAGCGGCACGTTGAGCCCTTCCTTTAGTGGCCCCGTGGAGATGACACGTAAACAATACCCAGCTCAACGCAAAGTGTAAGTTTGTACCTTTCGCACGGCGGGCTGGTTGCGTTTGTTAAGATCTCGGTCCTCCTCCGCGGCCTGTCGCATCTGTTGTAACAAGTGTGCGATGAGGTCATCATTGTCGTTGATAATATCAATGTCACGGCGTCGACGACGGCCGCGGCGCTCTTCACGCTTGCGGGACAGCATGAGCTCGAAGTCGGACATGCCGGATGACATCTCGACGGATTTCATGTCGGGAGCGAGTTCGTCGTCGGAGGAGTCCACGGCGGAGCTCGCGGCGGGCCGCTCGGCGGGCGCGGCCGAGCCGGCGGCCGAGCCCTCCTCGGGTCGCTCGGGCTCGCCGCCTTCGTCGTCGGAATCGAGCCGCACAGTGCGCCGCTTCTTAGCTATGACAGAAAACGTTAACTAGAACTGAATCGCAAGCAAAAGCCTACGGTGCTCCTGAGAATGATCCCGTTACTTACCTGGACGTGATGGCGAACCAGAACCAGACCGGGAGCTAGATCGCGACCGGGAGCGGGACCTGCACATTAATAGAAATGTTACAGATGATACGTCAACGATGATCACGCGGACGGTCAACATCGACGCCATATTACCTGGATCGTGACTTTGCAGAGCCGGACCGAGACCTTGACCTCGATTTAGAACGAGACCGAGATTTTGACCGAGAGCGAGATCTGGATTTTGAGCGTGACCGAGATTTAGATTTTGAGCGTGACCGAGAGCGGGATTTAGACTTGGAGCGGGACCTAGAGCGGGATTTAGACTTCGAGTGTGACCTAGAGCGGGATTTCGACTTCGAGCGAGATTTGGAACGCGATCTCGACCGTGAGTGGGAGCGAGACCTGGACTTGGAACGGGACCCGGATCGTGACCGCGATCGCGATGCGGATTTTTGAGCACCTGAAACAGATCGCGAGCGACTCCTACTTTTCCGTGCTGAAATAAAAAGAGTATTTATTATTATTACTTTGAAGTTTTGGTAGTGACGTAAAATTATTTTATAGGTTGATATAACAATATTTTTGCACCGGGTTCCAAACTCCCTTAGACACCTTTATGACACCCACGGGTTGAGACGGGGTAGCGTTATTTGTGACCGGAGCTACGCGGTAAGAAGGTATTAAGAAAAGTTATTTCGAAAGTATAAATGTGATACCTGCTGCAGGTGATTTAGATCGACGTGAAGCCGATCTAGACCGCGAACGGCTGGAGTTATTTTCTAGAAGGTACAATTTAAGTATTATTTTTAGACTTTCATCAAACGTTAATCATTCAATATTAAATGTTTATAATTGATACGACTCACCTGTTTGTGATTTGGGGTTCACTCGCTCGTCGACAGGTCGATCTTTTGTCTCGACTCCGTCTCCGTCAACTTCCATTTTTTCAGGGGTGCGTGACTTACTGCGGGTCCTAGATTTGGATTTGTCCGGCGAGTCACTTCTAGACCGTTTTGGCGAAGCGCTCCCGGCCTTGGAGCGAGCGGGAGAGCAACTGCCCGAGCGGGAGTGTGCGGGAGACTTGCTACCTGACCTAGACTTTGCTGGAGATACACTATGAGACCTTGATACACTTTTGGATCGCGATCGTGCGGCGGAACGACTGCGGCCTCCAGATTTGGGGCGTGAGCCACTTCTGGAGCGGGATCGGGCAGGAGAGCGGCTGCCGGATCTGCTGCGGGCTCGGGAACCACTGCGAGAGCGAGACTTAGCAGGTGATGAGCTCCGCGACCGGGAACGGGAACGAGATCGGGATCGCGCAGCTGAACCACTGTGAGAGCGAATGGACTTGTGTGAAGGAGACCGTGAACCGCTGCGAGATTGCGAGCTCGATTTAGAGCGCGAACGGGATTTGGAACGTGATCGTGATTTGGAGCGCGATCGCGACTTTGAGCGGGATTGTGACTTGGAACGGGATCGTGATTTGGTACGCGACCCCGACTTGGAGCGTGATCTTGACTTTGAGCGCGACGCAGATCTTGAGTTATGTCTTGAATGTGTGGAGCCGTCGTGTGACATCTTCGATTCAGATCCCGCCTAAAAAAATGAAAAACTTAGCAATAATTGCAGGTACTACAGATATCTAAACTTCGATGTTTCAAATCTGCCAGATCATTTTTTTAACAATATATAATCGAATACGGCAGACTTGCTTTGTCTGCCTTTTGCTTGCCAACCTCGCCCGAAAGGAATGCACGCTACTGATATTAGAAGTCATCGTACCAGGCATAAAACGTCCACTACTGAAGAAAGACCTCGGACGACCGGATACATTCCGTGTGTCAATTTGGGAATATTTGCCATTTTAGAAGTATATGACACTAATATGGTGGTCCTGTGCAAGCAGGTTGTTATTACGCCCACATGATCGACACAGATCGGTGGTATTGATCAATATCGATTATTATTAATTTTGTTTATTTATAATCAGGCATCAAGGCCCATATAAAACATGATGAAATGATACAATGTAAAACTTTACAACTAACTAAAATACTATACCTAAATAAATCGTATAAACATTGCACACTAGTTAACACGAAGAGTCCGTGTCATCATCATGTGTCGCTCGGTATCCGGCGGCCTCTGAATCGCCGGTACACTACACCTCTCAGCCATAATTCTTCCTTCATTAGGGTAAACAGATGTTCGGTCGGCACTTTCACCACAAAGTAATTGAAATTCACACTGTGACGACACTCCAACCGCTCGATCCTCAGTATGAATTGGTTCTAGACTTAGATGTACTCTACAATCTCTTCAACCTTTGTAGAGGAATGCAGCCGTGACACGAACAGCGTCGTCATTAGTATAGCAGCACAGCCACAGGTAGTTCTCTACGGTCGGTCCGGTACCACATTGGTCCCGACAAGTGGGATTTCTCTTCTTATTCTCAACCTTGCTATGTATGGATAGCCCCCCTTGTCACACTGGTGCGTCTCCGGATCCAATGGATGGATTCACAACGATTCAGCTTTCCCTCTTATTACTGCTTAGCTTGCGATGCCGCGGGTTTGTTTGTGGAGCCAATAGCAGCGTAGGCACGTTTAGGAGACGATATACTTATGCGCGTCGTAATCTCTAACGGAGTCGAGGGACGAACGTGGGCGGAATGCGGTGCATCGCTTGCAATGTCAACATGTGGATCATTGTGTGCTACTACACCTAACCGATCGAGTATCGAGCGAAGTCGATTCATCGATCGCTTCATTGATCAACGTCGATTAAAATCCGTTTTGTGCCACACACACAACGCACCCAGACCCCGAACAACTACCTGCCGATTATACTAATATTTTTTCCATGCGGGAATCGAACCCGCGACCCGGAGCGCAGCAACCCACTGTATCAGCCTCTGCACCAACTGTATTAGTATGGATGAGTATACAAAAGTTGGGTAACTGATGTCTTTAGATATGAAATTTTAGTACATTTCGTATTATTTCATTAATATAATAATGAAATAATACGAAACGTACAATATATGTAAAATAACTAAACCACCATTATTTTTACACTCAATTTAAATTACTCACTCCAAAGGCAAGTTTGTTAAACAACATAATAAATCCTCAAAACATCAGTTCTCTGGCGTGTCCTAAACTCAAAAACGCTCACTCAAGTGGTTGTATATTAATATTTTTATTATAAATTTTATTAATAACTACAATCTGTAATGTATTTCGCAAAATTCTTTATAAAATCCAAAGGTAGGTACTTTAAAAATATCACCTGTCATATGAAACAATCTTTATTTAATAATGTCTTAGGTTTTCGCGAGTATTACACATTATAATAAAACACTTTTAATCGGATTCTATTGCATATATTTTAGATTTTTGTTTTTCCTGACGTTTCGAATGCTTTGCAGCATTCGTGGTCGTAGGATGACTGTCATCCCGCGACCACGAATGTATGAATAAATCTAAAATATACGCGATAGAATCCGTTTAAAAGTGTTTTATTATAATCTTTATTTAGCCAGTAGGTTTTAAGAAACACTTTCACTCGTCAATAAATTTGTATGAAACCGACATTTCCTACTGACTGCCTGTCATAGTCTAGTCAATCAAACCTTTAAATCGAAATTTAAGTGAGCTGGCTGAATATTTGATATAACTAAGTTTGTGGAGTGCAAAAATCATTTTCCAATATTATGTTATGTAATTTTACATAAAAAGTGGTCTCCTAAATTTTTTGGCTACTCTCAAAACTAACGTATGGCTGTAGCTTAGGCTGCGACTTAAGGGTTAATATAATATAATTTTTGTCTATTGTCTCAGAATTTGTCCACTGTTTAAAAAACTACCTTAAAATAATGTAAGTATTAAAAATGACTGTTTTGAAGACTGAGATAGCACATACAGTATTACATAGTTATAGATTTAGCTTACTAGAAAATAATATAAATTGTAACTAAATCCACATTCCAAAATGTAAAAACATCAATAGACATCACCACAAATACTTGCAAAGATATAATTACATTTCCCTTGTAATTTAATTAATACAGGTAATGTTTTCAATATTAAGATAAATGTCACAATCTGTCATAATCAGTCACAGTTCATAATGCCATTTTCGATTATAGTCATCATGGACGCTGACAGTAGCGGTCGAAAACGAACTAAGGAAAGAAAGAAGGACAGTACCAAGATAGTTTTGTACTTCGTCAAGAATACCATGATTATTCATTGTCTGAACTATATTATTTTGATTTATTGACACAGTACAGAAGTTATTACATGTGGCATCGCAAGACATTGACAGTGTCTTGCAAGTTTATGATATTGAATATAGTTTTACAATAAACTTGTGTGGGTAGTCTACACAAGCCTCTAAATTACATGCCAGAGATTTGGTTCATAAGGGCCAATCTAACAATTTAAATCTTAGGGTATGTATATAAATTGCCTATATGTACTAAGGACCGATCTAACAATTTAAATCTTAGGGTATGTATATAAATTGCCTATATGTACTAAGGACTGATCTAACAATTTAAATCTTAGGGTATGTATATGAATTGCCTATATGCACTACACACTACTGTCTAATAAGTTAGTATTTTAACAAAAGTAACCGATGTTATACTTACAGATCCGCTGCGGCTGCGGGATCCAGAGCTGGACCGCCTGCCACCTGTCACACAACAAATCATACTAGACACATTAAACTGTTAACTTACTACTAGCCATGTATCAACATATTCAAATAAATAAATTATAAATAAATATCAACCAAAGGATGCACACTGCTACAAACGCTTCCCCTGTAGATTTCCACAACAAATGGTAGCACACCACCTGCATCCCAATGACTCTCTGACTACTAGCTATTCTAGTGCTATATTTAGCAGACACTTTCTTATCTCATTAATGGACTCAATCCCAGACACAATTAAAAATCTATTGTCTGATCAGTCCATGGCTTTAGCCATTTGAGTGGTTATAGGATAATATTATACATCTTACAAATTATAAACATGCATGTTTAATAATAGATTGGAATATGGAAAGTGGTCATAAACAGTGTCTCATGTGTTATAAACGGGAGGCAGACCACCCGCCAGACGGTCGTCAATATAGCCGGGGAACAATGGAATGGAATGTCGTGTAAAAACAGGCCTATACAAATCAGTGGGTGCACAAGGGTTCACATGTCGATATGTGTAGTGCTAGAGCTTCCAGCCCGATGGCACGACGACTGAACTCACTTTTCTTTAGAGATTGCTGATAAAACTTCCTCCTGTCAATCACTACTTTCATACAGCAAGATTTTTACGCAGTCCAAGCAATGCAACGTGACGTTACGATAAGGTAACTTGAATGTTAGGCGTATCACACTGGTAGTCCATCAGAATAACAAATTTTGAGATATTGAGGTTAGGAACACAAAACTAATCGCGTACCTGTATCTACGTCCATTGTCGCTGCAGGCTAATAGATGTCGAATTTGAACACAATGTGCTCTGTTTACCTAAATAAGAAGCATATATAATTATGATATAAATTCTAATCCTACAAAATACACCAATAATGAAGCATTACTTTTATCCTTTAACTTCAATCAACCGATTATTTAACGAACACTTATCGACATTACTACATACAAAACGGAATTTGCTATGATTTGCTACTGACAGATTGACATTGACATATTTGTTTTTTCTTTTTCTAGTCATTGTGGCCATTGTAGCCAAAGCCAATTTGCCAAGTACAAGTTAGAGAAACATTTAGTCTGTAGATTAATCAAAATTTTGTAATCATCATCGTCATATCAGCCAAAGGACGTCGTTAGAGGTACGCGACCACGCTGCATTTTCAGCTAAGATAAAGATAAAAGATAAAAATATTTTTATTCATATAAAACCAATTACAGGCACTCATGAATAGTCAGACTCTAGTTGCCGCGTTCCAAGATGTAGGTTTCTTATGGAGAAGAACGGGCAAGAAACTCCATGGTTACTCTTTTTAAATCAAAAAAGTTTTGTTACAATATTTGAATACATTGCTTTTGAAATTAAGGTTATGTGAGGACAATGTAGGAGAAAAGGGTCTAAATCACCTTAAGTCTAACAATAAACAAGCCAGATTTTGATATTTTATAAGCTTATGATTAAATTGCCATGGCTGTATTAAGCTGACCAGTCCCAACAGACAGCACTCGTTCACGAGCATGACGCATGCATCAGCGTCGCTATATCAGCGACTTTAGTTCTTCTACTGATCTCCACATTTCTGATTCAATCTCGTACAGAAATACTAAGCATAGTTCTCTCCATAGCTCGCTGAGAGACCTTGCGCTTTCTTAAGAGGCCCATTGTGAGTGACTACGTGTTTATCCCATATGCCATCACTGCTAACAGACACTGGTGCAAGACTTTCGTCTTGAGGCATTGTAGTATTTTTGATGAAAAGACGTTGCGAAGTTTCCCGAACGCTGCCCGCGTTCTCGGACAACTTCGGATACTTCGCAACGTTGAGTCGGCTTTGACGATTGAGCTCTTTCTTGAAGTTGGACCTACCTAACTGGAAAGTTTATCCCAGGTAGACTTACTATACCTGCCATTGGCTCTGACAAAGACCCGCGAGCCAAACTAACCCGACACTATACCGAGGATATCCCGGACATCAGCCTGTACGAGATTAGGATGGCCTTGAAACAGCTTAAAAATAACAAGGCGGGTGTGGGTGGGGACGGTATTACAAAACGGGTGGCACACCGGTACTAAAAGTCCTTTAGAAGCTATTCAATTCCGTCTTACTCGAGGGCACAACGCCGGAAGCGTGGAACAGAGTTGAGGTGGTGCTCTTCTTCAAAAAGGGTGATAACACCCTATTGAAGAATTATAGACCCATCTCACTACCGAGCCATGTTTATAAGCTGTTTTCAAGGGTCATCATCATCACGAATCGTCTCGAGCGCAAGTTTGACGCGTGATGGTGAAACCGCTGCCGTACCTCTCTACACCCCTAGCCGCTCACACCGGTCCTTGTCGCCTGTAGTGGTAGCTATTTAGAGGGCCCATCTTGTGAGTGGCGAGTCACCGTCTGCCACAGAATTTAACTTTAAAGGTTGAAAGGCAGACGCCGTTTTTTTCGTTTTTCTTAGTATTAAATCCATACAGCACCCATTTCAATATACCTTATACTTGTAGTTTCCATTTAATACAATCGTTTTATACCTCCGGGGATAATCCAAGACTGCATTTTATAGTGCAACCATGGAGAGTCCCCTGTTACTGTCCCATTACATTTTAGATTAAAATTCTCTAAAGGGCCTCTGCGTATTGGATCCATGTCCCCGCGTAAGCCTATGAAAAGACCGGGTTCCCCCTTACAGGGTATATAAACCCGTGTAATAGAGAAACATGTAGATAATAATATTTTAACACATTGACTACGATTTGTTAGATAGTCACGGAAGATGTTTAAAGAAACATATCTTACTCCTAGGGACTCCATTCTGCTCAAAATGGGCGTCGAGACCGCGTCGAAAGCTTTGGCAAGATCGAAGATCATAAGGATATCATCCAAGTAATACACGTTTTAAAAACCTTGATACCGCAAATGGGATATCACTTCCTTCATAACCTTAGCGATGACTCTAGGAGCTACCGAAAGGCCGTATTATACGTATCTAAATTTTCATTAAAAATTGGAATTTAAAAATTGACGGTCCGATTCACAACGACGTAGCCATAAACCCATTTACGAGTATCAACACATTCGGTAGTATTCCACCTTAAAGTGCATTTAAAAAAAAAAAATAAGCTTTTTAAATTAAAAATAAATCGTTTAACTCCATTCGACTTTGTGGCTAAAAACGTGTTTCAAATGAACTGATTATCGGAAGATATACACGAACTGATTGCACCTGTTCTGTTGAAAGCGCGGGGACCCGGACCAGTTTCCCTGGTAGGCACTAGTTTGTCGGTGTTGGTACTGAAGACGGGTACTTGGTGCCGCCTGCTCCATTGTCGGAACAGTTTTTGGAGTATTACAGACTTTTTAAATCGATAAACTCAGTTTCTTCTCCAAGTGCTACTAGAAGCTCTTGGTACAGTTCCAGACAGGTAATATTCTCCTGGTTAGGAGTGTAATATTCTCCTGGTTAGGAGTACAATCCTCTGCAGGGGACATTAGAGGGGTTTATCTGGGGTATCGCTGGGTGCAGCGACAGCCGTATCGACGACTGTGCTTAGATTCGGAGTAGAACTTGTAGATGCATTATCATCTGGAACGAGCGAGACGAAAGTTTGTAAAACATTTTAACCTTCGTGTTAACTCTCGCTTAACCGCCAGGTTACTCATTACAGCGTGGAATAAAAACGAGTTACGTATCATTAGCTATGTATTTATAATCATAAAATGTAATTATGTACGTATGTTCGTAAAAGAAACGGCCATCGTGATGACGCTCGGTCAACCGCCAGGCGATATTCATCAAAATCTCGTATCGTTAAAATATTCAAAACAAATACGGCTTTTATATTGTTTGTTACAATTATGGCCTTCATGTTAAGTCTCGGTTAACCGCCAGGCTTAAAATAAACGATAGTTCTAATTGAACAATATTTAACATTTCAACTTACTCGAGGGTAGTTTCGTGTACTTACCGGAGTCAGATGAGGATTCAATCAAAATTCGTAGGAATTTACGCCGCTGTTGTCCCTCCAGTTTCTTGATTTTTCGTAGATAATAATCTATATTATCTTGAGAAGTATCACGAGTACGTTTTCTCGGCATTTTTATTTTAAACGTAGAGAGCGCGCATGCGTGTTACCTCGCACAAAAAACGAATAAATGACGGCTAGACTAGTGGTGTAGTATCTAGTCAACGAAACGATTTAAAAAGTAAAATATCGATTTTTCTTAAATCTCATAAATGCGTGTGATTCTACTAGGCGTGCCTTTTAAGTTCTATCGTTTCCATATTTCCGGCAATTTTGAATTTGGAACTGTTCTATATTCAAATGTGTTTAAATTATGAATCTCAAAACAGTTGAGAGTATTAGGATTAATGCTATTGTTTAGTCACAGTATCGATTGGAATCTGTCAGGTTACGTACGAAAATGAATCTTTCTAAGGAAAATGTTCGTGCAATAATTTTCTACAACTTTAGAAGAGGCCTGACACGGCTTCGGTGTTTTGAAGAGCTAACATCTGTGTTCAGTGATGAAGCCCCATGTCTGCGGACTATCGAACGCTGGTATTTAGAATTCCAGCGTGGACATACTAGTGTAATACCCCAGCTACACACTCGACGAGTGGTGTGGGAAGTAGCGAGGGAATGAGGCAGGGAAGTAGTGTAGCTACGTTACTCGTCATGCCGCTCGTCATGCTCCTCGCCATGCCCACCGCTCCCTATTTTGTCAGTTTTCTGTGCGCGAGTCAAAGGGCCGGCAGTATGAACACGAGTGACCGGCTACATATTCGCGCGAGAGAGAGTTTTTGTAGGATAGCAGTCATACGCCGATCGATGAACGCTCTTATGAAAAAGTATTAAAATTTATTCAGTATTAGCTGCTGAGCCAGCAATTTGGGACCCAAAAATTAAGCATCAATTAAAACAGAGGTTAATTAATCTACGTACGACTCATGATTGTAAAAATAATTACTATTATATAGATATACTAAATTATTTATATAATTTACTACGTTGCGTTTGGTTATTGTTTTGATTTTGTTTTTATTGTAAGTAATCTAAGTGAGTGTACAGTACAACACCTACATTTACAACTCAACTGCAATCGCCAACCCGCCTGCCAAGCTTGGTGACTGTTATTTTTTTTTTGGACCCGAATCTTTGCATAATTATACGTTTCATTTTGTTAGTTAAACATAATATTTACCATGAATTGATGCTGCAGCCAGGATTGTCTCCTCATGAGGGCACTCCTCAACGGTTAGTAGCATGGACATCAACTTTTGCATATACGTTTAAATTTGATAGGTCCTCGTCTATGAACTGACTGAACCGTTGAGGAGTGCCTTCATGAGGAAACAATCCTGATTGGAGCATCAGTTCATGGTAGATATCATGTTTAACTATCAAAATTAAGTTTTAGAGGAAAAGTTTCAAATTTGGCTTGGAAGATTTGGCCTAAACAAACTAACATACATTGTAACTAAAATAAAAGCTTGTAATGTTTTAAAAAACATTTTTACTATTAAATTATTATTATGTACTTGTATATCAGAATCTCCTAATTAACCCCCTTATGGCGATTAATGATATTGTTTAATATAATTTGCTATGCTATAAATGCAAAGCACGCATGTTAACCTCCACTGCCGAGAGGCGAACGCCAAATGCGGCGCGTGGCGAGTAGTATTGCGAGTAGAGCAGTGTGTGGCTGCCTAGGGCAACATCGCGGCAACACGATGAGCAGAGCGAGGAGCATCGTGTAGCTGCGGCATTAGTGACAAATCTCGCGAAGGACGCCCAAAATCCGCCTTCACTGAAGATAACATCATTGCTGTGAGACAACTAATTCTCGAAGATCGTCATGTGATGTATCGAGAGATAGAGGCTCTATTAGGCATCTCAGGGACAACCATTCAGAAGATCTTGCATGAAGCGCTTGGTGTGAGAAAGCTAGTTTGCCGTTGGATACCGCATCTGCTTTCCGACGATCACAAGGCGGCCCGCGTCAGATGGTGTAAGAAAACTCTGCAAAGATTCAACCGAGGAGAGTCAAATCACGTCTACGACATCATCAGTGGTGACGAATCTTGGATCTATACCTTCGCTCCTGATTCCAAACAACAATCTACAGTCTGGGTCTTTCCAGACGAGTCAAAGCTGACTAAAGTTGTTCGTTCTCGAAGCACTTCAAAGAAGATGGAGGCCACGTTCGTTGGAAAAACCGGCCATGTTGCGACTATTGCACTTGAAGATCTTAAAACGGTTAACGCAGAGTGGTATACTACAGTTTGTTAACCACAAGTCATCGCCGAACTTCGAAAATCTAACTCTAAGCGACGCATCATCCTTCACCACGACAACGCAAGCTCACACAGCGCTCGTCAAACGATTGAGTATTTGAAGCAGGAAAAAGTAGAAATTCTGGACCATCCTCCATACAGACCTGACCTTTTTTTTTTTTATTGATGTTCAGTGGAAATTCTACATGGAACTTCCTTCACCCCGGGGAAGGGCGAAGGGGTATGCCGGACTCCTACAGACTAAAACCACTGGAGCGGTCATCTTCGGCACCGAAGGGGGGGCTCCAGGTCCTCGTAAGATCACACTAGAGCATACAGACCTGACCTAAGCCCTAACGATTTCTTTACATTTCCTAAAATTAAGAAAAGGTCCGGTGAAGAAGCAGTCGACGCTTTCAAGTCAGCAATTTTGAACACCCCCACTTTAGATTGGAATAAATGTTATAATAACTGACTTGAGCGAATGGAAAAGTGTATTAAGCTACGTGGTGAATACTTTGAAAAACAATAAAAAGTAGTATAAGGTTCTAGATGTGTTTTTTTCTTCATACGACAAAACTTAAAAGGCGTGCCTCGTACCTTGTAGGTTTAAAGGACTACTACCTGGTTATATTATATCTGAAGAATGAAGCGAAGAAATACAAATATCTGTAGGATTGAACGTCCAAAAGAATTAGATGGAATACATTACACAGCGTATCTTATTTATCTAATAACTGAGATACGATCGGCAAGGTTAAACGACGTTTAGCGCGGTCAGTCTACGGATGGGTGACCGCATAGTGGTATTGGCATATACAATTTATTTTTTTAAACCATGCCCCACGCTACTATTTCTCCTGTGTTTTGTTAATATTTAGTCGTAAATAGATAGGTTGAAATCTTCTAAGGTTACGTTAGCACTTCTTTTATTTTCAAGAAAGCAATCATGTTTAAATTGTTTATTCAAAACGGAAGAAATAATTAACGTCAGACCAGGCAGTATGGTCAATAGACTATAGCCTGCCCAAACGGGTTAATGATGGAAAAAATAATCAAACAGCTGTCGATGTCGAAGTTGACTATTGACTAGATTCAAAATAAACAAATAAATTTAATTTGTGTCATTATACAAATAAGTGATATTTACAAATAATAAATGCGTTATGGACGACGTAAACAAATTACCATTAAAGCGAGTGGAGTTCTCATTGACAAAGTTCAACGAGGTGGCGATCCCTCATCATTTAGATCTGCTACGACAACATAAGGCCAATATTATCAAGGTAACATCGTGGGCTATTTCTATACCCTTTGTTTAGCTGGAGTTGATTTGCAATGGTTCCATTGCGCTATCTATCGGTCGTATGCGGACGATTATTAATGTGTCATACAAATATTATCTTTAAGCTACTAATACTGTCGCTGAACATAAAAAATTATACAAAAATTGGCAGTAGACACTATGACCGAAATAAATCCGTGAAGAGTTCGTCACACGCAATATTTGTATACTTGCGTAGGTTTCTGAATTCAGCTTATGTAAAATTTGAAGTAGTAAATCAAATAGTAATATTTTAGACATGTTGAATACCGATAATATGTAGGTACTTATTAAAATAAATGTAATACGCATTACATTCGTTTTCGCGCAAGAATTTTTGAAAATTTTTTGAATTTTTGTGAAAATTTTGAATTGAGTATGTCTGAGCCTGTTGCGTCTAGGGCTGGACAGCCATAGGCCGCCTCAAAATAGTATTGCTCTACTGGTTTAGTTTTAAACAATACTTTTAGGTTTGTACAGTAGTATCCAAATAACAAAATTGAGAATGTTATACTAAATCCGTGTGGTGTCAAATAAAACACTGATGGAATTATAATAACTGGTCGCATCGCGATTGTCAGTAAATTGTATTTTTGCTCTCGCGCTAGAGGTATAATATAACGAAGAGTACGTGAGGTAAGTGTTTCGTGATTGTTCCTATTATGACTTTATGTAAGTTTGTTATGGTATGTGTGTTGATGTAGTACGAGGAGCTGGGCGAGTATGTGCGCGCCCGCGCCGAGCAGACGCACGCGCGGCGCGTGGCGGCGCAGCTGCGCACGCTGCTGCTGGAGCTGGACTCGCTGCGCCGCCAGCTGCGCCACCAGGACCTCGCGCGCTTCGACTCGCTCACGCAGCGCTCCAGGGACACCACGCTGCGCGCTATCGTTGACTACCTCGGTAACTACGCTGTTCAACTGCTCGCGCACCCGCACCAAGTGCACAATTCTGCCGTGTACCTATATAACATTTATAATAAAATTGAAAACGGACGAAAAACTGGTATTTTTGAAATATTCTCACGAAAATCATTATGGGATAGACACAAAAAATCATGCTTTTAAAATAAAACCATTCTGGGTTCATGTTTTAGTAAACTATTAATATTTCTTTTACATTTCTGTTTCGGGGCAAATTTATATCGTATAAACAACATATTATAGTTATTGTCCGTTTGTTCAAGCATCGTGACAGACTGGCGGAAAGGATTTCAATTCCTGTCATCGTCGTGTGGGTAATAATAGTTGGATAATATAAGATACAATCTAAGACATGGTCCATCACAATCGGTTGGGTGACAACGGAGATACTCTGTAGAGTACTCTATAGTCTCTTTATAAAGCCATCCCATGAAACGCACACACTGGGTGCGGACACAAGCACTAATTTCATTATGGGTTGTCTGGAAACTCTCATTTTCCGAATTCCACTTGAGTGATACCACGGTCTTAATCTATTTTAGCAATGTATAAGAAAACCTATCACCGTACATCTCAACAGGGTGAACGATATCATTGTAAAAAGGTGTCGCACCTGTTTTTATAAAAAAAAAAATGCATTGTTTAATATTTCTTCTGCTGAAAATATGCTGTTTTGGTTTCTAAATCTAACCGATAGATTTTTCCTTGTCATTTTCCCCGATTACTTCACTGTTTGTTGATATTTACGGGGATAGTTATTAATACTATTTGGTACTCGTGTGTACCTATGTATCTAAATTCCACGCGGACGTGATTATGAATTAACTCCAAACACATTTCTGTCTTGTTTTCCATTTCGTACTCGGGTTTGCTACTCAGCTTATAATATGTGGTCCTGCCTTTCACTCAACGACTTCAATGATTTTCTTCCAGGTTCGATATCCTCCTCGTAGTTTAGGTTATAGAAGTTAGTTTATTTTTGTAAAAATTGTCTTGTAGGTTTAATAGAGGACAGCTGTAGAGCGCTGGTGTCGTCCGCCCCGGCCCGCAGCGGCCGACTTACGGGTGAGCTCGGTCTGCATGACTCGTGCGCTAACCGTCTGCCTGCCTGAATAGACCAGACTGGAGTTTTGTGCTATTAATCCGACTTACTGTTTTCTGAAAGATCTTGTTCGATGTCGACTCGCGCGTATTGCATGCTTGCGGTGTGACGTATACAATTCGCAGCGTGTGAACTAGCCTTATGCTGCATACAGGCTCACTAGGTCAACGAACGTGCGTTAGCCAATACGTAGTCTCGTTTGTTGGCCTTTCAAGGCTTTGTTGGTGTTCGCTAAAACATTCAGAAGAACAAAAAATACGAAACCTTAATGAGACCCATTGGGTGTTACTCGGTCTGTTTCCGAACTCGAACTGAATCTGATATGTTTGGTCCGTCCGCAGGTACGTCCCCGCTGTCGATAAATCGCAACGCGGCAGAAGTTGCGCTGCCGGTAGCGGCAAGCGCTGTGTCGACGGACTCCGTAGGCGTGGTAGCACATAACGCCTACGCAAACGATGACGACGCTGAAGTCTACGTTGCTCCGCCAGAATTTTCGTCGCAGATTCAGCTTCGCGTCGACGACCATGTGAGCATTGCGTCATCATATCAGCCAAAGGATGTCCACTGGCGAATAAAGGCTTCCTGCATAGTTTTTCTCAATTGTGTAATCATTTTGGGGGGATGCAGGCTTAGCAGGCGGGTTGACGAGGGCAGAACTGCTGCTGGTTTAGTCTCTTAGTCGCCTTTTAAGACATCCGCGGGAGGAAATGGAGTAGTGCTATATCTATTCTTAATCTGGACACCACACGGACTTTGAATAATAACAGATTTTTTTCACGATGGTTCCGAATTCCAGCTTTATAAACTGACAAAATTAATGAGGTGTCTTAAATAATATAGATACTCTATAACCCAATCTATTAAATAATTGGATTGAAAATTAGCGGTATTTCTATTTGTCTCTCGCTCACACAATATTCCGTCTATTCTTATATTCTGCACAGTCATCATTTATTGACTTCTAATGACCACTTATAGTGTCAATGATATTTTACGAATAGATGCGCCGTACACGACAACTTGCAACGTGCAACTATTTAAATTCTGACTATTCGTAAGTGCCAGCAAATGGTTTACATGAATAAAAAACTTTTGACTTTGACTTTGACGAACATTATGGCACTGCAGAACGGCGTAAATTTTACTATACCTACTACCAGTACAGCTCTCAAACATGCGCGAAGGAACGGAGAGAAAATGAAAGCCGCATGGTGGCATACCGGTTGTTAGAAAGAGATGAATATACACCTTTAGTTACGTCAGACAGCAGCTATGCGCATGCTCGTTCGACGTCGTCCTGGCGCCGGCCGTCATTAGACCACGTAATCATACAAAATACTGTAATTTTATTCACAGTATAAATTCTACGCATGGAATGACTTTTTTCTCATAGTTGTACGTTAATTCGTGTTAGTGCGGCTAACTACAAAAAAAACGTATGTGTTTTGAGCATGGCTGAATTTCCATGTTGCCTGTCCATAGTCTCAATAACTCCAGGTGGTAATTATTTACCCAAGCATCTTCCTTTCGATGTTTAAGTTAACAAATTCTCCCTCCATTACGGATAAAATCATGTGAAGAATGAGACACTATTCGATTCTCATCGCACTCTTACCGTGGAAAATTGAATTGACATCTTATGGAGGTATTAGTTTTTGTGCAAGTTTGTGTATGTCGATGAATTTGTAATTTCTTCCGGGTATCAGAGATGAAAACATCGCTAATCATGAGGATCCTGGCGAGGATAATGGGCGGTAATGGGACAAAATATTTAAATTATTGCATTGTCATTGCTCCTTGATAAGTCGGCGAAGTTATTTTTCTTAAAAACATCTTAGTATAGTGTAGCTAGCTAAAATTTAAAAAAACACCAGCTCTACTAGGGGAAAGTTACCAGTCAATGCGTTCGATATATTGTCCAACTGTCGTGTGAGTCGTTTTTTGACTATTCTTTACTCTTATGTATATTTTAATTTATTATATTTTATTCTCTTAGGGAAACTAATACAGAGTAATAGTCGAAATAAAAATGGTAGTAAAGGTCCAATTACAAATTTTCACAGATAAATAATGTCTATAAAGTTTAGAATTACACAAAGACAGCAACAAAAGCAAATGAATACAAGATCAAGTGAGTTGGATGTCTCAATCGAATACTAGACAACATAATATTGATCATACAGGGGATTGACTATAGAAGTTATTACTTAATAGTTTTTGAGTTTATGGACTCTAGTTGTAAACAAATCAAGCTCAACTTCCGGACACTCCGCGTTAAAGGTACGACACGCCCTGACAAGAAATGTATTCTGTCTATAAGTACTCCTGACTGCAGGTATATCAAGGAGTTGTGGTCTTCAGAGAAATGCTGATGGCACACGGAGTCCAACCTTACATAGGCTGCACTAAAAGTATCGGGAATGGAATATTTCCACTGTTCCTGTCATATTAAAATTTTGCTGAATTTCAACGTGGACGTGTCAAGCTCAGTGATGATCCTCGTCAAGGTCGTCCAAAAACTGCAGTCACCCAAGAAAACGTTGATGCTGTGCGTAAGCTGATTGAGGAAGATCGACATGTGCCATACCGCGAAATTCAGGCAACTTTAGACATTGGCATGAGTCAAATACAAATAATCTTGCATGGACAATTAGGTGTAAAAAAGTTGTTTTCCCGATGGATACCGCATTTGCTATGTGAAGAGCAAAAAGCGGCTCGCGTTACTTGGTGCGCCAGAACTCTTGAAAGATTCCACGCAGGATCCTCAAATGCTGTATACAACATCGTATCAGGTGACGAATCCTGGATATTTGCGTACGAACCCGAAACAAAAAACCAGTCACGAGTTTGGGTGTTCGAAAATGAGTTAAAGCCAACACAAATTGATCGTTCACGGAGTGTTGCAAAAAAAATGGTGGCCACGTTTGTCTCCAAAACCGGCCATGTTACGACTATTCCTCTTGAGGGACAAAGAACGGTTAATGCAGAATGGTATGCTAGCATTTGTTTGCCACAGGTCGTTTCGAAACTCCGTAGAGAGAACTGCAACCGCCGCATCATCCTCCATCACGACAATGCGAGTTCTCACACCGCGCACAGAACAAAAGAGTTTTTAGAGCAAGAAAACATAGAATTATTAGACCATCCGCCGTACAGCCCCGACCTAAGCCCTAATGATTTCTATACTTTCCCTAAAATAAAGAATAAATTGCGTGGACAGAGATTTTCATCACCTAAAGAAGCTGTGGACGCCTACAAAACGGCCATTTTGGAGACCCCAACTTCCGAATGGAATGGTTGCTTCAATGATTGGTTCCATCGTATGGAAAAATGTGTCAAATTTCGCGGAGAATACTTCGAAAAGCAATAAATACATTTTTAAATAGTAATGTTGTGTCACTTCCTTGATTCCCGAAATTTTCAGTGCCGACCTCGTATTTACCAGCTCAGGGATGTCAATCGATCCATTCATAACACTGAATAGAAATATGAAAATCCGCAATTTTTCTTCGTTCATGTAGCGGAAGAATATGTATTTTTCTACAACGACTTTGAATGTACCTTAAAATTTTCTTTGTATGCCTTCAAGTCGATTGATATAGAGCAGTCTTTCCGAACGTGGGCGATAACGCCCCCTTGTGGGCGCCGCAGGCCTAAAGGGGGGCGGTAAGAGACCCAGAAAAAAAGGGGGCATTGTGTAGGGCTTTGGGGTCGATTTATAATTTCATCTACCTAGCTAGGAAGACTCTTAGACACCGACTGAGCTCTCGACTCTCGACTACATCTTGTGAACATCAACTAATATTAATTAAGATATAGCTCAAACTCGGTTCGATATAAAAGACCGCGGGCAATCATGTTTTAAATACCAATCGGCTGGTTCTATAATACTTGTTCTTGCTTGTCGAGTACGATTGGGTGTCGAATGAGATAAACGAGTTTATGCACGTTTGTCTTATTCCTGTTGGTGCGTGCTGCTTATGCAATCCTATATAAACGACGTAAATTTATTTTATTTTCATTTGCGGTTTCGCGCATAATAGATAAGCAGTACTCGATTTCAACACTTACGTATTTCTTAAAACAAAACAATGTCGGAAGTAAAAAATAAGAGACGGCAATACTCTGCGGAATATATTAAATTCGGATTTATTGAAAATCCCACAAACCCGTCGTCGCCTTTGTGTCTTCTATGTCTAAAAACATTTTCGAACGAAGCAATGAAGCCTTCAAGACTGCAAGATCATTTGAATAAAATGCATCCAGATAAGACAGAAAAGAATGTAGCATATTTTCAAGACCTAGAGAAGAAGCATAATACTCAGCCAAGTGTATCAAAACTATTTTCGGCGGCTGCTAAGCAAGATGACGACGGACTTCGAGCTTCGTACAATATCTCTTTGTTAATTGCTCAAAAAGGCAAACCACACAACATCGGAGAAGAGTTAATTTTGCCAGCAATAAAGGAAGTAATAACTACTGTGCTTCATAAACCGGCCGCAGATATTATCCGAAAAATTCCTTTGAGTAATAATTCTGTGCAAAGACGAATTGATGAAATGGCTGAAAACATTGAAGAATCATTGTGCAATCATCTGAGGACTAGTCAATTCTCAATTCAGCTCGATGAGTCCACTTTACCAACTAATGAAGCGTTGTTGCTATCTTACGTGAGGTTTATTAAAGATGAGAAAATACGTGAAGAACTATTGTTTGCCAGAAATTTGGAGACAGATACAAAAGGCGAAACCATATTCAATACATTGGAAAAGTTTTGTGAAGAGAAAGAGATTCCTTTGAAAAATATTATATCAGTTGCTACGGATTGCGCTCCGGCTACGACAGGGCGCCATAAAGGCTTCATAGCATACTTAAAGAATAAAATTCCAGATGTCCTTGCTATACATTGCGTTATTCATAGACAACATTTGGTTGCTAGAAACTTAAGTGAACGACTATTTCAATCACTGCAATATGTCATCAAAGCAGTCAATAAAATCCGTAGCAGCTCTTTGAATGATAGATTATTTCATCAGCTTTGTGTTACTAATGACGAAGATTTCAACCGTTTGTTGCTTCATACTGAAGTTCGTTGGCTGTCAAGAGGCAATTGTCTGATTCGATTTTACAACCTGTTTGACTCTATGATAGAGTTCTTGGAAACTAAAGATACAGAACTGCGCAACAAGCTCATAACATCAAAGAATGATATAGCTTACATGACAGACCTGTATAAAATGTTCAACGACATGAACCTCCAACTGCAAGGCGATGAACTAAATTTAATTAAAACAAAAAATGTCGTTGCTGCTTTCGCAGCCAAACTGCTTCTGCACAAAAAGAATATGGGCAGACGTGAGTTTCACAATTTTCCGAATTTATCAGTATACTGCAGTAACGACGACTTGTTTGCCTACTGCCAACATTTGGAAAACCTCCACATTGACTTCACCGAACGATACCAGGACATTTTAAACTTGGAAATACCAGACTGGGTGTTGGATCCGTTTTCAAATGTCAACACAGCAATGTCACCTCAGCTGGAAGAAGAACTTATAGAATTGACAACAAACGAAGAAATAAAAATCAAGTTCAAAAATGGATATCAAGAATTTTGGCTACAAAAACCGATCCCGCAATTGTACCCTGGATTGTGGTCAATTGTTCAACGACTTTTGATAGCATTCCCAGCGTCATATTTGTGTGAACGTGGACTTAGTGCTGTGGCAACGCTGCTTACTAAAAAGAGAAATCGTTTGCGTGTTACCGAACGTGGCGACTTGCGGCTGTTTTTGAGTAAATTGGAACCTGATATCAACAAACTTATTGAACAGCATCAGATTCAACCTTCACATTAGTTTTTATATAAGAATTGATTATGTTTGTTTTATTTTCAATAAAAGATACTCTGTCCGAATACTATAAATTTGCGTTTCAATAATCAGTTATAAGTACTTAGCGGTTTTTAAGTATGTTTAAAAAGGGGGGCGTTAAAAAATAATTTATTCTTAAAGTGGGCAGTAGACAAAAAAAGGTTGGGAACCCCTGATATAGAGACTATCATTTGGATTCCAAATTTGTGAAGCATATTCAAGATGGCTGCGGACAAACGCACAGTACAGAATTTTCATTGTTTTTATGTTCCTAAAATCAGAACAAATCCTAAAAATAAAACCTAAAGCTTTAGAAGCGTTCTTAACAACATTGTTTATGTGCACATCAAAAACAAGCTTTGAGTCAAAAGTCACACCATGATCCTTGATGGCACTGACCCTGGCTATTGAGGTATGAAATAGTTTATAATCCCACACAATTGGGTTTGGTATACTTGTAAATGTACATACATAACATTTATAAACATTTAAATCTAACCTATTATTAACACATTAGTCCAGATCATCCTGCAAACAGCAGGTGTCCTCAATGGTCATAACATGACTCAGAACCTTCATATCATCAGCACATAATAAAATTTTAAAAAATGAAATAGGTAGAGGTATATCATTAATAAAAATATTTAATAATAGGGGTCCTAACAAGGATCCCTGGGGAACCCCCGATGGTATCAGCACCGCACTTGATGTGTAACCATTGAGTACAAACGTTTAACATCTATTTTCCACGTATGATGAGAACCATCTGTACAGATTTCCTCTGATACCAATCAATAATAGTTTGCGCATAAGTAGAATAGATCTATTCGATCAAAACACTTGCTGTAGTCAGTGTATATGACGTCAACTTGGGACGGCTGGGACATATATTGAGAAATCTTTCAGTCACTACAGACTACGAGATTAGTCGTTGTTGACTGACTTTTAAGAAACCCATGCTGATGCTCAGAGAAGCTTAATTTAAGTGAGGAAGAAAGTTGTCTATGGATAATCTTCTCCATAATTTTAGCAAATACGCAAAGTTTGGATATCGGTCTATAATTTTCAACACGGTCCTACCGCCATATGTTACCGCTAATGTGCATAAACCAGTTATAGTGCAGATTATCCAGCTGAGTCCGTTAAAGTCCGAACAAATGTTTCGGTACTTATATTAACTGGTTAATCTGCAGGATAAATATTATAATGTGGTTTCAGGGTTAAAACAAAACGCCTCGAATACTTTTCACCATATGTATCCGAGGCGGTTGTTTTAGAAGAAATGGCGAAAGAATTTCGCTGTCTCTCTTCCGCAATTTAACGGTGCCATATATGTTAATATGTAGAATAACTAGGTAAAGTGCAGAGACCTGCTACCTTAAGTAAAATTTCGCTCTTTAACGGGCTGTACACACGGCTACACATCAAGCTATATAGCCAGCATAAGCTGATCTCGCATTGTTAAGGCTTCCGGTATGATAAGAGATCAGCGTAAACTGGTTTGTGATTAAATAAGTAAAAGGTAATAAAAAACTAAAAAAAAAAAAAAAAAATAGAATTGTCTATTCTTCAGCGACTTCAGAATTTCTGTATAAGATTAATTGGTTTACGCAAATATAATCGTGTGTCTCACCACCGTACAAACCTCCCAATATGCTGCTGGCGAAATGCACATATTCATTACAAACCGTCTACTCCTCGCTAAGCCAAGGTTCGAGAATCTGAGTACCCTCATGACATGCATTCAAAAGTCGTCAGAACATCTGGCGCCGGCAACATCGCCACACTAAGGTCCGTGTACAGATCGAGAATCAAAACTCAAGTAGAACTTTAGTCTCGAGTTCTTGAGTTTTGATTCTCATCTATAATACGGGTCTAAGGGATTCGTGTTGACCGAGTGTAAATTGTAAAGCTTCTGAGCGGCTGCGTGTGGTATGTTTAGGAAGCGGCGCTACACGAGCGGGAGGAGCTGCTGCGCGGCTGGAGCGAGCTGCAGGCCGAGCTGCGCGCGCTGCACGACGTGTGGCAGCACGCGCAGGCCGCCGCGCTGGCGCAGCGCGAACAGGTACCCGCAGGCTATACCGGTCACTGCAGGCGGCGCTGCACGAGTGGGAGGCGATGCTGCGCGGCTGGAGCGAGCTGCAGCCCGAGCTTGCGCAGCGCGAACAGGTACCCGCGGGCTATACCGGTCACTGCAGGCGGCGCTGCACGAGTGGGAGGCGATGCTGCGCGGCTGGAGCGAGCTGCAGCCCAAGCTTGCGCAGCGCGAACAGGTACCCGCGGGCTATACCGGTCACTGCAGGCGGCGCTGCACGAGTGGGAGGCGATGCTGCGCGGCTGGAGCGAGCTGCAGGCCGAGCTGCGCGCGCTGCACGACGTGTGGCAGCACGCGCAGGCCGCCGCGCTGGCGCAGCGCGAACAGGTACCCGCAGGCTATACCGGTCACTGCAGGCGGCGCTGCACGAGTGGGAGGCGATGCTGCGCGGCTGGAGCGAGCTGCAGGCCGAGCTGCGCGCGCTGCACGACGTGTGGCAGCACGCGCAGGCCGCCGCGCTGGCGCAGCGCGAACAGGTACCCGCAGGCTATACCGGTCACTGCAGGCGGCGCTGCACGAGTGGGAGGCGATGCTGCGCGGCTGGAGCGAGCTGCAGCCCGAGCTTGCGCAGCGCGAACAGGTACCCGCGGGCTATACCGGTCACTGCAGGCGGCGCTGCACGACGGGAGGCGCTGCTGCACTGCTGGAGCGAGCTGCAGGCCCAGCTGGCGCAGTGCGAACAGGCACCCGCGGGCTATACCGGTCACTGCAGGCGGCGCTGCACGACGGGAGGCGCTGCTGCACTGCTGGAGCGAGCTGCAGGCCCAGCTGGCGCAGTGCGAACAGGCACCCGCAGGCTATACCGGTCACTACATGCAGTACGCGCAGGCCATCATCATCACGGCAGATGTCATTTGTCTCATTTGTGGCGCCATTTGAGGAGTTGAGGTCAGTACAGCGACTTCCTGTTGCTATGTTATTTTGTAAGGTTAGCCGAAGCACTAGTAACATATCCCGTCGAGGTTTCTCCGGTGGGTAGAGCTTATGATGTTAGTGTGATGCAGTGGAAGATATGGTATAGTGGCATATGTTATCATTTGCGTATCACTTTGCGTGTTCTGGTATGTGCAAGCAGTAACATCTCTGTGTTGCTACAGTGAATGCAGTGCGTGTAGTTGATATTTTATTAGTTATTATTATTGGAACGAAGTTCATTTACGTGACTTACAGTAGAGTGAACTGGCAGAAATCGTTACGCAAGGCAAAAGCGTATACCTCCTCCGGGTGATCGTTCCCTCTCTTTCTTTCTTTCTTATTATATACGATAGGTGACTTTGTTTTCGAATAATATTATTATACTTTATGTTTCAAGCACATATCGCTCACATATAGTGGAAAACTTGCCCAAGAATGAAATGAAAATGAAAGGAATGACTAGTTTTGTATTTCAATGTCCAGTTTGAATTTTAACATGTAGTGTACGTCGTGCGCAGGTGATGTTGGCGGCCGGGAACGTGGAGGTGGCTGCCGAGAACGTGAGTGTCGCTTGCGATCACCTCGCTATCGCCGAGAGGTAAGTACACGACGCTGTAGAGTGAGCCAGCGTGCATATTAGTAATGAGCAGAGATCGTAATAGGTAGAGTATATGTACCTGAACTTCAAGTACTATATGGTTCAAAGGTGTTCAGAGGTAAATTAGGTACCGGGATACGAATACATATACTCCGTTATCGTGTTGATCAAGACTTTTGCCATTCTGCACGTATTCACTTCTAAATTAATAATTTAATACGTCCCGACAAGCTTGCTGCAACAGTCGAATTCATTCTCTTGCTAATGTCATCTCCAAATGTAAATTTAAACATTTATAGTTATTTTGTAAACGATTAGGTTTCATACCAAAGAGTATCATTGACATTTGTTTATATATTTAATTAAAGCATGGAAGACGTACAGCTAAACAAATCTAAAATAACACAGAATTAGTAAAGGGAAAGCCAATAACAAGTCTTCGCTTATAGAAATGGAGTAAAAATTTAAATTTAAGCGTGAGCATACAGAGTATGGTCTGCTACGCTAAATATAGGAATGTACAAGTCATCTGCTTATTTGAAAAAGTCAAGGCTTAAGCACCTCCTTGCCGATGACACATTAGTTACAAAGGGGTCGATATCACGCTGCTTACACAAACTATTAAAAGTTCTGCTTGCGCGCACAACGTAACTGTTCTGTCTGTAATTTGATAAAGCATTTGGTACACGTATGGGTGGATTGAAACGAATTGATTTGGATGGAACATTAAAGTAGATTTTTGCCAAAAGCTCAGGACAGTCAATATCACTATTAAGGATTTTTAAAAGGAACACATAGTCAGCTATCTCACAACGGTTTATGAGTGGTAGCAGGTGGTATTTTTTTCTTCTTATCGGCCATACAGCGTCATGATATTTTTTTACATGGTTCAAAATAATCTACAGATTGGTAAGGATTTTTTTGATGAAAGCAGAGGTACCTAATGAAACGCTTTCATATTTGCTCAATGCGATCAATACATTTGTGATAACATGGGTTCCATATTTGAGACGCGTACTCCAAGGGGCTTCTAACAAATGTACAACATAAAACTTTGAGAGTTTTAACTTGAGTAAAAGATTTGGAGAGTCTCATTATGAAACCTAGTGATTTTGAGGCTTTTTTGACAACAGCATCAACGTGCTTGTCAAAAACGAGTTTGCAATCGTGGTGTACTCCTAGGTCCCGAATAGTATTGCATTTCGTTAGGGCATGACCTCCTAATGTGTAAGGAGTGGCTAGAACCGTGCGTTTCCGAGTATATATAATATATGTTATTATCGAACACTTCGAAGAATTGAGGTCAAGTTTATTTATTTGACAGTACTCTTCCAGCCGATAAAGATCGTTCTGAAGTGCGTTCATGTCATCAGTCGATGAAATTGTGGAATAGATTTTCATGTCGTCAGCAAAGCATAGTAAATTTGACGATTGCAGGCATTGGTCGGTGTCTTTCACATATATGATAAATAATAGCGGGCCAAGCAACGAACCTTGAGGAACTCCACTAGGCACTAAAACCCACCTTGACAAAAACGATTGAGTGCTACAGCTTGCGACCTATTTTCTATGAAAGCGGAGAACCACCTAAGAATATCTCCACGTATTCCCACATAGTTAAGCTTATTATTTAGGATGGTATGGTCAATTCAGTCAAATGCTTTACTATAATCAGTGTAAACGACATCGATCTGCTTGCCATCGTCCATGGAATTGGTAATAAATTCATTTAATAGGATCAGATTCATAGTAGTCGACAGGCCTTTCAAAAACCATGCTGGAACTAGCTAAACGTCTTTGCAAGCGCAGGAAATAGCTGATTATAGATAATCCTCTCAAATATCTTTGCTATAGTGCATAGTTTAGAAATCGGTCTATAGTTAGCAATCTCTGTTTTAGAACCTGTTTTGTGCACTGGTGTAATAAACGCCGATTTCCATACTCTGGGGACGACACATAAAGATAGTGACTTTTCAAAAATAATTGTTATTGGTAGCGAGATAGAAGGTGCACAATTTACGAGTAGATGAGATGATAGGTTATCGGGACCAGCACCTTTAGATGTATTAAGTTTACAGAGTAAATTAGCCACGACATCAACTTTCGCCTCGATCTGACAGGTATCAGATGGTGGAATTGCCGGATATTACAATACCATCCTCTAGAATCTCGGAACGGTAACGATGACGGTATCATCTTGGGATTTAAGAAATTACAAATTTAGTAGTGCCCTTTGCAATACGTTGTTAACAAATTATAATTTTGAGTAATTTTATATTTGTTAATGAATAAGGTGTAGCGTTTCGCTATTAAAATCGTTAAGTCAAAGTATTTTGTTTTACATAGGCTTATAAATTATTAAACAATTGGTCGATTGCCATGTGTAGGTTCTAACTGGACTACATTACAATAGCTATAATTTGTTACCAACGTATTCAAAGTCGAATAAACAGTTCGCGGTTTTTAAATTAGCGGGATGAAACCGTCGAGATTATGATTCGATGATTTCAGAGGGAGGTATTATTCACCGTATGTTTGATGTGTACGTATCAACGCCGCAGGCTGCGAGGCGGCGCGTGGGGTGCGGGCGGCGCGGCGCTGGGCCTGCTGCTGGGCGGGCCCGTGGGGCTGGCCGCCGGCGCCAAGGCGGGCGCGCTGGCCGCCGCGGCCGGCTCGCTGGCGGGCTTCGTGGGCGCGCGCCTGCTGCGGCGGCGCGGCCCGCCCGCGTCCGGCCCGCCCGCGCCCGGCCCGCCGGCGTCCGGCCCGCCCGCGTCCGGCCCGCCCGCGCCCGGCCCGCCCGCGCCCGGCCCGCCCGGCCCGCACCGCAAGGCCGACTAGCGACACGCACCGCTGGCGAGTGACTGTCCAGATCGCTCAGTAATTACGTATGAACGATCGCGCTCGGCCTTGGCGACTTTGACCCCGTACGGTATCTATACGTTTGGCGAAACGCCGATAACTTATTGATAACGAGGTAACGGTTTAACTGTAACTTCATATATGAAACATGAAATGTATTTATTTGCGATAAGGGTAAAAATAAAATAGCTTTATATTTTTAAACTTGTATTTGTCTTGCCGTGTGGTACCGGCTCAGAATACCACCGCCCCATTTCCTACCATGGGTGTCGTAAAAGTCGACTAAGGGATTAGCCGGAGGATGGGCAGCAGCGTCCTTCGAGTACATTAACAACTCAACTGCGATCGCCAACTCGTCTGCCAAGCGTGGCGATTATGGCAAAACCCTCCAATGAGCCCACAACACACCCATATCGCTCGTTGTGGTGATCGTTGGGGAGGCCTGTGTCCAGCAGTGGACTTCATTCGGCCGAAATGATGATGATTTGTCTGCGACTTAGTGTTGAATAAATAGTACCTCCGGCTGTGAAAATGCGTCGCTTTCCATCGTATTTATAACGCCGAACTGGTAACGTCGATGTCACAACTGAACAACGATCGAATTATGGAAAATTTTAACGTTTGCTCGGCCAACAAATTCCTTAATTACTATAGTACGTCGACAATTAAATGTAGTCACACAAAACTGACATCTGAACATGAGAACATTTATTCGCTAGAAACATGGTTTCAGGTATAATACATTAATTAATAATGAATTAGTATATTGCACCACGTCTCACCGTACAAGCGCCATACAAAGATCAAATATCATTATTACCTCTTAATGAATTTAAACATAGGCAATAAATATTAATTAAATTTGATCACACCACCATCGATAATATTACTTATAAAATTATCTTGAATTAGTACAGTAATATACATAATATGTAAACGTATAAACGACATTTACCACGGAATGGACGAATGTCAAACAAAATTTTAATATTGCCTAGAATAATTCTTGGCAATATTAAAATGGTAGAATCTAGACTGTCATTTCATAAATATAAGTGAATATGAATGTATTAAAAATGTCAAGTTAAGATTATATATTTATACAGAATTTCGCAAAAGAAAACAAATCAGTATCATTTATTTTATATATTTTTACATGTCATAAATTCAGTAATAGTATAAAACATTTATCTATAAGCCATTTGTAAAGCAAATGTTTGAACCGATCGGTATTTTATTAAAAACTTGGATAGTCATGCAACTGCTATTTCTTTTAAACAAACTGGTTGACATCATAGGAAGTACTAGTTTACTCGGGTCTCTAGATAGGATTCTTCGGTTCTCACTTGTTCTTTCAAATAAATCAGAGTGCTTTCTGACAAATACACTGATTTCAAAAACATTGAGCGACGTTAAGGTTACCTTTAGTTTTAAAACTTTTAAACAAAAAAAAATACCGACTTCAGTCGGACGGGGCCAGGTATAAAATAAAGTTCTAACGAGAAGACCAACGGGTCTGCATGAACCATGGTTGGGGCATAACTTACCCCACCCGACTTCATAAATAAAGATCGTTTTCCTTTTCAGTGATTTTAATATTTAGATATTGTGTAGGGTTTTTGAAGTCAGTATTTTTTTTTGTTAAAAAGTTTCATTTGTTTATTTTGAGTGTAAATAAATGTAAGAACTTTTTCTAATTTGGTATCAATATTTAACATTAAAAATAAGAATGCTTCAAATCGGTTCTCTGATCTGAGAGTAAACGAAACTATTAAGACATCATCTAGATAAGCGCAGTCAAATTAACATGTTTATTGAAGCTGGTTAAAAAAATACTCAATCAAATGTAATTCAATTTATATCGTACCAAATCGAAAGCATTCTGTACCAATTAAAAAAAGAATAGCTCAAATCGGTCTACAAATCTCGGAGTAGTTGGTGTACATACATATAAAAAAAAAATGCATCGAATTGAGAACCTCCTCCTTTTTGAAGTTGGTTAGTAAAGAGTTGTAGGCCCACAACAATCAATAAGACCGGCACCGCATATTGCTCTGAAACATTTTTTCAGTGATACAAACACTACTTATGCCTGTCGAATTACCCCATAGTGACAGTCCATATCCGAGTAGGTACTGACCCCATGTACACATGATATGCTATTTGGGCAGTCCTCTCGCAAGCTAGCCTCCTAATGTTTCTGACTGCTTATACGAATCTGTTGATACGAGTACAAAGGTTTTTCACATGGGCTTTCCAGTTACAGTGGTTATCGAGCAATATATGCCTAAAAACTGTGTTTCTATAATTTCTGTTATTTCTTGCCCAGTATAATTTATTTTTAAGTCACTGACGATGCTATTTATTACTTTACTTTTAGATATGTTAGCTGTAAGGGTATTTTCATTCCATTTGGTTATACATCTATACAAATAAATTAAATTTAAGTGTCTGTTAGTAATGTCAAAATAACAGCTTTTACCAAGGGCACATGAAAGTATATACGGTATAATAATGTCTTAGGTTTTCGCGAGTATTACACATTATAATAAAACACTATTAAACGGATTCTATCGCGTAAATTTTAGTTTTTTTTTCCTGACGTTTCGAATGCTTTGCAGCATTCGTGGTCGCAGGATGACTAAGGTGACAGGCGTCGTTACAGATTTTAAAAAGTTATTTTATTTTATCTACCGTACAATTTTAATCAAAAAATTAGTTTCGATGCACGCAGTAATCACTCACAGTGTCTTGATGTTTTTTAGTGCGGTATGTTATTTGGGACCTTATTATTTTAATTTAAGAAGTTAAAAAAAAAACTAGAATATGCGCAATAGAATCCGTTTAAAAGTGTTTTATTATAGTATATACGGTACCTAAACAAAAAAAATCATTCTTTTCAAGAAAATAGATGAAGGTTTACCATTCCCCGCTCCCCTTATCTCCGAAACTACTAAGCCTAAAATTCTGAAAAACATATAGGTAATAGCTCTCTCTTTACCTATATATTACAGGAAAACCTATAAGAAGTCTATAGTTTAAAAATAACATGGTAAATCTTTCAATATTGTGCGTACAAACTTACGTTTGCGGTTGGAATGTATGGGAAAACATGTTTTTCAACTACGACGTTAAGTTTGTTCTTGGGATAGGTTATTGGTAGAGGACCGAATCCAACAATAGACAATAGATTCAGCAATTACGGAACCCTCTCCATGCAAGTTCAACTCGCTCTTGACCGATTATTGGTTTTTTACTGTGAAATTTTTTACTAACTTGTTTATAAGTTTTTGTTGTATTACTAACAATAATATGGATCCAAGGTGCGAAATAAAAATGATTATTATTATTATCTACATGTTTCTCTATTCACGGGCTCGTGTCCCTTGTAAGTATTGCGAGGAACTTAGTAAACAGAGAAATCACTATGTAGAAGTAACTATGTAAAAACCAATATCATCCTACGGTTGACGCTCGCTTAGCTACTCGCAATCTGTACCGTGGCGACAGCCTTTATTTTAGATTCAAAACTTTACAAATTGTTTGACAATTTTCATTATGATAACAACACATAACTGATCATATATAATGTTAGAAATATTACAATTTACATAAGAACCTACTTTTTATATGCTTTAATACACAAGCTTTATGTTGAATTTAGGTACATGTTGATTATATTTAACTGAACTACGATTTTACTTAATAAACTATCACGAAACATAGGATTTCGTAAAACAACATTACAAGCATGGCGATAGCTATCAATGTATATAATATATGGCTTTAAAAGTTGTTCTCTACGATGGGCCTAATCATTGTTTATATAATTCAAATAGTCTTAGCGATCAAAGATACAAGATAATAACAAGAAATCAACATAAATACGATTAAGATAAATCAGTTAGATTTTCGTTGTTTTAAGCACTTTCACAATAACTATAGTTAGTGTTTTTATTCACAATCACTTAAATGTCCATTGTTTATGTTTTAATTACACATTCACTTATATTCGTCGCCAACAGGGACACTAACCGGGGACTCTCCATGGCTGCACTATAAAATGCAGTCTCGGATTGTCTCCAAAGGTGTAAAACTATTGTATGAATTTTTTTTAATATCAAAAGGGAGGAAGGATTAAGCAGCTGCTTTAATCTGCCCTCTAGATTTACCTTATCTAATGGTGAGATAACGACTGCACACAGGGGTTTTTATTATTAATCTCAATCGCTTCTGGAACAATTCTTGGATAGTAATGCTGATCGGTGGAGAGAATTTTTGGGTCATGCATGAAGCTCAATCCAGGGATTCGGTCCTGATTCAAGCAAGTGCTTAGCAATCGCCGATTTGTTTGTTTGAAGATTTATAACAGCTGCGATATGTTCTTTCACTCTTTCCGCGATGGTTCGCTTCGTCTGTCCGATGTAAGAAATACGACATCACCACACCTGCAGTAAATTTTGTACACCCTGGGTGTTTGAAGAGTAATAATGTCCTTTGCCGTCCTAACCTGTCTCGCTAGCCGTTAAATAACTGCCGATCCTGGTTGAGTAACCCGAAAGCATTTATTTTAACATTATTACTTTACTCTGTGCCCGAAAGGCAAAAGTGAGGACACACCTTATTTTTTTTTTATGCTGTATAGTCGTAAGACAATTTCATAATCAGCAACAGTACTTGGAGAAGGTAAATGTTTCTCCTTTCTAAAGAAAATTATAAGTAAGTAAGATAAAAATCAAAAAGTAAAATTAAATTCTTCTTCTTCTTCTTCTCTTAGATTATGGCTTCTGTAGACTATCTTCCACAATATCGCCAATGTCAAGTATAAGGCAACGTTGTACGGTGTTTAGATTAATTAATCTTTACATATTCATAAAAAAAAATCTAAAAAATATGTCGGCAACGTCGTACGGTTCAATTGTTTTTTTCTAAAATTAAATTAATAATTTAAAGCAGAATGTAAGTACTTGATAGTCCTGAGTTCCTTCTACTTGAAATAGATGTCAAGGGGGTAAAAGCCGTTCTTGGAGTGGTTTACTGTCCACCTGCTATTGATTATTTCTCCTGCTTAGATACGCTTCTTGAATCTGTGTCTGAAATGTCTCCTCTGAGTACAAACACCTCATAATCATGGGTGACTTCAACACGGATCTCTTGAGAAATACCCCACGGTCTCGCAGACTGAGAACAATCTTGGAATCGTCGAATCTCAAGTCTCTCCCACTTAATTCGACTCATCATAATATCGCCACTGACGATTCCTGGCTTGACCTAATAATCACGTCTTCTGTGGATTTTGTGGCAAACCATGGTCAGGTCGCAACCCCTGGACTATCTAAACACGACCTGATCTACCTTTCGTATAAAATTAAACCACCTAAACAGCGACCCGCCATTGTCTTTATACGGCAATTTGCGAGGCTGGATCAAGGAAGGCTTAACAGTGATGCAAAATCCCTTGACTGGACCAGAATTCTTCAAGCGTCTACAGTGGATGACAAGGTTGCTCTTCTGAATGTGTCTATCCTTCAACTTGATAAGCATGCACCACTCAAGGCTGTTAGAATGAAAGTTCCCCCGGCGCCATGGATTACCCCTGGTATCCGAATGGTGATGAGACGCCGTAACAAGGCCTTTAGGAGACATAGAAGAGATCGCAGTGAGGAGAACTGGTGCCTGTACAAGTTAGCGAGAAATCACCGCAACCAGATGGTAACAGTTTCTAACTAACAGTTCTTAACTCTTCACCGGCTGATATATGGAAGTTTAAAAATCTCTTGGCATATCTAAATCACAATCCTGTATCCTACCTTCAAATTTGTCTCTCAATAACCTTAACCAGCATTTTTCATCATCAGCAATTCTCGCAGACTATGTAAAAACCAAAACTATATTTGATATTAGTTCCATGCCGATATTGCCTCCCGACTCATTCTCATTTTCCCCTGTGACTGACCTCGAGATCCGCAAGACTATTACCTCCTTAAAGTCCAAAGCTATCGGCTGTGACGCCGTTAGCAGGACTATGATATCGGTCGTTCTTGATAGTGTTATTCCCGTTTTTACACACATAATCAATTTTTCTCTGCAGACTTGGGTATATCCTTCAATCTGGCGTAAGGCTTTCATCATCCCTCTTCCAAAAAATTCTAACCCCAGTTTAGCTAATCATTTCAGGCCGATATCCATTCTCCTATTCCAATCTAAGGTTTTGGAAGCAGCTGTTCATAAACAAATATCTTCCTACATCTTCAAGAATAACTTGCTATCCCAATACCGATCCGGATTTCGAACTGGCCACAGTACATCCACTGCTCTACTTAAAGTCACAGAAGATATTAGGTGCGGTATGGAGAATTCGAAACTAACGGTCTTAATTTTAATAGACTTTTCCAACGCCTTTAATACCGTTGACCACGATATTCTCCTCGCCATTCTGTCACAAATCGGGTTCTCGTCGTCATCTCAGGGATGGTTCTCATCATCTTCGTGGTCGCCAGCAAGCCACAGTCACAATGTCACAGCCATACTGCGATCTCTCTACAGATTTAAACATTTCCTCCCATCTAGCATTAAAACCCTTCTGGTCCAGTCCCTTGTGCTTCCTGTGATTGATTATGCAGATGTTTGTTACTCGGATTTATCTCAAAACCTTCTCAACAAATTGGATCGCCTTCTAAACAACTGCATTCGCTTCATTTTTGGACTCTGTAAATACGACCACATCTCTATTTACCGTTCTCAGCTCAAATGGCTGCCTATCCGTCAGAAAAGATCCCTCAGATCTCTTTGTCTCCTCTTCTCTATTATTAATGATCCTTGTACTCCTGAGTATCTAAAAAAATATTTCCCAGTTTTGGGTAGCTCTCATAGCCGTAACTTGCGTGCTGCTGATAATTTGATTCTTCAGATTCCTTCTCACCGTACAGGCTATATTTCCTATTCCTTCTCGTTCTCAACAATCAAACTATGGAATGTGGTTCCCCTTGATTTAAAAAAAGCTTCTAATAAATTTGCATTCAAGCGAAAAGTTCAGGAATACTATTTGAAATCGCTGCACTCCTGCAATTGACAATTTCGTGCATCGTTATTATGATTAATAATATATAATACGTACTGTATGTAGTATCTTTCATTTGATATATTTAGCTTTTGTATATATTTTACCGTATTTATAGTATGTACTTTTGTATGTATGTATGTATTGTTATTATTGAAATGTTAGTTTTTTGTACCTCTTTCAATGTATTTCTTTTTTAACCCAAAGGTTGACTGGTAGAGAGTGCCACATGGCATTAAGTCCGCCTTGTGTACCACCATTGTACATGAAAGTGTAAATAAATAAATAAATGAATAGTCAGGTCCACAGATTACTGTCAGGCCAGTCGTCTTGTAATCGTTTGTTTTGAAACCTAATAATGTTAGTTATTTAGCTTAGAAACGGTCAGTTCGTTTTTAGGGGTCCGAACGTCCGAAGGAAAAAACGGCGGAACCCTTACAGGTTCACTCGTGTGTCTGTGTGTAAATCTGTCACAGCCAATTTGCTCCGAATCTATTGAACTGATCAAGTTGAAATTTGGTACACATATAGATTTCTGCGACCCAAACACGTACGTGTAAAGTAAATAAAAGAATTTTGAATATAGGGGTCCTTTTTGGGGGGCAATATAGAAAATTAAAGAATAAAGTTTTGCAAACTGTACCGTGCAACATATGAAATGGAAGGGTTATGAGGGTCTCAAATGTATTTAGTTTTAATTTAATTAATGTGAGAATATATCATTTTAAAGGTTGCTAGATCCATAAAGTAGCTTTGCAATTGATCAAGCATCAACTTCTCAAATATTTTAGAAAGTTGGTAGCACATAAATTGGTCTAAAGTTTGTGGGGTCAGATGTGCTACCCGATTTAGTCAGGAAACACATCACAGTCAATACATGTATTATATATAAGAGCCGATTCGGGCATATTTATTATTAAAAATTAACTTCTACATAGGAAACATTTCGGTTTCACAAGGGGTCTCTCGACTACTGTTGCCGGTGTTGAGCAGCTTATAGAATATATCTTTGATGCCTGGGAGGATTCGCATGATGCATTGGGCATTTTTTGTGACCTTTCAAAGGCTTTCGATTGCGTTTTTCACGAGACATTGGTCAGAAAGTTGCACCATTATGCAGTAAGACACACTGCTCTGGATCTTCTTAGTTCGTATTTGGATAATAGGATCCAGAGAGTTGACATTAACGGAAAGCAGTCTCCGGGGTCTGTGGCCACTATAGGAGTTCCGCAGGGCTCGATTCTAGGCCCGTTTCTTTTTCTCGTTTATATTAATGACCTACCTAATGTTATAAAATATACTCATGAGATAGTGTTAATTGCAGATGTCACATCCATTTTATTTAAGCTTAAGCGGCAGCAGCCTGTTACAGACCATGTAAATGGCGCTCTCTCCAGAGTAGTGCACTGGATTAACGTTAACAATTTACTTCTGAACGAGAAAAAGACCAAATGTGTTAGATTCTTAACACCTAATGTTAAGCAGGTGAAAACCAGTGTACTAATAAATGGGAAGGAGTTGAGCTTTGTGGATAACACTATGTTTTTGGGTATTATTTTAGATTCAAAGTTACAGTGGGGCCCACATATTCACCAATTGTCGAATAGACATAAATTAGGCAGCTTATGCAGTCTTTAAAATACGCCAGTTAACTGATGTAGAAACAGCGAAATTAGTATATTTTAGTTATTTTCATAGTACAATGTGGTATGGCATTTGGTTGTGGGGAAATGCTACCGACATTCAAACTATCTTTGTGCTGCAGAAGAGGGCTATTCGAGCAATTTATAACCAAAGCTTTCGACATTCACTGACGGAAAAATTTAAAGAAATCAACATATTGACTGTCGTATCTCAATATTTATATGAGAATCTAATATACGTTAAAAGGAACATACATTTATTTTCGCCAAAAAGCGACATACTTAGCTTCAATACTAGAAATAAAGATAATCTTGTAATGCCAATGTCCAGGCTCCAAAACATTTGTAATTAATTTAGGTGCCAACGTATACGTTTCTACAATAAGAGCCCAAGTAGTATTAAAAATCTTAGTCTTAATAAATTTAAATCCGTTATAAAAAAGAAACTATGTAAAAAGGGTTTCTATACAGTTACAGATTATATGGACGACAAAATGGTTGGGATTGAGCTGCTCTCTAACATACTTATTATTTGTTGTTGAACATGGACATTATTTTTATGACAGTTGAATGTATGAATCCTTTTTTTATGACACTTATGGAATAATTTATGACATTTTAATATTTTTTGACATTGTTCTGATGATAAAATATTTGTTAATAATGTATTAGTATTACACATTATAATAAAACACTTCTAAACGGATTCTATCGCGTATATTTTGGATTTTTGTTTTTCCTGACGTTTTGAACCCTTTGCAGGGTTCGTGGTCGCATTGCTGGAACAACTGTTGGTCAACCTTATATAAATAAATAAATTTATGATTATTTGATTTATGAGTACTTTGACGCCTAAATGTGCTCCCTTTTTATAGTTTTATTTGTATTTATATTGTGTTAGTGTAGTTATACAGTAGTATAGAATATATATTTTTAGTTTTAATTGTGTATTTCTGATTAAAAATGTAAAATTATTTATTAAATGTATTTATTTTACAACAAATTAGAAAATACAAACAACAGTATATTTAACTATTAACAGTACTTTTTGGTCAGGCTTCAAAAAAAAAACGTTGGCACTAGAATTCCATATCGTCAGTTTCTTTGTTGTACAGATATCGACATAATTTTAATATTTTCTAATATCTACAGTCGAATTCCATTTGGCATCCTCTTTGGTTGAGATAAAAATTGAGGGGAAGTGGCTACTTATTGGGTGAGTACTTATCGGAATTCGAATGTAGTGGAATATGGATATATTGATGTTCCGATGTTACTCTTATATCATCGATGTAGGATGTTTTGGAGGAATTAACATCGAAGTTTTCCGCTTAACATCGATGTTTATCGAAAATCGAACATCCCTAATATGAGACAGCCAGCGGCATCGAATCGAGCGAATCATGTCGTAGTCGTCTTACGTCTATCTAGTTTGTTCGGGTACACGAATCAAGACGATTTCCCGAGTCCGCACCAAGTAAGCTGTGGTCCGCACGATGAATACGTAAAAATAATTAATTTTGATTTGAAAAATTGTTATTCGAAACAAAGTTCAACGATTAACTCGAGTTATTCAAACGAACGAATTGTCCATCGCTACATCTGTTTCTCTTTCTGGACGAATTTAAAAACAACATTAAAAAAATACAATATGGCGGCTGCCAAAGTAACCATGATGGCGATGAGAGTTGAAATAATTGTTTGTGGTATAAAGTGAGATTTTTAGTTGATTTACTAATTAATTCTAATTCTTATAGTATATGTTTTTATTTAATGTGAGCAGAGAAGCAAGGACTCAGCCCATAAAGTTATTACTGAAAGTGTACGCGTCACTGGTGGTGGTTTTGTGGTCAAATCTGGCGTTTGACAGTGAAGCTGTGGAGCAAAGAACAAATCTGTAAGCAAGGGTGATCTGCGGTAAGATGTCGTTCCCACCTCGGCCGCCGCTGGTGCCATATGGGATCGCGCCGGGTGTTGTCACAATGCAGATGCCCACGCATGTAAGTCCTCTGATCTAACCTCTTCACAAAACATTACATTGATACTGTTGGATACCAAACTCTTGAAACGCAAATTCAAATATGCACTGCTGGTTAAGGGTGACAAACATATGTCACTGAATGTGTATGGTTGATTCAGGACAGTTGCATTTGGGTGGAATGGCATAGGTACCTACATAAATGTCATTGGGAACTAACTACATATTATTCAGTTGATGTGTAGTTAGGTTTTCTTATTATAAAACTGTACTTGCAATACATTGCTAGTGTTAATTCACAGTATATTATATATCTAAGAATATTAGTAGCTTATTTAACACTATTTAGAATCTGATGCTGGCAGAATGTCCCAAAGTATCTATGAATTGCAAATATTGTATAACCTCTTGTTGTCTTTAAAAAATCAAGTTAAACCTGGCTAGACAAGTTAAACTAGATTGGGACTAGTGTCTGTCACTACTTTGTGTATTAAATAGGTTCGTAATTTCAACATGATTATCATTAAAAAGGGTTAATCATACAATTTGTTTGGTTTTGCTTTTGGTTATTACTGTTATTACCAATTAAACTGCAATGGCTGCCAAGTGTGCCGATTATGGCAAAACCCCTCAATGAGCACACAACACACCAAAATTGGTTATTGTGGTGATCTTTGAGGGAGGCCTGTGTTCAGCAGTGGACGAAATTGTGAACTGTTCATATTGCTCCAAGTATCCATCAGTTTAGCTTATTATGGTCTGCTTCTCGATGAAGATAGATGCTTGTCTAAAATTATCCAACCTGTTAACATGCATCTGCTCACACCCTCAAATGAAACCTAGACACTTGCAATGGCATATAATTACCCAAAGGTGTGAAAATGAAATGTTACTTAATTTCATTATTTTACTCAAATATTCAGTATGTATATTAATTGTATGTAAAAACCATATGTATTATTGACAGATTTTAAATAAATATTGTTATTAACCTTATTCAGTTCTGTTTCCTCAAAGTAAAGAATTTAATAGATTATAATTATGCACAGGTTATGTAAACCTATATTATACTGATACTGATTATGGTAATTAAAAAATAAACTAGATGAAAAACAGTAATCTCTCAGTTATATGAATTCTAGATATATTTATGTTCAATCATTAGTCATAAAGAAGAAGTAACCAGATGAACAAGCATATTAATTTTAAATCTGATCTGAGTTTCAAAGCATTCTTGAACATCACTCAATACTCATGGTAAGTAATATAAAAGCATTTACTTAATAAAGGTATTATGTTACAGTTAAAGATAGGATTATATATATTTAAGAATGAATGTGAGTAAGTGAATATTCGTTTTGTTTTCGTTTTTTTAAAACCTTGCCCCACACTAGGATCTCTCCTGTTTTGTGGGTGCATTTACATACATGAATTCCACATATAATACTCCCAGACCCAGAAAATCTACCTGCAGATCATACAAGTATTTGTTCCGTGCGGGAATCGAACTCACGACCCGGAGCGCAGCAGCCGACTGTATCAGCCACTGCACCAACCGGGCCGTCTATAAGTATAAATTTAAGATATGCCGATTAATGTTAACTTGAGATTTGATGGTTGGCTAATGTTGTTTTTTCTCATCTGTAACTGAACTCAATTAAGCTTGATATAGCCGCAGCTGCTGCTGCTAACCACCGTCGTCGCTCACGGTTCTGTCACTCACCCCCACAATTTGTGCTCTTTGCTTCCCACTCCCCTCATTATTAGCCATTATGTTTTGGCAAATTTTAAGTACAACTTAAAAGAAGAAAACATTTATAGCAAAAGAACATTGTATCAAACATTAGCCAACAATTAAATATAAACTTAACATTAACCAGTTTAAGTTTATATTCACCCAAACTTTGACCATAACATATTTATACAGAATAACTAAATTAGTGACATTCAAGCATGTGAAAATTGATCTTAACATACATCAACCAAGATTTTTTTAAATAAAGAATAATGCATGATATAACAAAATATTTTTGAAAATATCTGTGCAGATTGCCAATGCTGGTCACCCACCCTTGCTTGACCCACTGACTGGACTCTTTGCGATGAACATAATAAACCTACGAAATTGTAAATAAAAGTATTGATCTGTTTTCTCTTCATACTTTATCCTGGCAAAAATAGCTACTGTTTGATCATAAATACTCAAAAAAAAGCAAATAGGTACCTAAATCTTTGATCAACTGCTTGGGCTCAATAACAACAATGCCTTTGCATTGTATAGCATATTATTTTAGGCCTTACAGTTTCATAATTCTAGTTTAGCCAACCTTTGATGTACTGTAAAACTTATTTGTTCTGAATATGCACATTAAATGTTGCTTATCATCATAATTTCAGCCAAATAAAGGCAACTGTTGACACAGGTCTTCCCCAGTAATCGCCACAATGACCGGTCTGTGTCGCATGTTCATTGGAGGTTTTGCCATAATCGCTAAAGCTAAAGGCTGGCAATCACAATTGAGATGTTAATGTCCTCGAAGGATTTTGCCTATGAACTAATCCCATAGTGTTCCGAGCTAGCACCGCCCTGTCTAAATGTTGCTACTATGAGGCCTTATTCCCTAGAATATCTAGTGTATTACCCTAGCAGTTGCAACACACCCCAGATAAATTTAATCATAATTTTTTCTAAATGCAGGCTTGTTTAGTGTGGACTTTTTAAGAGGTTTAGTTTTTTCTGCTACAATGTCCTCACATTATTTATTTTGAGGACAATGTAATCAAAAATACTGTCACAATTATTATGATTTAAAAAGAGTAACCATGGAGCTTCTTGCCCGTTCTTCTCCATAGGAAATCAACATCTTTGAATGCGGCAACTAAAGTCTTGACTATTCATAACTGCCTGCCTGATATGGTTTTGCACATGAATATATATTTTTTTAATCTTTTTCTTAGTGGTACGTACCTATTTACAATGATTGAATATTCATTATTTTAATCTCACATAAGTGAACTCTGTGTTTTTATGAGAATAAAGTTTCTTTAAATCTAATATTCACGATCTTGCTATCTCTTGCTACCTATTTAAAAATGTATGTACAGTAACCTTAGAAACTGTTTGAAGTGTGTACCCTCTTATGTTATATATAATTCAGAACATGCACATCATTATAAGGGGTCTAAATTCATTATTTGTTACTTTCTATATAACATTTTATTGTTTTCTCTGACTTACTTATAATAATAAATTGTTTTTATTGCAAACCAAAATGAAATAAAAGGATATAATTTTGAACATATGGGAGGTATTGAGATAAGGCCTCCTGGTTGCCATGGCTATTTATTGTTAAACTGTCTTCTAAACAATTGCAAAATATATAGTTATTCTGTATAATTGTAAACTTGAACATGTTATATTCAACATAAAATAATCCAAATATCCTCTCGCGTGTTTATTCCCGGCAGCCGTGTATACACAATAGATTTTTAATTGTGTCTCGTTTTACGACAGGCAATGAGATTGTGCCGGCTCAGAATACCACCACCCCATCTCCTCCCGTGGGTGTCGTAAAAATCGACTAAGGGATTAGCCGGAGGATGGGCAGCAGCGTCCTTCGAGTACATTAACGACTCAACTGCGATCGCCAACCCGTCTGCCAAGCGTGGCGATTATGGCAAAACCCCCCAATGAGCACACAACACACCCATATCGGACGTTGTGGTGATCTTTGGGGGAGGCCTGTGTCCAGCAGTAGACTTTATTCGGCCGAAATGATTGATTGATTGATTGAATGAGATTTACAAAATTGTTACATGAACCCATAATATTTCCTTACTTGCTTATTTCTTACATAGGTACATGGCTGTATATTATCTTATAACGGTTACATAGATACATATCATGGTTACATGGAACTCTTACCAGCTTGCACCTGTTATTTACACTGGTCGTTCTGCTAAAACGATTCCGATGGCAGGCTCAAAGTAAAGAAAACAATTTTGTGCAGTGTCGTTTAAATGTTGTCGAAGAGACTCGGTGCCTTTGTTAAAAAGTGGTCCATACAGGCGTCGCCTTGCGCGCAGGTGATGGTGGGCGCGTACGGGGGCGGCGCGGGGGGCGCGGGCGCGGCGGGCGGGCGCGGCGCGCTGCTGCCGGCGCCGGGCGGCAAGGCCGTGCTGGCGCGCGGGCCCTCGCGCAGCGCCAACGGCGCCACGGAGCCCGACGGGCCGCCCGTCACCGTCTTCATAGGTCAGTCTCGCGCGCTCCGCGTTGGTCGACACCAACGTCAGGCCAGGCCGTGTGACACCGCTCTCTCTGTGCAGGCAACATATCGTCTCGGGCGCCGGACGCGATGATCCGCTTGCTGCTGAGCGCCTGCGGCCCGGTGCTGAGCTGGAAGCGAGTCTCGACCTTCGGGTTCAGCGAGTTCGCGAGCCCCGAGGCGGCGCTGCGCTGCGTGCGGCTGCTCAACGGCCGGCCCGTCGCCGACAAGCAACTGCTCGCGAAGACCGACGGCAAGATGCAGGCTCTCGTCGACACCTATAAGAGTGAGTGTTCGCCGCGTCGAGCCGTGCCGCTCGCCGCGCTCGAGCACGTCTCACCCGGCTCCGTTCCGCAGCGGAGCAGCGCTCGCGGCTGGGCCAGGAGGAGGGCGCGCCGGGCACGGAGGGCGAGGCGTCGTACCTGGACGCGCGCCAGCGGGCGCTGGACGACGCGGCCGAGCGGCGCCTGCAGCAGATCGTGCGCGACTACCAGGACGACATCAACAACTACGAGCTGCTGCAGAAGGGTCAGTGGCGGACCGGGCCGCGGGTCGCGCTCCGGCGTGTCGAGTCTCACGGTGTGTTCTGTTTGCAGAGGAAGCGATCTCTAAAACGGCTCGCGTGCTCGAAGAGGCCGACATATCGGAGGAGAAGCGCGATGTGATCCATCGCGAGATCGGCAAGTTTCGCGAAAGCATGAAGGTAAGGCCGCACTCGCTGCTCCCCTCCTCTCCGTTTTGTCCGCTTTCCCCTCCCCACAATACCCCACCGTCCCTGGGTAGCGTCGCCAGGGAGCCAAGTACACGGATGTCCATGATTTTTTATGTATAATTATTGTTTTTATTTTGAAAGGTTTTTCGAAGCATCGCTTTATTACACAACTTCCATAGTGGTAATTATATTTTTCGGTTGACAGTGTTAAGACCCGATTGTTGACAATGTAGAAGATTGATATATTATTAAGGATTGCAACTTTTTTATTGCGCCGTTGCATTGTCCGTCTGGCATTCATATTTAGGTGAATACAACGTAGGTGTGTCGTTACTCATTAAAATAAAGAAATGGACACCTGTAGAATGAGTTGTTAGTGGCACGTGGCGCCTGGGGTAGTTCTGTAAAACCGAATCAGAATGTAGATTGTGCAATTTGAATTCCAAATACATAAAAAAAATGTCTGTAAATAGCTGTGTTCCTTCAGTAGATGTCGATACGATACTGCTACTGCTAGGGTGCCGCTAGCCCGGCCGGCGGCCGGTGCCGGTGAGCGGCGCGTGTGTAATAAAGCGTGATGCTGTTGTGTAGTGTTGGGCACTGACGTTGTTGCGGAGGTAGGTGCCGCCCGCAGTGCCGCCGCGCCCCCGCCGCACGGTGAGTCGACACACCACAAACGCGTTATTGATAAACGAGGTATTTATTGTGGAGGGGATAACCCACCAAATCAACAGTTTCCGCTGCAAATTACACACTCATACACACCTACCTATATCGGTCACACACACACGAATACATAGGCTGCACTAAAAGTATCGGGAATGGAATATTTCCACTGTTCCTGTCATATTAAAATCTTTTTAATTGAAAACTCCTTGGTTTTACAAATCGAATACCATTTATTTATTTTAAAAAAGATTCACGGTCTTGTCACAAGGTATTGTCAAACTTGTTTAGTCGTTGAGAAAATGGAATTGACTCGAGAAAATTCAAGAGCGATGATTTATTATGACTTTCGAAGTGGTTTAACACAAAAACAGTGTGTTGACCGGATGATTTCTGCATTTGGTGATGAAGCCCCATCCAAAACCACAATTTATCGCTGGTTTGCTGAATTTCAATGTGGACGTGTCAAGCTCAGTGATGATCCTCGTCAAGGTCGTCCAAAAACTGCAGTCACCCAAGAAAACGTTGATGCTGTGCGTAAGCTGATTGAGGAAGATCGACATGTGACATACCGCGAAATTCAGGCAACTTTAGACATTGGCATGAGTCAAATACAAATAATCTCGCATGAACAATTAGGTGTAAAAAAGTTGTTTTCCCGATGGATACCGCATTTGCTATGTGAAGAGCAAAAAGCGGCTCGCGTTACTTGGTGCGTCAGAACTCTCGAAAGATTCCACGCAGGATCCTCAAATGCTGTATACAACATCGTATCAGGTGACGAATCCTGGATATATGCGTACGAACCCGAAACAAAAAACCAGTCACGAGTTTGGGTGTTCGAAAATGAGTTAAAGCCAACAAAAATTGTTCGTTCACGGAGTGTTGCAAAAAAAATGGTGGCCACGTTTGTCTCCAAAACCGGCCATGTTACGACTATTCCTCTTGAGGGACAAAGAACGGTTAATGCAGAATGGTATGCTAGCATTTGTTTGCCACAGGTCGTTTCTGAACTTCGTAGAGAGAACTGCAACCGCCGCATCATCCTCCATCACGACAATGCGAGTTCTCACACCGCGCACAGAACAAAAGAGTTTTTAGATCAAGAAAACATAGAATTATTAGACCATCCGCCGTACAGCCCCGACCTAAGCCCTAATGATTTCTATACTTTCCCTAAAATAAAGAATAAATTGCGTGGACAGAGATTTTCATCACCTAAAGAAGCTGTGGACGCCTACAAAACGGCCATTTTGGAGACCCCAACTTCCGAATGGAATGGTTGCTTCAATGATTGGTTCCATCGTATGGAAAAATGTGTCAAATTTCGCGGAGAATACTTCGAAAAGCAATAAATACATTTTTAAATAGTAATGTTGTGTCACTTTCTTGATTCCCGAAATTTTCAGTGCCGCCCTCGTACACAGTAATATTTACATTTTTATACACAAACACTCGCACTAGACGTTGACTCATAGGGCTACCGAGTGCAACCTTGCTGTTTGTTGCAGTCTGTTATATATTGTTGACCGACCACCTCCACACAGACCCTCTATTTCGCCCTAGACGGGCCTTCGATCCTCATACATTTGGCCGCGGAGAGCATCTCTCCCGTATAATGTAACATCCAAGTCTAGTTCGATATTTGCACGCATATCGCATAGACCGACACGTCTCGAGTAGTATTTCCGTCGGACGACCGATATTCCCTAAGGTTTCTCAAGTGTCGTGGTACTTGTTAAGTTATCTAGCATGTAAGTGCGGCTCGAGTCCGATCGGAGCGGCTGCTCGCGTGACGTCACGTGCGGTGGCCGGCCGCTCCGAGAGGACGCGCCGCCAGTCGCGACTCCACATTCGTGAGTTGTGGACGAGCGACTCGCACCGGCAGCGGCACACTCGTCTCGTTATACTGTTTCAAAATTCGACAGTTGCCGAAGCCTGCCCGTTACGAGCGTACGTACGGCTTTGGAACATTAGATACGTGTAAGTCGACATTTTGTCGCTCGAATACAAAATGAAGCATCGTGGAACTAAATGCTGAGCGCGCCACGGTAAGGTTCGTGCGCAAGCGGAGTGTGTCGTTGCCGGCCGCGCTCTAATGTAACGGAGTGCCGCCGAGCCCGCGCCGCGCCGAGCGCCGCGCCGCGCCGGGTCGCCGCGCGCCGCAGCTGCCGCGTGAGTACGCCGCGCCGCGAGCCTCGGGAGCCGGCCGCGTGCACTACTCGCGGGCGGGCGGGACCGACAACAGTTATAGCATAAATGTACACAACGCCGGTCTTTGTCAGTGTCAGCTTAGAGCCGTCAGTGTCAAACTGGCAGTTCTTTGTATGACGAAACAGTTGAAAAAGTCTTGAACGAGTCGGTCCTACTTTCGATTGTCCTACTCTAATGCCCGACGTTTCTCACCTAAGAGTACTGCACGTGCATGCGAGGGTGGGTGTATGTGTGCGTGTACGTATGTGTAGCGTTGTGTTAGTGCGAGTGGTCAGTAGGTGGCGATTTTCAGATGCAGAGGAGCGGCCTCGGCGGGGAGCGGTGCAACCTTGTCACTCGTACTATCGCGTGGTAGCGCGCCCGACGACCGTCATCCGTATGAAATTGTACTTGCTCGACTTTATCATCCGTCGCGTTCACGCTCACTGCGAATATTCACACGTTCGGATATTTAACATTAAGCAAACCCAATGCAAAGCGTCTTAGCGCAAATACGATTCGCGTATACATGCGACCACCGTTCAGTTAAAATACTTTTTGTCTCTAGTCGCGGCTTGATCGTTGACATTAATCGCGTTAGCGTGGATGCGACGCTGTGTTTTTTACTGGTTCGTGCGCGAACTTTCGTAATCCGTACGTCAGCTGGCACAGTAGCGCGTGCCGGTCGCGCTCGGCCGCTGACCGGGCTCTTTGGGCGCAGGAGGAGGCCGACGTCGTGGTGCGGCGCAAGCGAGACGCCAAGGACGACAAGGAGCGCGGGGACAAGGAGCGCGGGGACAAGGAGCGCGGGGACAAGGAGCGCGAGCGCGACGATAGGCGCGAGCGCGACCGGGAGCGCCCCGCCTCGCGCGAACGGGAGCGGGACAAGGAGCGGGAGCGGGACCGCGATCGGGAACGAGAGCGGGACAGAGAACGAGAGCGGGACCGGGATAAAGAACGCGACAGGGAAGGAGCGGGCAGGGAAAAGGAACGCCGTCGTCGTAGTCCTTCAAGGTATCGCCGCCTTTCTATATTTTTAGCATTCCGCATTTACAGTTCAAAAAACTTTTTTAAGGCTTAAATATAAAAAATACTGAAGATCTATAGAGTATATATCTATTAAGGTACTTGAATCTATAATTGATAGTATGCCTTGTTTCTTGCAAAAAATTCACTTCAATTTTTTTAATGACGCCCTCAATGATGATCCCTCTTCATTATAGACCTGTTTCTGTTCTTCAAATGGTAAATGTAAAGATTTTGTTAAAAATATGCCTTGGTGAAATGATGGTTCATATTAACACTAATAAGATTTTACAAGAGTACAGACGCAAGTGCGAAACTAGTTGCTCATATTTTAGAAGCCTGGCACAGGATGCTCCAAGGACTTTCAGTAATCTTTCCAAGGCTTTTGGTTGCGATAATCACAATACGCTCATTTGTAAATTGAGTCAACACGGAATTCGTGGACGAGCCCTCTAGCTTGTATTATCCTACCTTTCTAAAAACAGTTAAAATTATGTCTATGTACATTACCAGGGTCTCCCCCTGAAAATAGGCGTGCTACAGGGTTGAATTCTAGGCCCATTTTCATTCCGAGCTTATATAAATGATCTCTCTTAAATTATGTCGGCGTTGTCTGATATAATATTAATTGCTGATGAGTTGATGACACTACTTGTTTTTTAAATCAATTGGAGAGTCAATGACGTTCACACGTTAATGATACGCTTTTCCTCTCTGTATAAATAGTTGTTCCAAATAATCTTTTATTAAATGCTAATAAACCAAATGTTTGAAGATTTCGTTGCTAAAAGTACCTCAAGTCGGGTAGAAAGAATTCTTGAAGGCAATAAACTTGAGATATATGACACAGAGACATGGTCGCTCACTATGAAAGGAAGAAAGCTCAAGGTCACTCAGCGAGTTATGAAGAGAGTTATACTGTACAAAGTTACAAAGATGTCGACATAGCTGAAAGGATTAATAAATAAGCTGAAGTCGCAATGGGTGGGGCACATTGCTCGTAGAACTGATGGCCGTTTGGTATGGGCAAAAGGGTTCTTGAGTGGGGATCGCACACCGGTAAACGCAGCGTGGGTCGTCCTCCGACGAGATGGACAGACGACCTGGTGAAGGGAGCTGGGAGTCGTTAGATGCGGGCATCATGTAACTGGCCGGTGTGGAAATCTATGGGGGAGGCCTTTGTACAGCAGTGGACGTCCTTTAGCTGATATGATAGCAATGCCTTAAAACTAATTGATTACCAAAAAAAATTAACACTGTGTTTCTTTCGGCATTTCTTCTCTTCTGTTCTAAAAGGTAGGAAATGCTTAATGTTGAAATGTGAGTGCTGGCTGGGTCATAGTGGTCAAATTATTATTCTACTGCCTGTGTGACGCCAGAGCCGACGTTCGCTCTGCCCAAGCCTCTGCGAGACTGCCCACAATGACAGAAGAATGAGAAGAATGTTTCCCTAACGTACTACGTGTTTTAGGGGTAAGGACCGTCGCGAGGAGCGTGATAAGGAGCGGGAGCGTGAACGTGAAGAGAGGGAACGGGACAGAGAACGTGAGCGTGAGCGAGAACGAGAAAGAGAAAGGTGAGTCACTTGGCGTGGTCGTCAGTAAAGACGTAAGTGAAGTGCTGATACGTTGCGAGATGCCTGTAGAGTGCTCTACCTCTATGAATTGGAACTTGAATGACATTCGAACAAACACGAGGGGCTTATTCAAAATTAAAATTACAGTTTTCCACTTGCTTGTTATTCCGTGCTTAAAGCCTGTTTGTGTGTTGGTGTACTGACGGGTATGCTTTTTGCAGAGAGCAGCGCGAGCGGGAGCGGGAGAGAGAGATACGCGAGCGGGAGAGAGAACGAGAACGAGAGCGGTAAGATTTCAATTTCAGTCAATCAATGCGAAATATAGAAATTAAATTTACTTAATAAAAACAACATGCCGAATAATTGAATTTAAAAAAAAACTCATACCTCATACTTGTCTCACAACGGAGGGCATTTCGCCACATGACAACTTCTATGTCTAGGTTTTTTTTAAAGTGTTCTTTTCTATATATTATTTTTCCGATCTGGGTTTCAAAAATATTTTGAACAGCTCTTTACATTGAAGAGCATTTTGCAGCTATACAATACGAATAATACCGGTACCAGGTACGGTACGGTTCCAGGGAAGCCACATGGGCAGAATAAAAAACTACGCCATATGTCCCTGTCGTAAAACGGTCTTCTTTTAGTACGCTTTTTAATATGTGCCTTCTTGTTTAGATTGCTTTCAACATTGATACTTAAAACGTCATAACTGTAGCTTCCTTAACAATTTGACCACAGTAAATAATGTTAATAAGACGTTTGAAAAAATAATTTATAAGAAACATTACAACATTAGTTTTATCCAGGTTTATAACAGAATTCTTATGTTCTAACCAATACATTAATAACACTAAATAATAACTCAAGCTGTAGAAAGTTCTAAGTTGGATGTTAAATGATAAAATGCTTGTTTTCTGCTAAAACCGTATATTGACAGTATATATACAGAATATTAGATAAAGGAGCGAGGGAGCACGCGCGACGACGCTTGATGCGGTCTAATGACGTACTGACTTAATACTTAGGTTGATTTGTGTAAACTGTGTATAATGATGATAAAGCTAAAACATAATGTATGGTTCGCCGTACATGCTCCCGGGCAAAAATGTTACAAAACTTCAAACAAAAACAAGAAAAGACAAATTACAGTATATCTTCCCTGTAACTAATTCTTTTTTGCGGTATAGGGGAAGTTGCTATATCTTGTACCCTATTTAAACTAGCTGTGCTAGCTACCCTATTCACTTCACTAGGCTGACGGTCAGCCGTACTCTGCTTTCGCGTAAACTTCACTATATTAATTTCACTAGGATTTACATCACTGGGCTGTCGTTCATCCATGTTCTGATTTCGCGAAAACTTCACCGTAGGCACTGCCATCTGTGTAAGGCCCCGGGTGGAAGCTCTTTTTCTTCTCCACAGGAATACCGCTGCTGAGACTATTGCTGCGCCCAACAAGCCATAGCAAATGGCATACTGGTGGATATCATGTGTTGATAAGTTCAGGTCTAGATCGTTTGACCTGTTAGTAATATCCATTTTCAGTTGATTAACCTGTTTTCCGAGATCTTCTAAGGTATTATTTAACGGATCCACCGATTCCGTGTAATGCGATAGCGATATGTTAATTAAATGATTGAGCTCTGTTATCTGTGGGGTTTCTATCTCAGGGTCAGATTTGATGGTGTTTCCTGAGTGCGAGCGTGAGTATAAAGCAAAGTCTTTGCCTTTGATAATGCACTTGGGCTCCCGACTAATTATGCCGGCTCCCGTTACTTGAGTGTACGTAACTTGATCTTGGCAGATTATCCTTAATGAATAAGTATTACAACAGAAATATAAATACTTGGACGGATCGGTCAACTCAATCCACCTGTCCTTGCACATAGATTTGCTGATTATGCACTGATTGTTCGTAGGATTAATCTTGCAGAACTTCTCGTCAATGGAAAGATAGTTGACTGGCTTATCGATTGTACATAAATAGCCATGTTCATTGTGTAAACATAACTGAAGCTCCACGAATGATATAATCAAATAAGCATCTTTTCTCAAGTTGATGGCTGCGTACTCTGCTACCGGATATACATTAAGCATATGAGTTCCTACTTGGTGCGGCACTGATAAGATTTTGTAAATCTTGTAGCTGTCTCTACTAGACAACGGAAATATTATTTCGAATATGATATAGTCTGTTATTACTCTTGCTTTTATTCTTAGTATGCTATAAATAGATCTGAGGTCTGATTGTATGTTGTTTAACGGTAAGGTCACGTCCTTGGTTAGTTGTCCCGCAATAAACTGAAGCTCATTCTTCAACTGATCTGGTGTCAATAAATGAGGGTTAAATTTGCCGTGATAAATATCAGTTATAGTGTCCAGTAAAGTGTCCTGAATCCCTTTTAGATTACGAAGCAAATTGCTTGCTGTTAATGCTAATAAGGTAAAATCTTGAATTTCACTTAAACTTTCCACGTTCTGTTTAATTGTATTAGTTGCTCGATCTAACTCGTTTAACTGTTTATTAATTGTTTTGTGATGAATTTGTATATTCTGCTCAGTCCGTTTCAGCACATTGTATTCAGCTTCAACGATCGATGTTTGGTTTTTAAGTAGGTTAGTAAGGTGATGCTGGTCCGGCTCGAAGGACCATGTAGAAAGTTCTAAGTTGGATGTTAAATGATAAAATGCTTGTTTTCTGCTAAAACCGTATATTGACAGTATATATACAGAATATTAGATAAAGGAGCGAGGGAGCACGCGCGACGACGCTTGATGCGGTCTAATGACGTACTGACTTAATACTTAGGTTGATTTGTGTAAACTGTGTATAATGATGATAAAGCTAAAACATAATGTATGGTTCGCCGTACACAAGCAATTAAGAATAATTATCAGAATACAAGTCATTAATAAATAAGACCATTAACTTACTGCTTTGGAAAGTCTTTGATGTAAACTGTGAATAACAACGGTCCTGAAACACTTCCCTAAGGAACACTTTTTTATTGAACCTTTTTTATTTATATAATATTTCGAATAGTTTGGCCTTCACCACATATAAGCTCTTCATATGTTAAATTCGCCGCGTTCCGCATGGACAGGCTCGTTTCGTTTGACTCCGACTGATGGACGAGGTCCATAGCCTTTGAGTCGAACGACTCGCTGGAGGCTGAGTAAATTAGTAATAATTATTACGTGGTCAGCCAACAGGGGTCGAAACACAGTCTATTCTATTCCCACGCTTTGTATGCTATTATCTGAGCTATGTTATTATTTCAAGTGTTATTGCATTTCGTATTCGTAATTTTAGTGACACTAATTTTATTGCGTAAGTTTGTTGTTAATAAAGCTAAATAATATTAATTTTAAATATTTAATACATAACTTTTAAATATTGTGTGGAGTTGGCTGTGTGGTTCCCGGCAAATAATAGACAAGCGCTCTCCACCCATGGGATTTATAAGAAGTGTGACAATAACGACATACTGCGATCACCAATTCGCCTGCCCGGTGTGGTGATTATGGCAATATCCCATTGGACCGTTCATTGTAGCGGTCATTGGGTCACACATGGGTCGATGTTGCTGACGATCAGTTGAAAGTGCGTAATGGCTCTAACGGACTGATGAGCAGGGAGACCTTTTGTAATCCATACAAACTTGTTTAAACTCGGGTAGAGAGGTGGAGTGGGATGGGTTTACGGTATAATGTTCCGCAAAATAACTATTTATGTTGCTATTTTGCGTAGGACACGCCGCGATATACCACCCATCATACCGGAGTGGCTGGAGAGGTGGCATGGCGCTTTCACCTTCCGGCTGACGGTGATATTCTCGGGACTTATAATTTTCGGTGCTTCGGGAAGTATCTGTCATAAGTCGAGAATAGACGCCCGGATCCGAGACCACTTCTCTTCCCCGTAGCAAAAAACTTATCAGGCGTCGGAGAGCGCTTGTCAATCTTCGGGCTTTATGAGTTGTGGCCGGAAGAACATGGGGAGGTCCGTTGATACCGGCGGGTGCTCATATCACTATTGGTAATGCAGAGTGCAGATGCGTCATCTAGGCCCGGTCCTCGACCGGAGGTGGGACTGCTGACTGGGAAGCTGAGTAGCGCTGTGTTCGCCCTAAGTATGCTACTGCCGAACTTGGGCGGACCCGCCGCGGGCTGCCGCAGCTTTACGCGTGGTGGTCAGCTCGGCAGTGCTTTACGGCGCTCCGGTGTGAGCCCTCGACGAGTCATGGCAGTCAGGGTTATACGCGAACACCGCACGGTGTGTACCGAGGCCGCGTGCTCGCCACAGAGGGCCGAGAGCGGCGGTCGCTCTCCGCCCTCCCCATTTTACTTAGCATGGAACAAACCCCCACGGAGTGTATTTAACCTCCAGTTGTAATACCCACGTATTGTTAAATTTTAAAGTTGTAAAAAAAATTATATTCAGTTTGTTTTTAAACAAAACGAGAATTTGAAATTGTTGTTTTTTATCAAGAAGCACCATTCGCCATTTAGGTAAATTCTTTATAATTGTAGTTATTTATTTGTTAGTACATGTCATGGTTGCGATAGTTAAGTCTCAAAATTGCAAAAAATTGTCATTAGTAGTGATCGGTAATTCGGGTGCAATTATAAGTGAACTTTGATACGCGTTTCTAAAAAAAATTACAGGTATTCATATAAATAATCCCGGGATTCCGGGATCTTAAAAAGCATTGAGTAGATTCTTAAATCTATTAATTCATCTAAATGTAGTAAATGTTCTCCTCATTCAATTATATGTATGTCTACAAATTATAAATTACAACTGTCTCTTACTGGACAAAGTGAAACCCCAAACCTTGGTTTTATGCTATATTTCAATATTTTTAATTAGTTAAAACTTTTACAATGTGCTTTCTTCGATGGTTGTATGACAAGAGAAATTATAAAATTATGTGGGTGACAGAAAATATCACATATATTGGATTCCTGGCAGTGATTTGTAGGCCAGCACAATGTCACTAACAACGGTTGCGCTAATAAAACGTGTAGGCGCGAACAACAACTACACTCATTGGATATATAAGGGAACGTAAGAAAAGACTGAATAATATTTAACGTGTTCTCATTACGTACTGGCCATCTATATTGGTTTATGTAATATGAAAAAAGAAGGAGTTTAGCTATCTTTTATTTCCGAGTTTTATTTGTTTTTTCGGCTATGTGTTAATTTAATTACTCAATACGCATCGTAAGCAAGTTCGCAGATTTTTACTAATTTTGAACATTGTCGTTTAGTTTTTAATAAATTCCTGTGATCTCAGCGTAGCTCAAGTCTTGCGAGCTGTAACTTTATTTGGAAAAATGGTTACACTTACAATCAAGTGGCTCGTTGTTGTCACAATGTTAAACGATACTGGTGACTGGAGAGTATAGAAAACTTAAAAGGCAAGGTTGCAAACAATAATCAACAGCGAGATTCGACAGATTTATTGTGAGCAGTGTGCTCAGAAGTCGTACTTCGACTTTTCTGAGGCAAGAAACAAGCTCCAGAAAGTCCGACAAGTGACGGTTAGGAGCAAAACCATAAGAAGAAAACTTGATGCGGCTGGATTAGGCGCATACGGGTTATCGTCTGGAGAGCGTGCTGTCACTCAAAAACTTCGAGCTAAGTGCTAGCTCGGTCTCATTTTGCTCGATCACACCGGAACTGGGATGCTTGGAGAAGAATACTTTTAACTGACGAGTCCCGCTGATGTCTTAAATGGAAGGATCAAAGTATGGAGACGACCCGGAGAAAGATGCGCTCAGTGTAACATAATTGAAGGAGAACGTTATGGTGGAGGGTCAGTAATAATATGGGGAGGGATTTGCATAGGAGCACGCACGAAGCCAAATATCGTAGAAAATGGGTCCCTGACTGCCGCACTACTGTACGTAACGAATATTTTAGAACAGATTGTGAAACCTTTTGCCCCGTACATTGGAGATAATTTTCTTTTAATGCATGATAATGCTCGGCCCCTCGACGAGCACACAACACACCGATGTCGGTCGTTGTAGTGATCTTTGAGGGAGGTCTGTGTCCAGCAGTGGACTTTATGACGGCCGAAATGATGATGATGATGAATGCTCGGCCCTACACCGCCGCGATAGTTTCGGATTATCTTAGAGATGTTGAAATCGAAGTTTTTGAGTGACATCAAGCTCTCCAGACGATAACCCGACAGAGGATGTTTGGGATAAACTCAAAAGACAATTTAAACACTTAAAAAGTGCATTGATAGAAGAATGGAATCACATGCCACAAATGTTTATTGATGACTTAATTAAAAGTTATTTTGATGTACAATAAAGTTATATTCCATTCTATTCTTAACAAAACTTTAAGCGCTATATATTATATATATTAAAATATTATAATCGTTGCAGAAATGCCACCACCCCATCTCCTCCCATGGGTGTCGTAAAAGTCGACTAAGGGATTAGCCGGAGGCTGGGCAGCAGCGTCCTTCGAGTACATTAACAACTCAACTGCGATCGCCAACCCGCCTGCCAAGCGTGGCGATTATGGCAAAACCCCCCAATGAGCCCACACCACATCCATATCGGTGGTTGTGGTGATCTTTGGGGGAGGCCTATGTCCAGCAGTGGACTTCATTTGGCCGGAATGATGAATCGTTGCATCGTGTAAGTGCTTATATAAAATCTTTTCACTTCACAATTGATAATTTTATTGAATTGCAGTTAATTTCCGAGCGAAGCAATAGTGTATTTAGTTCCTAATAATTATTGGATCGCCTGGTAACAACCGTCAAAGTTTAGGTAAAAACCTATATCGATAAAATTCGCGGAGTTTATAACATATTGATTTATATACGACGTATGTTTTACGAGCTCGTTTGTGTACACCGATAACGTGTGTCGTGTGCGGCCAGTCGCGCCTGCGCACTCCCGCGCGACATGCTGGTGCTGCACCCGTACATACGCACGCGCTACGAGATACAGCGGCAGCTGCGACAGGTCGGCCACACACGGTATGTCCAGACTGCAGTCTAGTGATGGCGCGGTGATACAGAATACTCCACTCAGAAACACGCCGACAAGTAAGGTGCAGAATCAAAGACTGTTACCATATTTCTTGAGTTAATGGCAACACTCAAGTTGATTATAATATATGTATATCCAAATATATATCCTCCCAAAAAACGCCTGTATGTGTCTCGGAAAGCCTAACATTAAAAGCTAGAAAATTGTACTGTTTAGCAAGGGAGATGTCCGCAATGTACATGAATATGACCTTGGTTTGGAAAACCGTATCTGAGGACAGAGGAGGGGTATCCTCAAATAATACTTAATGGCGAAGCTGACTTAACGAAACTTAACACAGAGAAGTGACTAGCTTTAACATCAGTTCACGATTTATGTACTGGTTTTCACTTTCTCTTTTCTACACTTTTAACTTATTTTATTGTACTATATTTGTTGTTTATTGTGCTGTATATTTATTGTTATTGTCATTTTTGTAATACTCATTTCTATATAATACTCATCTCGATGCTCATAAATACAACAGTCGCTCCAATCAACAATTGATTTATATTCTTATTCAGATTAATCGGTTACTTTCGAAGGGTACGCTATGAAACCACATTCACGGACCACAAGTCTGCACGCTTGCGCTGCGCTTATATTGCAAAACTAATAGTAGTAATCACTCAGGCCACTAAATGGTATCTCGTGTTCAAGACTAAAATTCGATAGTGACTCATGTGTCGTCAGAGATATTGACAACTTAACGTCGATGTTTGTGTTCATGCATCTGACCCGTCAAAATGTCGATCTATTTTGACGTTGTGGTTCGTGTGAGATCGGTCGTCGGTCTTTTATCCAAATTGTGTATGTTTTAAAAATCTCAATGTATACATTGTTTTTATGGCAATCTATACGTGAGAGTAGTGTAGATATAGGCTATCTATAACTAACATGCTAGTGCCAAAATCTGATTCAAATAGCTACATCATACTCACATTTACAATGTGAATAAATAAAGTTAGATAATAATAAATTGCAGATGTAATTTATCATGATAATGTCAAAACAGAAATGTCAATTATACAAATGTAAAAGAATATCAATACAAATGTCAAAAAATATCATCATTCATAATTTCAGCCGAATGAAGTCCACTGCTGGACACAGGCCTCCCCCAAAGATCACCAAAACAACTGATATGGGTCTTACGGAGCTGGACTAGCACTCTGCCAATTTTTTTTTTATCTTTTAGATAATCATCTAATTTATAATATATATAATTTATAATAGTGTGCATAAAGTATATTTTACAATCAATTTAAATTGATTTTGTGGTAATTGTAAAATGATTTACGGTATTTTATCATAACATTTTATTCTGTATCCCATGAAAGAAGTATGGATTTTAGCTAAACAAAATGTTGGCTGTACTAATTTAGTTCTATGTTAGTTATGACGATTACATTTTCTTGTAAAAAGTTGTATGTTTTTTCTAACGCACATAATATATTCGTAAATACATTGACATGGTACTGTCATTATGTTGATGTTTTTGAAGAATTCTCTCAGAGAATCCCGACTACCAAGGTTGTAAATGGCTTTAATAGCTTTCTTCTGTAATATAAAAAAATGGTTCAATATCGGCAGCGCCCCACAGTAAAATGCCATAGGACATTATACTGTGAAAGTAGCTAAAGTAAACAAGTCTTGCAGTAGCTAGGTCTGTTAGGAGTCTAATTTTTCTGACAGCATAAGCAGCCGAATTCAGCCGTCTTACTAAAGATGATATATGCGGACCCCATTGAAGCTTTGAATCAAGCGTGATTCCTAAGAAGACTGATTGATCGACAAATTCCAGTTTCTCATTATTTATTATAATTTTACAATCCCCACTTAAAGTATTTGGCAAAGTAAACCTAATACATTTAGTTTTCTGCTCATTAAATACTAATTTATCAACTGAGAACATGGGCCTAAGGAAAAGCCTTATTTACATCGTCAATATTTAGAATACGTCTGTTTATATTAAAGTTAAAGAGATATCATCAGCAAATAACACAATTTTCGATCCTGAAGCATATAAGGCAGGTCAGTTATATACACTAAAAATAAAAACGGACCTAGTATTGAACCCTGGGGCACGCCCATTGTTACTTCAGAGCCAGATGAATTAACCACTCTTGTCTGCATTTTTCCTGTTTGTTTTTGTCTGCGTTGTGCCGCATGCACTGGGCTTTCATCATGTCTTTACCTTGTTCTAACTTTTTCTTAGTGAACGCGAGCGTGAGCGCGAACGTGAACGGGACAGAGAACGTTCTCGAGAGCGAGAGCGAGAGCGCGAAAGGTCGCGGGGCCGCAGTCGCAGTGAGGCAGATGCCAGGCGTGACAAGGAAATTGAGGACGAGTCACGCGAGAAGAAGCGTCTCGAGAAGAAGGCGCGGGAGAAGGAAGCCGCTTATCAGGAGAGGTATTCAATCAGTTCTCAATTACTAAATTTAAAAAAAAGTTCTCCGCGTTTTTGGAATGCATCATCGGGGTTTATTTGTGCGACTAGCTTTAATCAGTAGATGGATAGTGACGGTAGTGTTCACCGTAGGGGGTTAACTTGTGGGTTTGGTTTTGGGTTTTGGTTCAAAGTCCATTACACCCATTCGCATTTGCTGAAGACGTATTCGTAGCAGACGTAGGTTTTAACTCAGAAAAACCCAAGATAATGATATCATTTTGGGAAGGATTTGCCAGTACTCATCACGTTTAGTAAGCGCAGAAAGGCCACCGTTCTGTAGAAGATACATTGTTGCCGGAAGCTCTTTCACCTTTTCCGAGGCGAAGAAAGCCTGTAAAGATTTCTTCCAGCACGACAAAAAGGTACGGACGGTAAATCGCGGTATTTTCGCTAAATAATCCAGTTTTGTTATCGAGATTTGGTGAGTATATATCAGAAATATTTATCGCACAGGTTGCGCAACTGGGAGAGCCGCGAGCGGCGGAAAGCGAAGGAGTACGAGAAGGAGCGCGAACGCGAGAGATGTCGCGAGGAGGAGAGGGAGCGGGAGGCCAAGCGGCTGAAGGAGTTCCTCGAAGACTACGACGACGAGCGCGACGACCACAAGTATTACAAGTAAGTCGCTCGCGCATCGGTTCCCTCCGGGCCGGAGGTCGGCGATGCGGCAGTACATAGTTCGTTTCCGCTCGCAGGGGCAAGGAGCTGCAGCGGCGACTGGGAGCGCGTGTGCGCGAGGCGGAGGCCGACGCGCGCGAGCGGGCGCGCGAGCAGGACGAGCTGGAGGCGCTGCGCCTGCACCTGTTCCGCGAGCGGCCGCCCGACGACCCCGCCGCGCTGGCCGCCTTCGACAAGGTAGCTATTGTGTGACGAGGGCAAGGAGCTGCAGCGGCGCCTGGGCCCGCGAGCAGGACGAGCTGGAGGCGCTGCGCCTGCACCTGTTCCGCGAGCGGCCGCCCGACGACCCCGCCGCGCTGGCCGCCTTCGACAAGGTAGCTATTGTGTGACGAGGGCAAGGAGCTGCAGCGGCGCCTGGGCCCGCGAGCAGGACGAGCTGGAGGCGCTGCGCCTGCACCTGTTCCGCGAGCGGCCGCCCGACGACCCCGCCGCGCTGGCCGCCTTCGACAAGGTAGCTATTGTGTGACGAGGGCAAGGAGCTGCAGCGGCGCCTGGGCCCGCGAGCAGGACGAGCTGGAGGCGCTGCGCCTGCACCTGTTCCGCGAGCGGCCGCCCGACGACCCCGCCGCGCTGGCCGCCTTCGACAAGGTAGCTATTGTGTGACGAGGGCAAGGAGCTGCAGCGGCGCCTGGGCCCGCGAGCAGGACGAGCTGGAGGCGCTGCGCCTGCACCTGTTCCGCGAGCGGCCGCCCGACGACCCCGCCGCGCTGGCCGCCTTCGACAAGGTAGCTATTGTGTGACGAGGGCAAGGAGCTGCAGCGGCGCCTGGGCCCGCGAGCAGGACGAGCTGGAGGCGCTGCGCCTGCACCTGTTCCGCGAGCGGCCGCCCGACGACCCCGCCGCGCTGGCCGCCTTCGACAAGGTAGCTATTGTGTGACGAGGGCAAGGAGCTGCAGCGGCGCCTGGGCCCGCGAGCAGGACGAGCTGGAGGCGCTGCGCCTGCACCTGTTCCGCGAGCGGCCGCCCGACGACCCCGCCGCGCTGGCCGCCTTCGACAAGGTAGCTATTGTGTGACGAGGGCAAGGAGCTGCAGCGGCGCCTGGGCCCGCGAGCAGGACGAGCTGGAGGCGCTGCGCCTGCACCTGTTCCGCGAGCGGCCGCCCGACGACCCCGCCGCGCTGGCCGCCTTCGACAAGGTAGCTATTGTGTGACGAGGGCAAGGAGCTGCAGCGGCGCCTGGGCCCGCGAGCAGGACGAGCTGGAGGCGCTGCGCCTGCACCTGTTCCGCGAGCGGCCGCCCGACGACCCCGCCGCGCTGGCCGCCTTCGACAAGGTAGCTATTGTGTGACGAGGGCAAGGAGCTGCAGCGGCGCCTGGGCCCGCGAGCAGGACGAGCTGGAGGCGCTGCGCCTGCACCTGTTCCGCGAGCGGCCGCCCGACGACCCCGCCGCGCTGGCCGCCTTCGACAAGGTAGCTATTGTGTGACGAGGGCAAGGAGCTGCAGCGGCGCCTGGGCCCGCGAGCAGGACGAGCTGGAGGCGCTGCGCCTGCACCTGTTCCGCGAGCGGCCGCCCGACGACCCCGCCGCGCTGGCCGCCTTCGACAAGGTAGCTATTGTGTGACGAGGGCAAGGAGCTGCAGCGGCGCCTGGGCCCGCGAGCAGGACGAGCTGGAGGCGCTGCGCCTGCACCTGTTCCGCGAGCGGCCGCCCGACGACCCCGCCGCGCTGGCCGCCTTCGACAAGGTAGCTATTGTGTGACGAGGGCAAGGAGCTGCAGCGGCGCCTGGGCCCGCGAGCAGGACGAGCTGGAGGCGCTGCGCCTGCACCTGTTCCGCGAGCGGCCGCCCGACGACCCCGCCGCGCTGGCCGCCTTCGACAAGGTAGCTATTGTGTGACGAGGGCAAGGAGCTGCAGCGGCGCCTGGGCCCGCGAGCAGGACGAGCTGGAGGCGCTGCGCCTGCACCTGTTCCGCGAGCGGCCGCCCGACGACCCCGCCGCGCTGGCCGCCTTCGACAAGGTAGCTATTGTGTGACGAGGGCAAGGAGCTGCAGCGGCGCCTGGGCCCGCGAGCAGGACGAGCTGGAGGCGCTGCGCCTGCACCTGTTCCGCGAGCGGCCGCCCGACGACCCCGCCGCGCTGGCCGCCTTCGACAAGGTAGCTATTGTGTGACGAGGGCAAGGAGCTGCAGCGGCGCCTGGGCCCGCGAGCAGGACGAGCTGGAGGCGCTGCGCCTGCACCTGTTCCGCGAGCGGCCGCCCGACGACCCCGCCGCGCTGGCCGCCTTCGACAAGGTAGCTATTGTGTGACGAGGGCAAGGAGCTGCAGCGGCGCCTGGGCCCGCGAGCAGGACGAGCTGGAGGCGCTGCGCCTGCACCTGTTCCGCGAGCGGCCGCCCGACGACCCCGCCGCGCTGGCCGCCTTCGACAAGGTAGCTATTGTGTGACGAGGGCAAGGAGCTGCAGCGGCGCCTGGGCCCGCGAGCAGGACGAGCTGGAGGCGCTGCGCCTGCACCTGTTCCGCGAGCGGCCGCCCGACGACCCCGCCGCGCTGGCCGCCTTCGACAAGGTAGCTATTGTGTGACGAGGGCAAGGAGCTGCAGCGGCGCCTGGGCCCGCGAGCAGGACGAGCTGGAGGCGCTGCGCCTGCACCTGTTCCGCGAGCGGCCGCCCGACGACCCCGCCGCGCTGGCCGCCTTCGACAAGGTAGCTATTGTGTGACGAGGGCAAGGAGCTGCAGCGGCGCCTGGGCCCGCGAGCAGGACGAGCTGGAGGCGCTGCGCCTGCACCTGTTCCGCGAGCGGCCGCCCGACGACCCCGCCGCGCTGGCCGCCTTCGACAAGGTAGCTATTGTGTGACGAGGGCAAGGAGCTGCAGCGGCGCCTGGGCCCGCGAGCAGGACGAGCTGGAGGCGCTGCGCCTGCACCTGTTCCGCGAGCGGCCGCCCGACGACCCCGCCGCGCTGGCCGCCTTCGACAAGGTAGCTATTGTGTGACGAGGGCAAGGAGCTGCAGCGGCGCCTGGGCCCGCGAGCAGGACGAGCTGGAGGCGCTGCGCCTGCACCTGTTCCGCGAGCGGCCGCCCGACGACCCCGCCGCGCTGGCCGCCTTCGACAAGGTAGCTATTGTGTGACGAGGGCAAGGAGCTGCAGCGGCGCCTGGGCCCGCGAGCAGGACGAGCTGGAGGCGCTGCGCCTGCACCTGTTCCGCGAGCGGCCGCCCGACGACCCCGCCGCGCTGGCCGCCTTCGACAAGGTAGCTATTGTGTGACGAGGGCAAGGAGCTGCAGCGGCGCCTGGGCCCGCGAGCAGGACGAGCTGGAGGCGCTGCGCCTGCACCTGTTCCGCGAGCGGCCGCCCGACGACCCCGCCGCGCTGGCCGCCTTCGACAAGGTAGCTATTGTGTGACGAGGGCAAGGAGCTGCAGCGGCGCCTGGGCCCGCGAGCAGGACGAGCTGGAGGCGCTGCACCTGACGTACTGCAGCCGTTTTTTTGGTCGAATCACGTAGACACCAGCTCGGACCTTTTATTTCCAAAGCGTGCCGCTAGGTTTGAAGCCGATCCCAAGTTCAAGAGCGATCTGGAACCCCTAAGTTTAAGGAGAGACTGTCTCCCTGTCTGTGTTCTACCGTTTTTACAACGGACAGTGTGCTGAGGGTTGTTCTATACGATGCCAACGGCTACTTTCTAACATTGCACCTTCCATCGGCGGGGAGTCAAGCCACATACCCTAAAGCCAAAATGGTTTCGTACCATACGATTTCAGAGGAAATTCCTCCCGCGTTCGCTCAGGTAGTGAAATCGGCTCCCTACCTTCAAAATTGGCGTCAAAAGATATTTACAGGGTCAGTAACTCGTGAGTGATTGCAAGCGTTAACAGGTTACGGTAACCACTTACCTTCAGGTGGGTTGCTCGTTATTGATAAATGGTACTAACTGAGCGTGTGTGTGTGCAGGCGCGGCGCGAGCAGGAGGAGCTGTACCGGCCGCGACTGCTCATCGACGTGAGCCTGCAGCTGGAGCAGCAGCGGGAGCGGGAGCTGCAGCGCGCTAAACAGAGAGAGGAGGCGCGGAAAGAGGTAGGCTATATTTTTAGGATATCGCCATTTAAAACCTTCACAATTTCGTTTTTTTTTTTTTATGAAATTTGCTGGACATGAATTTAGATAGTGATTAGGAAATAAAAATCCGAAATCTATCAATGGCTCATTAAGAGTACGCCTAGCGCAGTTGACTTAGCAAAGTTTCATTCAAGTGAGTGCACAGAATGTGGGGCAGTTCTCTAGTCTAATCCTTTTGATCCCCTTACTGTAACATGACTATTACATGTACGTAATAATAATGCCGAGTTTTACGTGGTGGACACGCATTTCTGAGTCTCTAACAACAATTAAATTAGCAGAAAAGCACGGGAATACCACAATAAATAAATGCCTTCTACGAGGGCGGCACTGAAAATTTCGGGAATCGAGGAAGTGACACAACATTACTATTTAAAAATGTATTTATTGGTTTTCGAAGTATTCTCCGCGAAATTTGACACATTTTTCCATACGATGGAACCAATCATTGAAGCAACCATTCCATTCGGAAGTTGGGGTCTCCAAAATGGCCGTTTTGTAGGCGTCCACAGCTTCTTTAGGTGATGAAAATCTCTGTCCACGCAATTTATTCTTTATTTTAGGGAAAGTATAGAAATCATTAGGGCTTAGGTAGGGGCTGTACGGCGGATGGTCTAATAATTCTATGTTTTCTTGCTCTAAAAATCTTTTGTTCTGTGCGCGGTGTGAGAACTCGCATTGTCGTGATGGAGGATGATGCGGCGGTTGCAGTTCTCTCTACGAAGTTCAGAAACGACCTGTGGCAAACAAATGCTAGCATACCATTCTGCATTAACCGTTCTTTGTCCCTCAAGAGGAATAGTCGTAACATGGCCGGTTTTGGAGACAAACGTGGCCACCATTTTTTTTGCAACACTCCGTGAACGAACAATTTTTGTTGGCTTTAACTCATTTTCGAACACCCAAACTCGTGACTGGTTTTTTGTTTCGGGTTCGTACGCATATATCCAGGATTCGTCACCTGATACGATGTTGTATACAGCATTTGAGGATCCTGCGTGGAATCTTTCGAGAGTTCTGACGCACCAAGTAACGCGAGCCGCTTTTTGCTCTTCACATAGCAAATGCGGTATCCATCGGGAAAACAACTTTTTTACACCTAATTGTTCATGCAAGATTATTTGTATTTGACTCATGCCAATGTCTAAAGTTGCCTGAATTTCGCGGTATGTCACATGTTGATCTTCCTCAATCAGCTTACGCACAGCATCAACGTTTTCTTGGGTGACTGCAGTTTTTGGACGACCTTGACGAGGATCATCACTGAGCTTGACACGTCCACGTTGAAATTCAGCAAACCAGCGATAAATTGTGGTTTTGGATGGGGCTTCATCACCAAATGCAGAAGTCATCCGGTCAACACACTGTTTTTGTGTTAAACCACTTCGAAAGTCATAATAAATCATCGCTCTTGAATTTTCTCGAGTCAATTCCATTTTCTCAACGACTAAACAAGTTTGACAAAACATTGTGACAAGACCGTGAATCTTTTTTTAAATAAATAAATGGTATTCGATCAAGGAGTTTTCAATTAAAAAGATTTTAATATGACAGGAACAGTGGAAATATTCCATTCCCGATACTTTTAGTGCAGCCTATGTAGTTGAGACTCGTTTGGTCCACCTGTATGAGTACTCTAGTAGTAGGTTTAAGGTCTGATTAATAAGTCAGGAGGTTGTTATAAAAAAACATAAGGAAAATATGAACATGGAGGAGAGAAAGAAGCGGAGGTGTTGCAACTTAATTAGGCCATGCGCATTCAATTGGGTCATGACGTCATGAGGGCGGGGCCGCGAGCCTTACTTTCAAGTGAATAGTAGTACCGCGTTCGAATCTAGTTGGTTTGGACAGATTTTGAATATTTTAACAATTAAGTGCGCCGTTGTTCAAATCTAAAACATATGTATGGTGATGGTATAACATTTCATGTGTAAGTCTCAATATTGCTATTTTCATTGTAAAACAAATTTTCTCGAATCATTACCAGATTGTAGCTAGAGACGTCTGTGGTCGAAAAGATGCATTCGATTCACTTCTCACTGATATCGCGTTTTTAACATTATTAGTACATATTTAAGAAAACAATTCATACATAAAACAGGAACAATGTTCCATCTGTCGGTAAGTAGTCGGTAATATCCGAGAATAAAATATGTGTGCTTCATATTTTTTTTTTTTTTTTTTTTTTTTTTTTTTTTTTTTTTTTTTTTTTTTTTTTTTTAAAAACGTTGCCCCACACTAGGATTTCTCCTGTGTCGTGGGTGCGTTTACAGACATGAATTCCACATACAATACACCCAGACCCGGAACAACTACCTGCAGATCATACAAATATTTGTTCCGTGCGGGAATCGAACCCACGACCCGGAGCGCAGCAGCCGACTGTATCAGCCACTGCACCAACCGTGCCGTCATGTTATTTGTTTTTTTTATTATATAGATTTTTTTGGTATAATTTTAGACTACTTGTTAATACTGGTAAGGTAAAAAATGTTTAGGTGAGCGTATTTTGACAAGTAGACGTTTTTACTTTGCTCTCAAAGTTAAAAATAAATTTGTGTTTTTATACCAAAATAACGAATAATTAAAGAACAGTTCCATAACAAATTTTAGTGTTTGTTTATTAAAGTGACTCGGAATAACTCTGTAAATTACCAATTATTCAAACGTGTTATAGTTTTCTACCTTCACATTCGTCAACGCTAAGTTGTGTCAAAGCGCCTATCAATAAATACTAAGTAAAAAAACATCATGTACACATATTGCAAAATAACTCGTGAAGTCGTTTTGTTCGGTTCTCTCTGCTAGTTCTGGATAAAAGTAAGGCGCTATGAAATCATTTGATATAGTTCAATGTCACAACCAAGGTGCATGAAAAGCCACAAAACAAAACTGCAAATGAACAAAAATACATTAAGTAGGTACTTAAAATTATTTAAAATAATTATTAATCTTACCAAGCGTGCTCAAAGCGATTATAAAATAAACTGCAACCTTTCTACAAATGCTACAGAAATGACAAACGCATTTAACAACTACTTTATCGAAAACGTAAAACCTGAAATACAGGTACTGGATATAAATCAGCAGCTTTAATTGATCACCTAGCTAACTTAATGTTTTTATCGCTATGTTTGCCATGTGTACAAATCTACACTAGAGCGCGCCACTGAACGACTTAATCCGAGAAATAAAACCAGGACTATTACTAAATGATGTTAAACTTTATTAAAACTATCTTACTTAACCTAATTGCCGGTAACGAAACCATAGCGCGATCTATTTTTTCCACTAACGCCATCTATGGAGCCGACACTCAAACTGATTATTAATTACATCTTAACATTCCGCCCACCATGGACAAAATATGCAAATGTACCACCCACCTTGGCTAAATATTTTGTCCAGAATGAGCTGCAAAATCAATAAAACATAACATTGTGTATGAATAGATGACTGTTGCACACTATTATAACCAAACAACAAGTATAATCTAAACAAAACAGAACAAGATAAATTATACCATCTTAGATAAACATAAAAAGGATTGTCTAAAATAAACCAAATATGCGGGCGCAGCCGCTATAACAAAACTAGTGGTTCAGTTAAAACAAAATACTTCTTACCAAAACGTGATATGAAACTACACACATAAGGGCTCTTACAGAAGAAACTTAATCATTAACTGGTAGTAAACATAATTTCGATACTGGTCTCTTAATAAGAGATCCCTTGCATTTTAAACTAACTACACGTGTAATTCCGTCCAAACCTGGGTGTTTTTGTTCAATAATACCATAAAGCCACCGGGCTGGCGGTAAATCATCCTCCTTTACTAGTACAATACCTCCTATATTGGGTTCCGGAGTCTGATACGACCATTTGTAACGATTCATAAATTGAGTCAAATATTCTGTTGACCAGCGTCGCCAGAAATCTTGTACCATTCGTTGGGTTAATTGCCAGCGCTTCAGACTATTTATATTAGACTTTTCATAATTAACGTCTGGTACGAGCACAAGAGGTTCCCCAATCAAAAAGTGACCGGGTGTTAACTGGGTTTGGTCTTGACTACTGTTACTTAATTGTGATATGGGACGAGAGTTTAAACACGCCTCTATCTGGGACAGGACAGTAGCCATCTCCTCATTCAATGTATTATTTCCAATAATCCGCTTGAGATGATGTTTCGTGGACTTTATACCAGCTTCCCATAATCCACCAAAGTTTGGAGCGTGGGGTGGTATAAAGTGCCAGTTTGCCAGCGAACCAATCTGCGTTTGGTCTTTTGATGACTATTTGCTATTAATAAGTCAGTGAAATGTGACTTCCCTGGTATGATTACGGGATGTTTCATATTGTTGGTAACTGCTGCTCTCTCCAAACGTCCACCCACTTTGAGAATCTCATTACGATCGATGAATGGATTTAATGAGGTAAGTAAACTTTGTTTTGAACCTTAAGTAGATCTTCTATTTCCTTTCTAAAATATTGCTTTTGACAATGCCTAATACAAACTGTTAATACTTCATCTATCTCTGCGGCTGTTAACCACAAAGGAAATTTGTCAGAGTTGCTACATCTTTCTTTACAATAAAGAAATCTTCTACAATATGGGATTACTCTGACCAATTTCGTAAGTGATGAAAACCTTGTCCAGACTGCGAGCTCTCGATCATTAACCGTTACGTAGCAATATCTTTTCATTTTTTCTTAAAGAACTATAGTGCATTCTTTCTTATTCCCGTAGTAAATATCTTTATTTTTCAGCCAGTTTGGACCTTCTAACCACAACTCATTTGAAATCAATTCAGCTGGCTTCAATCCTCGTGAAGCACAGTCTGCGGGGTTATCGGCTGATTTCACATGTGCCCATTGACCAGTGTCTACATACTCCTTATTTACTTCGTCATATTGCTTCTTTAGTTTAGCATCTTTTGCCAGCCTTTTCTCTAAACTATAAAACCTACGAACTGCTATATCCTTTGTTTGGCCCTGCTTACAGTTCGGTGTATCCGTTTTAAAGGGCAATCGAACAATATAACGACCCGTAGAATCTCTTTGGGTTGTTTTATTATAGAATGCTTCACATTCCTGTTCTTCTTCAGTTAAGTGCTTTTTTGGCACTTCTACATCTTCTAATTCCCAAAATGTTCTAAGAAGATCATTATGATCTCCCTCAAGCGTTAAATAATTAAAACTTGTGCTCTCTATATCGTCATCTCTTTCCGGGATCTCTCCCGATAAAATCCACCCTAGTTCAGTATTCTGTGCTACTAACGATTCTGGAGGACCCTTACTAAGTCCCTGTTTAAGGACTTTGCTATACACCGAGGAACTCAATAGTATGTCAATCTTTCCTGGTGTATTCCAAGTAGGGTCTGCTAAATTATATCGTTTAAGTTCTTCCCACATCGGAAAACCAATTTTTTGTGAAGGAAGAACCGAAGTCAATGTCTTCTGTACGTGAGCCTTGACTGACAAAACGAAGTGAGGGTTGTACATTGATTGCAATTTGAGATAAACAATATATTTGGAGGTCAATGCATAACCTTTCTCATCTTCGCCTAGCCTCAACGAATAGTTATGGCTCGTGTACTTCTTTAGTCCTAGGAGCTGAACCGCTGATTCTGTAATATAAGAAGCCTGGGAACATTGGTCAAGTAAAGAGCGCAGAGTTATCTCTTTACCCGTACCAGATATTATCTTTACCAAAGCCGTGGGCAACAAATCGAGGCTTCTGGAAGTCGCGGCGCAGCTTGTTACTGTGTTAGTTAAATCGTCCTGCTTTGTATCAACTGATTGCATAGTTTCTTCAGTAGGGTCAGATGATACTGAAGCTTCTCTAGTGTGAAGTAAAGAGTGATGTTTTCGTTTACATATTCTACATCTTGTCAACAAACGACAGGCATATACTCCGTGGCCTGTAGCGAGACAGTTAAAACATAATCCATTGGATTGGACAAAATTACGACGTGAGGTGATATCTTCATTAATAAATTTTTTGCAACTACCAAGTTTATGGTCGGCTTTGCAAAATGAACATGATAATGTAGCTACATGCAGAGTTTTCACAGGGACATTTTTAGTAGCTGTATTTTTGGGAGCTTTACTATCCAAAAATTCTAAGGAGCGAAATCTTTGTTCCAAAAACTTTTTAAATTGGTCTAAAGTAGGTAATTCATCAGAGGTTTCATAAATCTTTGCTTCCCATAATTTCCGGGATTCGGGATCTAGTTTTAGACATAAAATATAAATGACAATAATGTCCCAAGTATCAACATTTATACCTAAGTTTTTTAGGGCATGTAAACAATCGTTGGTTGTGTCTAAAATTTCCCGTAGGGCAGTTGCTGATTCGACGTTAACGTTTTTTTGGCTAAGAAATCGTTTTAAAATGCAACTTGCCATATACTTTTTATTATTGAAACGGTTGTTTAATTGCTCCCAACATGTATTATAATTGGCACTACAAATAGGTACATTTCTCAAAAGTTGATCAGCTTCCCCAGATAAATGGCTTTTTAAATATTGAAGCCGTTGAACATCATCTAACGATTTGTTATTATGTATAAGTGATGAAAATAGGTCACGAAAACTGATCCACTCCGAGTACTGCCCAGAAAATATAGGCAAAGTAATTTTAGGTAATTTTATGTTACAAGATTTACTTGAAATTTCGGAACTAGATTGTGATGATACATTTGTAGCAACTGCATTTTTACATAATTTTGCAAGTATTTCTTTTAGTTCAGTTTTATAATCAAAATATAAATCTTCTGTTAACTGATATACTTCTGACGAATAATATTGTGATTTACTCAATTCTGCTTCCTTTATTTCACTCAAAATCTTACGGTGGATATCTATAAATGATGCCCATTGTGACTCTAAACTCTCTAGTCTTACTTCAACATACGACATAGAAATTCGCTCTTTAGGGGACTTTTTAAAGTTAGACCTGGCTCTAGATATAGCCTTATTAGTATCTATTTGAATCTTGTTAAAAACTTCCATCTTGTGTTATTATAATGCAAACAGTTAATCCCAATTTTTATAAACAAGATTAATAATAAGAAGTGGTCACAGCATACAGACGAAGACCAAGTCGATGTAAAGAGGAATTGTTGTAATTTTTCTAAGTCGCTGTAGAGAGGAATTGTAGAAAATTTTCTAAGTCTTTTAACTTATAGCACTTGTTTGTCACAAAAGTTTGGGCATGGATTCCCCGTCACTTCACTTTTTCGTTGAATTTGCTAAGTCCAAATTAAACTAAATTTTTCTAAGTTCACGTATTTACTGTTTTCTTGCAAAACGACTAAGTTAATTTTTGCAACAGAATAAGGTTCAAAATTCAATAGCAAAAGTACTCACAGTTGTGTGTCCACTCACTGGCACTACCACTAACACACTCACGTACGTATGATGTCGTTCTCGCTAGGCACCGTCTCCGCTTCGCCAGGCTGCTCCTCTTATCACCAGTCAGCTGCTCTCACTGGAAGCTGGAACTGCGCCCCGAGCAGCGATCCACTGCCCCTACTAGGTGCGCTGACGTAGAACGGTTCGCGAGAACCGATGAACACGGAATACGCCTACTACCCGATACTTAATCCGGCTCGAAGGACCATGTACAAATCTACACTAGAGCGCGCCACTGAACGACTTAATCCGAGAAATAAAACCAGGACTATTACTAAATGATGTTAAACTTTATTAAAACTATCTTACTTAACCTAATTGCCGGTAACGAAACCATAGCGCGATCTATTTTTTCCACTAACGCCATCTATGGAGCCGACACTCAAACTGATTATTAATTACATCTTAACACCATGTGTGATACAGAAGATTATAAAAAATCTCAAAACACGAATAGTGTCGGTTATGATGGATTACCACTAAAATAATTAAGAAGGAATGAGGATCCATCCCTCCATCTTCCCCATCACATAAGTTATATTATAATAAATCTTAGTATATTATCTGGGACCTTTCCGAAAGGTTTTAAAGTCTCTATTATAAAATATTTATTTATACAATAAGAAAATAAATACTTAGTATAAAACTACAGACGCATAGCTTAAATCTCTATACTATCGAAAATAATTGAGAAATATAATAAAAATTGATGGCTACTTCGATAAACTATGTAATCTTATCAAGGATGTAAAAAAAAATTGGTTCACAAATTGGGTGTGACAGGAAAAACAAGCCAAGAATAATATACCAAGAAAATACGTAGCGGTGTCCACCCTTACAGTGTTACAGTGAAAACATCGTGCCTAAGTGACGGTTACCACGACATTTCTTTTTTGTTTTTTATATAGGATTTAAAGTAGTAACTTAAATCTATAAACTAAAAGAAAAATAATTCGGTTTAAAAAGTAGCCACTCGGACATTAACTAACTAAGCCATATTTAATTTGGCCGAGGCCAAAGAACCAGTAAAGGTGTCAAAAGATGTTCTGATACAGTTATAGCTGGAAAGTATTCGATACGAGGGTGAATGTTTCCCTACGTTGGTGGTTCGGCATCGAGGCAAAAAAATGTCTGTTATGAAGATGACTACCAGCCCGTGGAACTACTAATTTATTTTGGCTAGGAACGTCGGAGAGTCGCATAACCCATGTACCAATTTAAAAAGCACAATTATATCGGCACATTTTCGGCGTGAACTTAGACATTTCATCCTAAAGAAACTTAATCTAGACTTTATTATGCACTTAACTTGACTTTTCCTAAGAGCCTATTAGGGCCTATATGAAATTAAAAAATTGAGTGTGATTAGCAAACGATAGTTGAAACAGAAATCTTTTTTTAATGCGTTCTATTCTATTTGAGTGTACATTATAACTAGGATTCCATACTGGACTACAATATCCAAGGATACTACGGACTAAATAGTTATACATAGGCAAAATTACACTTATATCTTTAAAGGATTTGGTTTCTCTTGAGATGAAACCAGATAACTGTGACGCTCTGCTGATCATAGCATCAATGTGACTTCTATAACTATCGCGCTATCCAAAATTGTGATAATTACGATAATAACTAAATAATAATAATTTTGTGGCCAATATGTAGTAATTTAGCGAGAGAATCATGTATGCATCATAGGCCCGTATTGATCGAGAATCTAAATCGAGTAGAACTTGATTCGAGATTACTTAAATCAGATATAAACTGTACGTAATAAATAGTAGACCTATGTACTCGTATATTCAATTAATGCAATATCGACTCAAGTTCTACTTGAGTTTCGGATTCTTGATTTGTAATACGGGTCTGAGACAAGCTTTTTGATTTCAATAATGTGGTACCGCCACGCCAACGCACATAAAATGTTCTAGAACAAAATCTCGTGCTTTGTCACGCCATAGTGGCTAGCAGATCAAACTAAAATGAAAAATGGTAAGTTCTGTTACGATATAATAATCGATTTTATCACTAGATGGATTTACTAACAATGGGCGGATCTTCTAGCGGTTTAGAACCATAGCTGTACCTCATTTCCCTGTGATTTTGCTTTGCAACGCCTCCGTTTCTTTCTCCTCCGTGAGTATGACTGAGTTTGGGCTCGTTTCGAGTATCGAAGGTACCGTGTGACGCGGTATATCCACCGACAAGCTGATACTCATACCTCATATGTAATTAAACGAGCCCAAACTCGAGGTCGACTTAGATTCTTGAACATGTTCGTTATTTATTACGAGTGCCCCCCGCGGTGTGCGCAGGCGCGCGAGCGGGCGGCGCGCGAGCGCGAGCGCTACCTGCGCCTGGCCGCGTCGCGCCAGCTGCCCACCGAGGCCGAGCCCATCGACTCCGACAGCGACGCCTCGCCCGGCCGCGCCACCCCGCCCGGCCGCGCCACCCCGCCCGCCACGCCGCCGCGCCACAAGCACCACCGCCACCACCGCCGCGCCTCGCCGCCCAGCTCCGACGGCGCCACCACGCCGCCGCGCCCGCCCTCGCCCGCGCTGCCGCCCGACCCGCGCCACGTGAGTATGTGCGCCTCGCGCACTCCGCCCTCCGCACTCCGCCCTGCGCACTCCGCCCGCCGCACTCCGCCCTGCGCACTCCGCACCGCCGCACCACCGCCACCACCGCCGCGCCTCGCCGCCCAGCTCCGACGGCGCCACCACGCCGCCGCGCCCGCCCTCGCCCGCGCTGCCGCCCGACCCGCGCCACGTGAGTATGTGCGCCCCGCGCACTCCGCCCTGCGCACTCCGCACCGCCGCACCACCGCCACCACCGCCGCGCCTCGCCGCCCAGCTCCGACGGCGCCACCACGCCGCCGCGCCCGCCCTCGCCCGCGCTGCCGCCCGACCCGCGCCACGTGAGTATGTGCGCCCCGCGCACTCCGCCCTGCGCACTCCGCCCTGCGCACTCCGCACCGCCGCACCACCGCCACCACCGCCGCGCCTCGCCGCCCAGCTCCGACGGCGCCACCACGCCGCCGCGCCCGCCCTCGCCCGCGCTGCCGCCCGACCCGCGCCACGTGAGTATGTGCGCCCCGCGCACTCCGCCCTGCGCACTCCGCACCGCCGCACCACCGCCACCACCGCCGCGCCTCGCCGCCCAGCTCCGACGGCGCCACCACGCCGCCGCGCCCGCCCTCGCCCGCGCTGCCGCCCGACCCGCGCCACGTGAGTATGTGCGCCCCGCGCACTCCGCCCTGCGCACTCCGCCCTGCGCACTCCGCACCGCCGCACCACCGCCACCACCGCCGCGCCTCGCCGCCCAGCTCCGACGGCGCCACCACGCCGCCGCGCCCGCCCTCGCCCGCGCTGCCGCCCGACCCGCGCCACGTGAGTATGTGCGCCCCGCGCACTCCGCCCTGCGCACTCCGCCCTGCACACTCCGCACTGCACTGCACCACCGCCATCACCGCCACGCCTCGCCGCCCAGCTCCGACGGCGCCACCACGCCGCCGCGCCCGCCCTCGCCCGCGCTGCCGCCCGACCCGCGCCACGTGAGTATGTGCGCCCCGCGCACTCCGCCCTGCGCACTCCGCCCTGCGCACTCCGCCCTGCGCACTCCGCCCTGCGCACTCCGCACCGCCGCACCACCGCCACCACCGCCGCGCCTCGCCGCCCAGCTCCGACGGCGCCACCACGCCGCCGCGCCCGCCCTCGCCCGCGCTGCCGCCCGACCCGCGCCACGTGAGTATGTGCGCCCCGCGCACTCCGCCCTGCGCACTCCGCCCTGCGCACTCCGCCCTGCGCACTCCGCCCTGCGCACTCCGCCCTGCGCACTCCGCACCGCCGCACCACCGCCACCACCGCCGCGCCTCGCCGCCCAGCTCCGACGGCGCCACCACGCCGCCGCGCCCGCCCTCGCCCGCGCTGCCGCCCGACCCGCGCCACGTGAGTATGTGCGCCCCGCGCACTCCGCCCTGCGCACTCCGCCCTGCGCACTCCGCCCTGCGCACTCCGCCCTGCGCACTCCGCCCTGCGCACTCCGCCCTGCGCACTCCGCCCTGCGCACTCCGCACCGCCGCACCACCGCCACCACCGCCGCGCCTCGCCGCCCAGCTCCGACGGCGCCACCACGCCGCCGCGCCCGCCCTCGCCCGCGCTGCCGCCCGACCCGCGCCACGTGAGTATGTGCGCCCCGCGCACTCCGCCCTGCGCACTCCGCCCTGCGCACTCCGCACCGCCGCACCACCGCCACCACCGCCGCGCCTCGCCGCCCAGCTCCGACGGCGCCACCACGCCGCCGCGCCCGCCCTCGCCCGCGCTGCCGCCCGACCCGCGCCACGTGAGTATGTGCGCCCCGCGCACTCCGCCCTGCGCACTCCGCCCTGCACACTCCGCACTGCACTGCACCACCGCCATCACCGCCACGCCTCGCCGCGCAGCTCCAACGGTGACACTACGCTGGCAATTATCTTCTTTAATGTGTCGTCTACAATTGTATCAACCTACAATATCAAGTTGTCCACCTTATTTATAGAAAATAGTATACGATCCCATTAATTGACATAGAATCTTGCCATAGATACGCTCTCCAGGACAGTGTGAAGAACCGGAAGTGACCACACTAAGGCCGCTTTTTCTGATACTTGCAGAGCGTGACGTCTACGGGCAGCTCGCCGATCACCATCAGCTTCAAGAATCATCATAAGATGAGCCCCTCCAACCCCACAGATACACCCAACGGTCTGTGCTATTCAGTTAACATCACTCTTCATACATCATGTTTGCCAATCGAGTTCAACCCAGCCTTTTCTCCCCTTTTGACATTAAAACCTCCTCAACTGGGTTCACACCAAAGAATAGACCACCCCCTTCCACCCATGGATGTCTTTAGTTGACAAAGGGTTGATGTAAAGAGAAGGGCAGCAGCATTTTCTGTGCACTTATAATGACAGACTGCGATCACTAATCCGTCTGCCAAGAGTGGTGATTATGGGAATATCCCCTGTAACCGGCGCTTGGGAGCTCGATGTTCAGTAGTGGATGTTTACGGGCTGACGTTTTTATGAAGGACATTGTCACTGCACTGCCATTTCGGTACATAACGTATTTGTTTAGTGTGAACAGGGGTCAGGCTGCAAGCGTCGTGTCAGCGCGGTAAACATTTACTGCGATACATTTTTTTTTATTAATAAAAATGCAAGCTGTTTTCTTTCACTATAAATGTGGGGTACCTGCTAACCTCACGTTCGTCGAGTTAGTGTTGCGCAGCCGCACCGACTTTATGTACGAAGTAATTTTCATCAAGGTGATGTGCTACGTTTATACACTGTATTGAATAATATTGTTTTGATTGAACAAAAAGTTGTTTTATATTTGTTGTAACTTTTTTATTGGGTAGGTATTAAAGGAATCAATATTTTTATGAAAAGGTGTTATTAATCATAAAAACGATGAAACAACAAATTAATACAACAAATCAACTAATCGAAAATCTATAGACAATCTATAGACATTGTTAGTATTCATATTATTATCAGTGGTCAAACTAACAAAATTGCCTGTCCCTGCTGCATTCGGCCAGCCTGGAGGAGGCCAGCGCCAACGCACACGGCACGATGTAAGTCGCCGATCATAGAGTATAAGGCTATCGAGTGTAAGGCTAGCTAGTGTGAGTGTTGCAGCGGACGGCCCGCTAGCGGCCCGCTGACCGCGTAGTGTCGCAGCGGCCGGCTGACCGCGTAGTGTCGCAGCGGCCCGCTGACCGCGTAGTGTCGCAGCGGCCCGCTGACCGCGTAGTGTCGCAGCGGCCCGCTGACCGCGTAGTGTCGCAGCGGCCCGCTGACCGCGTAGTGTCGCAGCGGCCCGCTGACCGCGTAGTGTCGCAGCGGCCCGCTGACCGCGTAGTGTCGCAGCGGCCCGCTGACCGCGTAGTGTCGCAGCGGCCCGCTGCCCGCGTAGTGTCGCAGCGGCCCGCTGCCCGCGTAGTGTCGCGGCGGCCCGCTGACCGCGTAGTGTTGCAGCGGACGCGCGCGTGCGCCGGCCGCACGCCGCCTTCGCGGGGGACGACGACGAGCTGCCGCCGCACGCGCCGCCGGACGCCGCGCGCCGTGAGTATTGTGTACGCCGCCAGGCAAACGATCATTTCACACCCTTTTTGATGAGCCTACTGCTGTAGTCTCTCCTCTCGCTCCTCTATCTCTCCAGTCTCTCTCCTCTCTCTCTCGCTCCTCTCTTCCTTCATTCTCTCGCTCCTCTCTCCTCTCTCACGCTCCCCTCTCTCACTCCTCTCTCTCATCTCTCTTGCTCCTGTCCCCTCTCACTCCTCTCTCTCCTCTCTCTTGCTCCTCTCCCCTCTCTCTCTCGCTCCTATCGCTACTCTCTCTCGCTCCTCTCTCTCCTCTCTCCTCTCTCTTGCTCCTCTCTCCTCTCTCTTGCTCCTCTCCCCTCTCTCTCTCGCTCCTATCGCTACTCTCTCTCGCTCCTCTCTCTCCTCTCTCCTCTCTCTTGCTCCTCTCTCTTGCTCCTCTCTCCTCTCTCTCGCTCGTCTCTCTCCTCTACCGCTCCTCTCCTCTCTCTCCCCTGTCTCTCGCTCCTCTCTCTTGCTCCTCTCGTTCCTCTCTCTCTCTCGCTCCTCTCGTTCCTGTCCCCTCTCACTCCTCTCTCTCCTCTCTCTTGCTCCTCTCCCCTCTCTCTCTCGCTCCTATCGCTACTCTCTCTCGCTCCTCTCTCTCCTCTCTCCTCTCTCTTGCTCCTCTCTCCTCTCTCTTGCTCCTCTCCCCTCTCTCTCTCGCTCCTATCGCTACTCTCTCTCGCTCCTCTCTCTCCTCTCTCCTCTCTCTTGCTCCTCTCTCTTGCTCCTCTCTCCTCTCTCTCGCTCGTCTCTCTCCTCTACCGCTCCTCTCCTCTCTCTCCCCTGTCTCTCGCTCCTCTCTCTTGCTCCTCTCGTTCCTCTCTCTCTCTCTCTCGCTCCTCTCGTTCCCCTCTCTCTCTCTCGTTCCTCTCGTTCCTCTCTCTCTCGTTCCTCTCTCTCTCTCGCTCCTCTCGTTCCTCTCTCTCTCGCTCCTCTCGTTCCTCTCTCTCTCGCTCATCTCTCTCTCTCTCTCTTCTCTCTCTCTCGCTCCTCTCTCTCTCTTCTCTCTCTCGCTCCTCTCTCTCTCTTCTCTCTCTCGCTCCTCTCTCTCTCTTCTCTCTCTCTCTCGCTCCTCTCTCTCTCTTCTCTCTCTCTCTTCTCTCTCTCGCTCCTCTCTCTCCTCTCTCTTGCTTCTCTCTCTCCTCTCTGCTTCTTCTCTCTCTCCTCTCTGCTTCTTCTCTCTCTCCTCTCTCTTGCTCCTCTCGCTCCTCTCTGCTTCTTCTCTCTCTCCTCTCTCTCTCATAATCATCTTTCGCTCCTCTCTCTTCTCTCTCTCGCTCCTCTCTCTCCGCTCTCTTGCTCCTCTCGCTCCTCTCTCCCCTCTCCTCTCTCCTCTCGCTCCTCTATCTCCATTCTCCTCTCTCTTTCGCTCCTCTCTTCCTTCCCTCTCTCGTCCCTCTCTCCTCTCTCTCGCTTTGTGAAGGTGTTGAAATAAAAGATTATAGTCATCCAAGTTTCAATAGAGAAGATGGTTGGCGGTACCAACGGTTTGGAATCCTGTAATAAAAGTAACAAAGTCCCAAATTCCAAACGTCGTAATGTTTTTTGATTAGAATTGCATGGTAGATAAAAATAACTGCCAGTTACCTTAGTCATCCTGTTGCACAAACGGTACATAGTTATTTGATATTAACGATGACTGAATTGTCAAATATTTACATAACATTGCATGCTGCAGCTAAAGACAAGAAGGACAAAAGCAAGAAGGGCGGTGGCGAGGTGGCGGCCGGCGACAAGGAGAGCCGCAACGCTGAGGAGAAGAGGAAACATATAAAGAGCCTCATCGACAAGATCCCCACGCAGAAGGAGCAGCTGTTCCAGTACAAACTTGATACCGCACAGGTGACTAACTAATTTTGTATCACTATCAAATTTCTTTTTTATTGCGTTATAAGTGCTCATGCGTCGTCCAACGCACCTGGATGGTCTCGTCCAACGCACCTGGATGGTCTCGTCCAACGCACCTGGATGGTCTCGTCCAACGCACCTGGATGGTCTCGTCCAACGCACCTGGATGGTCTCGTCCAACGCACCTGGACCACGCAAAGGAGTGGTGACTTTAAAGAGGGCACCTCCCAGGATTATCTCGGCGGGGGCGATGTAAAGGATCGCTCCTCTCCTTTTAGTGCGCTGTGCTGCACGGTGGTGAGATAACCACATAAGTTCTAACGCTCCCGGGGGTCGCTCTCTGTGAGCCCGCGACCCCCTCATCCCCCCGCCATATAGCGACGCCAGGAGGTTCAGGCGTGTTGGAAATGGGTGCCGGGGCGGTTGATAAACCGGCGCACTCCTCCCAGTGACCCTCTCGACCCTCGACCCGTTCCGGGGCCCTGGGGCGCTAAAACTAGCGACAGCAGGTTTGACAGAAGCTATTGCGCAGCCAAGTATCCACCGGTGCAAATCGCCTGAAATAGAAAGACGAGGACGCAATTTTTTGTTTATTGATTGTCCGACTGACTGTGCGTTTATTCGCTATCGGCAAATATGTACTACCAAATTGACGCTTGACGGCGGTGTTTGCGCGATTGACGCCTGTGGCGAACCGTCTGCGACGTGCGTGATCAGATCCGCCGAGCCCGCTCTGGAATTATTGTCAAACTACATTATTTTTATTTTTTTCATGGTGTAGGAACTATAGCTAATTGTCGTTGTTCTCACAGTCACTTCTGCCTCTATTTAGCCTAGCAACTTTGTAGTGTACTCGTGTGTGTAACGTGGCTTTGTTTTGGCCTTATTACATAGGAAGGAGTCCAATATGGGTATTAAGGGTAGACGAGTAAAACCCAAAGACGGTTCTTTTAAAGTGTACGAGCGGAGCACACGCTTGCCCTTTGGGACGATTGCAAAACAGTTAAATTAAATCTTATAGTCATTCCCTCTGAAATGTGCCAAAAGGCGTGGCACCAATGGGCGGCTCTAGCGTGGTCTTACGAGGATCTGGAGCTCCCTTCGGTGCCGAAGGTGACCACTCCAGTGGTTTTAGCCGGTAAGAGATCGGCATACCCCTTCGTCCTTCCCCGGGGTGAAGGAAATTCCATGTAGAATTTCCACTGGACAACAATAAAAAAAAAGGTTTATTAAGAAGGGGTTTCAAAGAGCATTTGGCGCACCGCGTCCCCTGAGACATGCGCATGTCCTGCGGCTGCGGCCTGCCGGCGGACACGGCGCGACCACGACGAGCCGCTCGCAAGGAGTGCGCACCCGCACAGCATACGAGGAGTGCCCTGCGCGGGCTGCCGAGCGAGCAAGATCTCTCTCTGCCGGCAGTGATGTCGGCTATGTCGGCAAAGCATGAAAATTGGAGTGCAGTGGTCTCCTTCTCGGAGAGCATCATGCTCCAGAAGGAGACTGCAGAGCGACATCGGGAGAGGGCTTATCCCGCACAGAGAGGGACGAGACGGCACCGAGGTAACAACTGCCCCGGTGCCCAGCTCTAACACGCCCGAGCTTCCACTATCCGATCTAGTCTCAGTGTCGTAAATCTCACAAAAGGTATTCTCCTAAAGTAACAAACAACATTAAATTGCTTTAGTTCATCTGAACTATTATCTATCACTATCGTAACAAAACAAATAACAAATTATTTAATATTGTATGAAAGAAATTCCAAATTCTCATTTTAAACATGTCGCTTTCAGTATAATAAGTCTTTTGAGAGTTTAAATATTAAACATACCGGAATATTTCTGTTAAGGTACTAGAATTTGTAATAGATAAAATTGCCCCAATACTATCAATTTTTTAAAATCTTTGTATAGATAGCGGCACTTTTTCTGATCTGATGAAACACAGTAAAGTAGTTCCAATTCTCAAATCAAATCCCTCAAATTTTAGACCGGTTTCTGTTTTTCCAGCTTTGAGTAAAGTCTTTGAAAGTATAATGCTTGATAAGATGTTTCATATTACTGAAAACAGGATATTAAATTCCATGCAGTTTGGTTTTTCAAAAGATAGGTCGACGACAGACGCATGCGCGAAATTAGTCACTCAACTTTTAGAAGCTCCGGAGAGTTCACGGGATGCTATTGGTATATTTTGTGAACTTTCCAAGGCTTTTGATTGCGTGGATCACAATACGCTCATTTGTAAGTTAAGACACTACGGAATTCACCACGGAAAATGGGCGTGCCTCAAGGCTTAAAGCTGGCTCCTTATTGTTCCTTTCTTACATTCACGATTTGCCATACATGATGATTGAATTATCTAATATAATTCTATATGCGGACGACACATCGCTTATTTATAAAATAAATAGAGAAGATAGAGAACTTTTATATGTAAATAATAAATAATAATAATAAATAAAAAATAATAAATAAATGTTTTATATGTAATGTTCCGGTAGCAGACTCAGCAACCTGTATGATAGAGGAATGCAACCAGATTGCCAGGTCCCACAGTGATGCCATCACACTTCTCTGTCAAAATATAAGAAGCATTAATAAGAATTTTGATGGTTTAACTGCACTTCTTGAAAGAAGCAGGACATCTTGGGATGTGATAGTCCTCACAGAATGCTGGCTTTACTATTCTCCCCCTTTACCCCTACTCCAAGGCTACACATCTGTTGCAACCAGCCGACACAGTTCGCAAAATGAGGGTGTGGTGGTGTACTTCCGTGGTGACTGTCAAATCCCTATCGCGGAACCTTTGGTTCAGGATGCAAATTGTTTATTGCTTACTCTTAGCAATGATACTATATTGATTGCAATTTACCGCCCACCTGCAAATCGCAATGTAACCCCGTTCTTAGAACCTTTAAACGAACTTCTAAAATCAGTGTCCATATTTAAGAATATTATTCTAACGGGTGACATAAATATTAACATCTGTGATGGCAGTGACGACGCGCGCTCAATGGAATATCTCACAATGGCTGCCTATCACGGCATACTACCGGCACATATTCTTCCCACGCGACATAATACCTCTTGTCTTGACCATATACTTCTAAAAACCAAACTGCCGGCCTTTTGTTTTGTCGCTCAAACTTCAATCACTGACCATGACACTGTGTTGCTCTTTCTTCATACTTCCAACCCTTCTAGTAGTCTTCCACTAAAAGGTAGAACGGCTCGAGTTCTCGACTATAATAAAATTGAATTAGTTCTTCTCCAGACAGATTTCAGCCCTGTATATAGCACCTCAGATGTTAACGAAGCAACTAATTTCTTTATCAATACACAAAATTTTATCATTACCCAAAACTCAATTTTAAAAGTTGTACCAAATCGTAAACGGCTAAGAAAGCCCTGGATGACCCCAGGGCTCCTTAAATGTCAAAAAAATCGGGATTATTTACACCTAAAACTAAAGAAATCACCGAATAATGAGGTGCTACGGACTACTTTTAGAAGATATCGGAATTACTGCACTATGCTTCTTAAAACAGTTAAAATTAATTTTGATAAAGACCAAATAAATAATGCACAAAATAATAATAAAAAGCTCTGGGATGCTATAAAAACTATTACGCATACAACAAAACATAAGACACAAGAAAATGATCTTCTGTCACCCTCTGAACCCAAGCGTTCTGTAAATGAAGTTAACTCATACTTTGCTAATATTGGTCGCTCTCTATCTGAGAGCATATCTGTACCTACAAACGTATCCTCGCAGACTGTTTCTGTTCTACACACGCACCAGAATACCTTCGTCTTGTTAGAAACAGACGAATCTGAACTGGAACATTTAATTATGAAACTTAGGAGTGACTGTGCGGTGGGCTCGGATAACATTTCCGGCTTTTTTCTAAAAAAATATAAAAGTTTCCTCATTCCTCACATCACTTTCATATGTAACCTAGCATTTACCACAGGTGTATTTCCAGATGCTTTTAAGTTAGCAGTTGTGCATCCTGTGCACAAGGGTGGGAACAGAGATCGGCCGAACAACTACAGACCAATTTCTATTTTACCAACACTGTCAAAATTACTTGAGAGGCTTATGAATAGTAGGCTGGTTAAATACCTAGAGCAAAATCAATTGTTGTCTCCCTCTCAATATGGTTTTCGTCCCGGAATTTCCACAAGTAATGCTGTTTTGGATCTCACCAATGAAATCGTCACCAAATTAGACAAAAAACAGAAGGTAATTGGTCTCTTCTTGGATCTGGCAAAAGCATTCGATACGATCTCCGTTCCCAATCTAATCTCAAAGCTTGATGGCATCGGAATTAGAGGTAATCAGCTTTTACTTTTCAAGAGTTACCTCACAGGCAGACGACAATGCCTTAGGATTGGAGAATGGACAAGTGATGAGCTCCCTATATCCTACGGGGTCCCTCAGGGCAGTATTATCGGCCCAACTTTATTTCTTATTTACATCAATCACCTTTGTCAGCTACAGCTCTCAAATGGTTCCATTTTCACTTACGCCGACGATGCTGCCCTTATATTCCACGGTGATACCTGGGAGTTAGTTTTTAAACACGCCCAATTAGGCTTCCACTCTGTTACCAGCTGGCTGGCTCATAACCTACTTACTCTTAATGTTGATAAAACAAAATACCTTACCTTCTCTTTATCATCCACTGGGAAACCTCATTCCTCCTATTCTTTGATAGCCCACTCCTGTTACTCATCACCTCATACGACATGTGGCTGCCCTCACCTTTGCCGCACAAACTGCATAAAATACCTAGGAGTTCAGATCGATGACTGCTTAACATTCTGCAGACACATAGACACACTTACCTCGAGGGTACGTAAGTTGATATATATTTTTAAGTATCTTCGGCACGTCGCTGACATTAAGGTGCTCAGATTGGTTTATTTCGCACTCTGCCAATTACTAATACAATATTGTATAGTTGCCTGGGGAGGATCCGCAAAAACTCATTTTCTGAAGTTGGAACGCGCCCAAAGAGCACTCCTGAAAGTTGGTTGGCAGCTACCTTATCAATATCCCACCACTGACCTATATAATACCTGTAAGGTTCTATCAGTTCGTAAACTTTTTATTTTAAACTTAATCCTAACCACTCACTCTCAGACTCCCTACAATCCTACAAAGTTTAATTCCCTACGACGTAACCTTACTGTCTGTCCTCCAGTTCTGGTTAATTCAAGTTTAGCTCAAAGATCTTTTTACTTTCTAGGAAGCTTTGTGTATAATAAGGCTAACATAATCCTAAAAATATATTCTTTGTGCAAATCGGAATGTAAAAGAACTGTCACGCACTGGCTTCTTGATTTAAATTATGAAGGGACAGAAAGTATGATACAAACCATAAAATGAAACTTAGAAATGGCGGACACATTCAGTTACACAACCAAACACACACACATGCACTCAAAACAAACACACAAACTCACTCACGCACACACTCTTACACACATAATGCACTTTATCTCTCACTTGAAATTCTGTTACTTAAATATTGTTATGTTTACTAAATAGTACTTGTAGCCGCTTTGACTATGGTAATGATAAAGGTTGAGTGCCTGGTGATCTGTCATACAGGTCTTGAACCTAGTACAGACTCCAGCTCTCACAAAGGTTTTAAATTAAGATGTGGCTTCTTATTTGTAATCTAATAATATTATGTACCTTCATGAGAGAAATAAATAAATAAATAAATAAATAAAAAGATAGCATCTCTTCTCCATCTAAATCATCTAATGGTTTGTGGCTAACAATTTTATGCTGAATAGAATAAAACTAAAAGTTGTAAACTTTCGAACTAAACTTAATCCTCGAAGGTAACAAACTTGATGTTCTAAATGAAACAGCTTTTCTGTGTATCACTATTGATTCAAAAGTCCAATGGGGAGCTCACATTACAGCCTTGTCTAGTTCTGCTGCATATGCAATAAGAAATATTAGGCAGCTCCCTGACGTAGCTACTGCAAGACTATAGTGTATTTCGCGTATGTTCTATGGCGTCCTGCTCTGGGGGGCAGTAGCTGACGTTGACTCAATTTTATGATATTACAGAAAAGGGCTATCGGCGCTATCTGCGACATGGGATCTCACGAGTCGCTTTGATAGTGTTTCAAAGTTATCAATATACTCGCTCTGCCGTCAATTTATATCATCGTGAATATATTGTACGTGCGTAAAAACCTCAATTAGTTTAATGTAAAAAGCTACTATGGTGAGAAATATGCTAGAGATAGACATTAAATAGTGGTGCCTTTATATAGATTAACCGAGACAAAATAGTCTTTCTCTCAGGGAATTGTGTCCGATTCTATAATAAGTTACCAAAATAAATTACAAATACTAATAAAAAAAAAGCCTATTATCAAATCAAAGACTATGTTGACGGTAGGGACATGTGGTTGCCCTGTGAACTAAAACTGAAACGAAAAATGTATAACAGCTGTTCTGAATGATTTGTGAACTCATGTTTGTAAAACAAAGTATAAAAAAGAAAATAGTTAAGAAAAAGACCTAACCCTGAGTTTTTTTTCGGCATTTCTTCTCAGAGGTTGTGCTGTAGTGATACGCCCTCCGTCGTTTCAATATGACGTGTAAACGTGTCTGTTAGGACTTCAATAATGAATAAATGATTGGATTGGGTGTTTGTGTATATGAGATTTGTCTGTAAACTGTACCTACAACACAGAAGAAGTTCTAGTTCGGGGAAATCAATTTTTTCAATGAAAGTAATACAAATAAGATTAAACACAGCAACATGTAACATTCAATCTACAGATCGACAACGTGCTGATGGAGAAGAAGATCCGACCGTGGATCAACAAGAAGATCATCGAGTACATCGGCGAGCCGGAGCCGACGCTGGTGGACTTCATCTGCAGCAAAGTGGTAGCCGGCTCCGCGCCGCAGGGGATCCTCGACGACGTCCAGATGGTAACGTACTGCCGAGGTGGCCTTTTTACATTGATTATATTAATCTTACACAACAACGCCAATATCGACATTTTCAAATTTTGCTCAGATATTTCGGTTTTTCCTATATGCCAACCCTAGCGAGGTCAGTGGGTCAGCCACGAACTTTGAGATATCTACAGATAGCGGCTGTCTGATGTGTGCCCGTGTGTGTAGGTGCTGGACGAAGAGGCGGAGGTGTTCGTGGTGAAGATGTGGCGCCTGCTCATCTACGAGCTGGAGGCCAAGCGCGCGGGCCTGCACAAGTGAGCCGCCATCGCACGCATAGCGATCAGTTCATGTACCTCCTAGTCTAGCAATTAAATATATATAAATATTAGACGAGTTTTATTTATTTAGCGTATTGGAAATCGGTTAACATCTCTCATATATTTACCAATAAATGCTGCCGATTTCGGTCTATTGCTAGAGATGTCCTCTCCCAGGCGTGCCTCAATACGTCCTCCGCCTGCCGCCCCCAGCCCACCAGGTAGCTAGCTACCTCCAAGTTGGCCTGTCTGGCTAGTGGGTGATTTGCAGATCCACGATCTTCTCTTTAGAAGACTTCTCCAACAGTTAGCTTACTGCACCGTTAGTTGGTACTCAGGGTGTAGCAATCTCATTTATGATTTCATCGTTCAAAGAAATCTCGAGCGCAGCTTGATAATTGACTTGGAATTTGGGTACTAATCCCAACTATTGGCGTCCTTGTCTCGGCACTGCAGGTTATGATATGAACGTGTAACCTGAATGGCGAAGCCACAACAAATTTCCGCCGCTATGAAGGACACCGGGTCGTCTGTCTGGGCGGAGTCCTGGTCAGTCGCATCAGGTAAGATCTTATCTGCCAACACTGGTCGGCTATGCTGGCAGAGTAGAGTAGAACCGGAGGGCAGTAGCCTCCATCTATGAGACCGTCCTGTTTCAGAAGGCTGCTGCGCGGGAACTCGTTGCGTTCATCGAGTGATCCCACAGATGGCGGTAGTATGCAGGGGCCTCGTGCTGCCGTGGACACCGCGACTTCAAACAATATGGTCTCCTCCCGAGGCCAGAACAGCTATTCTTTACGCGTGAGTTTCATTTGAAAACTCCGTGTCGAGAATCGTTTACGGAGGTCGATTTATTTGGTAGAATAATTATTTAAGACAGTAGTTTTTGATGTGAAACGAATGAACAAGTAATTTCTGTTATATATTATATAATTAAATATAAAACTTTATTTGATTTGATAGAGAGAAAGATAATTTTAATTTGTTAATATAATACCTCATAATTTGACGGAAGATCAAAAACGCCGTCGTTTGGATTGGTCGCCGCGAAATGCTTGAAAAGTGTAACGGAGGAAACTCGATTGTGTTTGACATCGTCACAGGTGATAAAAGCTAGATACATGGTTACGATCCCGAAACCAAAACACAATCTGTTTAATGGATGTTTCTATTCGAAGATTTGCCAACAAAAGTATGAAGGGCAGAAGTAACGGAAAAAGATGGTTGCCTCATTGTTTGGACGGACTGCGCAACAATTGCACTAGAGGACAAAAGGACTTACTGCAGATTGGTATGTTATAAATGTGTTCATTGTTTACCTTTACATTGTTGTTTTGGGAAATGTTCGACAACTGCGCCCAAGAATCAGGACCCTCCTGTATCGCGACAGCGCTCCAGCTCTCTCCACCAGACGGACAATTCAATATTTGTCTATGGAAGGTGTAGAATTAGTGAGTCATCCGTCTTACAATCCCGACCTTGCGACTGTTATTTATTGTCTAAATAAAAGATAAACTCAGGAATTTGCTTTACGAACCTCGAAGATGCCACGAGGCTGCGTTCGAAAAAAACGTGGAGAAATCCCCTAAGAGTGGTCTCACTACTTTAGTCAATGGTTCCATCGCATGCGACGGTGCTTAGACAGAAACGGAGACTACCAAAAACATTAAAAAGATTAACGTGTTCGTACATCATTCCCGAAGCTTTTGATTTTAATTTGTTTTCATGTGGTCTCTAGTATGTAAATACGTACCGTACCTAGTACAACTGTCCAGTTAGGTAAGTCCAACTTTGAGAACCCCACAGAATGATGACACAGTTGTTAAAATCTATGGGGAAGGCCTTTGTTCAGCAGTGGACGTATACATGGCCAATATGATATGATGATATGAACTTTGAGAAAGAGTTGTCGAGGTAGGAGTCTGTAGATAGATTTTTTCTATACTATAATAAAATCGTAGAGAGATAAAAACTGTACAATGATTTTTTTTAAATCACTGCCGCGTGCTCCTGGCAAGAGGCTGATGCAAAAACTGCAATTTTTAGAATTTCTGTTTGTCAGTTTCTATGTTGGATGATTTCGCTAAAACTATATACACTATAGAATTCGTTGAAATTTCGGCACGGCAACGGCAAAAATGTCCGTTACTGTCCAAGGATGGCTCTAGAATACAAATCATCACGCTTTTGTACATGGGAGGTGAGTTGTATAACAATATGTCTACAAAGTGTTGTTTTACAGCGAATATTATGAAACAACCAGACAAGTGAACACACTAGTTATCAGAACGTAATAAGAATTATTTAAAAAAAACATTACCATCACGCTATATCTAAACGGAGCTTAACGACAGATTTTTGGAATTAGAAAGCTTATTTCGTAACTTTTCGCAACTTGTTACGTAGCCTGCTAAACAAACACGCAGGCTATCATTGCTTTATTCTCGGGATCAAACCTACCTCTTAAATCTTACTTATTGGATTTTGTTTTGCATTAATCTTATTCTCATCACCAATCTCTCTCTGCATTTTCGTAACTGCTGTGTCCCCTAAGCCAAAAAGTGTGATAAAATATTTGTGTTGGTATCCTTAAATAAAGGATAATATATTCTATTTATTACGACGTTTCTGGGTTACTTAGTTTTATATTTATTAAATTTATAAATTTGAAATACTTATTTTTTTCTTCCAACTAGATGGCGTTACTGTAGAATTACATCACGGTATGTATGGCTTCGTTGGCAAAACGTGAAGTTAAGGGTCATCTCAGATTAAACGTAGTATTTTTTCTAATCTGCGCCAAAGGGTACCGTTACCGATGTCGATTGTCGCGATCTCCACGCAAACCTTTTACCTTCATATGTTGACTTATACGAGTATATTTTTATATTTTTTTTAAAAACGATATCCCACAGTAGCCTAACATGAAAGTTGAACTAAAGTTGAGCCGACAAGTTCTCGAGTGGCGCCCGCGTACCGGAAGACGCATCGTGGTCAGACCCCACGAGATGGACTGACGACCTGGTGAAGGTTGCAGAAATCCGCTGCATGCGATTACCCGGAACAAACAGACAGACAAAAAAAAATTAAAATTGTTTTTTTTAATTATATGTACCGTATATACTTTCATATGAATTTACTAAAAAGCTGTTATTTTGACATTACAAACAGACACTTCAATTTTATTTATTTGTATAGATTTAGTTGGCTTTATGTGCTGCTGTGGGAAGACGCTGGCGTTGTAGTTAAAATGTGCGCCGATCGGACATGGTAGATGACCGTTCTCATCTTTAATCTGTAAGGTAGCGTCGCGAATGCCGACATTAGGAGCGTATCTATCGGACACCGTGACCAAACTCGGTAGCGAAGCGATTATCTGCGGCGATGCACCGGCTACATAGCTCGCACCCGCACCGCGAGGCCGCACCGCGAGGCCGCAGCTCGTCTGTGTCGTCCCCGTCGCCATGAGAAGTTACGCGCTGCTGGTGCTGGTCGCGGTGAGCACACAACATCCATAACACACTACACACTGTTTCCCGCGACCATTGCAAGCCATTGGTCAAAACACTTTCTTTGTTCAGTTTGGTGCATCTTCCCGTAAATCACCTGAATGTATCGTGACAATACTACCTACTAAAATGAACATGCTTGGCGAACGAAGTGGCACTGGTATTGTTTATGGTTTCTAGCGTACAAAAGACTTAACCGCTTGATATAGTTAAGCCTGCAGTCGTTTTTAACTAAACCAATAGGCAAGGCGCGGTGCACAGCCTTAGACCGCGTACACATTCGCAGAACGTATCGGGCTTTATTTTGTATTACGTTGTAACAGAAACGCTTTCGTTATGTTTGTCAGTGATCCTCGGGGCGCCTGCTGTCGTCCTGTACTAACTATGTTTGTGTTCCTGTAGTGGCAACTTGCGCTAGCCGAGCCGATGCGAGAGATTCAACCCTTCGACGTTGATGTGAGTCTTCACAAGTTTTACTGATGTATTGAGGAATTGTTATCATAATGTCGGCCATACAACGTCCACTACTGAACTGCCTCCCCCATAGATTTTCACAAATGTGTCATCATATTGGGGGAAATTTTCCAGTACTCACCACGCTTGGCAGGCGGGTTGGTGAGCGCAGAATGGCGCTGTTCCGCAGAAAGGATGCTGCTGCCCATCCCTCTGGTTTAGAATCCCTCAATCGCCTTTTCGACATCCACGGGAGGAGATGCAGTGGTACTATATTCTTAATACTGACACCACACGGATATGGTATTGTTATTGTTATATGAATTGTTACAAAAATACTTAAATCGTTAGTTAAGAAGATCAGTCTCAGATCGAATTTGACACATGAGTAACCTCGCGAGGGTCCGTAAAGTACCTAAGTAAGTAAATAATAACAACTACCTGATTATGACACCGAATCAGAGCCACACTTGGTGATCGGCTAGATTCGGAAAGAGAAAATCTGTAGAAGAACAAAACTCACCGACAGAGCCTTTAGGATCAGAGAGACCTCCGAGCAATCTGGCAGAAACGTTTCTTAAGGACAAGAAAAATCATAAAGTAAACAAAGTTGACATACTTGCCGTTTCCATGCAAACGGCTCAGAAATGTGTGATGTGCATGTCACGGGGGAGGTCAAAAGGCACTTAAATAATGACGAATCAGTAACGGCAGGGTTGGCGCAGTGGCTAAGCGATTAGCTTTCTATGCTACGTGTTGCGAGTTTGATTCTAACACTAAACAAAAATTTGTATGATCTACAGAAGGTTGTTTCGGGTCTGGGTATGTCTGTAAACTGTACCCTCGATACAGGCGAAATACCAGTCGTCACTTCAGCCGAAAAACATTCACTGCTAGACAGAAGCCTCCCCCAAAGATCGCCACAACGACCAGCATGGGTTTATGTTGTGCGCTCATAGGGGGGTTTTGCTTTAATCGCTGAGCTTGGCCGACGGGTTGGCGATCGCAGATGAGTATAACCCATGTAAATGTCGAAGTGTGTAACCCCCCAATAAGCTCACAACGTACCCATATCGGTCGTTGTGGTGATCTTTGGGGGAGGCCTGTGTCCAGCAGTGGACTTCATTTGGCCGAAATGATGAAATGTCGAAGGACGCTACTGTCCATCGTTCGGCTTATCCCATAGTCTCCTTTTACGATACCCACGGGATGAGACGGGGTGATGGTATTCTTAGCCGACACAACACCCCAGTATACCATGATTAAAAAAAATATTGTTTTATTAAGTCATTAGATAGTCTTTTACCCATTGACGCTCGTAAACTCGACCTATTTCGAATATTCTTGATAAAGCCAGCGCCCCCAAGAGGTTCGACCGGTGGTAGGTACGACTTTATCAATCGTTATAGTGACGGCATTTCTTTATTAGTCTGACGCCCTCTCTAACATCGAGCTGCTGATTCCGATGCTAGTGAGCAAGTCAAACTTGCGAAGTAAAGGCAAGCAAGATTCGAGCGAGGAGGATGAGCAGTTCAGCTCCATCCCCGCTTACGCGTTCACCTTGGATTCTAAAACACCAACCGAGTCGCCTGCGCTTCGCGAACGAGACCTGAGCCGCGAAGGATACTACAGCGCACAACTCGCGCGCTCCTTATACTTGGAGGACATCCCCGAGCGAAGCGACGTGTGGCGCATCTGGTCCAGTGTGGCGCGGCCGCGCTCCGGGGTGACGCGAGAGCTGCTGCTGTACCTGTGCGACGAGCTGCTGGGCGCGCCCTGCGCCCGGGAGGACGCCGGCCGGGAGGGCGGCGGCAGGGAGGGCGCCGGCCGGGAGGGCGGCGGCAGGGAGGGCGCCGGCCGGGAGGGCGGCGGCAGGGAGGGCGCCGGCCGGGAGGGCGGCGGCAGGGAGGACGCGGGCCGGGAGGGCGGCAGGGAGGGCGCCGGCTGGGAGGATGCCGTCCTCCCGTGGCTCATCTCCGCCGGAGCACGCCGTGACTTCATGTCTTTGGGACAAAACCCCGAAATGTAAGGCTGCACAGATTTCATACTACTCAGGTATCTTCAACTGGTTAAAGTGAAGGTATTGCCCAAAGTCATAACGTGAGCAAGCCGTTGCGTTGGTGGCCGCAGTCCTAACTATTTATAATCAATCTGGGTTCTCGTGAGTCACTCCGGGAACTATTTAAGGAGATAAACATACTTTACTATTTTTATATTCGTACCAAAATATGTACATATGCAAAAACATTCTATAGTATGCAAACATACAGTGTACGCGTGGTGGCCTATGCTACTACTTCATATGAAAGCTCGTGGTTGCTTTAAAAACATTTACACTCTCATTTACTCATATTTCGCAAACGGATCTGGAAAACTGAAACTAGGTCATCATGCTGTGTCGAAGGAACTCACGATGGGAGTCCTCAAGGATCCGTTATCGGTCCTTATCTATGGAACATAAGTTTCGATGATGTTCCAGCGATTTCATTGCCGAACGGCTGTTCATTGACTGGTTACGCAGACGACGGCCTTCTGCTTATTCAGTCAAGTACAAGAGATTGAAAAATTGGCGGATACTTGTTTACGTTTAATCTCTAGGTGGGGCGAACGGAACCGCTTAATGTTTGCACCACAAAAAACCTTTCAACTAATTTTAAAAGGCAATCTTAAGGCATGACCAAGCATTAAATTCAATAATATTACCGTTAAAAGAAAGGAGTCAGTGTGCTACCTCGGTCATCATCATTTCGGCCGAATGTTGTCCACTGCTGGACACAGGCCTCGCCCACAGATCACCACAACGACCGATATGGGTGTGTTGTGGGCACATTGCTTATGCATTGTTTTGCCATAATCGCCACGCTTGGCAGGCGGGTTGGCCATCGCAGTTGAGTTGTTAGTATACTTGAAGGACGCTGCTGCCCGTCCTCCAGCTAATCCCTTAGTCGACTTCTACGACACCCACGGGAGGAGATGGGGTGGTGGTATTCTGAGCCGGCACCACACGGCAATGCCTGGTCTGCCTGCTGCTGTGCAACTGCCTGGGTTCAACTGTACTTGTAGCAATGAATCAATAGCGACAATGCCTCTAACAAAGTGCGGACGGTCATGCGGGACTCTTGTCGGCTAAAATCACTGGGGCGATTTTCGACATCTTAACAATGAACGGTCCGAAGCCGCCTATATGCCATTTGGAAGGGTGATCGCTTTCGAGCCATACAATGTAAATCGGTTGGTATGAACCCGTAGATTCCCCAATATGCGCGCCTGAGACCGCCGAGCCGAGAAATTTAACATTATTTTCTTTGTCGTGCGGTTTGTAGCCCATGCGTGAGAAGTGTTCTCACCGCCCGAAGGCCTCCGACTTGTGTTACCGACTGCCGTCTCATGACAACAACTTAATGCGTTTTCTTTCTCGTCCATAGCATGCAGGTGTAGATGTTATATTGGGTTGACAAATTGTTAAGTGTATGGTATGTGTTATGTACTACAATTTGTGTGTTGCAGGGTAAAGCGGTACATGCACATGCCGCACAAGTGAGTATGGTTTTGGTCGTTTCACACTCTTGACGTTCGTAACTAACTCGCACGTAATCATCGCTACGTCAAACAGAGCAGACTCAAACCGCTCTAGCAGTAGTGCTTCAGAAATGAATTTGATATCGCGCGTTGTATAGTGTGGGCATTAGTGCGTGCAGTGCCGCTTCGCGCATTTTCAAACTATATTGGACACACACATATCTGGCGAGTGCTCGCGTTGCCCATACCAGTTTTAATTAGCTCAAAGTGTTATAGTTTGTGCCAAGCCCCGAGCATTCAATATTGAATCTTTTCTGTAATACAAATACTGAACATATATTGTGTTTTTTTGGTAGGTATTGACCCAAGCTCTCACCCCCTGCAGTATGTCGTGCTATTTACTGGACAGCCTGTATATAGACTGGGAACACAAACCGGCACAGTATTGAACCCTGTGGTACACCCATTTCAAATAGTGACCCTGAAGCAGTTATACCAGATATACCTACTTTTAACTGGCTTTTGAAAAGGTAGGATGATACAAGCTCGTACGGACTCGTTGGATTCGTTGGGGGGCTTGTCACCGGCCCTTGCTCAGCAGTACGACGACGACGATAGTTGTGATGAATGAGTGATGATCCGGACTGCTGCCGCTCTGTGGAGCCTGGCATAGGAGGAGCGAGGGCACATCACCTACCGTCTGACACAGGATAGGAAGCGAGGCGACGACACAGTGTCACCAAGCGACCAGCATACCGCACAGCACACGCTCGAAGAGTGCCCTGCGAGTGGTCGTCCCTGGTCGACATGATCGGGATTCTCTGCTGTGGTCTCGTGCTGCCGTATGCACCCTTCACCAGAGTGAAAGTACATGATGTACTTCCACAGGGTGAAATAACAAAAGGGTTGAGTTGAGTGACCGAATGAAAACACTCATCAGTTTGTTATGTTCCAGGAAGCGGCCGGCGCCGTGGCTCATGGACTAGTTAGCCTCGCGACTGGCAGGCTTCGGCGGTGCTGCAGTGTTGTCATCCTTATTCAATTAATACTTTACTGTATATGAATTCATTCAGGAGGGAAAATAAAAGACATAGTTTTGATTTCGATAAATACAGTTTCTTTTTGTTTACACTAAACCTAGTTACGTTTTGTAGACTTGCGTAGACTCGCTGGTCCGTTACCTACCGATTAACCATAATTCGATGTACATAGTATAGGGAATAGTTATGTATTTTAAAGGGTTTCAATACATATTCTACAGACTAGGCTTTCATCAAAATCCAAAAGCGGAAGCTAGCAGAAGTAATCTTCATATCTTCAAATCGGTGTGGTTGGACTTAGCATTCGGTTGGAGAAAATTTAAATACAAACAAATAAACGAAGGGTTTGTATGTGTGTTGTCGTGGTCACTGGCATCCGAGCACGGACTTCTTGCAGCAGTTGCAGCATCTCGGCAGTATCATTAGTGGGGGTTTCGTCTGAAGGAACTCGCGGCCTTTCGCGTCTTCGAGTCTGTGTTCGGGCCATATAGTGCTGCCCTTGCTGTCGTACTTCGGGCCCTCGGGGTTTAGCACGTTGCGCTGGCACAGCCGGCCCTACGGGGGCAAGCGACAGAACCATAAGTTACACAAGTAGATGATGCAAGACTTGTATGTACGACATTTTTAGGCTAGAAACTCAACTGTGTAGTTAGCGCCCTGGCTTCGCAAAGTCTTGACGTGCCTCGCTCTGTTCGGCGAGGAAATTTGAAATTTTCAACATTGAAGCGACACGTGAGTTGACCTTCCCAATTATACTATACTTTTGAAGGTGCCATTGCGCAATATGTGAGAAGCCTACAAATAAGGTCCTCATTATGGTCTCGCCACCTCAATGAGAAAACCGTGCGCGTAGCACATCTTTGTTATATGTATATTAGGACAGGATATCCTTTTTTTTTTCTACATGAACTTCTTCCGCCCCGGGGAAGGACGAAGGGGCATGCGGAACTCCTGCCGGCTAAAACCACTAGGGCGATCATCATCGGCACCTAAGAGTGGGGGAGAAAAGAGGACGCACGCTTGCTATCCATACAGGAGCGTCTAAGTTCAATCCCGGCCCCCACCTGTCTTTTAAGATTCATGCGTGGATCACAATTTTATTATCACTTGCGTTAACGGTGAAGGAAAACATCGTGAGGAAACGTTCCTCAACGAGCCTCAAAATGTTCTCAATGGAGTGTGTAGTCCGCCAGCCCACACTAGGCCAGGGTGGTGAACTAGCGCCTAAACTTTCTCATCGAGAAAAAAGGCCCGTGTCTAGCAGTGGCACAGTGATGAGCTGAATATGATGATGATCTGTAAAGTATTTATGAAATAAATAAACATAATATATACATAGGCTGCACTAAAAGTATCGGGAATGGAATATTTGCACTGTTCCTGTCATATTAAAATCTTTTTAATTGAAAACTCCTTGGTTTTACAAATCGAATACCATTTATTTATTTAAAAAAAGATTCACGGTCTTGTCACAAGGTTTTGTCAAACTTGTTTAGTCGTTGAGAAAATGGAATTGACTCGAGAAAATTCAAGAGCGATGATTTATTATGACTTTCGAAGTGGTTTAACACAAAAACAGTGTGTTGACCGGATGATTTCTGCATTTGGTGATGAAGCCCCATCCAAAACCACAATTTATCGCTGGTTTGCTGAATTTCAACGTGGACGTGTCAAGCTCAGTGATGATCCTCGTCAAGGTCGTCCAAAAACTGCAGTCACCCAAGAAAACGTTGATGCCGTGCGTAAGCTGATTGAGGAAGATCGACATGTGACATACCGCGAAATTCAGGGAACTTTAGACATTGGCATGAGTCAAATACAAATAATCTTGCATGAAAATGAATTCAATTCAATGAAAAATTTGTAAAAGTAGCGTCATCATGAAAATATCTGATAAAGCACCCCACGCTTTTTTGAAACTATTATTTATTTAAAAAATTTTAGTGCGGCTAAGTACAAAAACGTTTGTTTTTTGTTTTGCGCATGGCTGAATATCCATGTTGCCTGTCCATAGTCTCAATACCTAACTCCGGTTGGTAATTATTTATCCAAAAATCTTCCTTTCGACGTTTAAGTTAACAAATTCTCCTTCTATTATGGATAAAATCATCTGCAGAATGAGACAGTATACGAGTCTCATCGCACTCTTACCGCGGAAAATTGAATCGACATCTTAAGGAGGTATTATTTTTGAATGAAAAATGTAATCTAATCCTGAGGACCCTGGTAAGGATAATGGGTCAATCTGTTGTCGTCGGTCCTTGATAAGTGTGCGAAGTTTCAAATTAATCCGACGTTTTGAATGGGATGAAAATCGAGTTCAAAAATTCTGTTACATAGATACATACCAAGCTAATAAAAGCGTGTTAAAAAAAGCTGTTTTGTTTGTTTCTAAGTGCTATTTTTAGGTTATTCAACTAGATCAGTATACTGTCGATGATATCTTAATAACAGAACCTTTAGAAAAAGCAAAATCATTTAATGAAAACTTTATTACTTCCACAAATAGGCTAAACGACCAACTTAATGAGTTGGTCGTTTAGCCTATTTTACACAAACGCTAAATTCAAACTACATAACACAATTTTCCTGACCTCCGTTGATAGGATATATGTAAATAAGATCATAATGACTATCGAATTCAATATCAGAGGGCTATGATTCGATATGCACTACAATTATAAAAGCATATATGTACAACAAGTTGCTACTTTGACATATCTAATAAACCTCTCCCTAGAGACAGGTAAAATTCCAACAATAAAAACATATTTATAAAACATTGGGATTTTAGAAGCCTGGGTACTTTAAAACTCAAACTCAAAAGTTTAAATGTTATAAAATAATAATAATATTAAAAAAAACCATTATACGACTTATACAATATACGTAACGAATCAGCCTACCACTAATTGCTCAAATTATATCATATAATACTTAAAAATATTATACACTAAATACTTCATAAGCTCAAGTATTTTCAGCTAATAGTTCGCATACGAACCACTAGCGGTCTATGTGGTAGGAGCGCATTGTGGAGGTACGCAAATTGTGCGATGAAGCCTGGTTTGAAGCGCTGGCTGCCAGAAAATAAAAGCGTCATAATGCCGCATAGTGACAGCTGCCACGCGTTTCCCCTGTCAAGCCTGTTGGAGGGTAAGCCACTCTCGCACCGGCTTACTTAGCCACAAAAAATGTTGTCTCTAAGGTAATGGTAATTGCATAAAATAGTTTGCAACATACCATTGATAAAGGCCAAAGTCATTGATATATTGAGCACACGAACTATATCGTCTATGACAACCAATTATATTATACCATAGATATGTTACGTCCATTTTAAATAAATAAATACAGCCTCGCCTGCATACCTATGTCGTAAGAAAGAAGATACAAAAACTAAAAGAGTAAATGAGATAGCTATCTAGGCGAATTGATTGCAAGGTGCTACAATTGGGGGAGTGTTGGTTCTTACTTTTAGCGCGCAGGTAACATATCTACTTCTTTTTAATATATAATATCTTTGATGACAACACAATACTCATCTTAAAAATCATGGACGATGATCGTCAGTAATCATTTAGCCACACATACATGGATATTAGTAGTAAATAGTTTGAGCATGTGATTCTGGTCAATGTTGCTTTACATTGTAAGGCCGTGTAAAATTTGGTCGTTTAGACGACTCTTTTCATTGGACGTCGCGGGCTGGTATATATTCTCACTTGCTGGTTAAATTAAGCAAAAGCTTTTCTTGTATTTGTGTGGGGTGTAGGTTGTGAGTGTGTGACGTACCTTGAAGCGCATGGCGTTGACTGAGCCATCTCGCGCTGGCGCCATATCAATCTGGTTAGGCGAGGGCGTGTCCCGGTCCACTCGGTGCTGTAACTGACGCAGCAGGCGGCCCAGTCCAGGCTCAGCTGATACAGCCGCCGCGTCGAGTGGGTGTTGGCGCTGTACCACGTAGTGGTTGGCTTCGGCGTGTGAGGCTATCGGCTGGATCGCCCACTGTTTGGTCCTGCTTGACGAATTCGCTAACTCCCGCAGTCGTTTTTTCCCTTTGGCAATGAACCGTTTGAGCTTGTCGACACGCACCCTGTCGACGTTTCTCGGATTTTGTGTATTGCTTCGAAATAAGGTGCCATTCGTATTGTTGGAAGTGACAGTGGTTTGTTTCTCTGTTTCATTGAGAGTCCTTCTCGTGTCAAGTGCGAGTTCTAGCGACGAATGTTCTAGTGACTCGCTTCTTACCAACTTGGTTAAGGGTCGTTGTCGCTCGTAGGAATCGACGGCGTAGTCGTCGTTGTTTCGCCGCAGATCCTCTTTTATGACCTTCAGGAATTCCAGACCTGTGTTGGCGATGTTTGCGTTCTCCTTGTCTGCAACATTGTTGGATGACGATCATGTCACTATTGACGCATGTCCAGGCACACGCCTCACTCACCTGTGTTAAACCTCATCATTGTCGAAAATGTGACTTCGCAGAGCAGTTGCGAAACCCTCGTCAGACCGAGAAGTGCGAGCAGAACTTCCTTCATGTTTACAGTCACTCACGGCTGCATGCTATGGGTGATAATAGTTTATCAGTCCATAAGTTATACAAAATACGTTGATACGATTTTTTATTATGCTCCATAAAATTTACAATAAAACACGACAATATCAGACCGCGTCGATGCTTGTGACTCACTGTTCCTTATACATTGTATTAATATTTGTAAAGAATAATGATTTGTTACATAAGTAAAGGTAGGCAGTCGACTCTGTTTGGTTCTCATTATCTATAACTGAACAATGGATGGCGGGACACATGTCTACTTAATCAGTCACTACATAAACTCGTCAGACCGATACAGATGCTGGCTGGCTGGCTCTACAGTCATCAGACTACTTGCTCTATGTGTTGACTGCGGACAATCCTGATATTTGTAGTAGAAAATATTCAACTGACAAGGGTTGCGATATAATAAAGTTACTACATATTAAGTTGTATGTGTTTTCATTTTTGAAACACTGAAGCATGGTTTTGAATTTTTATTATTGTAAGGATTTGAAAGTAACGGTGATCATTGACCTGCTTCTAGGAGGTTAATGCCTCACGGAAAGAGGCTGCAGAGTGAGAGCGGGAAGCGACGATCGTTCTACCAATCTGCAGCAGATGGTTCCGAGCCCGAAAACAGGCAAACAACGACATCTTCAGGCCCGAGTAATCGAAGCCCGTGACTTGGATAAGTCCATACCTCCATCAATCAATCGGCACGAGGTGGTAACGAACATGTGTTCGACGCGCACCCCTCAAAATGGATCAAAGGGTGAAACAACACACTTCCGACGAGACAGAACAGACATTTAAAGTTAAAAAATTATAGGTTTCAATAGTTAAACAAATTAATTGTCATCTCAACCAGGAGAATCTCGTGAAGTTTTATTTAATAAGATTTAAAGTTTTGTTTAACAAGAAAATTTATTTTATTTAATATACTGTAAATAGTACAAAACAAAGTGGAAATCCATTTAACTGTTTAAACATTAAAAAGTACTTCTTATGGGATTTCAATGCAGTTTTGACTATAATTTAGAATATTCCACAAGAAAGGTTCATATTATATATGACATTCACATTTAGTCAACAGAAGTCGAGAAATATCGCCGTTTCTCAATCAAATCGTCAAAAACTCACTTGCTTGGCTTACGCAAATTAAACCATAAGAGATAGGTACCTGCATACAATTTATGTACTACAGATATTGATACCTACGCCTCAATATCAAAATCTAAAATACTCCGCGACAGAATAGTTATGTCTGTTTCTGGATAACCAAACGTTATCCCTTTTTTGTACCTAAAAATGATTAAAAATAATGGTTTACTTGCGAAGTCATTTTGACTGATAGACCTAGTATTAATCTTTATCGAATTAAATGTAGTGTGGGGTTTTGAGAGTTCCGGACAGATATGATATTACATGTTGGCGGCGGCATCTGGTGCGCCGCTCACACGCGGGCTCTATATTCTTAACCTTGTGGCGGAGGAGCTGGACCTATTTTTTGTGTTCTGAAGAAATTCACAATTAGAGCCCTTATTATTATTTTTTATATCAAAGTTCTCTAGTGTCCACTTTTAGTTACAATATCGTATTGGGCACATACCTGTAATGATATTTGTTATTTGGGTTTCCACAGGGGAGAGTAATGGGGCCACTATTGTTTATTGTAATTATATATTAATGACCTACCTAAGTCTGAGAGAGTCTGACTAATCATAATACTATTTTATTTACTAAAAATAGCATACACAGGAAATAACAAATCTTATATCTTATTATCTGGTTTTCTAATGGTATTATCCACGACACAATACAATATTCAATTACACAAGCCTTGGAAGCGAACATAATGCATAGAAACTTATAAATTGTTCTCTGACCTTAGAGCAAGCCCCAGATTTCGTACAGTGGCCTATAATATCTCGTATATGGAATGCATAGAATGTAACATACAGTCAAATCCATGTGAGTTTTGGCGACATATTTCGAGCTTACGTACCAAGGGAGAATTTGAACCAAGTGTAACATCCAATGGTTTAAACCTTTCTGGGGTAGATGCGGCTGCGGCTTTTGCAAGTTTTTTGCTAGTGTATTTTTGCCAGACAACACTATACTTAATTCTGAATTAGCCAATAGGATGTGAGCTGTAAGAGCAACAATGTGAATATTCTTAAAATTACGCCCAAGGATTTCAAAAGTGCAACTAATAAATTAAAACTGAGTAGCTCTTTAGGACTCAATGGTATTCCATTCTCGGGAGTTAAGCTTTCAAGTACGATTTTATATTCCTTTATACCATATTTTCAACCTGGCATTAGAAACAGGACAATACCGGCTCCAATGGAAATTATCAAGGGTTAGTCCGATACCGAAGAGTTCTGCGAACTCTCAGGTAGATGAAAACCGGCCGATTGCAGAACTGTCGTCTCCAGCAAAGGTGTTTCTGATAATTATCTACAAATATATACTCGCACAAGTGGACAAATTCCTTTGTAACGAGTAGCATGGCTTTAGACCAAAGAGATCCGTGGACTCTAACTTGTCGAGTTTATATCGGGTAGGCTGGACCGATGCTCCCAAGGAGATGTATTTCACTTTGATTTTCGGAAGGCGTTTCATATGGCGAATAACGGCATACGTTTAACGAAACTTTACACAATTGGCTTTGCTCCTGGGCAACCATTACTCCGGCTCCTCGCAGACTATCTCCGCGATCGCCAGTTTGTCAGACTCGGCGTATATGAGGCTTGCTGATGGTTAACGACCTTCCTTTCGTTCTTAAGAACACTCGATGCTTACTCCTCATGCTCGATGCTGACGACCTCAAACTTTTTGCGGAGGTGAGATCGATACTGAGGAGAGATTGATACTATATACGAATGGAGCTATGAAACAGGGTGGATTTCAACGCCACTAGATGTCACGCAATGACTTTCGGTCACATGAGGCATCCAATAGAATACGACTATAATATAAACGGCAACAGCTTATCTCGTTCCAACAACCATGAAGGACTCGGATGTCATATTCGACCGTAAACTTACATTCCATGACTATATAATTGCGCTGGCGAAAGACTTTTAGGGGTTTGGATTGCATCCTTAGACATTTTCTAGACTTTCGTAACCACTATGTGAAACGGTTAATATTTTGGAGCATTGGTACGTTGCAAGCTTGAAAGTGCTATGTGTGTGTGGAATCCACACGAATGCACGCTCTTCTGCTCGAAAAGGTACAAAAGGCCATACATGTATCCTCTAAATTTCTTTTGCATTGTCTAGGATATAATTAATTGGAAGTCAGACGAAAAAGGCAGCAATTGACAGTCATGTGTAAAATGCTCCAGAGAAAAATGTATGCACCAGACGCTATAATGAGTTGTGTCGATTTTTGCTCCTAACCACTATCGTCGCAACCGAAGTCACATGTTGTTTGCTGCACCACCATGTCAAACCATTGCGCGTGCTAAGTTACCCATACCGCGCACCCTCTCTGCACTCAGCGCTCTCCTGTGCGCCAATCCTGAATGTGACTTGTTTACATATGAATGGCTGAATATATTGTTAGAGTATTTGCGTTTCTGCAAGAAGAATGCATGATTGTGTTTTAATTTATTATTTATGTGAAATTTATGATGATTGCTTTTGTGTATTTATGTTTAAGTTTTATTATTTGTTAGTAATTTTTAACATGTTCTTAATTAATGTAATTGGTAAATAAATAAATGGAACACAAAATAAACAATAGTTTAGAAGAATACGATTAATTCATTGAAAAATTAAAAAGTAATATAGTCATTGTCATTCAGACATTTAACTAATAAATTAGATAGAATTATAATATATGAAATAAAAGAAATTGAACCGTACGACGTTGCCGACATATTTTTGTAGATGATTTTTATCAGACTTAAAAAAGGAGAAGGTCTTCAATTCGATGAGTATTTGTTTTTTGAGTTTTTTTTAATAAATATGTAAAGATCTGAACCTGAGCACCGTATAACGTTGCCTTATACTTGACATTGGCGAAATTGTGGAAGGTACTCTACTGAAGCCAGAATCTAAGAGAAGAAGTAGATAATATTGACATACGCTTTCAGATAACAAAGTTGACCAGGGTAGCTACAACAACGTGCTTAAGCTGAAATATTGATTGCAACCTAAATTTACCAATTCTTCTGTGCACCCTACATGTTTACAAAAACTGTAAACAAAAATTGTAAACTGTTATGCCTAATAGCCAAACCATTCAACGAAGAAAGTAAGGCATCCATTTAAAAGTATTCCCAGCATTAAAAAACAGCTGCCCTTGGAGCTTGCCCTTGCCCAGGAATTGTGTGGTTCACCCAACAACTGCGAAAGTTTTTAGGTGAAAAAGTTAGTTACTTCGTGTTTAAACAAAATAATATTCCTCGATGTACTGGGAGGCTCAGGCAAAACGTTTGTGATGAATTTCCTCCTAACTAGAAGTAAGTTGTACTTTGAAAGTGAAAACCTTTTTGCTAAAGAACAAATCTAATAATTTAGCTTTACATACATTTTTTTACAGAGTTTTAACTAACACGGATAAGAGTGCTCCTACTGTTGCTCTATGCATGGATATGACAAAAGAATTCGACCATGTTAACTATGAGATACTTTTGGACAAATTATATACATATGGTATAAGATGTAATGTCCAAACATTAATCGAATTGTATCTGACAGATAGCAGAGAAACTATACAACAAAAATCTGTAAAAAAAACTTAAATGCTTACTTATCTAGCATGAGATACATTAAATATGGCGTGCCCCAAGGCAGTGTGCTAGTGCCATTGCTATTCATAGTATATATTAATGACATACCGACTGTGATTAACAATCCTATGACTTTTTTCGTTGACGATGGTACTATTCTTTGCGACGGATATTGTTAATAACATAATATAGTAATTATTTAATAATAAATATCGATAAAACTAAAGCTATTTGATATTATATACTTTATTTGAAACAAATAAAATCAGTACAAAATATCAATATAAATTATAAAGATCAAGAAATAGAGGAAGTAGAATCAACTAAGGTGTTAGGCTTATACATAGATAGAAAAAGGTCTTGGAAGCAGCACACGGAACATGTATGCAAAAAATTTAACAGTTATTCCTTTTGTCTGTGAAACTTTAGAAAAGTCGTAGACATTACAACAACATTGATAGCATACCATGGATATGTATCATCTACACTGCATTATTGTGTTATTTTCTGGGGTAACTCCACTGAAATAGGCTACTAACTATACTAACTCTTATGTGGATTTATGTCCGAAATAAATGTTTATTATTATTATAGGTTGTGTATTTAGAACACAAAAAAGGTGTGTTAGAGCTATTTACTGCTTAAAACACATATATTCGTGCAAACCACATTTCAAAGAGTTGTAAATTATAACACTGCCTTATTTATATGTTTACGATTTCTGTTTGTTAAGTCAAATTTGCATTTATTTGAGCATCGCACTAGAAAGCGTTATTTGGACAAATTATGCACTCGACCTTCTAAGACAACACTCTTACATAAAAGTATATTGGCATACCTTGGGTTCCATATATAACATACAACAAAATAAATATACAACAAAATGCCATCTGATTTAAGAAATGAAAGTAGCTTCAGTTTGTTTAAAAAGAGGTTGCACGCTCTACTTATGGAAAAATCATACTATTCAGTTATAGAATATATCATCATCATCATTCCGGCCGAATACAGTCCACTGTTGGACACAGGCCTCCCCGAAAGATACCACAACGATCGATATGGATGTGTTGTAGGCTCATTGGGGGGTTTTGCCATAATCGCCACACTTGGCAGACGGGTTGGCGATCGCAGTTGAGTTGTTAATGTACTCGAAGGACGCTGCTGCCTATCCTCCAGCTAATCCCTTAGTCGCCTTTTACGACACCCACGCGAGGAGATGGGGTGGTGGTATTCTAACCCGGGACCACACGCCATAGAATATATGGCGGATTTGAAATAAATAAATAATTAAATTAGTAGTTTGTTATTACTACTATTAGAAATTTCCATTTTTATATTAGAAATTTCCATCTATACAAATAAATAAAATTGAAGTGTCTGTTTGTAATGTCAAAATAACATCTTTTTACTAAATGCACATAAAAGTATATACGGTACATATAACAAAAAATCTATTTTTTTTTTTTGTCTGTCTGTCTGTCTGTCTATTTGTTCCGGGTAATCTCCGAAACGGCTGGACCGATTTTGGCGGGACTTTCACTGGCAGATAGCTGATGATATAAGGAATAACTTAGGCTACTCTGATTTTAGAATAATTAGGTTTCCGCGCGAAAAAATAAACCCTTGAAAACCAATATATATATTCTATATCTGTGTCGAAGTACTCTAAATTTCTTTTAAATTAAACGCGGGTGAAATCGCGGGTCCCAGCTAGTTTTTATACAGGGTGTTTGGTGCATCGTGTGCCAAATTGAAATGGTCGACTGGGGGGTCATCTGCTATCCTTTCAGACCTCCAAACATTTCTCATGCCCTGTGGATTTTTTTTCATCGACTTTTTATTGTTTTATTAAAAAAATACCCAAATTATACATTCAAAGACAAATTAAAAAAAATGTATAAGTCGTAGACTGAATTTTAATTTTATTTAGATGTGTATTGTATTACAGTACTTTTAAATTTAAAATTAGCGACATTAGCCATCTAGTTCTTTTTTAATTTACTCGCAAAGTTTCGGACTTAAATTAAAGCTGTCCATGTTACAGCTACATACATACAGTTACATGGGTATAAAAAAAAAAACAAAAGCGACCGGGATCTTACAACTCTCTCAAAAATTCTCTAGTCTATCCTCTTGCTAGTGATGCCATAAAAATCTTTTTACAACTTTGTGAATTAGCTAGAATTGTAAATCGAGCCACAAAATACTAAATTCCAAATTCTAATGAAAAAAGTCTTTTTGCGTAAATGTTACTTGAGAAACAGGTAAAATTTGTTTTCTCAGTCTCGCGAAGTACAATCTATCTTCTATCTCTTTCTTGCATAGCGTAAACTAGTGTGAACAAACGACGAACTGCCGCCGACGACGCCGTCAATCCGTCATTATTTTAGTCGAGACATCACTGCCTCTGCTACCTGACGTGTGTGCTAGTTCATCGTACTCAGCGATTTTTTCATTTTGTTACTTTGTTTTGTTGAGTTTTGTTGGTTTTTCTTACGTTTTAACTTTTGGTGTTATTGTTAAACTTTGTTGACTTTTTTGTTGTTGCAATGGCGACGTTCTCTAACGAAGAATATGCTGACATCATGATGGCTTATGGAGCCGCCCATGGTGTCGCTCGTGCTGCGCAACGACTTTACCAGGAACGCTTTCCTGGTAGACGATTACCTGGCCGCAGAGTCTTCCAAGAGACATACCGACGCATACGCGAGACTGGCAGTGTCACTTTTCATGAACCAAGGGGCCATATTGTGCCACATAATGTTGAACTGGACGAGAGAATACTGGCACTTTTTAAGGAAGACCCTACAAGAAGTATTAGAAATGTGGCAGCACATCTTGATATTTCAATATGGAAAGTGTGGAAAGTTCTTCAGCAAAACGAAAGCATCCATTCCACTACACTCCGGTGCAAGGTACGTAATTTTAAACCCGTACACGCTTTGTTTGACGATGCCTTTGTTTAGCAGGTAATGGGTATGGTATGACGTCACTTCCAGGTAGTGAATCAGTTAGCCCATACAGGCGGTCCGCTGGTCCATAAAAATCTTATTGTGCAATTATTTACTGCTCAACAGGAATTTAAAAGAGTTCTTTGCTTGTAGGTCTTGAGGGTGGACTTTGACAGACGAGTGGAATTCTGTCGGTTTATGTTACACACGGATGTGGTTGATCCTAATTTTTTTAAAAGAATACTGTGGATGGAAGAATCCAAATTTACCAAAGAAGGGATACTCAATCTTCACAATCTGCACCACTGGACAAACAAAATGGAAAACCCACGTGTTAAAAGACAGAAATCTTTTCAAAGGAGGTTTAGTGTAAACGTTTGGGCAGGAGTGATTGGGAATCAGGTAGTTGGACCGCATTACCTGCCCGATAACCTCAATGGCGACAACTATTTGGAGTTCCTTCAAAATGACCTGCCCGAATTAGTGTCCGAGGTACCTGTATTTAATGAAAATGTACCCAAGGTATTCCAGAATGACGGCTGTCCCGCGCATTGGCGTTTGACTGTGAGGGAATATCTCGACGATGTGTTCCCCCATGCGGGGATTGGTCGCGATGGCCCTATTGCATGGCCGGCACGTTCCCCAGACTTAACTCCGCTAGACTTTTATGTCTGGGGACGTGCCAAAGAGCTGGTATACGCCATGGAGGTTCCGACTAGGAAGGTATACACTACAACGCGTTGAAACGGCGTTTAATACAATTAAGGAGGAAATGCGACTTCGTACCACAACAGTGGAAATACGAAATAGATGTCGGGCCTGCATTCGCAATAGAGGCCAACAATTTGAGCAGAATATGTAAAAAAATATCAAATAAATGTTAAAAATGCATTTTTTTTAATTTCTAGTATCCCATGTGGTACATTACTAGTAAGAGGATAGACTAGAGAATTTTTGAGGGAGTGGTCGCTTTTAGTTTTATTTTTCTAGCCATGTAAATAAATAGCTTTAACATTGACAGCTTTAATTGAAGTCCGAAACTTTGCGAGTAAATTAAAAAAAAACTAGATGGCCAATGTCACTAATTTTGAATTTAAAAGTACTGTAATACAATACACATCTAAATAAGATTAAAATTCAGAGTCTACGATTTATACTTTTTTTTTTAATTTGTATTTGAATGTAAAATTTGGGTATGTTTTAATAAAACAATAAAAAGTCGATGAAAAAAAATCCACAGGGCATGAGAAATGTTTAGGGGTCTGAAAGGATAGCAGATGACCCCCCAGTCGACCATTTCAGTTTGGCACACGATGTACCAAACACCCTGTATAATTGTTTCTTGACATGTTACTCCACGCGAGTTTAACTCGCACTTGACCGATTTTTAGTATGATATTTCTTGTACTTTTTATTTCTTCTTTCTTCTCTCTATCATATAAGCATTTTGGTCTCTATATTCTGGCATCTATATTGTAAGCTTATATTGTACACTGTAATAAATAAATAAATAATCAACAACGAACGCAATGTGTGTTGTAGTTGCAATCTACATGTATTTTCTATAAATTTCAGGGTGAAAAATTCACTGAGGACTTATACTTACACTGCCAACATTGCTGAGTCCGTTCCTTTACCATACTACACAAAATTTGATGTATCTTTTGTTTTAATTTTATAATTATGTGTGTGTGGTAATAAATTATCTTTTATCTTTTTATCTTTTTATCTTTATCTTTTATTTATTAGTAATGTTTTTTATCTAAAGAAATTAGACTTTATTGCCACCCCATTGATAAAACTTATATTACACTTGAAAGCTGAAGCCTTGTGTCTCAGCACCGTGGGTAGGTGCTATACATAGCCTTACCGTGATACCACACTTGCTTGTGCCATTACGGCCAGGTCATGTTGCAGATGCAGACACACTTGCAGTGATTGCAAAACGACTGTATAACACAAACGCGAATCAAAGTGGCTCTCGAAAAATATTGTAGTGACTAAACGGGTCAGTCAGGGTCGGTCAGACATCACGCAGTGTCTCAATCACTTTGACTGAAAGCAACTTAGACGACGTGACGATGATGTCGGTGCTCGGTGGCACCAGCTAGCGCCGGGCGCATGTCCTGTCGCTCGTGCATGTACTGGCGCCGCGCGCTGGGCAGGCGGAGTTGCGGGAACGGCGACTTGTCCAGGCTGATGAGCGCCACGCCACCCGCCACGCGCTCCTCGATGTAGCGACGCGCACCGCGTGACCGCATCTACGCATGACAACACGAACATCATATACCAATCAGTAAACGACTTTTATATCAAAAAACACCCTATTACTGCGCTGGGCGTGCCCAACCGCTTCTTTTTCTGAGCTACAGATGTTGTTCCAATGCGTGTGCGATATGTGTAAATGCATTCATAATACAGAAATTAAAGCGAGGGATTGGTAATATAAAACTTAAAAGAGGAACAGTTCGGTTTCTTGGAGCTGAACCACTCACAGGACATAAATCCCTTTTCCAAGAGTCCCAGAATAGCTAAGCGAAGCAGCCGGGTGTATCTTTATTAATTGTATGAACCTTACCGTTCGTAATTTGTATGTTACGTTGTTGGTAGGAGTGGTCAAGTCAGGAGTGGACGAGGAATCGCTGTTGCCGTCAGTTTGGGTGTTAGAGACGGAGACGTGGGCGCCGTTCACAACAGAGCCATGAAAATTGGCGGTGTTCACGGGAACCTTGTGGATGATGTTGGTGGCAGGGGCAACATTTTCGGCGCCATCACTGTTAGCAAGACTGATGGCGCTGGCATCGTTGGTGGGTTTGGTATCATCGGCTAGTATGTCAGTGTTGGTGGCGCGGCGCTTTATGTCGTTATCAGCGTGTCGTTCTACATCGTCGGCGTCTGCATAAGAGCATGACAAGTCAGCGGACACGTAATTTTTGCGCCGCAATCGATCATCGTTTATATAGTACAACAAATCGTTCTTGGAGATGGCGTGGTCATTAGGCGCGTTTTTCTGTGCTACGTCATGTGTAAGTTTGGAGTGTTTAAGGCGATTAACCTGTATTTCAAGTGATTTGGGCATATTTCGTGTCTTGGGCGCTTTTTCTGTTTCTTGATCGACATCTTTGCTTTCCATGTGATCTTTATTTTCCGCGTCAGCTGCTCGCGTGTGTCCCCTGTCTCGTGTGCCAGTTGGATTCTGCGTGTCTTGTACTTCTTGTCCACCATCAACATCTAACTCCTCAGCTGTGTTAAAGGCATCGCCTGGGTCTTGAAAACTCTGGGCATAGCCGTGTTCTTCATGTGCACCACTAGTTACTGGTACGAACTTCATCTGCTGCTCCGCATCGTTAAATTTGTCATGTCTCTTTTGGTCATATGGCCTAATATGGGCATTATTAAGGTCGTAAGGATCGCGTCTGTCGTGCGCGAAATTAGAGCCGAGGGCATCAGGCATTATGTTGCCGTAGTTGCGGTCTTGTGCGTCCTGTCTGTCATTCGCATAGGTAGGATCATACGCATTGCGCATGTCTTGGCCATGGTTGGGGTATCGGGCGTCTTGTCTGTCATGCTTGTGCTTAGATTCCTGCGCATTGTTGGAGTCTCGTGCATGTCGTCGTTCGTGCGACTCAGCGTTGAACTCTTTGCTTCTAAAACGGTGCTCTTTCTCCGCTCTTCGTACGAAAGAATGGTTGCTGTCTCCACTGATCTGAAATTGTAAATGAAATCTCTACAAAACACATATTTATCTGTTCATACGAATACTGATTGGATTGATTGATTGATGGGTATGACAGCAATTTTACCAAATGTTGGAATAGTTCACAGTTAATAATAAATTATTATTAACGGTGAAGTTATTATTCAATGGAAAAAATATAAATACATAAAGTCTATTTTTCCAAGGGTAAAAAGTGAGAATTGTGATGTATATAATAAATAATGAGACACTTGAATTAGTCGATCAAACAGTTTTCTTTAGAAATTTAACTGCTCAAATATTTATACACGTTAGGAAATATAGAACTTGTACGGTGTGTGACACCTTTAATTGTGAATTGTGTCTGATATAAGTACCGCGAACCGGGAAGAATGATAATAAGATAGGTGTGTTCTTAATGAATGATTTATTGGTGCTAAAACTATTATGTTAATACAGTACAAGATGTTATTCACCTTGTACTGCACATCGAAACTGACCATCACTTCACTTTCAGCTAGTTCAAGGTCTTTTATTTGGCTGACAAAGTGATAGGAATCCTTCACACATGTTAGTCTTTCCACGAAGTTGAGAGAGTATCTTCGCTAGATGTTGTGCCAGTTTGTAAGTTGGTGTATCAATCTGGCTTACTATGGGTCGCAGTGGAATTTCAGCGAAACAATTTGAGAGCTCCAAATCCCCGTCGCAGAAGCCGCCCGAAACCCACCACGATTGATCGACGACCTGCAGTTTTACCATTCATTAAGGGAGGCACCGACAGAATTGGTCATATCTTGAAGCGTGCTTCCATAAAAACCTACTTCTAGCGGCATAAGAAGATCAGCCAACTTCTCAAACCGGTGAAGTGTCACATTCCTTTACAAGATGCAGGGGTCTACAAGATTGACTGTGAGTGTGGGTTGTCATACATAGGGCAAACAAAGCATTGTATAGCCACCAGGTAAAAAGAACACATAGCTGACGTCAAGCATAGACGCTCCACAAAGTCTGCAGTGTGTGAACATGCCTTAGACAAACCCAACCATTTTCTTCGTTTTGATCATCCTCAAGTCCTCGCGAAAAAGAACCGATATGTACCAAGAATGTTTCGTGAGGCTATTTGAATTTAAAAACATCCTAATTTTAATAGTGAAGATGGCTGGCAGGTACTACCAGTTTGTAATCCTGTTATTAAAATAATAAAGTCCCAAACAAGATACCGCACTAAGAAACATCAAGACACTGTGAGTGATTACTGCGTGCATCGTAACTAAATGTTTGATTAAAATTGTACAGTAGATGAAATAAAATAACTTTTTAAAATCTGTAACGACGCCTGTCACCTTAGTCATCCTGCGACCACGAACCCTGCAAAGTGTTCGAAACGTCAGGAAAAACAAAAATATACGCGATAGAACCCGTTTAAAAGTGTTTTTATTATAATGTTCACAGTAATTAAAAATAATATGACAGACAGAGGCGTGTCACTGAGAAGTTTGTAGCGCCGCTTTTTTTTCTCAGCTTAAACACTAGGATATGGTGAAGGGTTTAGCTGTGTCATATTATGTTGAGGTTCAAAAAGTATACATTTTTGGTTATTTTGAATAAACAATATTGAATTTCATTTGTACGTGCAAACGGCTACGCACCGAGCTATAGAAATCCAGTTTAATTTGACCTTTCATTGAATAGAAACCAATGCGAGATCAGCTTGTACTGGAAATGTATAGCTTGATATGTAGCCGTGAGTATGTACATGCCACCTAAAAGTGCTGCTGCTCCGTGGGCGTGTACTTGACGTTTGTAGAGATTTTAATTATGGGCTTCATAATATCATCATTTCAGCCGAATGCGTACACACGAACATACGAATCCTGCACAAAGGCCACCCAGATAGATTTTCAGAATTGTGTCGTATTTGGGGGGAATTTTCACCATGCTTGACAGCTGGTTGGTATACTATGGCCACTATTACACAGAAGGGACGTCTAGTTTAGAGTTATCTAGTCACCTTTTACGACATCCACGGGAGGAGACGGAGTGGTGCTATATTCTTAATCCGGATACCGCACGTTCGGCTTCAGATAAGCCTATAAATTAAGAACCTATTCGGGCATTTTTGTAAATATCATCATCATCATCCGCCAAAAAACGTTCACTGCTGAACAGAAGCCTCCCCCAAAGATTGCCACAACAACCGGTATGGGTTTGTGTTGTGAGCTCATTGCGGGGTTTTGCCATAATTGCCACGCTTCACAGACGGGTTAGCGATCGGAATTCGTGATTTATAAATGTACTCGACGGACGCTGCTGCCCATCCTCCGGCTAATCCCATAGTTGCCTTTTACGACACCCACGGGAGGAGAGGGTGTGGTGTATTCTGGCACCACACCGCACTTTTCGAAATATATACTTAGGTGATTCAGCACACACTGACAGGCAGTGAAATGATGCCATGCTGCTGTCGTGATGTGACAGCAGCTGACGTATGTGTGACGTGGTAAAGTGCCGTTGAACCTGTTTGTCTTGTGGTCGATGTTTGTTCGGTTCGTCGCCGATGCTTGGGTCCTGGTAGTCGTAGTTATTGCGCATGAGCTGTCGGCGCAGGTTGTCCAGGAGGTCGGCCGAGCGCCGCCGCATCACCGCCGGCGGTAGGAGCGGTGCCTGGTCTGCTGTTGTTGCTGCAATGTTGCACCGTTCACAGCATCAGTATGGCAATCTTCTTTATGAAGATTATTGGATGGTATAAAAATATATATTTACATTATTTTAAAATAAGATGTACTTTTTGAAAATGGTACGACTTGGCGTTTATAAGAACATATTATGTGAAAAGAAAAGATTACTGTCCCTACGATTGGATGAGACTGTTGTGTATTCAAAAGAGAAAGTTTGAAGTGCTGATATTATGAGCACGCCACCTAATTTCCCGTGTACAATACAATACTTAGCGATGGTAGTCCATCGCAAAAGATACGGTGGAACCCAAGAAGATTTACAAAATGTGACGAAAATGACGAATTCTGCGTCGTACTAAAGAGAAACGAAGAGAATATCTACATGCGTTAAGTGGGTTGCGCCATCTTTCTAGTACGATCGAACGAGGACCTGGAGCCCCCCGTAGGTGTCGAAGATCCGAAGATGACCGCCGCAGTGATTTTGGCCGGTAGGAGTCCGGCATGCCCCTCCGTTCTTCCCCGCAGTGGAGGAAGTTCATGAAGAATTTCCACTGGACATCAATAAAAAAAATAAGCTTCGTGAAAATAAATTGCCTCTGGTATTATAAGCGTTTGTAGGTTACGGTAGCCGCTTACCATCAGGCGCACCGTATGCTTTTCACCACCTTACTAGCATAAATAAAATCGGGCAACGATGGAAGTTGTCACAGTTATGTAACAGACGTGGTCACTCACAATGGGCCTCATAAGAAAGCTCAAGGTCACTCAGCGAGCTATGGAGAGAGCTATGCTTGGTATTTCTCTACGAGATCGAATCAGAAATGAGGAGATCCGTAGAGGAACTAAAGTTGTCGACATAGCTGAAAGGATTAGCAAACTGAAGTGGCAATGGGCGGGGCACATTGCTCGTAGAACTGATGGCCGCTGGGGCACAAAGGTCCTCGAGTGGTGACCGCGCACAGAACTGATATGATGATGACGAAGTTGTTCGATTGTTAGTTACACGATTGCACAATTGTCGATATATTCGATTGCTTTTTCAGTATCAATCGCCTATCGCTAGTAAAGATGTGCCATCTCACTACACTTTTTAATTATTTTGTTCAAGGGGTTTGGATATATCAAGTAGTAACTACACAGGATATAGCACCACCCCGTCTCCTCCAAAGTCAAAGTAAAAGTATTTTATTTCAAATAAACCAAATATTGGCACTTATGAAACGTCAGAATTTAAGTTCCAAGGTTCCAAATAGTTGATCTCGTGGAGAAGAGCCGGCAAGAAACTCAGCATCAACAATGTTGATTGATACAAATTATTGTAAAACATATACCGAGAAAAATGTAGGTCAATGTGTAAAGATGGAACATACCACGATAATATATTAATAATGTATTTGCCGTGGCAGTTAACGGCTGACCAGTCCCAACGGACGGCTCCCGTTCACGAGCATGACGCATGCATCAGCATCGCTTAGCTCAACCATATTGTAGCGAACCGAACGACCCGATACACAACTCCACCGCCAGCAAGACACCTTAGTGAGCATGACAGACCGATACTACCAGGCAAAAGACAATCAATACTAGAACTAAAACGGATGATGTAAAAGGTGACCGTGGGACTCTACACCAGAGACGACAGACATACGACGACAGGTGACGAACAGCAGCGTCCCTTCTGTGGAGTAGCAGTTATTCTACCTCACCAACCCACCTGCTAAGCCCCCCAAATGACGTCACAATTGTGGAAATCTATAGAGAAGGCCTTCCTTCAGCAGTCTCTTTTAAGGAAATGTCACGAGGGACGGAGCGCAGTTCCTAAATACTTTTGCTACAATACGTAACCACGTGTGTCCAGATTAAGAATATAGCACCACTCCATCTCCTCCCGTGGATGTCGTAAAAGGCGACTAAGGAAATCTAACCAGAGGGATGGGCAGCAGCGTCCCTTCTGTGAAGCGGTAGCCATACTGCGCTCACCAACCCGCCTGCCAAGCGTGGTGAGTATTGGCAAATACCCCCCAAAATGATGACACAGTTGTTAAATCTATGGGGGAGGCCTTTGTTCAGCAGTGGACATATAAATGACCGATATGATAATCTCATTCCGTGGGTGTCGTTAAAGGCGACTATGGGATTAACCGGAGGATGGGCAGCAACGTCCTTCGAGTACATTAACAACTCAACTGCGATCACCAACCGGCCTGCTAAGCGTGACGATTATGGCAGAACCCCCCAAACACAACACACCTAGGCAGTTGTGGTTCTAGAAGGAGACCGCAGAGCGGGATCGGAAGAGGGCCGATTCTGCTCGAAGAAGGAGGAGACGGTGCCGGGGTAACAACTGCCCAGGCGGCTTATTCTCATATGACTGAAACCCTCTGCCGTTGCTATAAGGCCTCTGGGTTCGTGGGTGCGTAGATTATGGAATCTGCGTGCCTACACCGAGCGACCCAAGAGAAGAATTTAGCACGCATGTGGTTACGCGCTGCCGTGTGACGCTTTGGGGGATCCTTTTGAATCCCCGCGGGGGGGTGACCGCTTTACAGTTACCCTCTCCGAGATATGCCTATAGGCGTGACACCAGTGGGCGGCTCTAGTGTGATCATACGAGGACCTGGAGCCTCCCTTAAGTGCCGAAGATGACCGCTCCAGTGGTTTTAGCCGGTAGGAGTCATACCTCTTCGCCCTTCCCCGGGGCGAAGGAAGTTAAGTTAAGATAATTTTCACTGGGCACCAATAGAAAACAAAGGTAGTTGCGGTTATGTTTGGGGAGGCCTGTGTCCTGCAGTGGACTGAATTTGTGCAGCTAAAATGATACTGCACAGAGTACTAAACACGTACTCACAGTTGGCGACGACGCTGTGGCATCCTGTGAGCGCGGACACGATCACCACCACGTGTAACATGCTCGTGTGACAGTATGGGGTCCACTGGATCATTATGGACTAAGCTATAGATAACATGTAGGTCTGCGTTTGGTCTCGTTCAAACAAGAGTTGCTAAACCGACTGTCACTACACCGCGCGGTGTACAACTAGCTCGCGCCGCGATATGTACATGAGTGTGTGTTTGCGCATGCGTGGGAGTGCTGTATAAATCGTGCGTATTGAGTTCGAGTAATATTTTATATTCAAGATAAATATAAATTACTTGGCTGTTTCGAAACTTCTGTGAACAAGTCGGGACGCAGGTTGTAAATATTGATTTATTTCTGAGAATGTGACGACTTTAGATTACTTAACTCCTTTGTTAATATATTTATTTACACACCACACATAATATTCGTTGGTATCGTGGCGTCACCGCTTCTCTGATGTCGGAGGGCCAAATCTCGTAATTAATTTAGACTATGACAGAAAGTGACAGTCCGGGTGGTGTCCAGATTAAGAATATGGCACCACTCCACCTCCTCCCGTGGATGTCTTAAAAGGTGACTACGGGACCAGAGGAATGGGCAGCAGCATCCCTTTTGTGGAACAGTAGCCATTCTGCGCTCACCAACCCGTCTGCCAAGCGTGGCGAGTACTGTCAAATTCCCTCCAATATGATAACACAATTATGGAAACCTATGGAGGAGGCCTTCGTTGAACAGTGGACTACCTCTGGCCGATATAATGATGATGATGACATGACATTTGACCACTATCTCCCCCAATGTTAGGCGAAGATGCGGTCGACGATGGAGCACGCTGGCCTATTCACTTGTGACTCGAACACACTCCTAGGATGGTAACAACCTGTTTCCGGATGGTGAAATTTGGAGATCGGCAAAGAGTTCCACTTCTTAGTGTCCGGACTCCAGCGGGGATTGTATAATTAATATAATGACTTGGATTTTTTACACTGGTATATTGGGGAAATTAACTATTGGAATAATTACAACCGATGAATCGCAAGCCCGTACAATTAGCCAGTGTCTTGAACCGTGGATCTGGTCGGAATCGTCGAGTACCGAGCGCCCTGGCGGAGCACCACTACTGGCGGACGATGTCCGAGCCTCTCTCCCCAGATCGACTCATGCCCCTCCATCGTCTGGGCTGGTTTGCCGCCAGCACTTGGCGGTTTGTAAGTGGAGGCTAAACCTTACGTGCGTATTCCTAACGTAACAATGGTCGTAGATTTTCTTACGACGGCCGAAATCGAGATAGCCCGAAAGGAACACTACCTATGTGTAAAAGGTCACCCATTGAAACTCAACCACGTCGATCAATCACTCTATACGATGGCCCTTTTGTCGTTCTGCCCTTTAGGTTGTCACCAGCATGTCGTCCAAACCAATTGCGTGTGTCCTCGTGTGGCCGATCGTCGTTTACCGACCATAACTCGCACTAAGCCGCCTGCGCAATACATCATTGTTAGTAATGGACCGTAGGTCCGTTGTGTGCCAACTGTGTGTGTGCCACCAATATGTCCCACTCGTGAGCCCCCAGCCGGCTGGCGGAGCTCCAGGAAACACGCATCGAAAAACATGCTACAGTAGGAACGTAGGAACGTAGAAAGTACGTTCCACTAATGTACTGTGAATCTTACGTGGAATTTAAACCCGAAAGCCTTACAGACCTAATGGAGATATTGTAAAATTACGATTGACATAAGAAAATCTTTATTGGCATGTCTTTAGATACAGTGTGTAAGTGACAACGCCCCGAAAACTTTGGGAAGAGTTTAGTTATGCTTAAATTAAAAATAATCATACTAATATTATAAATGTGAATGTAAGTTGTTGGTTACGTTTTCACGCGAAAATTACATAACCGATCTTCATGAAACTTTGTACACATACGAGTATTCTTGGAGTTATTAGAAGTAAAATAGGATACTTTTTATAGAAAAAACATATTTTGTACGAAAGATAAAAAAAATGTTTCTATTGTAATGATCTCTAATACTTATTTAATGGCTTCAATGCGAGCGAAGCTGCCGGTAAAAGCTAGTATAATATAAATAATAGGTTTTATCATATTTGAGCAAGCAAAGTATCGTTAACAACGCGATCAAAACGCTACGTGATTTATTATGATATGACATTATTATGGTACTGCGAGCGGTGACCGCATCTGTGAACCGTTCAGTTTATATTTACATTGCAGTTTTATGTGAAAATAAATAGTTTATTGTGTTATTATTAAAAATAGCGTTCAAATGGCTTATATTAACAAACGACCGGAGTATGGGTAGCAGCGTCCTTCGAGTATTATAACTCAACTGCGATCGCCAACCCGTCTGCCAAGCGTGGCGATTATGGCAACATCCTCCAATGAGCACACAATACAAACTCATACCAGACGTTGTGGCAATATTTTAGGCAGGCTTCTGTCCAGCAGTGGACGTTTTTACGGCTGCAATGATGATGATGAGACGAACATTTTATATTGAAATCACTAAAATAAACTGGAAAAAATCTAAAACAAACTCATGAAAAGACCGAAATTCGAACGTTGAGGGTTCCAGAATCATGTACTGAATCCAAGGTATCAGTTTTTGTTACGATATATATTAATATATATATATATATATATATATATTCCGTGTGGTGTCCGGATTAAGAATATAGCACCACTCCATCTCCTCCCGTGGATGTCGTAAAAGGCGACTAAGGGAATCTAAACCAGAGGGATGGGCAGCAGCGTCCCTTCTGTGAAACGGTAGCAATACTGCGCTCACCAACCCGCCTGCCAAGCGTGGTGAGTATTGGCAAATACCCCCCAAAATTATGACACAGTTGTGAAAATCTATGGGGGAGGCCTTTGTTCAGCAGTGGACGTATAAATGGCCGTTATGATGATATATTAATATTATTATAATACCGTACCGTACACACCTATAACTGATGGTACCTACCCAATTCTTTACGAATAATAAACATGTCTCAAGAGCACACTCAAAACCGACTGCGTAAAAACGTAAATTACCAGACATTTTGAACTCTAGGTTGTTTCGGTAGAAAATTATAAATATCATTTTATTGTACAATTATCGAAACTGGAGTCTTCAAAATTAAACATATTTGCACAACATAATTGTCGCCATTCAATATTCTTATTCCTTTGAAACGTATCTTGAGTTAATTTGTTTTACTTAAAAGTGTAGTAGGGTAGTGTAGTAGGCAGAACTGAACGATGAATCCATTAAATGTATGGCCGTATGGTAGTGACAAAGGATATGCGTTACCTCTAATTACGGATAGACTACTAGACAACTATCGGGAATGGTTGTGAAATTTATCATCATCATCATCATCTTATCGGCCAGAGGACGTCCTCTGCAGAGCAAAGGCCTCCCGCATGAAATACCGGCCGTGAGTCGTCGATTTTGGGGGGAATTTTCCAGTACTCAGCATGCTTGGCAGCTGGGAACACAGAAGGTACGCTGGCACCCTTCCATCTGGTTTAAGACTTCCATAGTCGCCTTTTACTACTTTCACTGGAGGAGCTGGGGAGCATCACCAGGAGTGGATGTCGTAAAAGGGGACTAAGGGACTCTAAACCACAGGGTTGGGCAGCAGCGTCCCTTCTGTGGAACAACAGCCATACTGCGCTCACCAACCCACCGGGTGGTCCAGATGGTCGGACAACATCAGCAATATAGCCGGCAAACAATGAAACAGGACTGCACGGAATGATGGAACAGAAAACAATTGCATATTAAAGGCTTATATCCAACAGCGGGTGCACAAGGGCTGATATGGTGAAGCAATTTCAAAACCATTCTGTATTCCCGTTCTTCCAGCCACGATAATATCGAAATGTATAAAGATATCTTGGGTACTGCCGGAGCTCGGGTTGCCGACGAGGATCGACACAGCGTCAGTGTCAGTTCAGTCAGCAACGAGCTCACTGTGTGTCCGTGACACATGCCTGTCGAGCGTCACTCATGCATGTGTCACTGTCGGCCACCCGGTAGTCGAACGATCACTCGATCATGATATCATGCCGAGTGAGACGTGTAAGCCCCAAATTACTGTTAGTAAATAATTTGTAGTAAGTGTTTTTGCTGAACATCAAGTTTTTTGTCGATTCCCGGGTCGGGCATGGTCTTTATCGGCAGTTGCCGCCTAGAATTAAACATTTTCTGTTCTATGACAAAAAATGCGAATTTGTCACGTGTATTTTTCGATTCAATCTAGTGACGAGGCAATCATATAATTCGCTGAGCGATAAACGTCATGCCCATTTATATTTTTTTCAGCCGGTGGAAGTACATCATGTACTTTATCCGGGGAAGGACGAGAAGGATACTCATGCTGGAGTCCTACCGGCTAAAACCACCGGAGTGGTCATCTTCAGTGTAGAAGATAGTTTCGTACACAAAAACTACCCTCTCTATAGTTAGATACATAAATGGTTTCTTGTTTTTTAATCGGACAAGGTTTGGAAATTGAAGTTGCTTGTTCTACGTGAGTTAAGTATGATATAATGAGGTCCAATACATTGCCTCTCATACCATAATGTAGAGTTTGTTTTATAATTTTTCATGATCAACACAGTCAAAAGCTTTTTTAAGATCCATGTACAATGCACACACTGGCATTTGTTATCGATACTAGTAGTTACTTTCTCTAGGAAGTTGTAAATAGCTCCATCGATGTTTCTATTGTTTCTGAATCCAGTTTGTTCCTTGGATAAAATATCATATTTTTCAGTATTTAGCTCTCATGAATAACTTTTAAATAGTAGTAATGTATTCAAGTCTTGTAACAATCAGTTTTTTTTATACTAAATATTAGTCTTTATAAATCTACGATGGTACAAATTGACACAAATTGTAGCACACTAGGAAGAGCAGCGCGTCCCCGCACCCCCGCACCCCCGCACCCCCGCACCCCCGCACCCCCTCTTTACTTTTCGCTTTGCTTCGTGTTACTAATTACACTTACTATATGTTATTTATTTCATTTATTCGTCTGATATTTAGTCTGATGACGGATTGGTTACGGGGCCGGCTTCTGAGAAAAGGCTATACAAATTATAAATTTTGTTTTGTTTTTGTAGTGGCAATCTATAATCTTTAATCTACATAATTATTTTTTTTACTTTTATTTAATGTTGTTGATTGTACTTAATGTATTATCTATATTTACATAACGGTAGTGAATGGGGATGGACTGAACACCAGCGTTGGCCAGTGTTACGGCCATGCTGCTGAACTCAACATTTTGCTGAGACCGCTCCTTTTGCCACACTATACAAACAAATTTCTCGTTATTTTCTTGTATTTTTTTGTGTTTAATTAGTGTGGTAATAAATGATTTCTTTCTTTCTTTCTTTATTTCTATATACGAAGTGTTGTGACTGATCTGCGTAACCAATTAAATTAGCCATTTTTGATTTTGTATAAGAACAGAAAGAACCGGTTCTATATATTTTGGATCCGTTTTTTAGCAAAATTGATACTGAAGATTCTCGGTTCTTTTGAGATCGAGGAAAACCGGTACCGAATGAATAACTACACAACAATCTACATAATGTTAATATTAATACTCTTATTGCATGCAGCTTCGTAGCTCTCGTAGCGCACGGCTACGTAGCACCGTTAAGGACGTAGCGTTGATTTGATTTGATTAAAAGCATAGCACGCCGCCGCGCCGTCCGTCTGCATCTCTTTAATGAATACTAAACTATAATACTATATAATTACGTTATATTTTTGTTCGCACTGTGTTTCACATTAAGAGAGACAAATTCAGACACAGAAGGCTAGCCTTTAATCGCGATAAGAATACATTAATATTTGCTACGTTAAATACGACAAGGGTCATAGTATGAAGACAGCAGTCGCAGAATTATATAAGTATTATATAGTAATAATCGTGAAAACTTAACAAAACTTAACTTGGCGTAATAACGGGGAAACCCGCTCCGAGTCTTCGAGACGCGCGATGGTGAAACCGGTGCCGCACCTCTCCACACCCCTAGCCGCTCACACCGGTGTTGCTCCTTGTCGCCTGTAGTGGTGGCCATTTAGGGGGCCCATCTTGTGAGTGGCGAGTCACCGTCTGCCACAGAATTTCACTTTAAAGGTTGAAAGGCAGACGCCGTTGTTTCCGTTTTTAGAAGTATTAAATCCATTTAGCACCCATTACAATAGACCTTATAGTTGTAGATTCCATCTTATACAATAGTTTTACACCTCCGGGCACAATCCGAGACTGCATTTTATAGTGTAGCCATGGAGAGTTCGCGGTTAGTGTCCCATTACATTTTAGATTAAAATTCTCTAAAGGGCCTCTACGTGTTGGACCCATGTCCCCGCGTAAGCCTATCAAAGGATCGGGTTCCCCCTTACAGGGGATATAAACCCGTGTAATAGAGAGACAATAATAATAATAATTTATTCGCCAAAAAGAAATAGTACAGTAGTTTACAGTTTAAATGCTATCCTATAAAATTGTACATACACGATAGATATAGCTTCTGAAGCCGAACTAGGCATAGCCTGTATTTCAGCATTCAGTGCCACCCCCTTCGGGCACAAATTACAACTTAAGCATATTATAGTTAATTCATTTATATGTCTGTTTTTGAGAACAAATAATAAAATTAAAATAAAATAAAAAGTAAGGAGTAAAAAAGTATGTGTTTAGATTGTATCTGGAATGTATTTTATATATACGTGTTTGTAGTGTTTATGTTGTATGAGTGAGGTGTGCATGAGAGTTTTGAGGATATGAGTGGTGGTGATGTGTGGATTGCGTGACAGATGTTGTTTGTAAATCTTTTTATTTTGGTACAACAAGCAGCTCTTCTGTCTCCTCATAGGATTATTATTATATGAATGTTTTAAATTTAAAGCCTTGGCTTATCCTTTAATCCCTTAGTAGCCAAGTGGTAGCGGAGAGGGCGACCAATTCTCTGTGGCGTTGCTATAGGGTGGCGAGCGGACAGCAGTATGTGCGAATGCACGCGGGGCCGCTAATGAGCAAAGTATTTTCGGTTCGGGTGTTTCAGCTTTGGCCAGATATTATATTCTGCGGAGTGTTCAAATAAAATTTGTTTAGAATTGAGTCCTCCGGGAGCTGTAACCATTAGACGCTTTACTAATTTGTAAAATTGTTTCGATAAGTATTACAATCTATACATATATAATATAGAAACTGTCAGGTTCTTACAGTCAGACAGCTATTTATCTTAAGAATAATTTTGATACAGCATTCACTGACTGTGTATGACGCTACAAAAAATGCCTCAAAACGTATCAAACATACAGTCTGTGACTATACTCAAACAGTCAAAACCATGTTTATTCAGAAATTCTTTTGTTTTCTAGGACCGCATATCTATAGCAAGGCAAATAAAGAAGTACCAATATACCCATTCATCATTTCACTAATCCCTTAGTCGACTTTTACGACACCCACGGGAGGAGATGGGGTGGTGGTATTCTGAGCCGGCACCACACGGCATATATACCCATTAACTAAATATAAATGTAAGGAAATTGTGGTCAAGTGGCTACTTACAAAATGCTATAATGAAACTGAAGATCTTCTCAAAGTTATATCCTAGCTGTATATTATCTTATCATTTTGCTATCTACTCCATAAATATAATTTATCTTTACTTTTACTGAGATACACACACCCACTCCCATAATTATACGTAACACTCACACACCCCCCTCACACACACTCCCCCGCCCACACGCACGCACACACTACCCATACTCACACACAATTAACCTCGAATTTGTATTAATTTTATCTTTTAAACAGTGAATCTGTTTTGCATACAGATCAATCATTGCCCACTATTCAGGAGCGCAGGGCGTTGCTTACCCCATAACACAGGGCCTCAGCGCTCTATTTTGGGAGGCAAGGACTCAACCCTATTTTTTTGGTTTGATTGCATGTTCTTTTGTTATGAATTGTTATTTGGAACTTATAAAAATGATTTTCTTTTTTTTTATCTTTGCCCCACTAGTATACAAACACAAATCCAAAATAAAAATGTCCTGTGCCGGAGAGACTGCCGAGGCCTATGAAGCCTACCGGGCGGCTACAATTACGCTACAGAGCGCAATTCGCGAGGCGAAGGCTCCGTCCTGGAGAGAGCTCCTGGAAGGAATGGACAGGGATCCGTGCGGGAGACCCTATCGTTGGTCGTGGATAAGTTACACCCGTGGGTCCCCCCGGTGACCGAAACAATGGCCCCGGGTTTACTGGAGGAAGTACTTTAAACGCTCTTTCCAGCGGTCCGGAACCATCCTGGTGCCTCTCCACCCCTGATTCTCTCGGACTGGGCCGAGGAGTTGAAGGTTTCGGAAGGGGAGCTGGGCTGAGCCATTGGCCGCCTGAAGAGTACACGGCACCGGGTCCGGACGGTATTCCTGGCCGCGCGTGGATGTACGCACTTCAGTCTCTTGGGGACTGCTTGAGGCGATTGTTTACTAGTTGCCTTCGTCAAAGCGTGTTCCCGTCCGGCAGGAAGGAAGCCGAATTGGTTTTGTTGAAGAAGGAAAGAAGAGCTGCGGCGTCACCTTCTGCATATCGTCCCATTTGCCTGCTCGACGAGGTTTCGAAGGTATTCGACAGTTTTTTTTTTTTTTTTAATCTTTATTTGTTTATAAAGGGTTTTTATCCACATGGATATGCCAACCCCATAGTACCTTATATATAATGTAACACAAACACATTTATAAAAAAGTAAACTACAGCATGAGAGAATGAATCACTGCTGTGACAATAAACCACACAATTTTTTTGCCGCAACTGACTTGGGATTTCCTAAGATAGTCAATACAAGCCCAACGTCTAGTGGATTCAGATTAAGCTCTTTTATCAATCTTTCTCTCTCTCTGTTGTTCTTCACACAATCCATTAACAAATGTTGCACGTCTTCTATTTTACTACATACATCACAGTTGGGAGATGCCGCCTTCCGCATTAGGAATGCAAATTTTGCTGATGGATAGTGCCCAGAACGAAGTCTCAGTGCTAACTTAATATATCTTACAGAATAATTACCCGAAGACTCGTTGAGCACCTGTCGCGAGTGGGTCCCGACCTGGCCGAAAGTCAGCTCCACTTCCTTTGGGTTTTGAGTCCTTTAGTCGCCTTTAACTTAACATAAATATACATAACCCAGAAACAGCTATCTGCAAATCATACAAATATTCGTTTCGTGCAGGGATCAAACCGGTGTCTCGTAGCGTAGAAAGCCAATGGCTTAGCTACTGCACCAACCATGCCAAAATGGTCCATAAACTAGCGTAACAGATAGCGTATCTCGTCGGCTCATCAAGAACACCGCGGGTGCTGCGTGACGGTGCGGGCGGGACACACATCGGTATACCACCGGCGCTCTATATGAATGCGAAAAACACGTGCTTATGGAATAAAACATTCCAACGACTTGATGAAAATATCCCTCCCCTCGCCTCAAGTACGTTTGCATAAACATGGTAGGGATGTGCATTTCCTCTCTTAAAATAAATCTTCTATACTAATAAAATTTAAGTGTCTGTTTGGAATGTCAAAATAACAGATTTTTATTAAATGCATATGAAACCTGCCTGCCATGGTACCTGCAACAAAAAAGCTATTTTCCATTTTTTTGTCTGCCTGTCTGCTTGTTCCCGCTAATCTCCGAAATGGCTGGACCGATTTCTACGGGACTTTTACTGGCAGATATGCTACTTTTATTTTAGAAAAATAATTAGAGCTCCGCACAAAATTGAAATCCAATGTATCATCATTTCGGCCGAATAAAGTCCACTGCTGGACACAGGCCTCCCCCAAAGATCACCACAACGATCGATATGGGTGTGTTGTGGGCTCATTGGGGGGTTTTGCCATAATCGCCACGCTTGGCAGACGGGTTGGCGATCGCAGTTGAGTTGTTAATGTACTCGAAGGATGCTGCTGCCCATCCTCCGGCTAATCCCTTAGTCGACTTTTACGACACCCACGGGAGGAAATGGGGTGGTGATATTCTGTATACTATATACATACTCTATGTTAAGTGCCTATGCCTAAGTACATAAAATTAAATATATAAATAATCGAATTTCTTTTAAATTAAACGGCGGGTGAAACCGCGGGTCCCAGCTAGTATTCAAATATTAGTTAATTGGCGCATGCGCAATGAAGCGCACGTAGTCTTTATAACGGCCGAAGAACGTCCACTGCTGAACAAAGGCCTTCCTCATGGATGTCCACATGTGAGTCGTAATTTTTGGGGGAATCATCATATCAGCCAAAGGATGTCCACTGCTGAACAAAGCATCAACTATAGATTTCCACAACGAGCGATTACATACCGTCCGCATCCAAAGACTCCCAGTGACCTGCACCAAGTCGTCTGTCCCCCTATTTGGGGGTCGTCTCACGCTGCGTTTTCCGGTGCGCGGTCTCCACTCGAGAATCTTTTGCCTCAACGGCCATCAGTTCTACGAGCAATGTGCCCTGCCCATTGCCACTTCAGTTTACTAATCCTTTCAGCTATGTCAGCAACTTTAGTTCTTCTACGAATTTCTTCATTTCTTCTCTTTGTTCGATTTTGTAAAGAAATACCAAACATGGCTCTCTTCATAGCTCACTGGGTGAGTGACCTTCCTTATGGGGGAATTAGCTAGCACTAACCAGGCTTGGCATGCACTTGCGCTTGCAGAATGGCTGCTGTTTCACAGAGGGACGCTGCTGCCATCCCTCTGGTTTAAACTTGCCTTTTACGACATCCCGGGAGAAGAAGGAATGGTGCTATATTCTTAATCCAGACACTACACTTGTTCATTCACGCTAAACGCACATCACTAAATGAATACAAACCTTTATATATTTACCTTTACAACACCAACACACTAACTTTAATATTTCTTTAATTCCACGCAGTTGGTGTTGCCCGCCTGGCTCGCCTCAAGTGTACTGGCACGTCTGGCAACACTTGGCAGCACTTGAAGCTAAACTCAACTTATTCTCAGCAAGTGTAACGAGTTGTAAGATTTGTGTGGACTTGCCAAGCGTCGGTAACTGCAAGTGGTTGGGAGCCAGTGTTGTGTCACTCGCTGTTTGAAAATATATCGACTTACTCATTAATATTTGGGGTATTGTTTTATTGCTTTTTTATTTTGTTGGCAACTATCATTATCATATCAGCCAAAGAACGTCCATCATTTCGGCCGAATGAAGCCCACTGCTGGACACAGGCCTCCCCCAAAGATCACCACACTGACCGATATAGGTGTGTTGTGGGCTGATTGGGGAGTTTTGCCATAATCGCCACGCTTGGCAGACGGGTTGGCGATCGCAGTTGAGTTGTTAATATACTCGAAGGATGCTGCGGCCCATCCTCCGGCTGATCCCTCATGGTATTCTGAGCCACCACCACACGGCACAAAGAACGTCCACAGCTGAACAAAGGCCCCGTATGGGCCCTGTGGGGCATGCTCACTACCGGTCGCGCGCTCTCCACTATTTCTTTGAACAACACTCACACAGTCCTTCACGCGAGCACTTTACTGCGGCGTGTTCACGTTATCAATCGGATGGCATTCGTTTAACCGATCACACTGTTGTGCAGCTACCTTTATTTTTTTCTGCTTAGTTATTCAGTAAGATAATGTAGCCTACCTTATTGGAACGAAGTTCTTTTACGCAGCTTACAGTAGAGGGCAATGGCAGAAATCGTCACGTAAGAAAAAAGCGTTATGTCTCCTCCATAACGACCTTTGCCTTTCTTTCTATTTCTCTCCGTCTCTTTTTATTATATACAGTAGGCGAACTTTTCCTCTCTTTCTTTTGCTCTCTGACACTTTCTATTATATACGGTTGTATGTGTGTTCCTGCATGCGATTATCGAGATTCAAGCAGCAAGCATTGTGCTTGGGGTCAGCTGTATAACCTCAATTCTAAACACGTGTGAATATTATTTAAACTTATTTATTGTTATTGTTTTAATTCACACGGGATTTATACTGTGTCATTATTGCAAGTAACTTCGTTCTTGATAAAGGTCCCCCGAGTGCACAATTTTCTATTGCTGCTCATTTTCTTTGGTCTGGGAGAGGACATAAATAGAAATCGGTGGTTTCTTTGAACAGATATGGACTGGCCTAGGCTATACGTATGGTGTTATGGTGTTCGGATGAAGAATATATTACAACTTCATCTCTTCCTGTTGATATATAGTAAAAGGGGCGACTTAGGGTATCTAAGATTAGGCAATAGCGTGTAATAGAAGGCATTCTGCGCTCACTAACCCACCCGCCAAGCGAGGTGAGTACTGGCAAATTCCCCCAAAATGACGACACCGCCTGTAACCCATCGTTTACAGAGGAGGAATATTATTAGCAGTGGATTTTTTTAGCTGGTAAGGTAATGATGAGTTTGCAAGATGAAAAGCCGAGAAAGTTAACCTGTAACTCTACCTTACAAAATTATATGGGTACCTAAAATGTTTGAAACGATGGGGGGAAACATTACCGTACCGATTACTATTCCGCGCATCATACATACACACAGTCCAGGGGCGCAATTCTTTAAGCTCAAACATCCATACATCCTTGAATACAGAATTGAAATAATGTTGATAATCCAATTTGGTATCCGCTAAGACTGGTTCTCATGGCTTATCTTCTGCAACGTATTCTTGGATAGCTGCAATCATGTCTTAGTGTTGGAGCGCCTGCAATAATAAGGAAGCAACGATTTGCAATCAACACTTAGTGTGCTACGGCTCTGTTTTAATATTTAATGTATTTATTATTATTTAATCTGTCTTCCCGTAGTCTTATACTCGGAATACACGTAGTTTTGAAGCTTAACAAGTTTTTAATTTCTAATACACCGCAGAGTCCTCGACACTTAGCGAATACCGAAATTGGTTTTACACCGTTTTTAGATAATGTATTTAAGGATGTATGGATGTTTGAGCTTAAGGAATTGCACCCAGCACACGTAGTCGTGTGTCGTACGCCGGTGGAGCCTGGCCGTGGCCGGTCTCGCTCGGTGGGCAGCTCTAACGAGTGTGCCCACGTACGCCGCGCTTTGCTCCCACTTCACTTACTTTCCATAAAAGAAACATATGGTTGTAATTACACCCACATATTAACACCACACTTCGTGTTTAGTATTTCTATACTAACTCCATATTATTTAAAGTTATTACTGCAGTTTAATTTTTTAATGTTAGTTTCTCTCTGCCGCGGCTATATTATCCGGTTTTGCTTATAATATTCTGTAATTTATTTGGCAAGCATGATTATTAAGGTAATGTTAGTTACAACAGTTTCTGGAACGTTCTAAACATGATAAGGTGGACTACGGCCTAACCATTCTCATCGTGAGAAAAGGCCTGTGCCGTAATTTTAGGGGGAATTTGCTAGTACTTACCACGCGTGGCAGGCGAGTTGGTGACCGCAGAATGGCTACTGTTCAACAACAAACTGGTTCAACGCTGGTGCCCATTCCTCTGGTTTAGAGTCCCTTACGACCGAAATTAATAATCAATCTAATCCAAAATCTTTGGATTTTGAATTACGGATTTGTTTTTTGTGTTAAACGTGATCGTAACATAACAACGATGAATTTCAAAACCTTAACTTCAAAACTTTCAAACACTGGGAATTCCTTTACAGGAAAACCCAATACCGTTTTGCCTGACCTAGGTAGGTCTCCAAGGGACAGTTCAAAAAAAAATTGAAGAGGTCAAAGTATTTTTAAATTTCAAAACTTGTCAACAATCTATTTAAAAAAAAACTCGTTACGGTATAATTTTATAGACCAAAAAAAATTTGTTTCTGATAGTTTCAGTTCAAAATTCTAATTTTGAAAGGTCGCTCATAATTGTTTTGAATTTATTAATGCATTACTTTAGATTTTTTTGAGCGACCGTTTAATATTCAAATTTAAATTCCATACATTATTTTTTAATCTAGTACAATAATCGATAAAATACACCACGAGATGAACTAAAAATCAAGCACAATATATATATATATATATATATATAATATATTCGAATTTTGACGATTTTTCAAATAAAACAATTGAAGCGTCTTATAATAAAAAAAAAGCAACATCAAAAACTAATATTTTTTCACTCGAGACTCAACAAAAAAAATTGTTGCTTTTTTGCGCCACTCTATTATTATACATACATAAAAATCGATGTATGTATGTATGTTCCCCATGGACTCCAAAAAGTCTGAACCGATATTGATAACATTTTCAGGCAATCTTCAAATTTGCCCAGCGGGTGACCCTGTGAAGTATGGTAGCTATGGGCATTAAGGTTTTTTTATGCAATGTTGTGTCATAAAATTTAGCTGAATACCCGTGTGAAGCCGGGGCGGGTCGCTAGTACTAAATTACATATGTGAGGGAGAGCCGAGTTTTAGACATTGGCTGACTAGAGCTTGTAAATGGACTGGGTCGACCGGACAAGTACTTCGCCCTCACAGAATACCGACGTAAAGAAGCAAGAATGGTACGTTTCATAGGTGAGTGAGGAGTACTCTAGTGTGATCATACGAGGACCTGGAGCCTTCCTTAGGTGCCGAAGATGATCGCTCCAGTGAGTCGCATATCCCTTCGCCCTTCCCCGGGGCGAAGGAAGTTCATGAAGAATTTCCACTGCAATAAAAAATAAAAAAAGGTGAGTGAGGAGTACCGGAAGTCCAACCCCCGAAAACATGGCAGACATACGATATGAGCGCTTTCAAGGACAAAGTGTTCGCCTTAAAGATTACCAATATTTTTCATTATATATAATTTTAACTGGTAATTGGTAATACATTAGCGACTTCCCTGGTGTAACAGATTATTATGAACCGGGTGTCGTCTGTCGGGACTGGTCAGCCGGTACCTGCCATAGTAAACGTGTTATTAGATTATTATTGTAGCGTGTTCCTTCTTTACGAATTCACCTACATCTTTCTAATTAAAATCTTTTACCATATTCATCGTTTCGGCCGAATAAAGTCCACTGCTGGACACAGGCTGTGTTGTTTACTATAATAATTTGTACAAAACAACATTACAATCTCAGTTATTTTAAAAGAGTGTCTGTAGAGTTTCTTGCCGGCTCTGCTGCATACCCATCAATTGGACCGTGTTTCTTAAATTCGTAACGAAGTTCAAGGACACTCAGCGATGGAGAAAGCTATGCTTGGTATTTCTCTACGAGATCAAATTAGGAATGAGGAGCTCCGTAGAAGAACTAAAGATGTCGATTTAGCTGAAAGAATAAGTAAGCTGAAGTGGCGATGGGTGGGGCACATTACTCGTAGAACTGATGGCCATTGGGGCAAAATGGTTCTCGAATGGAGACCGCGCACCGGAAAACGCAGCGTGGATCGACCTCCAACGAGGTGGACAGACGACCTGGTGAAGGTCGCTGGAGCCGTTGGATGAGAGCGGCATGTGACCGGACTTTGTCGAAATCTATGGGTGAGGTCTTTGTTCAGCAGTGGACGTCCTTTGGCTAATAGAACGATAATGATGAAGATCTTAAATTCTGACATTTCATAGGTGCTGGCGGTAATTGGTTTCTTTGAAATAAACAAAAAATTAAGACTATAAGCGGTGGTGACGCTTGTTCGGCCCGCAGCTCGTTTGCCATCTATCGCCTAAAACCTATTTTTTAATACCCGCTATAAAAACCCTGTCATCTCACAACTTCACACAACGTGTCGCCTATTCCTGGAATATTTTATTTGTTGTTATTTTGGGCTGGAGTCTAAGTCCTTTGGCCAATTCCTGGAACAATAATCCCCAGTGTTGCGATTATTACTTTTTATACTGTCCAATCCGATTTTAATACTATCCAAACCAAAGTATATACAGCAGATATGATTTTAATTTAATTCCTACAAATGTGTCACAACGACATCGAGTTATTTTTAATTTCGCCGAATAAATTATAGCAACATCTAAAATTTGAGATGTCGTCGTTACTCGGTGTATATTGTTTCTTTTTTAATTGTGTTTCTGTTCCAAATATTGCTTTTTGAAGAGACTAATTAAATTAAATGAAACAATGTAGGTTATATTTCTTATGTATTCAAGGTATGTCACCTACCTACATAGGTTTATTGAAGTTTTAACGGTTTCATCATCATCATTTCGGCCGAATGAAGTCCACTGCTGGACACGGGCCTCCCCCAAAGATCACCACAACCACCGATATGGATGTGTTGTGGGCTCATCGGGGGGTTTTGCCATAATCGCCACGCTTGGCGGGCGGGTTGGCGATCGCAGTTGAGTTGTTAATGTACTCGAAGGACGCTGCTGCCCATCCTCCGGCTAATCCCTTAGTCGACTTTTACGACACCCATGGGAGGAGATGGGGTGGTGGCATTCTGGGCCGGCACCACACGGTTTGCTCTTTTTAAATTTTTTATACTGTATCTGTTGCTCTGTTTTATTTTGTGTCTCTGTGTTGTGATCAAATAAATCTGGCTTCATTCTTCTTTCTTTGTTTTATAGCCATTAAGAAATCTTAAATGTTTTTCTTTGTTTTGCTAAGCACTACGAGATTACCTATGTCAATGACCTTAGAGTGAAATCATCTTAGTTTACTGAATGTAGATTACACATTACTTGTGGCGACACCTACATCGCCACCACATAACTATACCTCACAGCGACATCTACTAGAGTTAAGTGTGAACTATCTGATAACGTCCAATGACCCAATGAGGGATCGTGCATGTAAAGTGTTCGCACATAGCCGCATACATACTGACGCCCAACTTCAATCGTTAGTCTTCAGCCCGCGAGGCCCACCACTCGCCTGCTTGGAGGATCCTCCCTTTTCAATGGAGGAACACCAGTCTTTGCTTTTCCATACTGGTGACTACAACGTGCTACCACGTTTCACCATATCACTCACTAGTGGTAGTAGAGTTCTATGTGAAGGGCTCGATTGGGGCAGAACTACAGTCCTAACTATTTCACCCGATATCTGAGTCACAAAGTATTCCCGTCCAGCTGAAAGGCAGCCGGACTTTTATTGAGAAAACAAGTCAGGGTCGCAGTGCTTCCCTATATGTAAGGTCCTTATTGTGGCTTCGAGTTTAAAAATCCCCATCAGAATGAGTGCAGGATCGGGTGTTGTGGTGCTACATGGGGAGCGTGCGTCCAGCGCTCGACTGGGCTCCGAAACCCAGTTGGTGGTATCTACCAGTTTCCTAAGGTTTGTCCAGCAGTGCAGTTTTTGTTGGTATCATCCCTTTCTGATCCACTAGTTGGCCTGGTTGGCCCACTGACTAAGCGATTGACTTTCCACGCTACGTATTGCGGGTTCGATCACCGCACGTCAGAAATTTGTATAATCTACAGATCGTTGTTTTCGGGTCTAACCTGTGCATATGAGATTCATGTCTATAAACTGTACCCACGTTACAAGAGAAATACTAGTGTGGGACATCGTATAGAAAACGTATTTTCTTTATACTATAATTGGTATTGTAATTACTTATATCAATGATCTTATTTACTTATTTATTTAGAGTTACCGAAAGTAAGAACCAAAACTCCTCTAATTGTAGCACCTCGTAATCAGTTCGCTTGGATAGCTATCTCTTTTACTCTCAAAGTTTTTGTATCTACTTTCTTACAACACAGGTGTGCAGACGAATCTAATTATTGCGCGCCATAATAATAACAAACTGTATATAGCCTGCATTCTGTGATCAAAATTATCGTTTTGAAACTAGTACACACTGGCTTTACAGTTACACATACACACAAGCCCGTATTCATCCACATCTGAAGATGGTTCCCTTCCCAATGATCAATACTATAACCGATCATAGTATTGCTATAATCACCACGCTTGGAAAGTGGATTGGTGATCGCAGTATGTGGTTATAACTGCACGAGAGGATGCTGCCAATGATATGGCTGCTGCCCGTTGTCTTGATATCAACCCTTAAATCGCCTCTTATAACAGAGCCAACAATTGTGTCATCATTTTGGGGAGAATTTGACAGTTGGTTACTCACCAATCCATGTGGTGTCCGGATTTAGAATATAGCATCACTGCGTCTCCTCCCGTGGATGTCGTAAAAGGTGACTAAGATACTCTAAACTAAAGGGATGAGCAGCAGCGTCCCTCCTGGGAAAAATCACCAATTCTGCGCTTACTAACCCACCTGACGACGACGACACGCGGCATATAGCTGGTCGTTTATGGGGAAGGCCTTTGTTTGTCTTTTGACTGATATAATACCCAGCACGCTCGGCAGGTTGGTCGGTGAGTAAGTATAGCTTCTGCTCCACAGAAGGAGCACTGCTGCCCATCCCTCCAGCGAGTCCCTTAGCCGCCTTTTACTGCATCCACGGAAGGAGTAAAGGAAGGAGGAAGGTTTACGAAATTATTTCACCTTAGTATTTGAACTAGCCGGCATTATCAATGTGTCCATAAAATTCTAATTCTAATTTCAAATTCAAAACATTTGTAATTGCACGATTCCAAGAAGTTGGTCATATGGAGAAGAACTGGCGAGAAACTCCATAGACACTTCTAAAATAATGTAAGAATGTTACTATAGATATATCTGCCAGCAATAGTGATGTTCGAAACACGGTCTACCTGTGAGTTGCTTTGTATCTCCAAGCCTCAACGCGGGGCATACGTGCTATAAATGTGGAGACAGCCACATCAAATCAGCCCTCACGATACCCATGGGGAACGACGGGTTGCCTATTTGAAGCCCCACGATATACCATTTCGTTGTTCGTAGTTTTGCAATGTTAAGCAGATGTCATCGCGATATGGGAATCCTGTGTCCCATACTGTTCAAAAATACTCGCGTTCAATAGAATAGTAAAGTGCGATCGACGCGACATCAATATCACGACACGGGAAACGTTTTAGAGACGCGCGACAGACGCGCGACACCGCGACGCGCGACATTGACGAGCGAGCTCTTTGGGAGTTTACCTGCATTAAGCATTAAATGTAGGCTTCTATGTTGACAGTGGAGTTGGAGTGGCGGAGTGCTGTGGTTATATAAGTATGTGTAGATAGACGGCGCTACATTGTAATGCACACTATTTCATAGTTATTTTGACTGGTATTCAATCATTTGTAAGAAGCCGTTATCCACTCTAGTTGTTTATGCTTGCCCGCTTCATGTGAAAAGTGATATATTTAATATGTTTCGCAAATTCATTTCACAAAATGTCTCTTCACAAACTACTTTTGGTGGAGTTAATAGCGGAGCTGAGCGGGATGCTGAATAGTCTCAATGTAGCCTCGAGACGTGTTGGCCTTGGCATGAACTCGGAAAAAACCAATATCATGTCTAATAGACATGTTGTGTCGAGGCCGAAGAGCATCGAAGGTACGGTGGTCGAAGTTGTGGCCCAGTAAGTCTACCTCAGACTCTCTTTCGTCTAAATCTCCGGTTGGGTAGACATAACTTTGACAGAGAAGTCCACAGAAGGATAAGCTTAGGCAGCGTTCGGCAAGCTTCGTCAAATCTTCTCGCCGTCTTGTATTCCACAATATCCGAAAACGAAAGTTTCCAACCAGTGCGTCCTACCTGTGATGACCTACGGAGCCGAAGCGTGGACACTATCAGTCGGACTAGTCCACAAGTCTAGAGTCGCTCAGCGGGATATGGATCGTGCTCGGAGTTTCTCTAAAGTATAGAATCCGAAATGAGGATATTTGGGAGAGATCCAAAATGATCGACATAACCTACCAAACTAGCAAGCTGAAGTGGCAGTGGGCTGGTCACGTCTGTCGAAGGATCGATGGCCGATGAAGCAGGCGAGTCCTTTGTTTATTTATTTTTCATGGTCCGTTGGAAATACGTCATGTACTTCCTTCGCCCCGGGAAAGGGCATTGAAGCAGTGACAGCCTTGTGGTCGAACGCTTGCCTTCTATACAGGAGGGACTGAATTCGATCCCAGCCCGTACTTGTAAGATTTCGGATTCACGTGCGGGGCAGTATTTGATAATCACTTGCGTTAACGGTGAAAGAAAACATCGCGAGGAATCCTGCACACCCGAGAGAGATGTTCTCAGTGGTGTGTGTAGTCTGTACCCGCACTAGGCCAGCGTGCTGACCTAAGAGCCGAAATTAATAATCAATCTAATCCAAAATTTACAGATTTAAGATTTTGAAATTCATTCGTTGTTGTGTTACGATCACATTTAACACAAAAATCAGACATATCCGTAATCCGAAATCCAAAGATTTTGGATTAGATCGATTATTAATTTCGGCCTTTAGGCGTTACCTTCCTCATCGGGAGAAAAGCCGCGCCCAGCAGTGGGAAAGTAATAGGCTGATTATGTTTGTGTAAATCTTGAGTACTAAAGCCGTTATTTAAAAGGCAATTCAAAGAGAATTAATGAGGAAATAAATGCACATATTGTCGGTGGGAGGGGCGATGCAATCCTTTGTCATGCAAACAGAACGGCAGTACTTAGTGGGATTAGTTCGAGTACTGACAGAGGCGACATTCCGCTTCTATTGGAGGAGAGCCTTCGGAGTTACGCTGAGAGCAATATAACTGACCACACGCATCATATCAGCCAAAAGATGTCCACTGCTGCACAAAGGCCTCCTCCATAGACTTCCACGATAGTGTCATCATTTTTGGGAGAATGTGCCCGTACTCAGCACCTTGGCAGGCGGCTGGTGAGCGCAGTATGGCTGCTGTTCCACAGAAGGGGCGCTGCTGTCTGTCCCTCTGGATTCTCTAACGGCCGAAATTATCAGATTTAAGATTTTGAAATTCATTCGTTGTTGTATTACGACCACATTTAACACAAAAAACAGACATATCTGTAATCCGAAATAATAATATATTGTATTATCTATTATTTAATATATATCTAATACAATATATTAATATTTTCTAAGTATGTTTTTATTTATACACCTAATATGTTATGAGTTTTGAAGGTTCATTAATGAACCTTCAAAATTTGGTGATAATTAAATTAATTGAAAATAATAATTGGAAGATAATGGTTAGGTTTACCTAAGGCATGTTCACACACTGCAGACTTTGTGGAGCGTCTATGCTTGACGTCAGCTATATGTACTTTTATTCGGGTGGCTATGCTACGCTTTGTTTGCCCTATGTATGACAAACCACAATCACAGTCAATCTTGTAGACCCCTGCATCTTGTAAAGGTATGTGACATCTCACCGGTTTGAGAAGTTGGCTGATCTTCTTATGCGTCTTGAAATAGGTTTTAATAGAAGCACGCTTCAAGATGTGACCAATTCTGTCCGTGACTCCCTTAATAAATGGTAAAACAGCGGGCCGTCGATCAACCGTGGTGGGTTTCGGGCGGCTTCTGCGACGGGGATGTGGAGCTTTCAAATTGTTATTTTGAAGAACTTGCTTCATATGGTTTAACTCCCCTACCAGGTGGTCGGCGTCGCAGATGCCGTGTGCTCTCTGTAACAAAGATTTGGCCACCGTAGCTAACTGACAAGGATGGTGGTGAGATTCACCGTTAAGGTAACCTGTATGTACACCATATACACGAACTTACAAACTGGCACAACATCTAGCGAAGATACTCTCATAACATCGTGGAACGTCTAGCACATATGTGAAGGATTCCTATCACTTTGTCAGCCTGTCCGAAGAGCGGCAGGATGGCTTCGACGACGCGCTTGGTCGCAAACTCCGTAGTAGACCGTAGGCGATGTGGCCACATCTCGAGTGCGCGCCGCCGAGCCAGCCGCCTCAGTCTGTCGAACGCCCCTGAAGGCACGCCTTCGCCGCTCTGGCGGATTTAAAACTACATACACTATACATACTACAAATATAAGAGGGAAACAGAGAACCTTCTTTTTGAAGGCGGTTAGAAACATTGCGTCCGAACTCGCGATGTGACCATCAGGGTGCTTCTTATAAAGAACTTCAGAACGCTAACGTTCAAGTTCGCGTTAGTTATCGGCACATTACACAAATGACTACAGCCACATTTTCACGTCGCGCACAACAAAAGAATATTTTTTAATCTTTGTGAGTTTCCCCCGAGTGCGACTAATTCAAACGGAGGGTATTTATTTCTAGTTAATTATTTGAGTGCACACCCCGTCCCCTTCTCCGTCATCTCTCTGCCATCCCCCGTAGTCCACCCCTCCCCCGGGGACGTGGAAATCATTGTTATTTACGTATCTCATCAAAGAAATATTTTCGGCCAATTTGTTGCAATGTTTTTCCAATCTCGTCATTATAACTTTGTAGGGATTCCTGGAACGATTCTTTGAGGTTTTTGGACCGTTGTTATGTTAGTAACTTGAATTTCGTAACTAATTTTTTTTAGTTAATTAGTTGTAACGTTACGCGGTAACCATGGTAACCATACGTTTTACAAAACAGTATACATTGTTTTGTAAAGCTCAACCATATTGTAGGTAGGGCTTCGTTTTATGTTGAGGTGCATGTAGAAGCTTCTAAGACTCCTTTATGATGCTTACGACAAGAGCAGGTGGGGAAATAAATGAACAACATTAACAGAGGATGAAACATTAAGTTAGTAATAACAAAGTAAGTATTATTTACATAATACGCTGTCCGTAGGCATGAGAGCTCGCGGCTCGAGATGGCAACACTTACCCACAAATCACCCACTTACCAACAAAAGGGGTAATTTCACCACCCATTGAGCACTCGTCAGTGGCGAAAAATGATTCGACGCTTTGCAAATTAAATGTTTCGGATGAATGGAAACATTATATCGGTCCAATAGAAGAGTTTGGAGGAGTTTAGAAAGAGATCAATGAAAAACTTGAGCGGTGCCGATGCAGACTTTTTTCAAACAACAAGCGGACTGAAAAAACAAAAGATTTTTTTCATAACAAAAAGTTATTTGGCTGTTCATGTCTCCGTAAACGAACTCAAGGTTTAAATTAGAATAAGTGAAGTATGTTAAAGCTCCTTCAGTTGTGCATTAGCACTTCCGCACAGGGAGCTGCCTCAACATAGTTTGTATTTTATTTTATTTTATTACTAGCTGGGACCCGCGGTTTCACCCGCGTTTAATTTAAAAGAAATTTAGAGTACTTCGACCTAGACACTTGACATAGAATATGTATATTAGATTTGGAGGGGTTTATTTTTTTTGCGCGGAACCCTAATTATTTTTCTATTATCAAAGTTTTCTAAAAAATTTCTAACGTATAACTTAAGCTAAGTTATTCCTTATAACATCAGCTATCTGCCAGTCAAAGTCCCGTCAAAATCGGTCCAGCCGTTTCGGAGATTACCCGGAACAAACATAGACAAAAAATAGGTACCGTATATACTTTGATTTGACATTACAAACAGACATTTCAATTTTGTTTATTTGTATAGATAAATACCGCCTTCATTTCCTTTAAAAAAGTTGAGATCACACTGAATACTTTTACATTGTAATGTCTTAGGTTTTCGCGATTATTACTCATTGTAATAAAACACTTAAACGGATTCTATCGCGTATATTTTAGATTTTTCTGACGTTTTAAATACTTTGCAGGGTTCGTGGTCGACAGGCATCGTTACAGATTTTAAAAAGTTATTTTATCTACCGTACAATTTTAATCAAAAATTAGTTTCGAAGAAGTTCAGCCGACTTCTAAAACCGTTGAAATGTCATATACCTTTACAAGAAGCAGGGGTCTACAAGATTGACTGTGATTGTGGTTTGTCATACATAGGGCAAACAAAGCGTAGCATAGCCACCCGAATAAAAGAAAACATACCTGACGTCAAGCATAGAGTTGTGAAGACAAAGTGCAGTGTGCGAACAATGAGCTTTTACATCTTATCCCCAACACTTGGGTTACTGTCATGCGCACAGTTTACGGACCTCCACTTCACATGCACAAACACCCTGACCCAGCACAATTATCTGTAGATCATACCAGTGTTTGAACCCGTGACACGTAGCGAAACACACCAATCGCTTAGTCACCTCGCCAACTGGGCTGTCTATCTGAATACTCAACAATACATGGAAGATATTATCTTCCCCATACATACAGGTATGCCGTGTGGTGCCGGCTCAGATACCACCACCCCGTCTCCTCCCGTGGGTGTCGTAAAAGTCGACTAAGGGATTGGCCGGAGGATGGGCAGCAGTGTCCTTCGAGTAAATTAACAACTCAACTGCGATCGCCAATCCGTTGTCCGTGTCCAAATGTTGCACATACCTGTATGTCATCATCATCATTTCGGCCGAATTAAGTCCACTGCTGGACACAGGCCTCCCCAAAAATCACCACAACGACTGATATGGGTGTGTTGTGAGCTCATTGGGGGGGTTTTGCCATAATCGCCACGCTTGGCAGGCGGGTTGGCGATCGCAGTTGAGTTGTTAATACATTCGAAGGACGCTGCTACCCATCCTCCGTCTAATCCCTTACTCGGATTTTGCGACACCCACGGGATGAGATGGGTTGGTCCTATTCGTAGCCGGCACCGCACGGCACGGCGGTATGTTCACTTCACACAGATTGATCACCTTAACTCGGTATGATATTTTGTGCCAACGCCACTTGCGTCTCCGGTGCGTCGCTGAACTTTAAGGGAGAGCACTTTTAAGCTTCAGCTGAATATCAGCGCTATAGCATCTGTAGCATTTGTTGAGCTATGGTCTTTTGGACACACAATATCAATGCGAGTTAAGGTTACTTGTATCTATGGCAAAGATAGCGCCCTACTGTTCATACATATATTGTTGAGTATTCAATCTATACAAATAAATAAAATTGAAGTGTCTGTTTGTAATGTCAAAATAACAGCTTTTTACTAAATGCATATGAAAGTGTATACGGTACCAATAACAAAAAAACAATTTGTAATTTCTTGTCTGTCTGTCTGTCTGTTTGTTCCGGGTAATCTCCGAAACAGCTTGACCGATTTTGACGGGACTTTCACTGGCAGATAGCTGATGTTATAAGGAACTTTTAAATTAGAAAAATGTAGGCTACTTTTATTTTAGAAAAATAATTAGGGGTCCGCGCAAAAAAAATCGATGTATATATTCGTTACATACGCTACGTATAGTACTCTTCATTTATTTTAAATTAAACGCGGGTGAAACCGCGGGTCCCAGCTAGTTCTAAATATTTTAATTACTACAGTTTATATTAACACGCTTTTAATAGCTTCAATTGTAACTGACTATATAACCGGTATTTTGGAAGTATGATCTGCAGGTAGTTGTTCCGGGTCTGGGTGTATTGTGTGTGGAATTTGTGTTTATAAACGCACCCACGACACAGGAGAAATCCTAGTGTAGGGGGCAACGTAAAAAAGAACAACAATCTCATCATTAAACAGAAACATGGCGCCGTTACGCTTACGTCGTCATCAAATCGGCCATGTATACGTCCACTGCTGAACAAAGGCCCCCCCCCACAGATTTTCACAACTGTGTCATCATTCTGGGGGGTATTTGCCAATACTCACCATGCTTGGCAGGCGGGTTGGTGAGCGCAGTATGGCTACCGTTTCACATTAGGGACGCTGCTGCCCATCCCTCTGGTTTAGATTCCCTTAGTCGCCTTTTACGACATCCACGGGAGGAGATGGCGTGGTGCTATATTCTTAATCCGGACACCACACGGAATCAGTTACTTACGTCGTCAGTTTTGTTTCAAAATAGTCCGCAGACATTTAACTCATAAAGGCTCTCTCACTTCGTACGTGGCGAATACATCTTTTTACACAATATAAATCTAACTTTGGCTCCATACCTCCGTACAACTTGAGGGTGTTCCAAATATCACTACAATCCCTCAAACGTCCAACATTCACAAGCAGACAGTGAAACAGGACATCTTGATCCAAAAAAGTCGAATTCTCTAAACCGGATAATGCACCTCGTAATTAACATTTTGTGGGGTTACCTGCTTTGTCCGGCTGTCGGGCGCTGCGATGGCGGCCAGCGAGCACAATAGCGACGCACATCGTGGACAATGAAGGAACCTCCCCTCGCACCGACGTCCGTGAATAATTCAGAACAGATTTACAAGCCGGCGAAATGTTTGATTTCGTGTTATTAAACATTGGATTTGACGTCTGGTGGCAGAATTCTAATCGGACGGTAAAGGCGACCGTATGGTGCCGGCAAAGAATACCACCACCCCGTCTCATCCCGTGGGTGTCGTAAAAGGTGACTATGGGATTAGCCGGAGAATGGGCAGCAGTATCCTTCAAGGACATTAATTTATAACTCGACTGCGATCGCCAACCCGTCTGCCAAGCGTGACGATTAGTGGGCAAAACCCCCCAATGAGTACACAACACAAACCTATGGGTTCCATACCCAACCCGGTCATTGTGGAACCTTTTGGGGAGGCTTCTGTCCAGCAGTGGACGATTTTCGGCTGAAATGATGTTAAAGGCGACTATAATAATTAATTAGTGTTTAAACTTTAAATATTACTGTGTGCTGGGCAATGGCTATGTAACTAGTAAAATTACTGGATATAAGAGATTATTTTTGTTCTTTCTTTTTTTAGAAAGAAAGAAAGAAATTTTTATTTGACAGCAATGAGACATCACAAACGGTAATAAAACTTAATATAAAACTGAAGAAAAAAGAAAAAGACACGGTAAAAAATTGTAGAGGGTTATTAACAAAAAAAAACACAATATTAGGTTAGAGTTTGTTTAGGATTTGTCAGACAAGAGCCTGGCGCTGGTTTTCAACTGGACCTCACACTAAGATTTCTCCTGTGTCGTGGGTGTGTTTCCAGATACAAATTCCACACACAATACACCCAGACCCGGAACAACTACCTGCAGATCGTACAAATATTTGTTTCGTGCGGGAATCGAACCCACGACCCGGAGCGCAGCAGCCGGCTGCATCAGCCACTGCACCAACCGTGCCGTCATACCTATTATAAAAATATTGTATATCCGATAGTTACACCGGGTCTGGGAGTAAATGGATGTGCGACTGAACAGATACCGAACCTGAGTGGCCCGTGTGCTCATTTCAGTAGAGACGCCGCCGCGTCGTGTCATGCTCTATCGACTGAAATACATGGAATTCAATAAAGAGAGACGTTACAGTGTCGGAGCGAGTAATGACTGAGGATCGATGGCTGCGGGAGGCTGAGAAGCCGGAGCGTTGCGGAATGCAATCCCGAGCCAACCGCATCCAACGCCGCAACTATAATGAGAGCAACAAGGTCTGTTCGAGTTATATACAGCTTGCTTCGCTAACTAGAATCTTGAAGTTTGGCTGCTACGAGTATGCATGTTACAGCGACAATGATGGCGTTATAGCAACTTATGACGTCATACATTGGGTTGATTCAGTAATAGTTAAGTTATTTAGCAGCACCGTTACACAAACATAATCAGCTCATTAATCTCCCACTGCTGGGCGCGGGTCTTTTCTCACGATGAGAAAGGTTAGGTTAGTCCACCACGCTGGCCTAGTACGGGTTGGCGGCTTACATTTCATTTCGGCCGAACAAAGTCTACTGCTGGACACAGGCCTCCCTTAAAGATCACCACAACGACCGATATTGGTGTGTTGTGGGCTCATTGGGGGTTTTGCCATAATCGCCACGCTTGGCAGGCAGGTTGGCGATCGCAGTTAAGTAGTTAATGCATTCGGAGGACGCTGCTGCCCATCCTCCGGCTAATCCCTTAGTCGGCTTTTACGATACCCACGGGATGAGATGGGTTGGTGCTATTCGTAGCCGGCACCACATGGCACACGGCACAGCGGACTACACACATAATTGAGAACATTTTAAGGCACATTGGTGTACACGTTTCCTCACTAAGTTTCCGATCACAGTGAATGAATCTGAAAACTCAGAGGTGCGGGCCGGGTTCGAACTCAGGCCCCGCTGTATGGAAGGCAAGCGTCCAACCACAGGAACTATCACTGATATTAGTCTAGTTATTATTATGCTGTAATCACTGGTGCTACCACCTAGGTAGGTACCACCGCAGTGCCAGATATTCTGCCGCAAACCAGTAGTGTTTAAACTTTACACATTACTGTGCTCCGGTTAGAAGGACACTGTAGCTAGTGAAATAAGAGGACATAAGAGTCTAAATAACTTTACGTCTCAATGTCCTTGGTAGAATTACAACTTTTATGGGCAAACATATCACTTACCATCAGAAGAACGACAGGACCGTCTTATCAACAAGTTGTTTAAAAAACAACACATATCGAATAGTTCTAATTCAAAGTATCGATAAAAAGATTCGGTTTTAAAAACGTACTCTACAATAAAGCAGACTAGGTATGCAATCCGATACTTATTCGGATCGGAATGAAAGGGTATCGATACCAAATTGACTCATGTCGAGTTGAAAATATTGTGTAATTGCTCGTATGTATTTGATTATACTCCGCCCTAGACATAGGACAACGAAAGTTATTGATAAAGGTCAATTGATCGAATGATGTGAGCACACATATTTAATTGCCCCATATGTCCGTTTTTCTATGTCACAAACTTTCACTGGCATTCCAACAGCAACTTTACAATATTTCAACTCTATCGGATAAATGGTATATCATAGAAATGCATAGAGGACAAATAAATAACGAAACATTCATTTTTATGTATCAACATATATAACATGTAGTATAAATTGATAAATAATATCTAATATATAAATATCTCGTGTCACGGTGTTTGGTGGTCACACTCCTCCGAAACGGCTCGACCGATTTCAATGATTTTTATTTTTGTATACTTGGTAGGTAGGTCGTAAAGTATTTTCCACCCTCCTACTCCCACCCCCCTGTTTTTTATTCCATGCGTGCGAAGCCGCAGGCATAAGCTAGTAAAATGATAAATAATAACTATCTTTCTATTGCAATTACTGACGATTGCTACGATAGTAGCATTTATGTAGCACGTAGGCAACCGCTACGTAAGTACTATGGATGACGTAGCACAGTTACCTTCTGACAATAGTTCTAAATCGTTTCATTACAGAATCATTCGAATTCAAACAGCTAATTATAGTTTGATTTTTGGTATTTTCCTTGGTATTGCGAATGTCTGAAGCTACCGCTGTCTGGGAACCTATCTTGGATTTAAAATTCAAATTTAATTGTACCCACAACACACTATAAATCTTAGTGCGAGACATTTTCTCATGTACGAACTTCAAGATGTTCGGAACTTTGATAATGACGCGTCTCCGCAAATGAACAATCCCGGTGGTTCAATTTGTCCGTCGCGTCCGCGGCGCGCCCCGCACCGCCGCCCACGACCCGTTAGGGCTGACAACACAGAAAAAACAGATAGTTTAATGATTTATATGTAAATTGGTATCCTAGATATTGGTATAGGTTGCGGTGTCGCGCCGGCTACGAATAACACCAACCCAGCTCATCCCCTGGGTGTCGTAAATAGCGATTTTGGGGTTAACCGGAGTATAGGCAGCAGCGTCCTTCGAGTACATTAACAACTCAACTGCGATCGCCAACCCGCCTGCCAAGCGTGGCGATTATGGAAAAACCCCGCAACGAGCACAGAACACAACCAAATCGGTCGTTGTGGCGACCTTTGGGGGAGGCTTGTGTCCAGCAGTAGACTATATTCGGCTGAAACGACGATCCTAGATATTATATGAATACTAGTAATTCTTAAACTTTCACGAATTAAATGCATGATTTTAACATAGTATCGGGCATTTTAAAATCATGTAACAATATTATTTAAAATCGCTACAATCCTGATCATACAAAACGGTCTCCGTCATTAGTCTTAATATTTATGACAGATAATTTTTTTATATATTTTGTAGGTCTATTATAATAAGCCGTTTACTAAAAAAATGGTCTTGTTCATTAGCTTAGTATTTGTCTGAGATATATCTTTACCTATGAAGTTGCCGTTTTGTTCGCAATAAAGTATAGTTTATCTTTTATTAATGTAATCATCCATGCAATCGATGCATCTTTGCCAACGCAGTGGCAGTTTATCGATGCCATTCTTGAAGAAACCAGATAGACGGGAAGCGACAAACTCTTCAAAGACATTTTGTACTGCCTCTCGGGTATTAAATTTTTTCCCGCCAAACAGTTATCCAAATTCTGGAAAAAGTAGAAGTCTGTAGGCGCAAGGTTTAGTGAGTATGGTGGATGACATAGAGCTTCCAACCCCAGCTCTTGTAGCTTGGAGTCCATCTGTTGTATAGTATGGGTCGCGCGTTGTCGGCAGGAGCAGCGGGGACGAGCGATTGATCAAAGCTGGTTGTAGATGTGCGAGCTTTTCCATTACAGTGTAAATTCTTCACAGTACACATCTGCGGTTATGCTCATCCTGTTTGGTAGGAAGCCCTGATGAATCACACTAGACCACTAAACAGCGACCATTACTTTTCTAGGGCTCATTTTCCATTTAGGGCATTGATTAGCTGCTGAACCAGGATCTAACCAACCTGCTGAGCGCTTGCGATTGTCAGAATCCATTTTACGTCGCTTGTAATAATGCGGTTCAAAATTCCTTCGTTTCTGTGCCTGTTGAGAAGCGCAAGGCAGGCCTCGATGTTCACGTTGCGCTGATCATCGTGAAGTTCGTGGGGCACTCATTTGTCAAGCTTGCCAATTTGACGCAAATGGACCAATATCATATTGGTGCTAATGTCGAAAGCTGCTGCTAATACAGCCGTAGATTGAGTATCATCAGCCTCCACAATCGCCTTTAATTCGGCGCTGTCGACCAACGTTTTCGGACGACCACGGGGTTTTTCTCAGATCGAAATTTCCAGAACGGAAACGGGAACACCAGTAACGGGTTGTGTGTTCGTTTATAGTATTTGCTTCGTAAACGTCGTTGATGTTGCATGCCGCTTGTGCCGCGTTGCTACCACGACGGTACTCATATTCCATCATTACTTGAACTTTCAACGTATCCATGACGACGAAAAATATTCATACGTGATGAAAACATAACACTAATCAGTACGCATAAGACTGACTATGAGTAATAAAAACATAAAATAAATTTGAAATTAGAATTCACAGCAGAAAAAAATACTTTTATTTGAAATAGCCAGTACTGCAGACCTTCAATTTTATACGTAAAGACCTGTTATAATAGCGATATTAGTATGTATTTCACAATGATTATCATTTAAGTGATTGTCGAGAAGTTGTCAACACTTGTATCGCAATAATAATTAAAATGTCAGCATGTCACGGTATAAGACTTATATAATAATTATTAATGCATGCCACAACAAACCGATGGAATATGAATTATTGCTATAATAACCACATTTGGATTGGTGATCATGGTATACGATTGCCGCCACCAACAAACTCGTTGCGTCGCAAGATAAGCAGCAAAATAGGGGTTATCCACCGCGGGACGGCCCACAACTATTCAGACATAGGAATACGGAGAAGAACCAGTGCGACAAGGAGGGCTTTATCAAGGTTGAGAAGAAGAAGAGAAAGCCCACTTGTCGGAACCAGTGCGGTACCGCACCGACCGGACCGAACCATCTGTTGCGTCCTGCTGTTCCTACGACGCTGCAATACGTGTCACGGCTGCATTACTCTACTAAGGTCAAGGATATAGTACATCAAAGTGAAGACCAAATTCTCATTGAGGGTCGAGCGGTTGGGGTCTCGTCACGGTGTGAATTTCAACTCCTTCGTGGTGAGAGTGCCGACCGAACATCTGTCGACCCTAATGAAGGAAGAATTTCGGCCGAGAGGTGTAGTGTTCCGGCGATACAGATGCTGCCGGACACCGAGCGACACACGACGCCGACATCGGGTGAATTTGAGTTTATATTTTATTGTCTATTGATAGTATTTTATGTTAGCTATAAGTCTTATTAGTCCGTGTGGTGTCCGGATTAATATTAAAGCACCACTTCATCTCATACCGTCGATGGCGTAAAAGGCGACTAAGGGAATCTAAACCAGAGGGATGGGCAGCAGCGTCCCTTCTGTGAAACGGTAGCCATACTGCGATCACCAACCCGCCTGCCAAGCGTGGTGAGTATTGGCAAATTGCCCCCAAAATGATGATACGGTTGTGAAAACCTATGGGGGAGGCCTTTGTTCAACAGTGAACGTATAAATGGCCGATATGATAAGTCTTATTAAATTGTATTTTATTTTATGGGCCTTGATACCTGAAATAAATAATTAAATAAAAAAATAATATACTCATCATTTGGACGCCCATTTACAGCAGTGGACGTATAAGAACTGATGTGTATATATTGGTTCCAGCCAAGAGACTTCAATACCAGCCCTAAGCGTGGCTCTAATGCGTTTGACACACTTTGGTTTATTACATTCGCCGTCATCTCCTGCACGTATGGAGATGTTCCGAAAGTTGGCACAACTTGCAACGAGCAAATTTAATTATTTACCGACATAGCTTTTGCGGTCTTCGCGAACCACTGTGAGTTACAAATGACATGAAATATCGTGTAGGAATGTGTAATTATAAAGTATTTTTCAGCGCATTAAACACTTTTAAACGAATTACATCGTGTATATTATTGATTTTAATTTTTCCTGACGTTTCGAACACTTTGCAGGGTTCGTGGTCGCAGGATGACTCAGATGACAAGCGTCGTTACAGATTTAAAAAGTTATTTTATCTACCGTACAAAACTAATCGAAAATTGTTTTGATGCACGCAGTAATCACCATAGACTATACACTTAATACTGTAATTACTCTCAGTGTGTTGATGTTTTTTAGTGTGGTGTATTGTTTGGGACTTTATTATTTTAATAACTGGATTCTAAGCAGGTGAGATACCATGTCCAACCAACCATTTTCTCTATTAAAATTAGGATGTTTTTTGATTTCAATAGTCTCACGAAACATTCTAGTTACAAAGCGGTCCTCTTTCGCGAAGACTTGAGGTTGATCATTATTTCGGCCGAATGAATTCCACTGATGGAAACAGGCCTCAATAATCGCCACGCTTGGCAGTTCAGTTGGCGATCGCAGTTAAGTTGTTAATGTACTCGAAGGACGCTACTGCCCATCCTCACGGGATCAGATGGAGTTGTGCTATTCGTAGGCGGAGGTTGCTCAAAACGAAGAAAATGGTTATGTTTGTCTACGGTATGTTCACACACTGGAGACTTTGTGGAGCATCAAAACAGGCAAGACACTCCATATTTATTCTTTTTAAATCATATGATGTAACAATATTTTTGAGTACATTGTTCTCGAAATGAAGGTTTTGTGAATAGGAAAAGGAGCTAAACTAAACTTCCTAGAACTCTTTTTTTATATAAGCTGGTGAGAAAACGAGCTGGTCATTCACCTGGTGGTAAGCATCATGCCCGCCATGCTACCCAGGAGTGGTCCTGCGTGGCACCACACTGCGCTCGTCACCTCGAGACATTCGTTATTTAGTCTCTCATGCCCAATAATGTCACTAGCTACAGTGCGCTTCTAACCGGAGCACAGTAATGTCTGAAGTTTAAACACTACTGGTTGGCGGCAGAATATCTGGCACTGCGGTGGTACCTACATAGCCGGCCTCTTGCAATAAGTGACCTACCACAATTGTCCTTATGGTGTCCAGTTTAAGAATATAGCACCACTCCATCTCCTCCCGTGGAAGTAGTAAAAGGCAACTAAGCGACTCTAAACCAGCCAGAAAACTCTGCCAGGCGTGGTGAGTACTAGCAAATTCTCACCAAAATGGCGACACACGGCATGTAGCTGGCCGTTTATCGGGGAGGCCCTTGTTCAGAAGTGGACGTCTTTTTGGCTGATAAGATGATGATGATAATTTTCACACCTCAACCAATCCAGATATTTGTCTAGTACTCTACGTAGTTTAATGGATTCATCCTTCAGTTCAGCCTACACTTCCAAGCAACATAGGCGTTCTGTCGTGAAATGAAAATAACGAAATCAAGGCTCGATACAGCCATCGTGCGTCTGACAGCGGCGCTGGCGGCGGGCGTGCCTTCGAACCATTTGTTCCCTCACAATACACTCTCTGTCAATCACAATAGCGAAGACTTCCAACGCTTCATGTTTTCAAAATAATTCAAGATACGTTTCGAAGGAACAAGAATATTGAATGACGACAATTATGTTGAGCAAATATGTTCACTGTTGAAGACTCCAGTTTTAATAATTATACAATAAATTATATTCATATTTTCCTGTCGAATGAACTATTCAAAATGTCTGGTCATTTACAGTATTCGCGCATTCGGTATTGAGTACGCTCTTGAGACATGTTTATTATTCGTAAAGAATTGAGTAGGTACCTTCAGTAGGTGTGTATTTAAGGTATATATTTATTAAATAACGGATGTAAATGACAACGTAACGAAAATCGATACCTTGAAGTCAGTACGTGATTCTGAAACCTTCAACGTTATTGTTTAGTCATGATGAATTCGCGGAGTCTTTTTTCAATTTTTACTTATTGCAAACAACTTGTGGCGAACGAGCTCCTGGCGTTTCTTCAACATCGGCTAGGCGTCATGGATGAAGTTAGTATTCGTCTTGGAGTCGAGTTTCAGTGAAGATGAGATTCGCAGATGTAAGACGCTGTTGTGACGAAAAAGGAGAGAAGACTCTACATGACATCATACGTGTGTTGAAGGAGACTGCCCCGGATGACGTGCCTTCCTGGCAAAGGAGCTGTCAATGACAGTGGGCATGTCATTTTTGACCACGTCGATCTTAACATGCTGCTAAAGTATATCAGTATTCTGAATGCGAGGCTGGCCGAGATGCAGATCAAGATGAACGCATCGCAGAACATGATCTATGAGCAATGTGTTGAAATAGTGGAGTTACAACACAATCACAATATCACAATCTGTAGGTCAAATGAGTTCGCGACTCAAGTGAACAATTTCGTGGGGCGTGCAATGCATCGCATAGTTGCGAGTCAGCAAAATCAAACTCACCACCGGCCGTCGAATGTGCGGGCGATGCACTACCACCTCGCCCCGCCAAAACAGTGTCACCTCGCCTTGATTAAGCAGCTATCGCCATACAACCTCAATTACAACCGCATCGGCATCAACAAAAGACCAAGATGACATCAAAGAGCCGTACTGACCCGGTTCCTACTAAGATCACTCAAGTCTCTAGCAAAGGGCAGGCTGACAAGGAGGGTTTCGTGAAGCTAGGACATAAATGAAGACAGCCCACTTTTTTCGGTTGAGATGATGATGAATAACATATTTTAGGCATGATGACAACACGCTTTCGATACATTTGTAGAGTTTGGACCCAGTCGAAAGGATTGGCCAGTTCATGTAAGGCTGGGAAGTTGAAGAGTGAGAAAGAGAGAGAGTGAGAACATGGCCACACTGAATATAAATGCCTAAACGTGATATCCTTTTTTATTGACGTCTTTCTTCAGGATTTAATATCCTCTACAAGGAGGAACCCGGTCTTTTGATAGTCTTATGTGTCATGTGGTCATGTGTCCAATACGTAGAGGCCGTTTAGAGAAATATTAACTTTATATGAAATGTAATGGGACTCTAACCGACTCTCGAAATGAAATCAAATGATCATTTATTCAAAATTGACTAAGAAATTAGTTCTTTTTGAACTTCAACAAAAGACAGCACCCCATAAGCCCACCCTTCCCCGCTTCCTAGTGTTTAAGGTGGGGAGAAGAAACGGCGCAACAAACTCCCCCAGCAACACGTTAGTCTGTCATATAGGTACAATATTTTAAAATAGGTATAAGCTTCATATACAAAATAACAAAGAGAACGGTTACTTTTGGTAACTTTAGCTTATCTTGGCTTCATGGCTTTACTATATAAATGTTTATTTGTCCCGGATACTGTAGGAATATTGTATGAGATGTCAACAATAACGATACTGTCTAGTTCAATGGTTGTTATGTGGAGTGAAAACGTAAAGTATTTTGTTTTTAAAGTGAGCTGTCGTGGGGCGCCTGGCAGATGTGAAACACCGAAATTATTTTGTACAGACAATATGGAGAAAAGGATAGTTTATGAAAGGAAAGAAATATGGTATAATCAAAATAAAATATTCAGATTTTTGGAGATAAAGATGATTGTTTATTTTATAAATATTAATACAGAATTCCATCTCTTCCCGTTGGATTTTGTAAAATGAGAGTAAGGGACTCTAAAACAGAGGCATGGGCAGCAGCGTCCATTTTTTCAAACAGTAGCCATATGCGCTCAACAACCGGCCTGCCAAGCGTGGTGAGTATCGGCAAATACCCCCTGTATTTACTCACACATGTGGTCACCCATCCACAGACTGATCGCGCTAAGCATTGCCTAACCTCACCGGTCGTTTACCGGTCAGTGAGTGCCTATACTTTGTTGTTGTACTATTTTATTATTTCGCTTTAATCTCCAAGCGGCCCTGCGATGTTGATATTATTAAATCCAACGCATAATAACAATAGGACCATGAAATGTAATAGGTCTTATGTGGCCTTCTATCTTCGTGAACGTACCTCAGTGAATTCTTTAAATTAAAATCTACATAAAATAGTGCACACTCTACATAGTAAATAACATAAGCAAGTTTCCCAGTAATGTGTGCCGCTCGCGTACTTAGCATACGCTATCGCTACGGTGCTACACAGCTACGCGCTACGTGCTACGGCTCGGTTGGATGTCGCACAGATTGTCCCCGTGTCACCTTTCAGGTTAATGTCATCGGGCGCGTTGCGACCCGCCTTGCATTTTATGGAGAAAAACTATCGCTTGTTGCCTTGTTTTTGTTCTAGGAGCGATATTACGATGAAATGAAGTTGTCTTGCCTATAGGAAGTACTGGACTTTGTGTGTGTAATACTCATACATTGTTACTTCACGAGTCGAGCTTAAGGATTTTATTTCACTATTTACTTGTGGCCAGTTGCAATCACTGGCCAGTAAAAGATCGAGAAGGTTAAGCAACGTTTGGCACAGTCAGTCTTTGGATGGGTAGCTACATAGTGGTATTTAAAGTCAAAGTCAAAGTTTTTTATTTCAAATAAACCAAATATTGGCACTTATGAAACGTCAAAATCTAAGTTGCACGGTTCCAAATAGTGGATCTCATGGAGAAGAGCCGGCAAGAAACTCCATGGATACTCTTTTAAAACAATGGAGATTACAATGCTGATTGATACAAAAATGATTGTACAACAAATACCGAGAAAAATGTAGGTCAATGTCTAAAGATGGAACGTACCACGATAATATTTTTTTGCCGTGGCAGTTAACGGCTGACCAGTCCCAACAGACGGCTCCCGTTCACGAGCATAACGCATGCATCAGCATCGCTTAGCTCAACCATGTTGAAGGGAACCGAACGACCCGATACACAACTCCACCATCAGCAAGACATTTTAGTGAGCATGACAGACCGATACTACCAGGCAAAAGACACAATCAAAATTAAGTACTAAATATATATCATCAATGCCTACATAATGCTCACACATTTACGGTTTTATAAGAATATTATAATTTGATGTCACAAGAACAATATTAACAATAACAAATAGTCAATCAATGTATATAAGTAAATTTACATTTTTTGTTTTTATGTTTTAAATGAGTCAAGTCAAATGTCAATTTATTAACTATAAGTAAATAACATAAATATTTGCAATTTTAAATGCTTTAATAGAAATGTCAAGTTATTTTTACAATAATAATATAATTAATTCCAATTTGTAGACATTATGCCTTTGATTGCAAGTTAAAACACTTGCAATCATGTCAATTATCAGACGTTATAAAATAAATGATACAGCGCCAGAGGGTCGCAGTGTGCAGAGGGGAATCGTTTGCCACACATCTTTATCATCGATGTAATGCTGTATGTTATAGTAGGCTTTCAATATTAAAACGCACTTAATCAAAGATTTGAATTTTAGTTCTGGTAAATCGGTAATACTAGAAGGAATTTTGTTGTAGAATCTAATACTGTTTCCCATAAACGACTTGCTGGTTAACTACGACTAAGTCTAAAGCCAGGCAAGACAAGCTTGTTCTTATTGCGAGTATTTAGGTTATGCACGTCACTTCTTTTATTGAAACTAACAATGTCTTTGCGGATATACATAATATTTTGGAATATATACAAGGATGGCAAAGTTAGTATGTTTATCTCCTTAAATAGTTCCCGGAGTGACTCACGAGAGCCCATATTATAAATAGCTCGGACTGCTCTTTTTTGTAATATAAAAATAGTCTCGACATCGGCAGCCGATCCCCACAGTAAAATTCCGTAGGACATAAAACTGAACATCTCCCATGCTTCGGATGGCACGTAAAACTGACGGTCCCGGTTGTTGTATTTAGACGGTAGTCGTTAAGCCAAGTCGGAGTCCGTCGGAGGCCATTGGGCGACTTGATTACTTCTGACACAAAATTACTACTAACTAACAAACAAAAAGGAAAAATATCACCATTTATCTGGTAGAGGACCAATTTGAACTCACAAAAAAAAACTGGAACTTTTTCTTCACCTAATGCATACAGAGAAAATGAAAACAGAACTATTCGCCTGTTCTCCTACTCCAGTGCATTATTTACTGTTAATACAACCTCCCAGATCGGCTTCTATAACTAGAGTAAGCACATGATAGCTTACAACGCCCTAAATTCGTGTCCACAATGACCTAGTTCATGCTACCGCAGTAGCCACAGCGAACCTCGAACTGCAACACAAACGGAAACCAATAACCAATGTCCCAGATTAATGCGTTATGATCGCTAGCGATTACCTGTAATTATAGAATTTACACACAACACAGCATAAATAGGTGCAGAAGTTCTGGGCGCGCAGATTGGGTAGTCTGAGTGTTCATACCGAGCGACCCCCGGGAAGACGGCGGCACGTACGCGGTCACGTGCCGCCGTGTGCGCAGCACAGCGCACAGCGGGACTTGGGGGGTTCCTTTACAGTCCTCCCCGAGAAGTGCCTGCGGGACGGCCTTTTTACAGTCACCTTCCCTCCGCTAGAGAGGTGACCGCTTTACAGTCATCCCCTGCGAGATGTGCCTAAAGACGTGGCACCAATGGGGGGCTCCAGTGTGATTATACGAGGATCTGGAGCCTCCCTTAGGTGCCGAAAAAGACCGCTCCAGTGGTTTTAGCCGGTAGGAGTCCGGCATACCCCTTCGCACTTCCCTGGAGCGAAGGAAGTTCATGAAGAAATTCCACTGGGTACCAATTAAAAAATAATTTTGGCGTAATTGTCGGGCACCCAAGAAAATTTAATTTTATACTAGGTTCATTGTTATTTTGTTTTTACCACCCTACTCAACTTTTTATTTAACCTTTGTTGTAGCGATTATCATGTGTTAATTTCTTACAACGCATTTTAGAATGAACCTTCTGCATTTGGTTCTGTCGAGTATAGCACGCAGATATATTTCATAATGAGATATTAACTGACAAACATGATTAGTTATGTGCACTGACTTTAATGACATAGTATTAGATGCTTCTCGCCCCTTGAGAATGTTTAGATAATCTTAGTTATGGGGTGGGAGTAAGTGGCTGCAGTTCTTATATACATACATATTATCTTAGGCTCATAGACCAAAAACGCTCATTGAGCCAACAAATCTACCACAACGCGTGTCTATATTACAATATTGGATAAAAAAACTATAATGGTGGCATTGGGTGGCCCAAGAGCCACCTCAGCCGCACCTTAACCTACTACGATAGTGTTCGATCGCTTAATCTGTTTTTTCGGTCTTTGGGCCTAACATACATATATGTATGTGTAGGCACATAATAGTTACAACGAGTGTAACCCTTAACAAAAATGAAAGCCACATATTCTACCAATTATTGATTTCCTTGTATTATACCATACCTGGGAACCGACTGGTTATGGAGACATTGAAGGTCAAACTACATATTTTTTATAGAAAGAAAACAAAAGTACAGTTTATTTTTGCGGACACGTCGACGTACAAGTACAGATTCAAAGATAAAAATTGCACTTAAATCGAAACTACAACATGATAACTAAACGCTTAAAAACTAACACTGCATTAAACCAAATGCGTATCCGCGCTGGCAACACTGTTATTATATTTTGACAAAATGGCCAAAAAACTTTGTAACCAGGCCAATTATAACAATAATATTTTGACCAAAGACTAAACACATTTTTGTCTGTGGCCAGAAACCAGAAAGAAATACCAAAATAAAACAATGCCTACAGTACATAGTACAGTAGTTACATAATAACCTACGGTCATAGGGAAACTGTGCGTCGCATCTTCGCAGAACATAGGTTGTTGCTCAGCATAGTACTGTGGCATCACAACGAGCCATCAGTGCTGATTTTCAGCAAAAGCTTCAGTGTATGCTTTAACTTTAAAAATAATGAAAATCGTAAATGTTATAGTGTCGTACTACACGTCCCCCGTCCCGTGCAATACAATACAGTTGGAAGAGTGCGGTACAGTGCGCACTACAAAAAAAAAAGTTTATTTTAAATACCTACAATAAGTCGCTACTTAGCAAATACTTTTCTCTATGTCACTTGGTTGCCGGTGTGGTGTTCGAATTAAGCCTACAGCACCACTCCATCTCCCGTGGATGTCGTAAAAGGCGACTTAGGGACTTTAATCCAGAGGGATGGGCAGCAGCGTTCCTTCTGTGGCCAACAGTCCAACGGTAGCCATACTGCGCTCACCAACCCGCCTGCCAAGCGTGGTGAGTACTGACAAAAAGTTACATCATCATTCATCATCATTTCGGACGAATGAAGTCCACTGTTGGACACTGGGTTCCCTCAAAGGTCTCCATAACGACCGATATCGGTGTGTTGTGTGCTTATCGAGGGGTTTTGCCATAATCGCCACGCTTGGCAGGCGGGTTGGCGATCGCAGTTGAGTTGTTAATGTATTCGAAGGACGCTGCTGCCCATCCTCCGGCTAATCCCTTAGTCGCCTTTTACGACACCCACGGGATGAGATGGGTTGGTGCTATTCGTAGCCGGCACCACACAGCATGAATATAGCATGAATAATAATAAAATAGTGATGTTTTTCTTTTCTGAAATTTATCCGCGATACCAACTTTATTCCCATTTATTCGAATTTTTTATGACTCTTTATTTTTTGTGTAATCATTTCTTAATACAAATACAAAAAAAGAAATAGCGAAAGAAACTCCGTCCCAATCGGGTGTCCATAAGACACCTCTCAATTTATTCTCTTACACTCAGTATAACTATATAACAAACTTTAACCTCTTTTAACGCACGTACATTAGAACGTGTGGTGTCCGGATTAAGAATGTAGCACCACTCCATCTGCTCCCGTGGACGTCGTGGAAGGCGACTAGGGGAATCTGAACCAGAGGGATGGTTGGCAACGTACCTTCTGTGAAATGGTAGCCAAACTGCGCTCACCAACCCGCCTGCCAAGCATGGTGAGTATTGGCAAATACCCCCCAGAATTATGACACAGTTGTGAAAAACTATGGGGGAGGCCTTTGTTCAGCAGTGGACGTACAAATGGCCGATATGATAGGATGATGACATAAGAACTCACACCGGTTTTTAAGCGCTCCGTGTCGCGGGTGCCAAGCAACAAATATTGCCCGCACAGAACAAATATAGAATAGAATAGAATATACTTTATTGTACACCATTTGGATCTTAAAAATAAAACTTAAAATATTAACATAATGTACAATGGGCGGTCTTATCGCTAAAAGCGATCTTTTCTAGACAACCTTAGGATGGACAAGAAAGTCACGAAAAATAATATTGGGGTAGTCCGTGGTGTACGGATAAGTAGATGATAGTACTAAATATTTAAAACAAATCTCATAATAATATAATAGATACATATATAAATACATACATTTTAGGTAATTATGAACACAGAAAAGTGATATAGTCAAATAAAACGCAATGTGATAACAATGAAATAGCATAGACAAATTACACGTTTAAGAGGACAGATAATGTTTTTTATTAAGTTTTTAAAGGAGGGTAATGATTTGGCAGCTCTCACTGACACTGGCAATGCATTCCACGACCGTATAGCCTGAACTGTAAAAGATTTATCGAAGAATTTGGTGGAATGAATTGGCATCTGAAGTCTCAAGTTCTCCGATGATCTTAAGTATCTCGTGTGTGTGTCATGAAGGAACTTAAAACGTTCTTTAAGATAAAGGGGTGTTGTGGGATTAAATAAAATGCTGTAAAGCAAAAATAGAATATGAGTATTCCGGCGAAGTCGTATTGGAAGCCACTTGAGCTTATTGCGAAATATCTGTATGATCTACAAATAGTTCTCTTGTATCTGGGTGTTTGTGAAATTTAAGTCTGTGAACTGTACCCACGATACAGGTAGAAATACTTGTGCGGGGCATTGTAATAAAATATAACACCCCATCTAACGGAGGTAAGGTGACTGTAAAATGGTCATCGTCCAGGCACTTCTCGGGAGGATTGTAAAGGATCCCCCCACGCCTCGCCGTGCGCTGTGCTGCCCACACCACGGCATATGACCACATGCTCACCACCGTCTTCCCGGGGGTATTCTAGTCAACCTAGCCTTATTTAAAACGTCATCAGATCACGTGTCATTACAAACACATACAATACTACATACATGTCAGCTACACGACCGACGGCGAGCAATCAAACGCCAATCATTACGCGATGACTGACATCATGTTGACGAGCTGTGGTGTTTGTTCTGTCTGCATGTCAACATAGGGTGAATTTAATTGTGATATACGTCCTGTTAGGCTATGTTGGTCGTACTCCGGTAAAAAAGGCCAACCTATTTATTTTTGTTTACTGAGGAGAATGTCCTTTTCTTCAGAGGACGAATTTGATAGGAATCAAAATTTTATAGTGGTATGCCCCTCATTGAATTTCTTTGTCTAATGTAAAATTTATAAATAAAATTTTTATGGGTCGAAGGAAATATTTTTTGAAGTGTAACTTCTTTTGGGGACCGCAAATTGCACTTAAAGCAATATTTATTGCGTATGAAAGCAATCAATGTCTTTATTATATAATGAATCGAGCAAAAATGCATTTAGAATTGAACTTGCCAGATATCACATCTTAGACAAACATATTGGATGACGCAGTATGCAAAGAAATTTGATTGAATCTTAGAAAAGATATTGGACGAGAGTGGCATGACGCAGTCGTCAAAGAAATTTTATCATAATCGCCACGCTTGGCAGGCGGGTTGGCGATCGCAATTGAGTTGATAATGTACTCGAAGGACGCTGCTGCCCATCCTCCGGCTAATCCTATAGTCGCCTTTTACGACACCCACGCGATGAGATGGATTGGTGCTATTCGTAGCCGGCACCTCACAGCTAATACGTTAATTACCTTACAATAATTATTAAATAACTGACTTCAATCAGAATACATCATCGTAACAAATTGTAATTACAGATAAAGAAAGACAATTCTGGATTGATAACATAACAATAAATAGTAAAAATTACGTTTGTTATAAATATTGAGCAAATACGATTTAAAGTTATTAATCTTTTCCTGAAATACATTTTTTTAACCTTGCCCCACACTAGGATTTCTCCTGTGTCGTGGGTGCGTTAACAAACACAATACACCCAGACCCGGAACAACTACCTGCAGATCGTACAAATATTTGTTCCGTGCGGGAGTCGAACCCACGAACCGTTGCGCAGCAGCCGACTGTCTCATCCACTCTACCAACCGTGCCGTCGAAAAAATCAATATGTATAGTACTTTATTCTAAATCTGGGCACCATACGGTCTAAATCAGCTGTATTTACCGGGAGCGACGCTGTGCCCATGACTGAGTCGCAATGATTTTACAGGTCGCTGCGAATATTAACAATTACAGAGCAATATTAATACCACGCATCCCATAATCTACAGACATGATACAATATACTTTGCGTGTGAGTCTACTTACTTACGCGTAGAATACCGCCAACACTCGTGTTTAGAAGTTGGGAGCGATCTGTGTTATTGTGAATAAAGTAACACAACATATAGGGAAATCTCGCTGGGGAGTTAGTTGAGCTTTTCCTTCTCCCATAGCTGAAAGCCCAGCCCAGCCAAGTCCAGCCTGATTGCCAACAGTCAAGGGCAAGCGAATGATTCTGTATACTGTATCCTTTCGAGTTCGTCTCATATTTTTTTTTTTTTACATTTGATTTAGTAGTTTTTTAAACCAGCTATAATGAACAGGTTAATAGACTGCGCTTATCTAGATGATGTCTTAATAATTTCGATTCCTCTCATATTAGACAATCGATTTGAGTCATTCTTATTTTTAGTGTTAAATACTGATACCAAATTAGTATACACAAATACAATACTTACATTTATATACAGTAAAAAGAAACAAAAAAAATACCGACTTCAAAAACCCTACACGATATAAAAATATTAAAGACACAGAGTGGAAAAAAAACTTTATTTATACCATTTAAACCATTTATTTTGCCACACACAAAATATACAAATAATAAGTAAAAAGTACAACAGGACACAGAATAATACAGTATACATGCTAAAATTATATGTGTAGCAAGGGAATCAGCTCAGTATTTGCTATGCACATGTGCACAGCACTGATTTTCAGCTGGCCCCTTCCATTTAGATAAACTTGAATAAATTCACGCGCACAAAAAAGAAAGTGTAAATAAAAGTACCAAAGACATTCAACATAGACTAACACATATCTAAGCTAACCGATTCTACAGTGTAACAGTATTTAAAAATAAAGCAATAAACCAAGTAAAACTATCAACCAGCGTACTACACAATAATGACTACATATAAGAACACCAAGCACTACATGATGAAATTATAACTATATATGTAAGTATAACATCTTACACGAGATAGACGGACGCACAAATTTCTGCTACGGTAACTTTAACTTTTGATTACATAAAAGTTCTCTAGTGATATGCTTTTTCAAAGTCAGTTGGGACAATACATTATGATGTCGGGCGGGGCCAGGTATGCCCAAACCGTAGTTCATGCAGACCAACGAGAAGTTATATTTTATATTTGGCCTCTTCCCTTTTGTCGATCAATCTTTCTTTCTCTCTCTCTCTCTCTCTTTACTATATCCATAGTGTATTCATCTCATTCTCTTACAAATTAAACAAAATACAAAGTTTCACTTCTACCGCGTGTGAGCTCACACGACATTTTTTATAACTGTGCTGATTCAGAAAATACGACGATTATCACGATGTTATATAACATTGATACATTAATGAACAAACAGCCCCAACAGTATATCATAAATCACAACCACACACCATACAATAATTACATAAAGCTGTTTACAAACGGCATTATGATTGACGCGCGTAATCGCGTCACACGCAAACATTTGCGGTGTAAACACGGCCTAACACACCTGGGGCACGTTACCTTGTAATAATTATGTTATTGATTGTTAATGTTCCACCTTTACCTTGTTCTTACATTTATTCACTATCTAAATATGTGTTGGAAGCAGGTGTACTTGGTAATTCAGATATAATATAATAGCAAGTTATCATCACCGTCCTTATCATAACAGCCACAAGACTTTGAACTATTAGAAGTTGAACGCTGCGAATCGTGCGAGAGGGTGTAGTACTTTTTGTCGCTCCGTCGCACTCTTTACATACTCGACTACTCGGCGACACATCAAGCTATACAAAACCTGTTTAGTTTGAGCGCGCGGCACACGCCACCATGCGGTGCTCTATCCGTGACACACATATACATATGTATCCTATACGTATATATTTTGTAAGTAAGTTTAGGTCATCGGTTATTACATAATTTTTTATTTACGCTGCGCCTGAGTGCCTGTAAATCTATTATTATTTATTATAAATTTATAGTATTAGCAAAAACGATGACTATTTAGGAAATGTTGCTAAAGTCTATAGGAGTTAAAGTAGATATGTAAAGGTTTTAGATATTAGTTTAAAAAAGGCTATATTTCTCACTACTGGCCACGGGCCTTTTCTCAGGATGAGAAAGGTAACGCCTTAGTCCGCCACGCTGGCCTAGTGCGGATTGGCAGACTACACACACCGTTGAGAACATTATTGGAGCCCTCTCAGGTGTGCAGGTTTCATCACAGTGTTTTCCTTCACCGTTAATATTAACATATTCATATGTTAAGCAAGCTTTACTTATGAATATGACATTATCCAGCCGGCTGAGAATACCACCACCCCATCTCATCCCGTGGGTGGCATATCAGGCGACTATGGGACTAGCCGGAGGATGAGCAGCAGCGTTCTTCGAGTACATTTATAACCTAACTGCGATTGCAAAAGGGGGGGTTCTAATGAACACACAACACAAACCCATACCGATTGGTCTACGGGGGAGGCTTCTTTTTTTTTAAACTTTGCCCCACGGTAAGATTTCTCTTGTGTCATGGGTGCGTTTACAGACACAAATTCCACAGACAATACACCCAGACCCGGAACAACTATCTGCAGATCATACAAATATTTGTTCCGTGCGGGAATCGAACCCAGAACCCAGAGCGCAGCAGCCGACTGTGTCAGCCACTGCACTGACCAGCAGTGGACGTTTTTCGGCTCAACTGATGATGGTGAATGATGACTGCATACTTGATGTACTTTGTTAGAGTAGATTTTCTACAAAAATTAGTCTAAAGACATTCATTAGTATGAAGTTACATGTTTTACCAAGAAAATTATTTAAAATATAAACGTGCATTGTGGTGTCTCAACAATTTAAAGTGAAATTCACGATAATTTTGTCTCTAGCTGCTACAGAGATATGTATTTAGACGATATGAAACGATGCTCTTTTGAAATAACAATGATTCTATTAGGATTCCGTCCAGTGGGTCCGCAAATTTACTATCACTTGTTTAAAGCGTGCGGCAAAATCCGTGTGGTGTCCGAATTAAGAATATAGCACCACTCCATCTCCTCCCGCGGATGTTGTATAAGGTGACTAAGGGACTCTTAACCACAGGGATGGGCAGCAGCGTCTATTCTATGGAACAGTAGCCAAGTAAAATGACGACACACGACATGTAGCTGATCGTCTTATGGGGGACGCTTTTGTTCAGCTGTGGAAGTTTATATATATATTTATATTATATTATATGTAAATAAATGAATTTTAAATATAGGGGGCAATATAGAAAATTAAAGAATAAAGTTTTGCAAACTGTACCGTGTAACATATGAAATGGAAGGGCTTGTTGTGAGGGTCTCAAATGTATTTATTTTCTTATTTGAAAATAATAGTATTAAAGTTATTTATGAAAATGGCCGAGAGTTGAAAATTCCCCCCCGCCACTTTATCTCCGAAATTACTGAGCCTAAAATTCTGAAAAAAATATGGGTAATAGCTCATTACTTACAGATTACAATTACCTATACTACACTAAGAAGTCTATGGTCTTAAAACAACATGGTAAATCTTTCAATATTGTGCGTACAAACTTACGTTTGTGGTTGGAATGTATGGGAAAACGGGTTTTTCAACTACGATGTTAAGTTTGTTCTTGGGATAAGTTATTGGTACAACACCGAATCCAAAAATAGACAATATATTCAGCAATTTTGAAACCCTCTCCACGCGACTTCAACTCGCACTTGACCGGTTTTTTTCAATTACCCGGGCTCTTGCAGTAATTGGCCTACCACCGGTAAATGATGTTTTTTTTTTAAACGTATTGTTTTCCAACATTATATGTACGGAACCCCTAACGCTGCGGCTACGGCTTGCGTATTCATGTTCCTTCCCAAAGTCAGTCTCGTATCGCTGGGTTTAGTTTCAGTAATTCAGCTGAAATAAGTTTATTTCTTGCTTATCTTCTTACACAATAAACATTTCAATTGGGATCGTACCCTTATCACGCGAGTTAAAATCTAAGCGAAATACGAGACCGCTGTACAATGCGGGATAAAAAGTAAGCAATCGTTTAGTACAGGGACGGATTGCGGCTAGAGCTGTGGGTGCATGGGATTGGGTGCTAAGAACAACTAGGCTATCGTTTCGACTATGATGGAGTGCGATCGGATGTATGCATGGTTGTAGGTGTATGAAATATGTATACAACACCGTTGTACATCATTTCGGCCGAGTGAAGTCCACTGCTGGACACAGGCCTCCCCCAAAGATCACCACAACCACCGATATGGATTTGTTCTCGCTCATTGGGGGGTTTTGCCATAATCGCCACGCTTGGCAGGCGGGTTGGCGATCGCAGTTGAGTTGTTAATGTACTTGAAGGACGCTGCTGCCCATTCTCCGGCTAATCCCTTAGTCGACTTTTACGACACCCATGGGAGGAGAAGGGGTGGTGGCATTCTGAGCCGGCACCACACGGCAAACACACCGTTGTACAATATGAGATAAAAACTAAGCTATAGCTTGCTATAGCATGGGATTGGGTGCTAAGTTGTAGTATGCAAAGACCTTAAGACGTGTCCTTTTTTCTTTTTTATTGGTGTCCAGTAGAAATTCTACATTGAAATTCATTCGCCCTAGGGAAGGGCGATTTGGTATGCCGGACTCCTACCGGCTAAAACCACTGGAGCGGTCATCTTCGGTACCTAAAGGGGGCTCCAGGTCCTCGTATGATCACACTAGAGCTGCCCACTGGTGCCACGCCTATATTTCTGAGATTTGAGATCTGAGAGAGAGTCGGGGGGATTGTAAATTATTATTTTTTATTTTAACCGGAGCGTCCCTGTGCACAGTGCTATGCGCACACGGCTGCTGCCAAACCTAGGAAACTCTTTGAGTATCGAGCTGATTTATAGGGTCTAATACGAAATGTAGAAGCTTTAGTAGCGAAATCCACTCCGTCATTTCAAGATGATGTGTACAAGTGTCTGTTGGGATGTCATGATTGAATAAACGATTCTATTCTAAAACAAGCAACGATGTATTAATCTCGATTTATCTATATACAAATATTATAGTACTAACACCCAAATTCCCAGAACGAAAGGTAGCCATTTCTTTTGAGAAAGTTTTCCTGAAGTATTTTATAAATTATAAATATATCTTATAAAATACGCAAGTCAAAAAATTGAATAACGGAGTATATCAGGTTTTATATTCTTAAAGTATTTATTGAATTTTCTTGTAAGAGAAAACATAAAATTCAATACAATCTAAAATTTACTGTATATTCTCGAATGGTTATTGTAGTGATTACAATATAGGGTGTGTAGCAATCCTGAGGTGAGAGTTTACACCGGTGCCCTTTTGTATCCTCATGGTGCCTCCCGGGGCTCCAACGGAACTGCGAGGGCTTTATATTGTTATAATAATGTCGCAATAAACATTTAAATGGCTCTATCAGCCCATTTAGTTTCATTAGTTTCAGTATATTTGCGGAATATGTGCAAACAAGATAAGAATATGAGATTTTAGTCACGTAAACAATTTTCAGGAACTTATGAGGAGCTAGACTTAAGTTGCAACGTTCCAAGAACTCTACATCTTTCATTCCTCGGGAGAAGAACGGGCGACATGCTTTTTGAATCATTATTGTGTTAAGTGAGGACAACGAGGGAGTAGAGGGTTTAAGCTAATTAAAAGTGTAGTAAGTCTGTTTAGTGTAGACTAAACAGACCTACTTGTAAACTGATTTATTTGAATTTAATTAAATTTAAATTTAATGATTTAATTCAGGCATCGAGGCCCATAAAATAAAATTCAATACAATAATACAATATAAAACTTATAACGAACATAAAATGCTATACATAAATAATAACATATAAACACTAATTCACACGACGATTCGGCGTCGTGTCGCTCGGTGTCCGGTGCTGGCCTCTGCATCGCCGGAACACTACACGTCTCGGTCAAAATTCTTCCTTCATTAGGGTCGACAGATGTTCGATCGGCCCTTTCACCACGAAGGAATTGAAATTTACGTCATCATCGTGACAAGATCCCAACCGCTCGACGCCGTTTATACCGTGTGGTGCCGGCTACGAATAGCACCAACCCATCTCATCCTGTGGGTGTCGTAAATGCTGACTATGGGATTTGCCAGAGGATGGGCAGCAGCGTCCTCTTCGAGTACATTAACAACTCAACTGCGTTCGCTAACCCGCCTGCCAAGCGTGGTGATTATGGAAAAACCCTCCAATGAGTCGTTGTGGTGATTTTTGGGGGAGGCCCGTGTCCTGCAGTGGGCTTTATTCGGCCGAAATGAAACTGCTTTAAACCCAGCACTTAGCGTTCATATTCTTGTGTAAGGTATAAAGGATAGTAAGTACTATAGCTCTGCCTATGCTGGCAGGTGTTTTGTCAGTCGATCTTGAGATACAGTGACGTGCTGCCATGTACTACTCAACTAGAGAAAACATGGACGCGGAATTTCCACTACAACGCCAAAACTCCGGATTGTTTAGACCACAGACTGGTATTTGGGAAGAACTATTGGCCGAATGGCAATGCAGGTGGGACATGACTATCAAGGCCGTGACCTATACCAGTTCTTTCCATCCGTTCGTGAGTGGCTGTCAAGTGCACGGTTGGAAGTTGAAGTTGTAAACTCCCATTTATTGTGCCTATGACCTATAATTTTTTCTCTGTCTCCTGCTTGCTACGGAGGGAAGTGGAACGTATATTCTTTCCTACTCCTCCTTTTTCTTTTCTGATTAATTTCGGTGCGGGTTCCAAGACAGTTATTCATTCTCTGGGACACACCGAGCTTCATTGATAGCTATTATTTCCAGCAGGTTGCCATTGTAGAGCCAGGTTTACAGGAGTTGCAGTAGTTGGTAACGTATGGCGGGGTTCCAAATAAATAAATACCCTTATTGTTCATTTTTGATTAAATTGTCATGGCAACAATAAGCTGATCCACCTCAACAGACGTAAGAGCTGCAGCCCATTTACGAGTATGGCGCATGCATCAGCATTGTTTAGCTCAACTATACTTTAGGGAATACTAGTGACCTCATACAAGATGTTGTTATCAGCAGGACATTTGATTGAGCATGACATACTTAAACTATAATTTCAATTTAACAAACTCAGCAGTAGCTAAGAACCCAGACTGTACCCACTTACAGTATAAAATCTAAATAAATTTGTTGCTTATATTTATTTAAAACAATACAGTATATCTGGGTTTACTTACTCATAAAGAATATACTCGAATGATTAATTCACAGTTCTTGATATCGTTTAGCGTTTGTTCGACAATCGTGCCACTTCAAACATAATATTGATCTTACCATAATCGCTTTTGAGATGCCTTTAAGTTAATTTCGTTGTTATCTCTCAAAATATGATGGTACGATGTTCTATTAAGTATTACTTGATCACTTAATATTTTTATCATCAGTATGCAGGTTATGTAAGCTGTATACACTAGTAGTAATAGTGATAATACAGTCATTCGACTGACACACAAACCCAAATTGATGAGTTAATAAATATATATAATTAATGTTCTTATCTGTCTCTTTCAATCACTCTTCCTTCTGTTTGAAATCTGTCGCTACTCAATCTCATTCATAAGCAAACTGACAAAATGGACCCAGAGTAATTATACATATATGATCCATTTCATCATCATTGTCATCATACATCATACGTCCACTTCTGATCAAAGGCCTCCCCCACAGATTTTCACAACGAGCGGTTACATGCCACCCTTATCCAACGACTCCCAGCGACCTTCACCAGGTCGTCTGTCCACCTTGCTGGAGGTCATTCCACGCTGCATTTTCCAATGCGCGGTCTCCGCTCGAGAACCTTTGTGCCCCAACGGCCATCAGTTCTACGAGCAATGTGCCCTGCCCATTGCCACTTCAGTTTACTAATCCTATCAGCTATGTCAGCAACTTTAGTTTTTCTACAGATCTCCTCATTCGCATGATCCATTTGGTCATATATATTTTATCTTGTTGATAATAAGTTATCTTTGTCATTTTGTACAAGTCTAAATAAAATATTTTCTTTAAAAATAATAATCAAAATATAACAAAAATAAATGATTTTCTGTCGTCTTTCTTTCTTTATATGAGGCCTACCTCCAGTTGACCTAGTGTTTTAGCGCATCTTAGAAGAAGCCTAACGTTGACGTCACATTTCTTATATACACCCGCGACCGCCAGCTCCGTCCCTGTGCTGCCGAGTACGTGTAGTGCTGTCCCGCGGAGCAAAGCCGTGTGGACACACACGAGTCTCTCCCGCACGGCGCCGCCTCCAGCGAACACACAATGGTGTAGCGCCGTTTGTTTAAATATTCGTTAGTGGGTTTCTGTGTACGTACACGACTATTGCGTTTATATACTTTGTGTGTGGTGTCCGGTTTTAGAATATAATACCACACAATCTCCTCCGGTTGGTGTCGTAAAAGGTGACTCTGAACCATCCATCGCTTTCCTAATTAATTATTTTGTTTAATTGACGCGGTACTTGTCTGGTATTTTAAGTATGTCATGAACACTTAAGTGTCCTAATGCTAATGGATACGTCGTGTATCGGTCGCTGTTGTCCTACATGATGGTTGAGCTGAGCGAAGCTGATACATGCGTCATGCTTGGGAACGAGTGCCGTCTCTTGGGATTGGTCAGGTTAATGCTATTATGACATTTCAATCATGTTATTTTATAAATATTATAATCAAAGTTGTTTTATATTTTTATATTTTGGAGTTTTGGAATTTTTTAATGGAAATAAATTATAAGTGTATTTAATTTATGACTCACATTGTACTATTATTTAGTACCCTTATGATTTGAGTTGATAATAACAATAAGTTAACATAAGTACATTTAATTATAATAATTTATTATTTTCAGATTTAACAGTGTAAAATGGACATTATATAAAACATTAATTGGTTTTGTAGATTATTATGTTTGAAAAAAGCATTGGCAGAAGCTTTTAAATGTATAAGATCTTTAAAAAAAAAGTTTACGCTCTTGGCCCTGACATTGTACTGATTTTACTTTGAAAATGTCAGAGGTCGATTAAGGAGGTGGTCTGCCAACGTTTCAGTTACCTGTTTTTGGTCTCCACTTGGTTGGCTTTGGTCCATCTGTTGTCTGCATCTCGGCAGAAATTTCATCACTGTATATAGTAGCCAGCACCAATCTCGATCGTTGGCATTCCGTTTTTCTTTTTTGGGGAGAAGAGCGAAGGGTATATCGACCTCTTACCGGCTAAAACCACCCGGGTGGTCATCTTCGGCACCGAAAGGAAGCTCCATCTTTAGAAATAATGATAGTAGCCTATTGGTGCCACGCTTATAGGCATATCTCAACGACTATAAACTGGCCATGGGAGGCGGCTGTAATGAAGCCGTCCCCAGGCACATCTTGAGGATTGTACAGAATTCTTTGTGGCTGTACAGCTTTGGTATAAGTTGCACTGCGCACATGTACAATTTTATGCATTTACGGCATCGGGATCGATCAGAACTGGAAAACAAAAACGAATCATTTGAATATTATTAAAAGGGTTGACTATTTCACACTCCAAAGAACCGTACAAATTAGGTAATGAAATAATAATCACACTTCAACTGCTCGTAGAACTGATGGTATGGATGGCACTAAGGTTCTCGAGTGGAGACCGCGCACCGGAAAACGCAGCGTGGGACGACCTCCAACGAGGTGGACAGACGACCTGGTGAAGGTCGCTGGGAGACGTTGGACGAGGTCGGCATAGTACCGCTCGTTGTTTGAAATCTAAGGGGAGCCTTTGTTCAGCAGTGGACGTCCTGTGGCTGATATGATGAATCACACATCCAATTCCAATTTTAATTTAATGATTCTATCTTTTTGACGATTTGATTCTGCCAATGTCAAGTATAGGTAATTGTACGATAAAACAATATATACGAGTATAACGAAATAAGTTCTAAGAATTGCCAAATGTAGGTAATACTGTATTTAGTTCGATAAACAAGGGTCTAACTGCCAGTTGGTTAACCATACTTCAAAAGAGGTCACCATTGCTACAGAACACACCCTAATGAAACCTTTTACCAGAACTGTGTTATAAGGGGACAGAATTGTGACTACTCGTGCTACAGACGGCTACATATCAAGCTTTATAATCCAGTTTACCCTGACGTCTCGTTGTACAGAAAGCCTATACAATGCGAGATCAGCTTATACTGGATATATTTAGCTTGATCTGTAGCCGTGTGTGTACATACAGACGTAATTTAATTAGGAGGACCGTGGGATTAGTTGTCTAGATACTTTAATAAAATTGATGGCACTGAAGTTAGGCCAACTGTTAGTTGCGATTAGTAATCAGTTTCTGCTTAACTTCCACTATACTTGTCCCACGGGAGCTTAACTTGAACTTAACTAACGCGTACGGTGTGTATGTAGTAGTATTTTAGTTAAATTACTTAAAATACGTGTATTGATTGCGGTTTATATGTTTGTTACAATTCTTATCTGTGTAATAATAGCTATTTTTTTTTTAAATCTTTGCCCCGCACTAGGATTTCTCCTGTGTCGTGGGTGCGTTACATACATGAATTCCACACACAAAACACCCAGACCCGGAACAACTACCTGCAGAGCAAACAAATATTTGTTCCGTGCAGGAATCGAACCCACGACCTGGAGCGCAGCAGTCGACTGTATCAGCCACTGCACCATGGAGGTCTTAGAAGGTGATTAAAAGTTCTCTAAATCAGAGGGATGGGCAGCAGCGTCCCTTTAATGGGACAGCAGTCATTCTGCGCCCACCAACCCATCTGCCAAGTACCCTGCGTTATGATGACACAATTGTGGAAATCTATGGGGAGTCCTCTGTGCAGCAGTGGACATCCTTTGGCTGATATGATAAACAATCATCATCATCATCATTTCAGCCGAAAAACGTCCACTGCTGGACAGAAGCCTCCCCCAAAGATTATGTGCTCATTGGGAGGTTTTGCCACAACCGCCACGTTTGGCAGACGGGTTGGCGATCGCAGTTGTTATAATTGTACTCGAAGGACGCTGCTGCCCATCCTTCGGCTAATCCCATAGTCGCCTTTTACGACACCCACGGGAAGAGATGGGATGGTGGCATTCTTAGCCGGCACCACACGGTAACAATGGCGCGGTGGAATGAAAAGGATGATTACAATGTTATAGTTTGAAGGTGGAGTGATTCGTGAGACAGATTCATTTGTTGTGTTACTTTATGTTCATCGCTATACAGTTTAGAGCATGAAAATTGGCATCCAAGGCATAACTGCAGTACGGATGACTTAAGTTTGCCGATCAAACGAAATCTATCCAATGAAATATTATACATTAAAAGCTTAAACCCAAGCCACCATTGATCTCGCTGTAAATTAAAACAAAAACTAATATTACGAAACAACGAATTCAATCAGTAAACAGCTTAATATATTCAGCAGAACTAGTTTATATGTAAAGCGGGAGGGAGGCGGCAAATTGGCGGTTTTCTTGAGTACCTCCCTAAGCGATATTCTAGCTGTGCTCATTATGCGCTATCAGATGCGCCATGCTTTCGTTACGTCTGCTCCAGCGTAGCTGTAGAGCAGGTAATGGATATGCAACATAGCGATTTGGTAATACCTTTTGGAGGTGTGACTAGATTCAGAATCGCGTTATCGAGATTTTGTGGAATGGGTTGGTAATATGTTTGTGTTTGGTTGTCAATACGATAAAGATCTTAAGATTGAATAAAAACAGGAAGAGAAGATTGTAATTATTATGCTGTCATGTTTGACATAAAAAATCTTTTGTAATTTTTTTTTTATTAGAGTGTCGATAGACCTCTGGATTGTCCCTACCCAGAAGTCAGCTACTTGTGAGAAAAATATTATTTTTTTCTTTTTTTTAAAACATTGCCCCCTCACTTGGATTTCTCCTGTGTCGTGGGTGCGTTTACAGACATATATTCCACACACAATACACCCAGACCCGGAACAACTACCTGCAGATCATCCACTTATTTGTTCCGTGTGGGAATCGAACCCACGACCCGGAGTGCAGCAGCCGACTGTATCAGCCACTGCACCAACCGTGCCGTCACCGCCGTGTTGAAGGCATCATCACTTGCTAGACGGTACCACATTCGCATTGCAGGTTGTAGTCAACAAATGCCTACCTGAACCAATTCTCTTTGCATTGGCCAACCTGAAAGAAAGAGAAAAAAAATCCAGGTTGGCCAAACCAACTCATACCCAGGTGAGATATTCTTTGCGCATTATTGCATTACTGTGTTACTTAGTGTATCCTGTAATAATATAGCGATAACATACCTTGAATTGCTGTTAGGTGCACTCTTCGGAGTCTGGCTCAAAAGAAGCGAGTGCATCATCCACCGTCTAACGCAGGTATTTCATCGGAAACGGTTGTTTCGGTGAGTACCTGCACAGGATACGACGTGAGGTCACGGCACGGGGTAACAACCACCCAGGCACCTAATTCCCATACGCCTGAAACCCCCTGCCGTTGCGGGGGACCTCTGGGTTCGTGGGTGCGTAGATTGGGGAATCTGAGTGCCCACACCGAGCGACCCAAGAGAAGACGGTGCACGCATGTGGTCACGGGCTGCCGTGGGACGCTTTGGGGGATCCTTTACAATCCTCCCAGGGGGGTGACCGCTTTACAGTCACCCTCTCAGAGATGTGCCTATAGGCGTGGCACTAATGGGTGGCTCTAGTGTCTTTTTTTTTAAACGTTAGTATTTCTCCTGTGTCGTGAGTGCGTTTACAGACACAAATTCCACAGGCAATACACCCAGACCCGGAACAACTACCTGCAGATCATACAAATATTTGTTCCGTGCGGGAATCGAACCCATGACCCGGAACGCAGCGGCCGACTGTATCAGCCAGGTGTTGTGTTAACCGGCTGCCGGCTGCAAGACATAAAACTGTCCCTAATACAATTGGATACTGGGCTCATCTGTCAAACAAGGTTGCCATGAATATAAAAGAAGTAATTAAATAGACTACATTTTACGTACCGCCATCTTCCGAATCATCGCAGAACTATCTAATCGCGATGGCCCACCCTATTGATGTCGGGATTTTGCCTGAATCGCGATAGTGATGTTCCGCCCTCTTGCAGAGTTAAGACCGGATTCACCGGCACGGCACACGGGGCTGATACCCGCCCTTGCTCCAGTGTCACAAAATAATGGAGATACAGAAGGCTAGCCTTAATTCCGCGTGATATGAAACTCAAAGAGATTTGGGTTTGTTTGGTAGTGACTACAAACTTGACCTATTGGGTTTCTTCTCCCCAGCTTATACACTAGAAAGCGGTGAAGGGTGGGCTTAATGGGTGCTGTCTGATGTTGACGTCCAAAAAGAACTAATAATTTAGTCTATCTATACAAATAAATAAAATTGAAGTGTCTGTTTGTAATGCCAAAAAAACTGCTTTTTACTTAATGCATATGAAAGTATTTACGGTACATATACGCAATTTTTTAATTTTTTGTCTGTCTGTCTGGTTGTTCCGGGTAATCTCCGAAACGGCTGGACCGATTTTGACGGGACTTTCACTGGCAGATAGCTGATGTTATAAGGAATAACATACGCTACTTTTATTTTAGAAAAATAATTAGGATTCCGCGCAAAAAAAATAAAACCCTTGAAATACAACATATATATTATATGTCAAGTGTCTATATTTATACAAACAAATACGACGGTACAAGTGTCGTCATCGCGCCGGCAGCGCCGCTCGCGCATCAACTTATTATTCTGTGGCTGACGGTGACACAACAAACATTTATTCATTCTAGTTTTTGTAGTAAAGTAGTAAAGTATTAAAGCATTATTATTCTGGATTTCGGGTTACTTTATTGCAAAAACCTATTCAAACTATCAACAGTCTATGTCGAAGTACTTTAAATTTATTTTAAATTAAACGCGGGTGAAACCGCGGGTCCCAGCTAGTTTTGAATAAATGATTATTTCACTTCATTTCATTACATTATGGTGAATCAGTTCCTTATATAAAAGGTTAACAGGCGTACTAAGCTAATCCTGTGGTAAATATTATGAGTCCCTTTAACTTCCCTACGTATCGGGTTGCGTGCGGCAAGTGACTATTCGAAGACGAATGTGAAGGATACGTATCTTAAATCAAATCAGTCTATCGCAGTCCACTACTGGGCATCGATCTCTCTCAAATTGATCCACAATATTCGGTTCCTGGCCGTCCACATCAATTGCACCCACCTATTTTCTGTCACATATTGATTTCGTCACGTCACCATATCGGCCGTACAACTTCCACTACTGAACAAAGGCCTCCCCCATAGATTTCCACAACTGTGACATCATATTGGGGCAGGCGGGTTGGTGAGTGCAGAATGGCTACCGTTCCACAGAAAGGACGCTGCTGCCTCTCCCTCTGGTTAAGAGTCCCTTAGTCGCCTTTTACGGCCTCCACGGGAGGAGATGGGGTGGTGCTATAATCTTAATCCGGACACCACACGGACACATATTGCCACGTAGGTAACGTAACTGTAACTGGAGGTTTACGAAATCGTTTTTAAGCACTAGATTACGAGTTCAAAACTTTGCATATACAAATGTGACTTTTTCAATATCCTATGGAATTTCTTTGTTAATCTAAGACACCATAAACTTCAGGTAGAGCAATGTGAGTTAACCATTTTGTACTATCTACTAACGAGACGAGCATTTTATTTTCCTGGTGGTAAGCGTCACGCCTGCCCTTACATTGTACTGCTACCCAGGACTGGTCCTGCGCGGCACCACACCACGCTCATCGCCTCGAGACATTAGTTATTTTGTCTCTTATACCCAGTATACCGTGTGGTGTCGGCTCAGAATACCACCACCCCAGCTCCTCCCGTGGGTGTCGTAAAAGTCGACTAAGGGATTAGCCGGAGGATAGGCAGCAGCGTCCTTCGAATACATTAACAACTCAACTGCGATCGCCAACCCGTCTGGCAAGCGTGGCGATTATGATAAAACCCCCCAATGAGCCCACAACTCAGCCATATCGGTCATTGTGGTGATCTTTGGGGGAGGCCTGTGTCCAGCAATAGACTTTATTCGGCCGAAATCGTCACCCAGTAATTTTCCTAGCTATAGTACCCTTCAAAGGAATACAGCTAGCAACATACCTAAAGTTTAAATAGTATTACTTGGCAACTGGCATTGCGGTGGTACCTACCCTTTTTTATTGGACCTCAGTGGTAATTCTTCATGAACTTCCTCCCCCCCAGGAAAGGGTGATGGGGCATGCCGGACTCCTACCGGCTAGAACCACTGGAGCGGTCATCTTCGGCACTGAAGAGCTCGAGATCGTCGTAAGATGGGTGCTAGAGCTACCAATTCGTGCCACGCTTTTAGGCAAATCTTGGAGGGATGACTGTAAAGCGGTCACTCCCTCTAGAGGAGGGAAGGCGACTGTAAAAAGGTCCCAGGCATTCGTGGCGGATTGTAAAGGATCCCCCAAGCCTCACTCTGCGCTTTGCTGCGTACACGGTGATATGTGACTACGTACGCGTATCCATCTTCCCAAGGGTCGCTGTGTATGAGTACGCCGAGTCCCCATGCCAAACGTCTGCGAGGGGCTCAGGCATGTTAGACCTGAGTGTCGTACCGTCTAGTCCTTCTCCGTGCGGTACCTACCCAGCTCGACTTTAGCAATAAAAGACCTACCTGTGATCCTAATTTAATAGTTTGAGAACGTCAACACGCAGTCTATCCAAATAAATATATTTCCTTTCTTTCTTTTTTCTTTCAGTCAGCAAGCGTGGTGATTCAAAGTCAACGTCAAATATTTTTAAAGTAAAATATTTTTCTTTCAAATAAACCAAATATTGGCACTTATGAAACGTCAGAATCTAAGTTGCACGGTTCCAAATAGTTGATCTATGGAGAAGAGCCGGCAAGAAACTCCATAGATACTCTTTTAAAATAATTGAGATTACAATGTTGATTAATACAAATTAAGGTAAACCATATAAAGAGCATTATGTAGGCCAACGTATAAAAAAAGACATACTAATGTAATATAATAATTATTCGCCATGGCAGTTAATGGCTGACCAGTCCCAACAGACGGCACCCGTTCACGAGCATGACGCATGCATCAGCGTCGCTTAGCTCAACCATATTGTAGGGAACCGAACGACCCGATACACGACGCCACGATTAATGCTCGTTCCTTCTAAGCGTCATGCCCATAATTATTGTAATGCTACCCAGGAGTGGTCCTGCGTGGCACCATACTGCGCTCGTCACCTCGAGACATAAGTTACTCAGTCTCTTATGCCCAGTAATGTCACTAGCTACAGTGCTCTTTCTCGCATTGTAGCGAGTGGCTCTTCTGTACATATTTATTTCACGTGAGGATGCCCCCGATCCGTATCTATCGTAATGAGATAGATATTCTCTTCGATACGGCTTAATACACTCGTTTTTACTTCTGACTCGATTGTGTGCGATTTAATCTGTTGTGTTTCTTTTTGTGGTTGTTTGAGAAGTTGTGGTTTTAGAATCAGAGTATTGGTCTCAGAATGAGTATAAATCAGAAAATGAAGGTCTATTTAAAACAAAAACTCGTTCAGGTAGTGGTGTTGTGCACTTATAGTATACCAGTGATGACATATGGAACAGAGACGTGGTCACTCACAATTAGCCACATAAGAAAGCTAAAGGTCACTCAGCGAGCTATGGAGAGAGCTATGCTTGGTATTTTTCTACGAGGTCGAATCAAAAATGAGGAGATACTAGAAGAACAAAAGTTGTCGACATAGCTGAAAGAATTAGTAAACTGAAGAGGCAATGGGCAGGGCACATTGCTCGTAGAACTGATGGCCGTTGGGGTAAAAAGCTTCTCGAGTGGATACCGCACACCGACAAACGCAGCGTGGGATGACCTCCAACGAGGTGGACAGACGACCTGGTGAAGGTCGCTGGGAGTCGTTGGACGAGGGCGGCATGGTACCGCTCGTTGTTTGAAATCTAAGGGGGAGCCTTTGTTCAGCAGTGGATGTTCTTTAGAGGATATGATGATGATGATGATAATAGTTTGCTGAATACATTTTAATTTTAGGTCAGATGGTGCGCACACGGAGTTTAAGGATGGGTAGCATCACCCTCCCGTGTGCTAATAACAACATACTGCGATCACCAATCAGCCTGACAAGCGTGGTGATTATGGCAATATCCTCTAAGATCGCTCGTCGTGGTGATCATTGGGAGGCCCGTGTTTAGTAGTGGATGTTTACTGGACTGATGTGTGAGTGTGCCCGTTAGACCGCAACCAAGACTCACCAACCCAATGGTATTGTGATAGTGGACATTCCGAAATCCCTGTATGGCTGAGTACTGATAATGTCCTTCATAAAGATTATTGGCATTAAAAAAAAACACGATTTAAAATATGATTTATTTTCTAATTCCAATTTGCCATTTTCAACATTTCGGCTTTGTCGAACTAATTAATGTTGCGAAAAGAATTACTATTCTGACGATTGGATGAAACACCCGTTATGAACATACGCTACGCATCGTTATCAACATATGAACATATTTAATATTAGAAATATAATAATTTAAAGTTAAGATAAGATAAGATGTATTTATTTGTTCAAAACATATGTATGTTATAAACACGGTAGTTTACAAGGTGTTATATTTCAATTGTTCGTATCAACATGCTTTGCCGAAACAGGCGTACAAATGAGTACATACCACATTAAAGTTATAAGTGATTATAAAAACTTATGAATTATATATAAAATGTCAAAGTATTTGCAATAATAATAAAGAAAAGTTAGTGACAAAAGAAATATTACGATTAAAATATAATAATGTCATTGATCACGTAAATTAATTAATATAAAAACATATCATTTAAGAATTCGTTGACACTAATAGAATTATTATATTACAATATATTGAGCACGCCATCCAATCCGCCTGCACCTTACAGTACCGTGTGGTACCGAGGGCTATCAATGCCAACCAAAGCCGCTTCCAGGTCAGTGAGATAATTAATCCTTTGTCAACGCATTGTCAATGACATCACCCATACAGATGCTGTCTGTTCTATAAAAATAATACTTCAACACAATACCGGTGGAAATCTCGGTCTATTGTTTCGTATGCTTGTTATTTGGTGAATAAGAAGGTTCTAATATTATTCATATATAAGTGGGAAGTGGAAGGTATCGCTGGTTAACATATACATCGCTTGGCTGTGCTAGAGTTGAGTTAGTTGAGTGTCATGTTGAGTTTTCTTGTACTGTCCATCGTGGCCATTTGGTGCGTCTCTGTGAGTGTTTTTAATGTATCTTTGTGGTTCTGGTAAGCGTAACTCTATAGCAGAAAAAAAAGTTTAATGTATTCATATTTTCGAACCGTATGGACAAGTCATCTAAAGATGATATCCGAGCTGATGTTTTTTGTCTCTGCAATAGCTAAAGAAAGAAGGAAATAATGTTAAAATTACATTGAAATTAATGATTTTAAATAAAATCTGTTTTAGCTGATCACACATCACATTCCGTGTGGTGTTGGGATTCCGTGTGGTGTCCGGATTAAGAATGTAGCACCACTCCATGTCCTCTCGTGGATGTCGTAGAAGGCGTCTAAGGGAATCTAAACCAGAGGGATGGGCAGCAGCGCCCCTTCTGTGGAACGGTAGCCATACTGCGCTTACCAACCCGCCTACCAACCGTGGTGAGTATTGGTAAATATGACACAGTTGTGAAAATCTATGGGGGAGGCCTTTGTTCTGTAGTGGAGTTATAAATGGCCGATATGATAGCTCATCACCGACGAACCGACTGACTGACACACTGCCTGACTCACTGACTCAGCATGCTTGGCAGGCGGGTTGGTGAACGCAATATGACCGCCACCACACGGAATGCACGGAACATAACAGAGTTAAATTACGCTTAATGGAGTGCCTGCAGGCCAAAAAAATTAAATTGTTATGGCAATATGACCCCTGTCACCCTCACTTTAGTGATCAGTGGAATACCCACGTTCAGCGGTGTAAGTTTACGGACTAATGTCAGCGTATTGTTCATGAAAAGTTTGAACAGCTATAACTCTGTAACTATTGACTTTTTGGGGAAATTCTTTTAATAACAGTTGCTCATTACTACCCATAGTATTACACCTTTGCGGCTAACCCAGTATATTTGTTGTATTTCAACAGAGATGTTTATGTTGCAGTGGTCATCGGCGCGGCCTTCCGTGTCACTATCGGACCGGGACTATACTTACATAATGTCAAACCGGCAGCTCGCCGACCATGTGAGTACAATGATAATTGCCCACATTCTTACTAATCGTCATCTTCGTTGCCCAGCTACGTGCCACCCGCATTCCACGACTCCCTTTACCAGGTCAATGGACCATCTAATTGGAGGCCGCCGCCAGCTGCGTGTTCTTAGCAGGGTAGCGTTAACTAATCTAAGAGTCTGCCTGTAGGAGACGACGTAGCTCACCCTGGAGCAGGCACCAGCTTGACTGACGAAGCGCTATGATCGAATCGATCGGTCGAAGATGGTGACCTTTCGCTTCAAGGCCATCGTTCAGTCTATTGACCGGAGCGAGAGTGCGTAGGATGCCGTCGCCTTTTTCTTCAGCGTCATTTTTGCGAAGACATGAAACACGCAAAAGAGGGGGCAGAGCGGGGATGGGAAGAAACCACTTTCTTCACCGAGTGTTGGAGGGTTCTGATCGCTCTCCGGTCACCTGGACCTGAACAAAGGCCTCCCCTTAGATTGCCATAACAATTGCTCGTAGCACATGCCATCCAACGACTCCCAGCGACCTTCACCAGGTCGTCTGTCCACCTCGTCAGAGGTCGTCCCACGCTGCGTTTTCTGGTGCGCGGTCTCCATTCAAGAACCTTTTTGCCCCAACGGCCATCAGTTCTACAAGCAATGTGCCCCGTCCATTGCCACTTCAGTTTACTAATCCTGTCAGCTATGTCGACAACATTAGTTCTTCTACGGATCTCCTCATTTCTGATTCGATCTCGTAGAGAAATACCAAGCAGAGCTCTCTCCATAGCTCGCTGAGTGACCTTGAGCTTTCTTATGAGGCCCATTGTGAGTGAGCACGTCTCTGTTCCATATGTCATCACTACATCATACATATAATACCATAAAATATGTTATGCTGCCATTTTTCTGTTTATTAAAACAAATCGTGAAATCAGTGACGTTTTTCAATATTTTAACGTAGTGTATGGCCTTGGCTTCGCGTGAGCCCCTCTGAGTGTGGGGTCGTGTGCGGTTGCCCACACCGCCAGCCACTGCGCGGTTTCCACTCGAGAACCTTTCTGCCCTAATGATGATCAGTTCTACGAGCAATGTGCCCGCCCATCGCCACCTCAGCTTACAAATCCTTTCAGCGATGTCGAAAACTTTAGTTCTTCTGTCTTCTTCTTTTTCAACCGCTTCTTAACGTAAAATATAAAGTTTGTAATGTAAGAGTTTTGAAGGCTTAACGATTTCTTAAATTATATGTTCTGACATTATAAATCGTATGTTTTTATTATATAAAAATGACATTGTCTTTTATTGACTTATTGACATTGCTATATAATATTAACATAATATATTATATTTAATCCAATTTGTGATCAACAAGCACCAAGAGCTATATTTAAAATTTATGTCTGTAAACGCACCCACGATACGAGAGAAATCCTAACGTTAATCCTAAACGTTTCTAAAACATTTTTTCTTACTAGCTGGAACCCGCGGTTTCACTCGCGTTTTATTTAAAAGAAACTTAGAGTACTTCGACATAGACACTTGACATAGAATATATATATTGGATTTCAAGGGTTTTTTATTTTTGCGCGGAACCCTAATGATTTTTCTAAAATAAAAGTAGCCTAAATTATTCCTTATAACATCAGCTATCTGCCAGTGAAAGTCCCGTCAAAATCGGTCCAGCCGTTTCGGAGATTACCCGGAACAAACAGACAGACAGACAGACAAAAAATTTAAAAATAGTTTTTCTGTTATAGGTACCGTATATACTTTCATATGCATTTAGTAAAAAGCTGTTATTTTGACATTACAAACAGACACTTCAATTTTATTTATTTGTATAGATAATTTGAAAATTCTTTTGATATATAAATAACTTGCGTGTATACTTATATATGACTCAATGTTCAAATTTAAGATCTCAATGTACTATATACTGAGAAATAAATAATTATTGTAATATTATTGTTATTAGCCTGGCGAGAGTGGCATAATAGAGCACTATAAAAGTGATTCAAACAAGGGAGGTGTTGTGTTCCAGGAGTCACCAGGGCAGCAGCGTGTCGCGTTGCTACGTCGGGACCACAGTTACAGGAAGCCGAGCCAGGTGCTCGCCGATCATGTGAGTAAAAAGAAAGAAAGAAATCATTTATTTTGGCTTTGCATTACATTCAATTGGCATAAATCAAAAACAAAATATAAACAAAAAGTAATAAAATAATTATAAAATAATAGTTATTACGAATTAACAAAAAATACAATAACATTATTAAAAGAAATTATTGTTCAATTACATGCAAGACCAAAAATGGACCCTATCTCAGCACATGCTGCAACGGAGTTACAGCGCTGATTTTCTGATAGGACCTTTTATGGAGTCACGGACAATCGCGACCTCGGAAATGACATAAATTAAAGTGTAGCGGTTAACAAGCGGGTAACAATAAGTAACAATACGAAACAAATAACCAATAATTAATAACTAAGTGTACTGTGTGAAATTGACTAAACCATTTTTTTCTGAGCACATCCCTATATGCTCTGTTCCTTTTGTCTATGGTGTGAGAAGTGACGCGGAATTGTACCAAAGAAAATTGGAAAATGGCATTTAAGCTACATTTAAAATTTGGCGTTATGTTTTGTAAATAGTGTATATATATAATTATTCATCATAATTTCGGCCGAATGAAGTCCACTGCTGGATACAGGCCTCCCGCATAGATCACCATAACGACCGATATGTGTGTGTTGTGGGCTCATTGAGGGGTATTGCCATAATCGCCACATTTGGCAGACGGGTTGGCGATCGCAGTTGAGTTGTTAATGTACTCGAAGGACGCTGCTGCCCATCCTTCGGCTAATCCCTTAGTCGACTTTGAAGACACCCACGGGAGGAAATGGGGTGGTGGTATTCTGAGCCGGCACCACACGCCATACGGCTGAGTATAATGGTTATGTATTAATACAGAGATTTTTATTTCACCGCGGTGGAAATGCTCATGGTGCATTTCCACCAACGCCCCTGAGGAGAAGAAGAACCGGGCTCTTTTCGGCATAACCACCTGGACACCAAAGGGGAGCTCCTGGATCCCATGAACGAACGTTATGGAGCTGCCCATTGGTGGCACGCCTATAAACACATCTGGGAGGAGACGGACTCTGACTCTGACTGTAAAGAGATCACCCCCTCTAGATGAGAGGAGGCGACTGTAAAGAGGACACCTTTCAGACACATCTTGGCGATTGATACTGACTGTAGCAATTAAGGTCTACCCTTAGGTTTCATCAAGTTTAATCATTGGTGATTGAAGATTGTTTTGTAGTAATCGGTCACTCGCTGAGCAGGGCGCGACAGTACTCGCAGAATTACTTATTTCTTTGTTAATTCAGATGGTTCGGTGGAGTGTCTCTTTATTCTAACTTAAATTTATTTTTTATTTACTGTGCCCCTCACTAGTATTTCTCGTGTATGGTGAGTACAGTCTACAGACATAAATCTCACATGCACAATATCCAGTCCCAGAACAATTTTTTTTTTTTTTTTTAAAACGTTGCCCCACACTATGATTTCTCCTGTGTCATGGGTGCGTTTACAGACATGAATTCCACATACAATACACCCAGACCCGGAACAACTACCTGCAGATCATACAAATATTTGTTCCGTGCGGGAATCGAACCCACGACCCGGAGCGCAGCAGCCGACTGTATCAGCCACTGAACCAACCGTGCCAACCACAACCACAACTATACAAGGTCTCAATATAATAGTCCACGATATAACGCATGGCACCTTTGTAAATGCTAACGATAATGTAGGTATCACTAAAAATAAATCAATTGTATTTTCTGATGTGAAACTTTTTTGGGACGGTGTGAATTGGATTTTATGAAACGAAAATGTGTAACGATAGAGAGATAGATAACTATAAATGTATTTATAGGGTTTAGGCTGTGAGAGAATGAGATAAAATACTTTTCTATTTAGTTTCCCTATTGTCAATTGTCAATGGAGAGAGAGGTGGTAAACAGAAGAGAAAAACTGTAATGAAACTTTGTAATTTGGTTAACTTGTAAGAGAATGAGATGACAAAGATTCACATCTACCGTGTGTGAACTCGAACTCGTTTTTACTATTCCTCGCGCTAATATCGCACCTAATATCAGCTGAAAGACGTCCACTGCTCTATGTTCAGCAGTGGACATCTCCCCCAAAGATCGCTACAATGATCGGTCCTGCGCTTCTCGTGTCCACCGGATTCCCGCAACCTCCACCAGATCGTCGGTCCATTTCGTGGGGGTCTGCCCACGCTGCGTCTTCCAGTGTGCAGTCGCTCCTCGAGAACCTTTCGGCCCCAATGGCCATCCATTCTACAAGCAATGTGCCCCGCCCACTGCCACTTAAGTTTGGCAATTCTTCGCGCTATGTCGGTAACCTTACTTCTTTTGCGGGTCTCCTCAAATTTTATCGATTTCGCAGGGCAACTCCGAGCATAGCCTTCTTATGAGGCCCATGGTGAACGACCACGTCTCAGAACCATAGGTCATCACCGGCAACACACACTGGTCAAAGACAAAGACACTGCGTTATTTTGGACGAGAAGCGCTATCGCCGGAGCATTATCGCACCTATGTAAATTCTAACGATAATGTAGGTATCACTAAAAATAGATCAGTTATATTTTTTATAACACATTCATTTCATTACTTACTGGTTCCTCTAGTATGTTAGAATATTGTATCTAGTGAATTTTGGTAATTCGCTACGTCAAACGTGAAACGGGGTCACTCTCCGACGTCGCACAAAAGAATATTCCTCTTTTTAATTCAAAGTGTCATAATTATGTGCCTATTTCCAGCACAATCTATAGCTTTGTTTTTATACCTCTTTCGATATATTTTTAAGTCTGACTGGTAAAGAATGTCTTATGGCATTTAGCCCACTTTGGGTACCATCAATGCACATAGACATTGAAATAAATAAAAAGAAAGAAACCGATTTATACCCTCAAATTAATATTGTGTGGTACAGCATTTATTAAGGCACCTTGCAAATATCGTGGATTATTAAAATAAGACCTTATATAGTAAATCATAAAAATCATTATCCCGTGTAGGGATGAAACCCGCAATACGTAGCTTAGAAAACCTCCGTGCCAACCGTGCCAATAAATAATACACGTGCTAATACATACTCCAATTATAAAGTGTTTTGTTTATCCAGATCCACAGAATTATGGACCACATGAATGGCCTGACAGCGACTGTGCATCCTCGCTTGATGTACATGTATAACTTGCTGAAAAAGGACATGCTCTATGAACCTCAGGGCAGCTACGGGCAGAGGCACCATGTAGCGGAGATACTGGATCATTATCGTACTCCAAAACCGAAATATGATGTGAACAAGCTTAACAGGATATATACCACGGAGGCGGATGGCTAAAGGAGACCAGAACCAGCTGGAATGCAATTGTAACTAACACCAGGTGTCTGATTAATACATTGTTAATAATATCATAATCCTTTCCATTGTGTAAGAGTTGCATGGGAGAGCATAGTTTGAGTCATCGGTTGACTAATGAAATGAAATTAAAATAAATGAAATTATCATTAATTCAAAATAGACTTTTTTTCTTTTTGAACGTCAAACAGCACCCATATAAGCCCACCCTTCCCCGCTTCCTCGTGTTTCAGCTGGGGAGAAGAAACGGCGCAACAAACTCCCCAGCAACACGTTAGTCTGTCATATACAATGATTTAACATACATGTACACCAAAACTATAACAATAATCTATTTAAAAATGTGTGTAAATTAGATGTCACAAATACAAAAGTGTATAAATAAAAAGTATAAATCGTATGTAAAAAATAGTGTAAGAGCTCATAAATGGACTGGCTCGACCAGGTAAGTACCGCGCTGTCACAGAATACCTTCCTGGAGTAGCAACGTTGCTGCGTTTCGTACGGTGAGGAACAAATACCGCAAGCCCAACCAATATTGCAGACATGGGGGTCTTCAAGGAAAAAGTGTGTGTTTTAGGGCAGCTAAGAGTCGGTGACACACCAGGTATTGCTCTAGGTTTGCGGATTTTTATAGGCGATGGTGAACGATTAGGCAACCTACATGCTCGTTTGCCCTCTTATATTATAAAGAAGAGGGTAACACAGACATTTAAGAACTAGCTATTTAGTCTTTTATTTCAATTTAATTTCGGTATCTCTACCAAATGGTGTTTGGATTTGAAGGCAAAATTAAAAAACCGAAACAAATTTTTTGATAAAAACTGTACGGTAGGTAAAATAAAATAACTTTTTTAAATCTGTAACGACGCCTGTCACCTTAGTCATCCTGCGACCACGAACCCTGCAAAGTGTTCGAAACGTCAGGAAAAACAAAAATCGAAAATATACGCGATAGAATCCGTTTAAAAGTGTTTTATTATAATGTGTATAATAAGACATTACAATAAAACTGTAAATTATTTTGACGAGTTCAAGCGTGGTCATTCATCTAACTGATAATCTGCATTAGAAGCGTCCTTCAACAGCGACCACTAAAGAAGACATCGATGCTCTGTGGCTTATGATAGAGACTGATGGGAAAGTACCTACAAGCAGATCTGTGCGTGCAAGAGTCAATTATAGAAATCTATCTATCATTTAGGCGTTCAAACGCTCCATACTAGATAGGTAACTGATAATTCGATCGAAGCTCCAATACAACATCCAGTGGGACACATCGGACTCTTAATAATAATAAATAATAAATTCCACACCGGTGTTGCTCCCTGTCGCCTGTATTGATGGCCATTTAGGGGGCCCATCTTGTGAGTGGCGAGTCACCGTCTGCCACAGAATTTCACTATAAATGCTGAAAAGCAGACGCCATTTTTTTCAGTTTTTAGTAGTTAATCCATTTAGCATACATTGCAATTATTGAGAACATCACTACGCCGGGGCGCCCGCGGGCGGAGCCGTGGGCTGCGCGGCGCAAGGCGCCAAATGAAGTTAATTAAATAGTAGTAGTATTTTATTTTATACTAGCTTCGCACAGGCACGTACATGTAAACCCGATTGAAGCGCCACCTATCGGGTCCAATTGTAAATCTAAAACATCCAAGCACCCACTAAAAAATACAACACAAACAAACAAAAATTATCAAAATCGATCCCGCCGTTTAGGAGAAGTTCTGTGACATACACACGTACAGAAGAATTATAGGTTTATGATACCTATTCATGGTTCATGCATTTGTTTCACTCTACATATGTGTGCGTGATTACATATCGCACGTATGATGTTTCAGATTCGTTATGAACTAATATATGGGGTAGAATATTGCCGTGTGGTGGTGGCTCGGAATGCCACCACCCCATCTCCTCCCATGGGTGTCGTAAAAGTCGACTAAGGGATTAGCCGGAGGATGGGCAGTGGCCTTTGAGTACATTAACAACTTCGGTTGGTGTAGTGGCTGATACAGTCGACTGCTGCGCACCGGGTTGTGGGTTCGATTCCCGCACGGAACAAATATTTGTACGATCTGCAGGTAGTTGTTCCGGGTCTGGGTGTATTGTGTGTGGAATTTGTGTTTGTAAACGCACCCACGACACAGGAGAAATCCTAGTGTGGGGCAATGTTAAAAAAAAACTCAACTGCGATCGCCAACCCGTCTGCCAAGCGTGGCGATTATGGCAAAACCCCCCAATGAGGCCACAACACATCCATATCGGTCGTTGTGGTGATCTTTGAGGGAAGCCTGTGTCCAGCAGTGGACTTCATTCGGCCGAAATGATGATATGGGGTAGAAAATAAAATTTGTTTTATTTTATATTTCCATCCATTCCATTTCCATCATAAATAATGACGTGACGAATGACTTAGTAGCGTGACGCTGATGTTACAGGCACTCAATAAACATACATATCCCTAACAGTAAGTTAATCCCTATTGCTGCACCTCAGTGAAAAGGGGCAGGTAGGATGGGATTATACTTTGATTTATCCTGTTGTAGGTACAGTTTCATCATCATATCGGCCATTTATGACCACTGCTGAACAAAGGCCTCCCCCATAGATTTTCACAACTGTGTTATCATTTTGAGGGGTATTTGCCAATACTCACCACGCTTGGCAGGCGGGTTGGTGAGCGCAGTATGGCTACCGTTTCACAGAAGGGATGCTGCTGCCCATCCCTCTGGTTTAGATTCCCTTAGTAGCCTTTTACGACATCCACGGAGGAGAGGACCACTCCATCTCCATTGTTAATCCGGACACCACACGGAGTATAACGAGAATAAGTTTACAGACATACATCTCAAAGCACAGGCACTAACACCCACAACCCGAAACAACGATGTGTAGATCATACAAATATTTGTGCCGTACGGAGTCAAACCCGCGACCTATAATGCAGAAAGTCAATCACTTAGTCACTGCGCCAGCCATGCTTTCGATAAAGAAGCACTACTATGTCATACTGTGCTATGTAGACGAATAGCACCAATCCATCTCGTCCCGTGGGTGTCGTAAACGCGACTATGGGATTAGCCGGAGCATGGGCAGCGTCCTTCGAGTACATTACCAACTCAACTGCGATCGCCGACCCGTCTGCCAAGCGTGGCATTACCCCTCAATGAGCTCACAACACACCCATATCGGTCGCTGTGGTGAGCTTTGGGGGAGGCCTGTGTCCAGCAGTGGACTTCATTCGGCCGAAATGATGACTATGTCACTGTACACTCCAACTTCTAATTACGTCGGCGTCTCTCCCAATTACTATGCGAGGCGTATTGTTCGACTGCTCACACGTTCAATGCTCAGATGACGTATTGAAGGGTACGCTGTAGCATTTGACACATGTTCTACGGAAATGCAACCTCCGTTCGTTAGGCTTCGACGGAGCATCTCCGAATACCTGAGGACCGTAAAATCGGGGTATTTAGGAAGCACAGGGCTAATTGGGAATAGGAATAAGGAATACTATTTGTGCTTCTCATATAGATATACTACTAAGCATAGACGCACCACAAAGTTTGCAGTGTGTGAACATGCCTTAGGCAAACCCAACCATTTTCTTCGATTTGATCATCCTCAAGTCCTCGCGAAAGAGAACCGTTATGTACCAAGAATGTTTCGAGAGGCTATTGAAATTAAAAAACATCCTAATTTCCACTAATACCACCTGTTTGGAATCCGGTTATTAAATTAATAAATCCCAAACAACACACCACACTAAAAACCATCAAGTTTTTTTTTTTTTTGGAACGAAGTTCCTTACGGCAGGCTTGGAGGGGATAGGGAGTTTGCTGCGCGACCGAACTGAAAAAAATGTGATAGTAAAACCGTAAGAAAAAATCCGTGGAAAAAAGTGCGTGGAATAAAACCGTTATGTGAGACGTGCGCAGGCGCGACAGTCGCATACACAAGCGAGTAGTGTATAAGTGTCGGTTCTACATTAGCCGAAGGAACTTCGTTCCTACCTGGTGTCCCACGACACCACATATTTTTTTTTAAAAACGTTGCCCCACTCTAGGATTGCTCCTGTGTCGTGGGTGCGTTTACAGACATATAAATTACACATACAATACACCCAAACCCGGAACAACTACCTGCAGATCATACAAATATTTAGTCCGTGCGGGAATCGAACCCACGACCCGGAGCGCAGTAGTCGACTGTACACCGAAACAACCGTGCCCAGTGAGCACCTGCGTCAGGCGGTAGGTGACGCGCTCGCTCCTTGTCCGCATTGCTCCAATGTTCAAAGGCCGATATTGACATTATTGGGTTTGATGTACCAAATACCATTGCCATTAATTTTATTTATTTTGTCATTTTTTTATAATGGATTATATTAATTCATTTAATGACATTCGATTATCCTTCATCCTCAATTTGTTTAAAAGACACCAATTACTTGAGTGTTTTTTTCTATATTCACTTCATTTATATTTGAAACTGTAAGTGCGAGGACCATATGGATTATTAATTTATTTTGTTTAATTGACGTGATAGTTGTCTGGCAGTTTAGGTATGTCATGCTCACTCAAGTGTCCTGCTGATGGTGGCGTCGTGTATCGGGTCGCTTAGTTGCCCTACAATATGGTTGAGCCGAGCGACGCTGACGCATGCGTCATGCTCGTGAACGAGTGCTGTCTGTTGGGATTGGTTAGCTTAATGCTGCCATGACAATTTAATCAAGATTTTTTCTAAATATCAGGCTTGTTTAGTGTGGACTTTTAAAACGTAACTTTTTTCTGCTACATTGTCCTCACATTATTTATTTTGAGAACAATGTAACCAAAAATACTGTAACAATTATTATGATTTAAAAAGAGTAACCATGGAGTTTCTTGCCCGTTCTTCTCCATAGGAAATCGACATCTTGGAATGCGGCAACTAAAGCCTTGACTATTCATAAGTGCCTGCATATGGTTTTACATGAATAAAATTATTTTAATCTTATCTTATCTTCTGAGCCAGGCAGGGCAGGAAAGCCTTGACGTCGCGCTTGGTTTCTAAGTACGGCTACAATGTGCAAAACAGCTACGTTACTTCGAATTTGGTTTTAATGAAAACTGAAGTTAGATTTTGTCGCGTCGCTTTTACTTGTCGTGTAGGACGACGGCTTGTAAACAACATCCCAACCGATAACTTGCACCAAACCGTGAGCTGGGATACATATCAATCATTGACGTCACGTGTACACCTCTTCACAAACTGTGAACACATGTCCAGTCCACTGCGCCCGGCGTGGCGGACGACCTGCCCCGCCGGCTGTACGTAGCTACTCCGTTAATATTGACTCACTCACTGAAACTGATACGAGTTGGCGTGGCACACGCAGTTGATGATTTTTGAAGGCTAGTGATGTGCCTCAGTGTTCTGGCACGTTCACGATAAGATCTTATCGCTGTGTTTTTAAAGTAACCAAACTTGCAAAGTCGGTTTACTAAGTGAAATAAGAGGTAATGAATAATATTTTCTCAAGTTCGAAAAGCATCCATTGATTATGGCAAAGCCCCCTAATGAGCACACATACCCATGCCGGTCATTGTGGCAATCTTTGGGGGAGGCTTCTGTCCAGTAGTGGACGTTTTTCGGCTGAAATGATGAATGGTGATCCATTGAATTGAAATAGCTTACGGAAATATATCAAGTTTGTTTCATTCATTATATACACTATGTGTGGCAAACCTGCCGTCTCTACGGGGGCGTCGTGCGGTCCGTGGCTCTCTACGGGGCGCCTGTATGGTCATCCCGGCTGTCAGGCGTCCAGCGCTGCAGAAACAAACTTCACAGTCTGCAGCGCAGAGTGGCCATACGGATCGCACGGGGATACAGGACAGTGTCCTACGAGGCGGCAACTCTCTTGGCACGCTTTCCGCCTTTCGACATCCAGGCGGAGACGGATGCGTGGGTCTACGACCAAATACGCTCCCTCCGCCAAAGTGGGGAATGCGTGCCTTCAGGGGCGTTCGACAGACTGAGGCGGCTGACTCGGCGGCGCGCACTCGAGATGTGGCCACATCGCCTACGGTTGCAGTTTGCGACCAAGCGCGTCGTCGAGGCCATCCTGCCACTCTTCGGAGCCTGGCTCAGAAGGAGCGAGCGCGTCACCTACCGTCTGATGGAGGTATTCACCGGTCACGGTTGTTTCGGTGTGTACCTGCACAGAATAGGACGCGAAGTACAATAATAACAATAATAAAACACTAACATAAAATAAATCTTACGTGCCTCGATTGCGCCAAATCGGTACCCAGTTCAGCATTAAGCTAGTGTTCACACTAGCGCTAATTTTCAGCTGGGACCCTAGTGACACACGGGTACCAACACTTAAAATAAATAAAGCAAGAAAAAAAAAAAAAAACGAAAATACATTTGTAAGAAATCGAGAAAGTAGGTTTGAAATCAATAACATTCAAAATCACGTGCAACATGATCATTATAACTTATTGAATCAATTCAAGAATTGTAAATTACTACACTACTTACTATAATATTTATTATTAGATAAAATAAATAATTAGAAAACAATACAATAGGGTTAATTGAAAATGAATTGCACACCATCCCACTACATTATTGACAAATTTAGGCTGACATTGTTCAGTTTGCGCTGCGCTTCCACAAGATACTGCTATCTACAATAGCAATTACATACACAATAGAGCAATCTCTGATCGCTGCAATCATCGTCGATCAATTGTCGCCAATTAAACGATAGATGTCACTAGTAGGCATTGTTTACACTTCGGCACATGTATCGACATCGATGTTCAGCCAGGCACTACTCTATTGTTAGGCTCTGCACGCCAAATGTCGGTCATTTGTTGATAAACATCCCTTCACATATAGACAGATTGAAATGTTTGGAATAGAGATGCATGCAATGAATACTGTTGAAATATCTAGTCCTATTTTGTGAATTTATGTGTAAAAACCGGACAAGTGCGCGATGAACTCGCGTAGTGAGGGTTCCGAAATTGCTGAATATATTGTCTATTGTTGAATTCGGTCTTGTACCAAGAACAAACTTAACATCGTAGTTGAAAAACATGTCTGTCACGGGACTGTCATCGTCAACTGGGGTTATCACTGAAAACCAGCGTTGTGGTGTTGCTAGGGCCACATCATAGCATTATGCTGAGTGAGAACCTATTGACACTACTGCGACGTACAACTGCCAACTGCCAACAGGTGCAGCTTGACTACTCTGTTATTGTTCATTATAACTCGCTATTCATCAGGTGGCGAGACGGGGGGTCGCTCTTCGCTGTTGCATCGAGAGACTCGATCTCTTAATATTATTTGAAGTCCTTATAAAATTATCAACATAGTAGTTAGGTATACTAAACTTGTAAACATAATTTTTGTATGTACGTCGTTTGTGTAGATCAATAAATGAGTTTTGCTTTCTTTCTTTTTTTTCTATAACATAAAATAATAATGACATGGTAAATCTTTATTTACCATGTTATTTTAACACCATAGACTTCTTATAGGTTTTCTTGTAATGTACGAGTATAAGTAAAGAGCTATTATCTGCATTTTATTCAAAATTTTAGACTCAATAGTTACGGAGATAAGGGTGGGGGGGGGGGGGGTGGTCAATTTTCTTAAATAACTTCAGAACGATATATTTTAAAATGATAAAATAACATTTGAGACCCTCACAATAAGCCCTTCCATTTCATAAGGTACACGGTACAGTTTGTGAAACATTAGTTTTTAATTTTCTATATTGACCCCCAAAAGTTAGCGCCACATTCAAAATTCATTTATTAATGTTACACTTGCGTGTTTGCGTCGCAGAAATCCAGATTAGTGTACCAAACTTCAACTTAATCGTTCCAGTAGGTTCGGGCAAATTGACTGTGACAGACGGACAGACATACAAACACACGAGTGATCCTATCAGGGTTCCGCCATTTTTTCCTTCGGACTAGATTAGACGAAATATTCTACCGAGTTACAATGTTCGTCTCTTGAAGTAAACCATTGTGGATGTATTTTTTTATTTATGTTTCAAATTATTTCTCTTGGAAACAAATAGTGATTTCTTATTTCAATTTCCAATATGAAGCGGCAGGTGCACAATTCTCAGAAAGAAAGAATTTATAATTACGCCAGATTACACTTTGCGTGACTAAGGGCTGGCTGGCGGGCTGTTTTTTAGCCAAAGAAAAGCTTTGGCTGAATACTAAGTATTCATTCAACGTGGCACTGCTGCTAGTATTCTGGGAACTTTAGCAGCTGGCAGCGATGAGGAGCAATACTTTGACGCCGAAATACCCTTTCTTGTGTTAATTATTTGAAGCATAAATAGAGTGTATTTGACGGTTAGCGCACTTGCTAAGCAAGTAACTTTCGTCGCTACGTGTCGCGGTTTCGATTCCCACACGGATCAAACATTTGTATGATCTACAGATAGTTGTTTCGGCTTGGGTGTTGTCGCGGAGTGCCTCCCTCCGTGTTCCTTCCCGGTTAGCTCAACTAGGAGGCTCTCTCCACGGCAGCAAGTAACGGAGTTCAGTTATTGTGATTCAATGATACGTAGGATGTATATTGTTATATTTTTTTTATTATTCACAACTTCAACACTTCTTGCTGATTAACATATTCATTTTAAAATATAGCTTACTATCACAATTTAAGCTAGATAAAAATAAGTTATTGTAATATTGCAGGAGACTTGTTAATTTAATTTAATTTGTCAGAGCGACAGCTGTGTTCAGAACCACTAGTGTTCAGAATCGAATGTGTAATGTGATGACCAAAATATGAAGAGCGACTCTACATCACATAAATTCAAATTTTGATTTGAAGAAAAATGAATCGTGAGGTGGACAGTGATGGAGATAAAAGGTATGAAGTCATGAAAGAGGTTGATTGTAATGACGATCAAGGATGACTTCGTCACAGTGTCTGGGCATGTGAGATTTATGTCAGTAAACTGTACTTTTTATTGCCAGTCATTTGCCAGTACACGTTTCGCTTGGCAAGCGGGGTCGTGAGCGCATAATGATGCACTGCTGTTCCAGAGGAGGGAGCATCCCATCCGTCTGGTTCGGATGCTACTGCCCATCCGTCTGGTTCAGAGTCCCTTAGTCGCAGCATCCCTTCTGTGAAACGGTAGCCATACTGCACTCACAACCCGCCCGCCAAGCGTGGTGATTATGGCAAAACCCCCCAATGAGCCCACAACACATCCATATCGGTGGTTGTGGTGATCTTTGGGGGAGGCCTGTGTCCAGCAGTGGGCAGTATTGGCAAATACGCCCCAAAATGATGACACAGTTGTGAAAATCTATGGGGGAGGCCTTTGTTCAGCAGTGGACGTATAAATGGCCGATATGACTTCACTACATCTAATCTAATCTTATCGCATGAATTTATATCTGAACACAGAACAGCGTGCCCAAGTCGACGTCACGTAAATGTTTTAATCGTATTGACCATCGAGAGCTTTTGAAGAAGTTGCTGTCAGCCGGAGTACACGGTGACTTGTATAGGTAGTTTTCCTCTTACATAGAGAACCGAATATAAGCTGTCGTACTGCAAGGATACACATCTGGCTGGAGCACTGTCCCCTCGGGAGTGCCTCAAGGTTCAATTTGAATTTGTGGAGGCTTGTTACCATAAATATTGTAATTATAAATATATAAATAAAGCTATTACGATTGTCTCGGTGATCGGTTAAACAGTGTTGGAACATCTGAGGCACCTCTATTTTCTGGATAATATGAACGTAACGTGTCATCCACAAAGGATTTGTACCAACTGCACTGTGACGATTGAGTGAGCCGAACATTATTCGAACTTATTGAAAGAATTTTTACTGATTCTGGCGATTCAGATGTTACCGGACCCAAAATAACGACATACAAGATACAATGAGCGGTCAAGAGTATATTGCCACGGGCGCGTCTAACAGTGACGGGTTGACACCTGCCGGGGGTGTGGTGTAAAGCTGAAGGCGAACACCTCACCCCCAGTCAGAGGTAAGTGGAAGAACATCGTGGGAATTTAGCCGGTAAGAGTCCAACATGCCCCTTCGTCCATCCCAAGGTGGAGAAAGTCCAGGAGGATTTCCCCACGACAAAAACAAAGGGTTATATGCCACCACGCTTGGAAGGTGGACTGGTGATCGCAGTATATCGTTAATAGCACATGGGGTATGCTGCTGCCTTTTTTTTTATTGATGTCCAGTGGAAATTCTACTTGGAACTTCCTTCGCCCCGGGGGAGGGCGAAGGGGTATGTTGGACTCCTACCGGCTAAAACCACTGGAGCGGTCATCTTCGGCACGGAAGGGGGCTCCAGGTCCTCGTAAGATCACACTAGAGCCGCCCATTGGTGCTACGCCTTAGGCACATCACGGAGGGGATGACTGTAAGGCGGTCACCCCCTCTAGCGGAGGGAAGGCGACTGTATAAAGGTTGCGCTGTGCTACGCACACGGCGGCACATGACCACGTGCGCACCACCGTCTTCTCGGCGATCACTCGGTGTGCGTACGCAGACTTCCCAATCTACGCACCCGTGACCCCCGTGGCCCCCTTCCATATAGTGACGGCAGGGGGTAGGGTATGCTGCTGCCTATCCTCTTAAACCCTTAGTCACCTTACACGACACACAGAGCTACAAAGGAGCATGTTCCCAAGTAATGACAGTCCTCAGGTATCTTGTATTCGCTAAATACACTCACGTATTTTCTTTGCTTCAAAATAATACAAATAAAATTTACATGTCTCTCATTAAACTCTGGAACTGTCGTCTCAAAGCAATGTTTTATGTAAATCATGTCTGCGTCTCCAATGACGCGTCACGCGACACCTGTTTTAATTTATACCGAAGCTAAGATTTATATGGGAATGCAAAAAGAGACTCTTGAATAAGTATCTACGTCATTGAATTATTCACATGTAAGGATTATTCTGGAGTACGTAACATTGTGTGCATTCGGGCGTCGTCGGGCGACTTCGGGTGAGCTCGGAAGAGTATGATGGTTTGAGGTAGCTTGCTAAAAAAAACTTTATGAAGTCGGGCGGGGCCAGGTATGTCCCAACCATGGTTCATGCAGACCAACGAGAAGTTATATTTTATACCTGGCCATCATAAGTGGAACGTACATTCTTTCTTACTCCTCCTTTTTCTTTTCTGACTAATTTCGGTGCGGGTTCCAAGACAATTATTCATTTCTCTGGGACACACCGAGCTTCATTAGTCGGTGTTCTTTTCGGTGGTCGCTATTGTAAATCCTGGCTTACAGGAGTTGCAGTGGTTAGGAAAGTGTGGCAGTCTCGTCACAATAAAAAAAACATATACCCACGGAGGGAGTTAGAGTGGTGCTATATTCTTAATCTTAACACCCACACGAATAACTTTTAATCACTATATAAAAGTTAAAGTCAAAGTTTTATTTCAAATAAACCAGATATAGGCACTTATGAAACTTCACAATTTAAGTTGCACGGTTCCAAATAGTTGATGTCGTGGAGAAGAGCCGGCAAGAGGATACTGTTATAAAATTATTGAGATTATAGTGTTGATTGATACAAATTATTGTAAGACATATCCCGAGAAAAATGAAGGACAATGTGTAAAGATGGAACATACCACAATAATTTAATAATAATTTATTTGCCGTGGCAGTTAACAAAACTCTTCCACACCAAATTCAACCTCCAATAAACCTACAAACGTCGATACCTGCTCACTTATTCCACGAACGCCCCACGGATCGCCGGTGCACAACTATCAGCTCACAAAACAAAAGCGTGCGACTTAACCGACCGTGTAATTAGGGCGAGAAGTTTGCCGATACGCATCTGTATTCAACGCGTGGTTGTATTCTCGTGGTACAGGAACGAAAATTTGGCTTGCTGTTGCACCTTGCCATTAATTAGGAGTCTAAGACATTAACGGCACGTAAATGTGTTTTGGTTTACGCCACATTATCGGAATGTAAATGTGTCTTGGCTCACTCCACATTATAAGCACGGTAAAAGTATCTTGGCTCACACCACATTAACGGTACGTAAATGTGTCTTGGCTCACTGCACATTATAGGCACGGTAAGAGTATCTTGACTTACGCCACATTTTCGGAATGTAAAAGTGTCTTGGCTTACACCACATTATCGGTACGTAAATGTGTTTTGGCTCACTCCACATTATAGGCACGGTAAGGGTATCTTGGCTTACGCCACATTACCGGAATGTAAAAGTGTATTGGCTTACACCACATCATTGGAACGTAAATGTGTCTTCGGGGAATTGCGTCGAGTGTTTCTGTCCTCAATATCACAGAGCCTCAAAACAAAAGTCTTTAATCAGTACGTCTGTTGCTGAGCAGTGATGCTTCGGAGAAATCCTTTTTCCGTCTGAGATAAGTTTGGAGGGGTGGCCTCTTTACAGTCAGTTTCCTTCCAAAATGTGCCTATAGACTTATTTACATGGTAAGAGTCTGGCATACACTTCCCTTCCGTCCCTCTTTGGCATAGGACGATGCATGAGCATTTCCACTGGGGTGAAAGAAAAGGTAGAGATAGAAAGTAGAAGTAGAAAGAATGACTCTTTTTTGCCATTTGGCTGGAATCCTAAGACTGCATTGTCAGTCCTATGCATCGAAACAGACCACTCAATCACAACCCCAATAGATTTCATCTCGAAAGTAGGTAAGTACATATTTTGTTCAATATTTTGTTGGAGCATTTTGTTGACGTCAAAGGAAAAGTCCTTTGATATCACGTTAACTTCATTAGCGGAAGATTATTCGGCCAAATATAACATTAATTAGCAAAGTTCATGACGTTTTGTTGTGCTGTGGGACCCGGCCGGCAAACGGCGACCTATTTACTCTGAGATGTGTATCTGCGTTGCGTGGAGAGACCATTGACGTTGCTCGCACCATATCTTTGCAAAAGCAGGCGACGGCATCGCACGCGCTCGCACTTCGGACGATGGACTGAACCACGGCCGGAAGCGAGAGGTTAACCCTTTCGACCGCCGCGACGAGATCACGTCGCTGCGTTGCCCAAGCTGGGCGTTCCTCCAACGTGTGTTGGGTCGTGTCCTCCGATCAGTCTCCGCAGTGATGACATACGGGCGTCCCTTCTCAGCCTATTTGTTGCCGATACTTTCTGAAACACCTATGGTTCGAGAGTACCTCCGTCATCCAGAAGGTGAGGGCACCATGCCACCTCTCTAGCTGTTCCTCCATGACGGCTCTTACCGCCGCTATCGTGGCGTGCCCTGTGTCACCCTTGCACCCCAGACTAGACTGTTGAGGTGTGAGCTGTGTGTGGGCAGCGACTTGGCCAATTATACTGACCCCAGTAAACAACAAAGCAACTATTAACACATTCATGGTCGATCACTCTTTCCAGTCCTTTGCAAGGTTTTGTATTATTCACCGACATTTATATATTTCAAACTTATTCCGTAAAATTGAATAAAAACATGATAATTTATATGCACTTATAATCAGATTATTTCAATAAGTATATTAAATATTTAATATAAAATTCCTCGTTTTGAATTCTATATTCTACGATATTATTGTTGTATTTTAATTAAACTTTTGATTTGTGTTTACATATAATCGGTTCGTTTTTTTGCGGAGCTATCGAGGTCCCGGTTCCGAGTTGCAGGTCGAGTAAGCTGTAATTGTTTGGGTCAGTTCACTATGTTTGCCCATACGCAGTCTCCACTCTAGGACCCGTCTGCTTCATCGGCCATCGGGCCTATAACAGAAAATTCCTTGGATCAGTTTGTTTAAAAAAAAAAAAAAAAAACTTCTCATTATGTGCAACTTAAGATTGTCGTCGTGGCCCGGAGTTTCACGGACTCGCTACTTATTCACTGCGATGCGTGTCCAAATCCTCGATGTGTCAATGTGACGTTTTCAATGTCATATGTAGTTTTTAGTTCATCTACGAAACCGCTCACTTTGACAGTGAAGGAAAACATCGAGAGGAAATCTGCAATGAGAAATCTGCTGCTCAACATGCAATGAGAAAGCGTGGTAATCAATGCTCGTTCCTTCTGTGTATGAGGAGAGGACTTTGTCCTGCAGTGGGACAGGCTGATATTATAAACATATCGTCATCACCTCTGCTGGACTCTTCGGGACCACTGGCGTGATGGTTTAAATATTAAATGAACGATAGAAAATTCGAAACGTAATTACAATGTTGGGAAATAGCCTTCGAAAAGGCAGTTAAACCCAATAGACGATTTAGGAGCTAAAGATGGGCAAACTGCGCCCTCTTCAGGCCCCCGCAATCGTAGCCCAAGCGCTGGACTTGAGGAAGTTACTCAATCACTAAACGGGGCAGAGGTGACGGCACCAGGGAGTTCCACGTGCAACCAACTTCCACATAGACGACCGGTTGCATGCCGTGTGTTGATATTTTGGGGGGAATTTGCGAGCACTCACCACGCTGGCGGGCGGGTTTGTAACGATGAAATTAAGCGACATCTATGTAGAATGTAGTTAAAGAAGTATTATGTTCGCATTTTCGTGATATCGTGATATGGATATATATATAAAGAGTTTATTTCGAAAATTACTAAATAATTAATTAAAATCTATTCCAATACATTATTAGAACATTCAATACACCTATAAGTAGTTCAATTTATGTAAAAAAATATTATGCTAATTAACTAGTTCCTAAAGCATGAAAAAGAAAAGGATATGGTTCTGTTAGGTTGGCAAGAACGTTCACTTTGTTCGAGGAGATTTCGGGAGACCATACCGGAGCTCAATTGTTTATAAAAAGAACTAGATTTTAACATAAAACGTAGTCAAAGTACGAGAAAGCTGACGTAGTTAGATTAAAGGAGCAGATGCCCAATACGCCGTAAGTTTTTAACCGACTTCAAAAAGGAGCTGGAGATGCTTATTTTCTTTTTAATATATGTACACCGATTACTCCGAGATTTGTAGACCTATTTGAGAAATTCTTTTTTTAACCGGTGCAAAATATTTTCGAATTGGTTCCATATAAATTTCATTACATTTTATTAAGTATTTTTTTAACCAGCTTGAATAAACATGTAATTTGACTGCGCTTATCTAGATGATGTCTTAATAGTTTCGATTCCTCCGAGATTAGAGAACCGATTTGAGTCATTCATATTTTTAGTGTTAAATACTGATACCAAATTGGTAAATATTCTTACATTTATTCACACTAAAAAATAATAAAGCCACGGTCGGGTCGGTAAAGTCGGGCGGGGCCAGGTATAAATATAACTTCTCGTTGGTCTGCATGAACCATGGTTGGGGCATACCTGGCCCCGCCCGACTTCATAATTTTTTTTTTCCTTTTCTGTGCCTTTAATATTTTTTGATGTAGGTATTTTGTTTTGTAAAAAAGTTTTTTAATAGAGCTATACCACCCTGGTTAATAATTCTTATGCAAACTACCACTGGGACAGCGGGAGTAGCTTAACCGCTACAGGTTGGTGAGCACAAAATGGTTGCTGTTTCACAGACGGAATGTGTGTATACCATACCCAAGAGACCCTTAGTCGCTTTTTACGAGATATACGAGATACTATTATTAGAACTGGAAACGGGATATTAACCATATTTTTTATTTATTTTGGGTTTCCGATATTTCTGCGCTGTTGAAAGTTGCGCCATGTTCACGGATAAATATTGCGTTTCCTGTTGTAATAATAGTGTCAGTGACCATGTCAGTGACCATGTCTCTCTTTTGTTATGGCTTCTGCAGAGTATCTTCCACAATTTCGACAATGTCAAGTATAAGGCAACGTCGTACGGTGTTTAGACTAATTAATCTTTACGTATTCATAAAATATATATCAAAAATAAAAATATTCTATAAAATGGGCAACGTCGTACGGATCAGTGACCATGTCAGTGACCATGTCAGTGACCATGTCAGTGACCATGTCAGTGACCATGTCAGTGACCATGTCAGTGACCATGTCAGTGACCATGTCAGTGACCATGTCAGTGAACATGTCAGTTTAAAAACTTGTATACGAGGTATACGGAAGGAAATGGGAGTGGTGTTATACGAGTATACTTAATCCGGCCATCAAACTGACAATTCAAACTTGTATGATGTAATATAAGAAGGCTTCAATTGTTCTCCATATACGGACTCACACATTTATTGCCACAAACAGGGACATATCGATAAAAAACGTCTCTAGTACCGATATCCTGAGTAATAGAACGAGTCGTTTGTCTTGTAAAAAACGAATTGTTCGAAGCGTCCTATCACAGACCTTAAGATGATATTTATGAGGGAAAACGGGTGAATTTGTTCTTGAGAGCGGAGCACACGAGCGGAAACGGCTATGGTCTTTTTATCGGTCAAATAGGTTACGGCTTGAACAAAACTTTTAAAAAAGGGTGCTTGATGTAATTTGTTCTGTGTGGTTTACAGCAAAGAGAAGACCAACCCTCTCTTCCTATAAGTAGCGTAAAAGGTGACTTAATATTGATATGAACAGGATGGAGAACAGTCTGGCGAGCCAGGGAGTCTTGTGTGCTAAGAACAACATTATTTTCAAGGAGTGTCCATGGAGTTTCTTGTCAGTTCTTCTCATAGGACTGTGGCAGCTAGAACCAGCATCCGTGCGCCATGCGCGCAGGCATATCACTGACGATTGCTTTTTTTTTTCTCGCACTCATCTCAAAAGGGATATAGCTGCTTAACCGGGCAAATTGGACTGACGATTGTTTTTTTTTTTTTTTTTTTTTTTTTTTTTGTTGGGCTTCTCGCATACATTTCTGGGAAATGTGGTTGCTTAACCGGTCATTGCAGCACGCGACGCAAGTATTTATATGGCGACCGTTTTTGTTAATTTCTGCGCGCTCATCTGCTATTGGTCAATTCAAATAAGCATACACGACACACTTTCCATATGCTGTGATATGAAATTAGCAATCTTTTTTTTTTTGTAAAAAACGTTGCCCCACACTAGGATTTCTCCTGTGTTGTGGGTGCGTTTACAGACATGAATTCCACATACAATACACCCAGACCCGGAACAACTATCTGCAGATCATACAAATATTTGTTCCGTGTGGGAATCGAACCCACCACCCGGAGCGCAGCAGTCGACTATATCAGCCACTGCACCAACCGAGCCGTAAATCAATATAACCAGTGGTATTAAATACGAAATGATTCAATCGGAATTCTAGTATTATTTACATTCCTGATCTGCCTGGTAAAGGACCAACAACTTGGAACCGTGCAATGACATTCTGACTATTCATAAGTGCCTGTATATATTCATATACAATTACTTGTCCTGACTGACTGACTGATTCAATTGTCTGTTTTGTTATTGTGTGTATTTTACATTACAAAAAAAAAAAAAAGTCTACTTTGTTTGAAAGTTTTGTTTGTTTGAAAAGTGTATATCTATGGAGTTTCTTGCCGGCTCTTCTCCATAGGACCGACTTTTCCGAACTGTGCACTTAACTTGACTTTTCGTAAGAGCCTATATGAAACAAAAAAAATGAGTTTGAGTTTGATTCATCAACGCAGAGCCTAAGCCGCTGGGACTACAAACTTGAAATGTTGCCAGTCAATGCCTTTAGTTTGCCGTGTGGTTCCGGCTCAGAATACCACCACCCCATTTCGTCTCCTGGGTGTCCTAAAAGTCGACTAAGGGATTAGGCAGAGGATAGGCAGCAGCGTCCTTCGAGTACATTAACAACTCAACTGCGATCGCCAACCCGTCTGTCAAGCGTGGCGATTATTACAAAACCCTCCAATGAGCACACAACACACCCATATCGGTCAATGTATATATCGGCCTGTATCCAACAGTGGACTTCATTCGGCCTAAATGATGAATGCCTTTAATAACGTAGACGTCCAGTAAAGAAGGAATTTTAGAAATTTCTCCCCTAGGTGGTAATCATATCAGCCACAGGTCGTCCACTGCTGAAAAAAGGCTCCCCCTTAGATTTCCACAACGAGCGGTCACATGCCGCTCTCTTCCAACGACTCCCAGCGACCTTAACCAGGTCGTCTGTCCACCTCGGTGGAGGTCGTCCCACGCTGCGTTTTCCGGTGCGCGGTCTCCATTCGAGAACCTTTGTGCCCCAACGGCCATCAGTTCTACGAGCAATGTGCCCTGCCCATTGCCACTTCAGTTTGCTAATCCTTTCAGCTATGTCGACAACTTTAGTTCTTCTACGGATCTCCTCATTTCTGATTCGATCTCGCAGAGAAATACCAAGCATAGCTCTCTCCATAGCTCGCTGAGTGACCTTGAGCTTTCTTATGAGGCCCATTGTGAGTGACCACGTCTCTGTTCCAGTTCTAGGTGGTAAAATAAGGGTTAAAAGGTTGTATGAAACTCCTTGCTCCAACTACTTGGCCATACAAATATTTGCTCCTTAGTTTTGTCGACTTCGAAGTCCATTTCTCTGTTGTGTTCTAAGCCGTGCATCGTTGTCAACGCTTGTACTTAGTGTGTGTTTAGTTAGATTCACGCGGTGCCCTGTGAGCCACGTTTTTATCTAAACGGGCCGTTTGTTGGTATCGGCGCACATCGAACCTATTACGTATATTTATATGTTTTCTTACCTATACAAAGACTATGAGAATACTTTGTTTTATTTTATTGCATTTTGAATTTACATAACTGCCTTGTTGTGTTATTGTAACGTTTGAATATCTTTAAACCTAAGATTCCTATAAGATATTTTTGGGAATTGTGGTTGCTTAACCGGTCATTTCTGGCGAAGCTAAAAGAGGCCTCCAGCCTGGTTCTTAGTATTCTTTTGGAATGGGGATTTTATACAGGCAATGGGAAACGATCGAACGCGCCCACCAGTGTAACGCAACTCACTGGCTTGGCAGCGGATATTGCCGATGTGAGTGAGCGAGATAGTACAAAAGAGTATTATGGGGCTGCTCGCTTATATTTTCGAAAAATATGCTGCTTAACCGGGTGACAAAAAGCCTCCAGCAAGGCTTAAAATTAATTTTCTAAACTAAGCAACTGCTGCAAAGTGTACCCCCTGACACAAACCTCGACGTAGAGCGTTGCTGGGGGATACAAGCTATGTTGGGATAGCTGATCGGTATTATATAGTTTTTTAGGGGATATTTAAAACCACGGGCTGGTGTGAGCAATAGACGGAGGGAGATGATGATTGAATGGGATGGCATCACGGTGACAGGCCTCCGAGGCGTCGCTGAGGCTGGCACCCTCGGCGGCGAGGGCGGTATAGCGGTATGCTTAGCGAATGAGACTGTGCGAGTCTCTTCATGTGTTCTGCGGTTATTTTGTCGTCCGGCGGGCTGATTAGCTAAAAACAGCAACAGCAGACGCGATAGCAGCTATCGCGCAGCCAAGGAGCCACCGGTAGCAAAGTGGCAAAACAATTGGTGTTACGTAAGGCATCGCCCGCCTGTTGCTACTGTGGAAGATGCATAGTTACTAGCGCCAGTAGCCACCAATAGAACTAAAAAGAATGAACGTTTTTAATTCATTGATTGTCCGACAGAGGCGCGTCAGAGATCTTCGCCTGTTTAGTCGCTATCGGCAAATAGGTATTAGTTATATACCAAATTGACATTTGACAGCGGCGTTGGAGCGATTGGGGGATATTGCCATAATCGCCACGCTTGGCCCACAGGTTGACAATCGCAGTTGAGTTATAAATGGACTCGAAGGATGCAACACCCACGGGATGAGATGGGGCGGTGGTATTCTTAGCCGGCACCACACGGCAGCCACTTAACCACTGCGCAAACCGTGCCGTCAATTTTGTATAAATGTATCATATATTTAACCCATTAATGTCTCACTGCTGGCCATTGAACTTAAGTTTAAGCCTCAGTCAGCCTGGTCGCCATCACTCGCGCTGGCGCACTCGAAAGAAACTGCTCCGTGTTATTTTAATTGTTTTATATAATTAAAGTCTAAATTGATATCTAAATATTAACTAAAACTGTGCGGAATATACAGAAGTATATGTGAAAGTGTTGTATTTAAACATAACAATAACAGTGATAAAACATATTAAAAACAATTGTGAATGAACCAAATCCATAAATAGACTGTGACAATGCATAATTATGAGCGATACAAGTGATAATTTAACTTAACAACTCGTAAACAAGCTCTTTATAATGAAAAAGTTACATATTGTATATAAAAAGTGATTCTTATCGTACGAACAAGTGCACGGAATGTGGAAAAAAATTCTTAAACAATGAGTCACGTCTAACCGACCTCGTTATTCAAAAACTGCATCGCTATTAACAGAAGGCAAATTTCGCAGAGTACATGTAATAACCAAATAGCAGACTGGTGAATGTGTCTACTTAAACTGATGAATGTATTTAAAGTCGGTGGTTCGCGTCAAGTTCCAGCGTCCGCGCTTTTTGTTTCCTCAATATATTTCTACAAATGTACAAAAAAGACTACGTTAAAAAATAATCCAATTGGTAAACATAAAACAAAGGGTGCGTTGTAAAATAATATTCATAAACTGTACAACAATAACATAGCCTCATAATGGATTCAATAGATTATGTGACGTATCGCAATCGCAAACTATGCAGGACAAGTTCTTTAAATGATATTTCTAACATCCACGATAACTCTTCAGTGTTTGATGCAACTATGATGAGTTTACCAGACAGTGCACAGAACAGCAGTCAAGTTATCTGTGAACTTAACGACAAAATTAAATTACTCACAAATGACCTAATGAGCGCTCATCTCGAAATTGAGAATTTGAACAGTGAAAATTACCGTCTAAAGAATGACCTCCAGAGATCATCCCAACTTGTTGATACATATAAGAAACTTAACACGCCCGTGGATATAAAAAGGCAAACACCTATTTCTTTACGCAAGAAGAAAAACATATCGCACACCATTAAATTTACCTCACCAATATTAGCTACAGCACGACATGAAACAATACTTGACGGTCAGTTTGACAAACAACATGTGCAAGAAAGTAAAGGAAACCCTAACGAAAGTCGGTATGATCAAAACATATTTAGTACAAACATGTCTGAGGAAGCCATTACATTATCACATGAGCGACAAATTGCCAATCAAACATATCAGGAACTTATATCAAAAGACTGTGGAATTACTATACAGACCAGTCATAATAATAAATCACTTGAGTATCAGGTTGCTAATAAAATTCATCAGGAACCTCGCCCAGATATACCCAAAGACCAAAGGAAAATTTTTATTCTAGCAGACGACCAGGGACGAAGTGTACAACCGATTCTTCAGAATTTAATTGGTGATCAATTTGTGGTTAGGTGCTTCTGGAAACACGGTGCCCCTCTTCAAGAATTACTATCATCATCACAATCTGAAATAAAGGAACTAACCAAAAAAGACATTGTTATCATCCTTGGTGGCGTAAATGATGAACACCCCGACGAAGCTTTATATTCAGTCAGACGGTTTTTGACCGAAATGAATGAGTGTAATGTTATTATTTCTGAGGTACCCTACAACAGGTTTTTGTGTGAAAGTAAGTTAAGCTATGAGTTAAAATTTATCTGTTCCAAATTTGAGTACGCTAGTTTTGCTCACATGAACTATAGTACATTTTTGCCTAGACGCAGGTTTTTTGCACTGCATAAATGTCAATCACTACTTAAAGAGATCTTACATATTGACTACAAAATAAAGTTTGAAAATTACTGTAAACCATGACATTCCAGAACATAATCCACCTACTTTATTAGACAAGTGTACACAGACAGACTCTCTACAGGAAGGTGAAAATATGCCCAACCCACGACAATCTAATGATTTTTTTCGTTTACCATAAAATTAACGTACTACACCAGAACATCAACGGGCTGATCTCTAAATCGGATTTGTTAACATTAAACCTTGAATACCTTAAAGATAAACAAAAGAGTGTAGGTGTGTTATGCATTACGGAACACAATATGATATTAAGCGATAGAAACACGTTGAAAATTCCAAACTACTCACTAGCTTCAGTTTTTTCTAGGAAAAACCGTCATGGTGGTTCTTGTGTTCTGGTACATAACACTCTTCAATTTATTCCACTTACCGAAATTAAGAAATATTCAATTGAGAACATTATAGAATGTTCAGGGATTGAGTTAAGAGAACATAAGTTATATATTATATGCATATATAGGCCTCCAAAGACAATTGCCGAGGATTTAAATAAGTTCTTTTTAAGATTTAACTCGCTACTTAGCCACTTTTGTTGCAATAAAAAGAAAGTTATATTGTGCGGGGATTTTAATATTAATGTTTTAAATAAAAGTAAAGAATCAACTGAGTTTATTAATATTCTGCAGAGTTATAATCTTAAGCTAGGCTTTAAAGAACCTACGCGACTATCAAGTATGACGTGTATTGATAATATTGTTTATAATATAAGAGGCTGTAATACAAAAATGTTTGAGTTTGCACTGTCTGACCATACAGCTCAATTATTGACATGTCCCGTTAAGGTCAGCTGCTCTTTAAAATACTGGTATATCGAAAAACGTGATTATAGTAAAGAGAACATAAATAAATTCAAACACTGCATGGATTCCCTCTATTTTAATGACGCTTTAAATAGTGAAGACCCAAATATAGCATTTAACGATTTTTACGAGCTTTTCAGTTTGTTTTACTATCTATGCTTCCCTAAATTAAGAATAAGAGTATCTGCCAAGGTCCGACCAAAATGGGTTACAAAAGGAATCAGACAGTGTTGTAAGCGTAAGAGACAATTGTTATGGGAGTACAGGAAAAACCGCAATCTAGATACGAAAGCACGTTACACGGCACTATCTTCTAGACTTAATAAGGTAACCAAATTGACTCAAAAATCTCGTAACATGGACTATATAAACAATGCTCCAAATAAGTGCAAAGCTACCTGGAATATTATAAACAATAATAAATTAAATAATATTAAAGAACAAATTCAACAAATATGTGTAGAGAGTAATATGATCAGTAATCCTAAACAAATAGCAAATGCATTTAACAACTTCTTCATTAATCAAATAACCAAGTTAAATTCTAATCAATGTAATATGACTATTGCAAATAATCATAAATCTATATTTATGCAACCGACAATTCCTAGTGATATTATTAAAATAATAGTAAATTTAAAGAATACTGAAAGTACTGGTTATGATGAAATATCAACAAAAATACTCAAAAGTGTATCAACAAAACTGTCATATATAATTAGCCATCTGGTAAATTTATGCATTCTACACGGCATATTTCCAGAAAAATTAAAATTAACAATAATTAAGCCACTGTTTAAGAAGAATGACAAACACAACATGACTTGCTATCGGCCCATTGCGCTTGTGCCTGTCATTTCAAAAATATTTGAAAAGGTGATTTATGACGGTATTTACAACTTTTTCGAAGTTAATAACTTGTTTACTAATGAACAGTATGGCTTTAGGAAAAATAAAGGTATTAATATGGCAGCACACAGTTTTCTCAATACAGTCACTACAAATATAGACAAGGGCAATCAGTCATGTGCACTCTTCATGGATTTAACAAAAGCGTTCGATCATGTCGATCATAAAATACTATTAGACAAGCTGTATGCGTACGGGGTTCGAGGAAATATACTAGATTTAATAAAGTCTTACCTCAGTAATAGAACTCAATCAACCCAAATTACAAAAATATGTCCCATAGTGAAAAAGGTAGCCAATTACTCATCCGTATACAGAAGAGTAATCTTTGGAGTCCCACAGGGAAGTGTGCTAGGACCACTATTATTTAATATATATATAAATGATCTGCCAAAAATAATAAATCAAAAAACAATATTATTCGCTGATGACAGTACGGTTGTATTTACTGGAAATGATAAATTACAAATAGAACAGGACATAAATAACACTTTATATAATATCATTGAGTGGTTGACATTAAATAATTTGAAAATGAATCTTGGTAAAACTAATTTTATGATATTTCGGAATAGAGTGAATAAATTGACTAATATTGACATTAACTATTTGGGACATAGAATTGAAGAAGTTGACAAAACAACATTTTTAGGTATTAACATTGACTGTAATTTAAACTGGACCTCACAAATAGACGCATTGGTTTCGAAGCTCAACCAATTCTCCTATGCATTGTATATATTAGAGAAAACTGTCAGTACATCAACAGTCTTAACAGCGTATCACGGTCATGTTACACCCCTCTTAAGTTATGGCGTTATGTTCTGGGGCAATTCTACGAGAAAAGAAGTAGCATTCAAAGCACAGAAGAGATGTATAAGAGCAATGTGTAAACTGCAACAAATTGAAAGTTGTAAACCCTTTTTCATTCAGCTTAACTTACTTACACTTCCTTGTATTTATATCCTCGAAGTAGTGCTATTTACACGATGTCATATAAATATGTTCGAGAAATTAAGTAGTCGAAGGCTTAACCTAAAAATACGTCTTGCGTCAAACAAAACTTCATTACTGAGTAACAGTGTGTTTTGCATGGCCCCGCGAGTCTATAACCATTTACCAAATAGAATACTTGCAATGTCAAATTTTTATATGTTTAAGAAAAATGTAAAAATATTACTTATTCAAAAAAGTTACTACTCAATTACAGAATATCTGACAGACAAATTACTGTAGTACTAAATTGTATTTATTTCCTCATAATGTGTAAGTAGAATTGACCTCTAGTTTCGTTATCTATGACATTTCTATTAATTGTTTGTTCCTAAGTTTTTATTGTGATTATGACATTATAGTTTGACATTTTGAATCTGCTATATGTAATACGAGCAAATTGATTAATATTAATATTATATTTGTATTTGCATTGTATTTTATGTGATCTAAATGATCTTTGCATGCTGAAAGGCTGATTATGGTGATACTTATTTAAATTATGTAACAACTTATGTAAAACCCATTTTCGCAAATGAATAAATTGAATTGAATTGAATTGAATCAGTCCAACACACTGGTATAGTGCGGGTTGGCGACTACACACACCATTGAGAACATTTTGGAGCCCTCTCAAAGTGTAAGATTTCATCACGACGTTTTCCTTCACCATCAAATCCTGATTCGCACATAAATCTGAAAAGTGCGAGGTACAGACCGGGAACGACCGTCCTATACGTAAGGCAAACGTTTAGCCATTCGGCTGCTAACTGCTGCATAAGCCCCCGTAACATAAAGAAATCGGTCAAGTGCGAGTTGAACTCGCGTGGAGAGGATTTCCGTAATTGCTAAATATATTGTCTATTGTTGGATTCGGTCTTGTACCAATAACTTATCCCAAGAACAACCTTAACGTCGTAGTTGAAAAACATATTTCCCATACATTCCAACCGCAAACGTAAATTTGTACGCACAATATTGAAAGATTTACCATGTTATTTTAAGACAGACTACAGGACTTATTATAGGTTTTCCTGTAATTTGTATTTTTTTCAGAATTTTAGGCTTAGTAGTTTCGAAGATAAGGGGGGCGGGGGGTAATGGTCAATTTTCGTCTACTTTCTTAAATTGCTTTAAAACTATACATTTTAAAATAATAAAATAAATACATTCAAAAACCCTCATAACCAGCCTTTCCATTTCACAAGATACAATTTGCGAAACTTTATTCTTAAATAAATGTTCTTTCTTTCTTTCTTAAATTTTCTATATTGCCCCCCAACAACGACCCCCATATTCAAAATTCATTTATTTACGTTACACGTCCGTGTTTGGATCGCAGAAATACACATGTGCAATTTCAACTTAATCGGTCAAGTACATTCGGAGTAAATTGGCTGTGACAGACGGACAGACACGAGTGATCCTATGAGGTTTCCGCCGTTTTTTCCTTCGGACGTTCGGAACCCTAAGATGTATTGACGGTAACAAGACGTTGTATGTTTTCCTATCGTTAAAAATAGCTTGTTTATCGTATCAACTACTGCTGGGACCCGGCGTTTATCTTGTACATAAAAAGATATCCTATCTCATAAAAAGTGTATCGAAGCTTTCGATTTATGACGGTTTATGTTTAACTGCGAGCTCTTCGGTTTATGATTTAGATTTACAATTTATTGGGTAACTATGTTATTATGTTTACTTTAAGGGTTCCGTGAATAACAAGATTATTATTCCGTGTGATTCCCGGCAACGAATAGATCACTCTACTATTAAAAGAAGTAGATATGTTACATGCGCGCCAAAAGTAAGAACCAAAACTTCCCCAATTGTAGCACCTCGCAATCAGTTCGCCCAAGACAGGACAACGAGCACACACTGTCACAATCTGTATTGTTTTATTAATTAAGTAATGAAAATGCCATTGTGCGTATAGAAAATGCACAAACTATCAAGCAAAAATAAATAAAGAATAAGGGATCTTACCACACGTGAGTAACAAATTAAGTAAAAACTTTGAATAAAAATTCTAATTATTTATAGAATCATATTCTCGAACGAAACACAGGCCAAGCAAAGAAAAGAGACAACAGATAGATTCTATCACAGGTACGACAAAGACATCGAGTACACGTGTTGGCATTTTTGAGATCGCACGGGGATACAGGCCAGTGTCCTACGAGGTGGCAACTTTCTTGGCGCGCCGTATAGCCACTCTGCGCTGCAGACCGTAAAGTTTGTTTCTGCAGCACTGGTCGCCTGTCAGCCGGGATACAGGTGCCCCATAGAGGGCCAAGGACCGCACGACGCCCCCATAGAGATGGAGAACTTCCTCGCTCGGTCCCCCGAGATTGGACAGCACCCGGAGTAATGCACCGGCTACCCTCTCGACTCAGTGGACGGGGCGCGCGAAGTGCTCTTCGAAGCAAGACGTACAATCCTATCGCACTCTTGGTGCACACTGACAAACAGACAGGTGCACGCATTATTTAGTGCGCTAAATCTCTTTGATGTGTCAAAAAAGACCGCCACCCGAGCTTTCGCTTAACGTCTAACGGATGCCATTACAAAATTAGCGCGTTGAGCCGTGGCTACACCAATGCCTGGTGTCCGTTAACGCGATAATTAACGGCGTAAAAACTTAGTGTGGCTCCAGCATAACAGAAAAAATCGAGGCTCAGGCACCTGGCTGCTGTGACACAGTTAATTAAGGATCTAAGTCGTGTTTTTAAACAATATTTAATACAATATTTTTTTAATATTCATTAACAGCACAAACTTTATTCGACGGGCATACAAAACCTAACTTATAACCATAACCGCTTTATTTGTGTGCGTCAGTTCAGAAATCATAACGATTCCACAAACGCAGTTTCGCCCACTGTGCACAAAACTTCTTCGAGTATATTGCCCAAACTTCCCTCCGTATTAGCTACTCTGTGCAGTTTTGGAACTAAACCCAATAGAAGGTGGCGCCATCTGTCGGACTACATGATAGCTATGTAAGGAGAGAACGAGTGTGTAGCTTTGATTAGAAAATGTTGAATTTGTAACTGATGGTCCATTATAACCACACTTTTTGCGCAGTAGTTTAACGAGTGGCTGTCTAGGCTACACATCACATAAATTTATCAAAATAGAACGGAAAAGCGGGTGGGGCAGCGTGCCAGCATTAGGCCATATAATTCTCACTAAAATTTGAAAATCTGAAAAATACCACTGTACGCTATTTTCAATTACAGAATGAAATGCTGTGAAGTGAATATAAAAAATTGAGGTATATTTTTTTAACCGTCGCCCCACACTTGGATTTCTCATGTATCGTGGGTAAGACATTAATTCCACATACTATACAGCCAGACCCGGAACAACTACCTGCAGATCATACAAATATTTGTTCCGTGCGGGAATCGAACAAGCGACCCGCAGCGTAGCAGCCGACTGTGTCAGCCACTGCACCAACCGTGCCGTCATTTATTATCACTCTGGAGAATTTATTTTACTATCAAAATATTTTTATATACTATTGAACAAATCACATTATTTTTTTGTAACATACTTTATGTAATACGCTTTTATTGAAGTAATATAAATAATCGGAATAATTACAGATATATGTTTGTTTCTCTTATCATTTCAGAAGATGCGTTCATTTACCCTCTTTTTCTATTCGATATACATCATAATTATCGTTCGTAAGGAGTAAACTCCAGTCGTGCGTCGGAGCTGACACACACACTTTTACTCAATATTTAAGTTCGCTATACCATAATAAATAAATCTATCGAGTTAGCTAGAGTTGTGACTGAGGACCAGCGGTAGTTATAAAAGTGGAAGGATTTAACTTATGGATTCTTTACCAACCTCACACGCACGCAAACAAGCGCAATTCTGTTTACATTGTAAACTGACTGCTATTTACACTGGTTTCCGATTTATTATTTCAAAAGAAATAAGCTGACGTGGGTATTGTACCCGGGACCTTTAGCCTTGGCGAGCTAGCCGCAGGGCAGCTGTGGCGTTAGCAAAAGTATAACCCAAAAAATGGTTACAAGTCTTTATCACAAAAGGCATATCAAAGGTGTCGCTTCAGGCTCCGCTTTAAACAAAATAACGATAAACATTATTTTAAGTTCATATTTTCGCATTGAATTATTCCCACATTTTCTAAGTCTACCTCTTTCTTGTCTTTTTTAAAACGGCTACTCACTTTGTTCTCTTGCAGTGTGCTACCCCGCAGGACTTAGCTCGAGACATCACTGAGTTATAAAAAACGCATCGTGTGCACAGTTTACTGATATAGTGTCAAATGTACAAACAAAAAAAAATGTACAAACACCCAAATCCGAAACAATTACATCATATATCGGCCAAAAGACGTCCACTGCTGAACAAAAGCCTCCCCTACAGATTTCCAAACGAGCGGTGACAGGCTACCCGTATCTAACGACTCCCAGCGACCTTCACCAGGTCGTCTGTCCATCTCGTTGGAGGTCGTTACGTTTTCCGGTGCGTGGTCACCACGTTTTTACCCCAACGGCCATCAGGCAACTTTAGTTCTACGGATCGCTTCATTGCTGATTCGATTCGATAGCCATCCGTAGCTTGCTAAGTGACCTTCATCTTTCTTATGAGGCCCATGGTGAGTGACCACGGGCCAATTACATATAGGTGACAAATATTGTCTCGTGCAGGAATCGCACCTGCGACTAGTAGAGCAGAAGGCCACCTGCGGCAATCGTGCCCTCAAGTGCCGTTTATATGCATTCAGAAAAACTATAATATTATTTAACTCCATTACCTACACTCATTCACTCAACTAACCCTCAAATGCTCTCCAATACCGACCGATATCAGAACTATTATAACCCCATATAAAGACTGCGTCTAATACCTCAATCTCCTTCACCCACTCTCTTCTCGTGACAAGTTGCTATTCAAGACATCCCGAAACCATAATAACACTTAATCTGTATATATACTTACAAATAGATAGCTCTATCACTCTCACATGTTTTCTTTTCGATACGTTAGAGGGAGACAGATGTAAGTGGGCAGTTTTGTCTGGTTAGTTTGGCGAATATAAAGCTGTGTTCTGACTGGGTGATTAATGTTGAGCGCAACATAGCCTTTTGTTATTTCACTCGGTCGAAATACTTCATGTTCTTCCTCCGCCTTGAGGAAGGGAGGAGGGGTATGTCAGACTCCTACTGACTGGCTAAAACCACCAGAGCGGTCATCTTCGGCATCGAAGGGGGGCTCCAGGTCTTCGATACAATCACACTAGAGTAGCCAGAGCCATTGATGCCACGCCTTTAGGTACATCTCGGATGACCGTAAAGCGGTCAACCCATCTAGCGGTGGGGAAGCGACTGTATGAAGGCTGCTCCCCGGGTACATCTCAGGGGATTCGAAAGCATCTCCCCGAATTCTCGGTATGCGTTTTACTACGCACACGTTAGCACGTGTCCACGTCAGCGCCGCTATCTTCCCGGGGGTCATTCGGTATGAGCACGCAGATTCCCACCAACCCGCCTGCCAAGCGTGGTGAGTATTGGAAAATACCCCCCAGAATGATACAGTTAATGACACAGTTGTGAAAATCTATGGGGGTGGCCTTTGTTCAGCAGTGGACGTATAAATGGACGATATGACGCAGATTCCCCAATCTGCACGCTTGCGACCCCCGAGACCAACTACTATAGAACGACGGCAGGAGGCGCAGCGAGTTGAACCTAGGCACCGGTGCGTTTGTTACCCCAGAACCTAGTCCTCTTTCGTCAGCCCGTTCTCTGCAGTGTCCTTCTGAAGCATGACGCTCTCACAAAAGGAGACCATTGTACTCCAATTCTCATGCTCTGGACCAGGATTTGCCGGTCGGCAGCCCACGAAGCGCATGCCTCGAGCATGTGCTGGGCGGTATCCTGTCTCTTTCATCGTGGTGGAAATGTGCCGTGACCTCGCATCATATACTGTGCAGATACGCACCAAACAACCGTGAATGGTAAAAAATTTCGCCAGGCGGTAGGTGACGTGCTCGCTCCTTTCGAGCCAAGCTTCGAAGAGCAGCATGACGAGCTCGATGCCGTGCTTGGTCACGAACCGCAACCTTAGGCTCTTACGCCATTTCTCGAGTGCGCGCCGCGGAGCCAGCCGCCACAGCCTATCAACCGCCCCGGGGATGCGCTTCGCCGTTCTGACGGAGAGCGCAACGTATTTAAAAATGGCCGCCCGAGAGAATGCGTTTCTGACACCTGTCAGTTGGACGGCTTCTTTTGTTTATAGATCAAAGTATATGGGTGGTTTTGGGTCTGATCTGTTACAGAAATGAACGCTTACCCAAAGTAAGTGTATATTTTTATATTTTGTTTCCCTATTTATCTTATATTAAGAAGAAAATTATTTATTCATGAAACATTTCAATGAAACGTATACTTATTGTCTATGGGCTTGTGCCAAATATGTAAACAAGTGACTTTTTCTTTTCGCTGCCGTTTCGCTGTGTATAGATGTTTTATGCGCTCAAGTTTAACGTGCATTTTTCAATAGTCCTGACTGACTTTTGGATTCCGTAGATCCGTACTATTGCTAGCCGCCTTGGCAAATTAACTGGACATCGACGCCTGTTGAAGTTGTTTTTAATTTCATTCCAAAGTAATAATTCATTTCATTTACTCATGAAATACCGATGGAGCAGACGAATCCTAGAGTGGAGACCGCGTATGGGCAAACGCAGTGTGGCACCGTGTGACCGGGTGTTGTGAAGCACGCTAAGAGAGGCCTGTGTCCAGCAGTGGATCGACGTGGGCTGATGATGATGATGATGATGAAATACCCTATCACACCATACCAATTTCATACATGTAACGACCAACGCAATCCGGGACCTGGCGTTGTACGGGCGATTGCCAGTCTCCTTTAGCTGTAGATTGACGTAATGATAAGTTAAAACATCATATCTATACAAATAAATAAAATTAAAGTGTCTGTTTGTAATGTCGAAATAACAGATTTTTACTAAATGCATATGAAAGTATATACAGTACCTGTAACAAAAAAACTCATTTTTTTTGTCTGTCTGGTTGTCTGTTTGTTCCGGGTATCTCCGAAATGGCTGGACCAATTTTGACGGGTCTTTCACTGGCAGATAGCTGATGTTATAAGGAATAACTTAGGGTACTTTTATTTAAAAAAACAATTAGGGTTCCGCGCGAAAAAAACCCTTGAAATCCAATATATATATTCTATGTCAAGTGTCTATGTCGAAGTACTTTAAATTTCTTTTAAATTAAACGCGGGTGAAACCGCGGATCCTAGCTAGTTACACAATAAACTTATGGGGAACAAGGTGTGGTGTTCCTCCATAGAAGAGGGAGGATCCTCTAGCCAGGCGGATGGTATGCCTGGCGGGCCGAGGCCCAACGATTAATGTTGGGCGACTGTATATATGCTACGTTGCGCGAATACTTTAATAGCGTGATTTAGGATTGTTTGACGTCATCGGAGAGTTGCGATTAATGTTCAAGTAGATGTCGCTGTAAGTTGCAGCTGTATGCTGGCGATGTAGGTGTCGCCACAAACTTATACAAGCCCAAAAAATTATAGTAATCATTTGGAAGCCCATATTCAACAGTTAGCCCATAATTAACGGGCGGAGAGTTATCTAGCGCTCAATACTTTTTGCGCACTTTTTGTGGCCCATAGAGAACACGCCTTTAGTTCATTAAATGAATGCGGTTATCTAAACGAGGTGGCATACGTCGACTGTATCGTGCAGATAATGTGGCGGGCGTTCTTTGTAGCAGCAGAGTTGTATGTAATACAGGTTTGTTTAGACGTGACAGGATTAGACCAGCTAAGTATGCTTTGCCGTGTGGTACCGGCGCAGAATACCACCACCCCATTTCATACCGTGGGTGTCGTAAAAGTCGACTAAGGGATTAGCCGGAGGGTGGCAGCAGAGTCCTTGGAGTACATTAACAACTCAACTGCGATCGCCAACCCGTCTGCCAAGCGTGGCGATTATGGCAAAATCCCCCAATGAGGCCACAACACACCCATATCGGTCGTTGTGGTGATCTTTGGGGGAGGCTTGTGTCCAGCAGTGGACTTCATTCGGCAGAAATGAAGTACTGGACACAAGGACGACAGTTTTAACTGGTATCAACATCGACATCATATCAGTTTTACCCATCGATGTGCCCCACTCTATTTGTACCGAGTATTTTTTGACGGCAGCTTAAACTTGCCGCGTATTTAGTAGAATGACTTCTTGGTTAAAGCGTACTGCCAGCAAGATGGGTGGATGACAACGACAGTATGGATGACAAATAATGCAACGGAGCTGCACGAGACGGGAAGAAATGGTTTTTGCATGTGGAGTGGGTGCACAAGGCCTGATATGACGACATCGTGGTCAAGAGCAGAACTTCAATCCTAGAAAGTGGTGCGGCGTTTGTGTACTTTATGCACCGCTTTGTGTGGAGGTGGCGGTGGCCATTGCTGGTCGTGTCAATATAATAATCCGGCTTGCTTGATGTCGAGAGAGTGCCGAGTGACGACTTCACAGTCGCCGCCAACGAGATGTGCCTAAAGGAGCACCATTGGGCACCTCCGGTGTATTTCTTCTCGAGAATGTGAGCCCCGCTTCGGTGCCGATATTGCCTGTTATGCTTGTTGAGTTTTCTCCTACTTTTGTCCTCACAAAACGTTCATTTCGAGAATTATGTCCAAATAAATACTGTGATTTTAAAAGAGTAACCATGGAGTTTCTCACCCGTTCTTTACCATAAAGAAATCTACGTTTTAGGATGCCGGGACTGAAGTGAAGCTATTTACAAGTCCTTGTAAATAGTTTACATAAATAAAAGATATTTTTATCTTTACTACGGAGCAAGTACAGTTGCGTCGCTTGGCAGGCGGGCTAGTATGGCTACTGTTCCACAGAATGGATGCTGCCCATGACTCTGGTCTGGAGTCCCTTAATCGCTGTTTAAGACAACCACGGGAGAAGATGGAGTTTGTTCTCTATAAAACTGATAGAGATACGAACATGAATACAATTGTGTCACATATACAGACAGGCAACTATTTTGAAGATTGGAATTGTGTCTGCTTGCTTGCCATCGCCAGAAGTTCCAAGTATGTACACTATCTTGAGTCCACCTCAGTTTCCACACCAGCATTTCAATGTGTATGTTTAATGCATGAGTTAAGCCGAATGTTTGATCAAAACGTTTTGTGCAAACGTATCGCTCCCCGAGGTGTTGGCGCAAATATTGGACAAACGATTATCGCCAAATTATTCGTAATGCGCAAACAGACCGGCGTCGGCCAAATTTGTTAAATAAATAAATAAATAAAAAAATTTATTTGCACGAAATATGGTACATAAGTTGTTATTTTACAATGCAATAGCGTGACCAAGACATATTTCACCTATTTTACAGGTATACAAATTTATATTAAAATAGCATTAAATTAATTCTAATAAATAAAAAAATAAAAATTGTCATTTGAAATTCTGTGGATTACAATGCATTTCCATAATGGCAAAACGACATAAGCTCTTCCTTAAAAAATCTTTAATGGAATAGAAGTTTTCCTCTATCAACCAATCCCGCAACACGCGACAAAATTTTCTGTATGGTAGTTCAGAAATCCATTTAGGCAAGGAGTTGAAAATCAGTGGGGCCATATAAACACAGCTACGTCTAAACAGTTCCAATTTTGGTACTGGCATTTTGAGAGGCAAGTGAGTTATCTGCCGCTTATTTTTATTGTCATTAATTTCGAAAAGAAAGGGATGGTACTTTACAAATTTAGCGACTTCATATATGTAAAGGCTAGGGAAAGTCAATAACTTATTTGCCTTGAATACCGGTTTACAGGACTCGAACCATTTCATTCCATAAATTGCACGAATACATTTTTTCTGCGCTATGAAGACCCTCATCACTTCAGAAGAATTACCCCAAACAACTATGCCATAACGTATAATCGAACAAACGTATGCATGGTACACCAATAGAGAAGTTTGTCTAGAAGTTACATCTTTAACTTTTCGGAGGGCAAAAACGAACTTATTTATCTTCATGCAAATACTGTCTATATGATTCTTCCATGTGAAATGTGCGTCTAATGTTATTCCTAGAAATTTAGTGCTTTGTATTTGTTCAACTGTATTATTGCTATAGCTAATATTTAATTTTATCTGTTTACTCTTATATGTTTTAAAGTGCATAACCTTTGTTTTTTCAATATTTATTCTTAATTTATTTGCATCCAACCATTTAATGATTCCTCGAAGTGTTTCATTTACGTCGGACTCATAAGAATTTAGATTTTTACATTCTATGATGACAGTAGTATCATCCGCAAACAAAACACAATCATGCGATACCGCACGTGGGAGATCATTTACATAGATAAGAAATAATAGTGGCCCTAAGATGCTTCCTTGGGGCACGCTAAAATAGTTAATACGTTGCTCCGAGTCAAAGTTTTGTATGCTTTGAGTCATCTTATTAAATTTTGTCACTCTTGTAAACTGCTTTCTATTGTTCAGATATGACTGGAACCATTGTGAAGCCGGACCTCTTATACCACATTTGTCTAATTTTGCAATAAGAATTGAATGTTCCACAAAATCGAATGCTTTGCTGAGGTCCAGATAAAGGGCAGATGTGGGAATTTTAGAATTTATATTATGTACAATAGACTTTACCAAAGTGAAAGTAGCCAGTTGAGTTGATTTAAATTTTCTGAAACCATATTGTTCCTTTGCCAGAATGTCATACTTGTCTAGAAATTTAAGAAGCCTATTGTACACTACCCTTTCGAGTATTTTTGACAATATAGGAGTTAACGCTATGGGTCTGTAGTTATTCTTATCTAATTTTGAACCTTTTTTATGCAGTGGTTTTATAATTGATATTTTCAGTTTATCGGGGAAGCAACCTTGTTCGAAAGATAAATTAACTATATATGCCAGTGGCTCTGCTATGTAGTATGATATACGTTTTAAGAGCTCTGCATTAATACTGTCATAACCGGCAGACTTAGTATCTCTTAAGGACTGAATTATCTGAAATATTTCATATGCATTCGTAGGGTCCAAAAATATACTACAATAATTATTTTTCAAATTGTAAATGTCATAATTGGGTGCATTAATTACAGTACTATTTTGTACTACGTCAATGAAAAAGTTATTAAATAAGTTAGCTATGTCTAATCCTGATGTAATTGTGTTACCGTTGTCACTAATATGATCAATATATTCTCTTGGCTTAGTATTACCTATATTGCGCTTGATAACATCCCATGTAGCTCTACCTTTATTTTTGGAATTAGAAATGTGCCTTAAGTTACATAAAGACTGAACATTATTAATACATTTCTTTAACAAGTTTGAGTATGTTTTAAATTTAGTTTTGCTACTGCTTCTTTTGTCAAGATAGTATTTGTACCTCAATACCCTTTTAGTTTTACAATTAATTTTGAGTCCTTTTGTTACCCAGGACAGACCACTAGATTTGTAATTTGTTTTAATTCTAATAAGTGGAAAGCATAGTTTATAAAATAATATGAGTTCGTTATGAAAAGTAGTAAAGGCATCATTAGTATCTGTTGTATTGAAGACTTCAGAGAACGTTAGACTACCAATACATTTCGCAAACTTATTTATGTTTTCTTTACTATGATCATTTACGGTCATAAAATAATAGCTAGTGGTATCTCTTTTTAGTTGGTGTTGAAATTCTACCACTTGTGCTGTGTTATGGTCAGATAAACACAAGTTGTACGTCTTATCTATTACTTCTGGAATGTTGGTAATAATATTATCAATACATTTGTTTAACCTTGTTGGTTCTTGGATATGACATTGCATACCGTAGTTAGATATTAAGTCTAAGAATCGAGTACTAATGCTATCCTTGCACAATATATTAATATTGAAATCACCACTAATAACTATTTTACTTTTCTTGTGTTGCAGGATTGTTAAGGTTTCATTCAATTTGTCAAAAAAGAGTTGAACGTTTGAATTTGGAGTTCTGTAAATACATATTATAATAAGTCTCAACGCATGAATTTCTACACCGCAGATTTCATAGTGTTTTTCCACACCCAGCTCTTTTATTTCATTTAGTTCAGTACCTTGTAGATTGTTTTTACATAATATACATGTACCTCCTCTCTTTTGCGTTTGTCTTGAGTAAATAGCATTAAGTTTATAATTATTCAAATTTAAGTACTGTTCTTCCCCCCCAACTATGAAATGTTCGCTCAAGCATACAGCAATAATATCTTTATTCGATTCATGCAGCTCATTTAAGGCCAGGTTAAGATCCTGCATTTTGTTGAGAGCCCCTGCAATATTTTGGTGCAGTACACAGATACTATTACTCTTATTTTCCATATTACTATCGCTTACGAAAACACAGACCGCTGTTTATGACAGTAGGAAACTTAGTTTTTCCGTAGGTTTTTTTAACTATTGGAAAATAATACGGTATTGTTCCTTTGGCGTGTTTTAAGGCGTCAACATTTGAAACAGCGACGGTAGCTAAAGTATTTGAAGGTATTCGTGAGTGGTTTTTAAAATAATATGGTATTGTGCCTTGGCGTGGTTTTGACTGGAACACAGTTGATAAAGAATTACAACATGTAATGGTCTTTCTTTCTTGCAGCTCTTGTTTCTTATTGCGATTGTTGAAGTTATACGACAGAAATGTCTTATTATAATAAACTGTATTGATTGCTTTTATAATATGTTGTGCTATACTAATATTACCATTATTCGTGTCAATGAAAGTACAGTTTTTTGAGTTATTTGTGATCAGTTTTAGGTGATAATTCAATTTTTCCCTATTTAGAAATGCATTGTACAACACGTTTACTACGAAAACATTACAGGATTTAAGAAATTTAAGTGCTACACTAATTTCCGACAAAAGTTTGATAGGGTTTGAGTCATTGCTACCAATAATTAAAATAACATAATCTTTACACGTAAGCTGTTTAGACAGATTGTTACAATTGGATAGTACATCTTCCGTTGTTGCACCTGATTTCCTGATCGATGATATATTATAGTTCTGTAGTAATAAATTATTTTCGTCATGAATCAGCTTTTGTACTATACCCTTTCCTTGGTTGTCTGAAAGCAACAGTATTTTTCCGCATTCCGAAATTTCCCGAATCCGAGGTTTCTCATTAACTACCCTGTCAGAGTAATCTATATTACTCGCAGTTATGGTTGACTCATTGTTTACTAATATGTCCACACATGCTTTGTCTCCTGTTGACAGTATTTCTGTGCTTAAGATGTCATCCTTGGTGGTATGAACTTTAGTGACAGTTTGCGACTTTAAAGAGATTTTAGGAGTGTGAAAGTCTAATTTGCGTGCAGAGATGTTAAAAACTCCATCATCATCCCTAATATGTATCGAACGTTTTACGCTACCTGATAATTTATTCTTTTTCCTGCAACTAATACTAGTAATATACAGATTTCTCAGGTTTCCATTCTTTAGTATTTCAGCATCCAATTTCTGTTTTAGAGAGCCATTTTCTAGGTGCAACGTTTCTACTTCTGCATGTGCACTTAATAGTTGCTCCTTTAAATGATCAATAACTGTTTTTAATTCAAACACTTCGCTGCTTCTTTGGTGAGTTGATAAGTCCATCATACTTTTGGTGCTAATATCTGAAGATAGACTATCTACAGATTCAATAGATAAAGATCGTCTGAAACGTCCTTTTCTCATGGTTATGTTACTACAAAAAGCCATTTTTGTGCTTATTACAGTGCATAATTCAATATGGAAGAAAAGAGAAGATCTTAAAAGAACGTCAAAATACTTTGTGTTTGGTGAGTTTATTATTTAATTCCATTTTTTTTTTTTCCTGGTCACACGTACAATATTTCTGTTAAACGTATCCGAATTCAAACTTGATCATAAGGTTATGGTCGTTCTTTTTCATTCATTCACGGATCATTCGTATTATGTTGCTACGTCACGCGTAAGTGTTAGATGTCAATAACAGGTGATTCGGAACAATAACCTTTAGTGCAATGTTGATGTATATAAGTATTTTTAAAATTTGTACTCACGGTTTTATTGCTGTATAATTTTCAAATCAGTGAATTTTCATAACCGTTTATTTGTTTGCACTTAATTTTATGTTTTTCTGATCAGATTCAGCATCTTATTTTAAAAGTTGTAGAAGAGGTTATGTTTACCAGTTACGTTATTCTTTTGAATCCTCTTGATAATAAGTTATTGTTTTTTGTTAGATATCAACTGTACCCTTGAAAAGTATCCATCAGGAATATATCAGGTAACTATGTCACATCCACTTGATATTTTTATCTGCAAACACTATCACGGTATATTTGGATCACTATAAACTTATTCTAATAATTATTTATTTTAGTTATGTCTTTATACAATTTTAAGTGAATTTTTGATTCGGAGTCGATGTTTACATGTAAAAAATTTTCTTGGCATAAAGGACTGAATAAAGAGATGATGCTCTATGATTTCAAGTTTCTAAATATTAAACTGATTATTTACATTGTCTACTTCTAGGTCACTCGTTAATATGCTGCTGAACTTTGAACTTAAATAGAAGCGATAGACAGCCATGTCGACTAATATTGCCACGACCACGAAGATTAAAAGTAAAAATATTTCTGATCATAGAAGGAAGTTGAAAGATAAAGATAAAAATAATTTTATCCACGAAAACCATTTACAGGCACTTATGAATAGACAGACTTTAGGTGCCGCGTTCCAAGATGTAGGTTTCCTATGAAGAAGAACGTAAAAAAGTCTACACTCAACAAGCTTGTTGTAATACTTATTAGATTAAATTGACATAGCCGCATTAAGACGAACATGACGCGTGCATCAGCGTCGAGCAGCTCAACCATATTTTAGGGCAAATTAGCCACCCAATACACGAGACACCATCAGCAGGACACTTGGGTGAGCATGACATACTTAATGTGGGCTTTGTCTAATTAAGTACATTTTTATTGACACCCAGTGAAGCGGTGGTTACGGATAGTAAACAATAAAAATATTATAAAAAATTCTAAACTGCAATTTTAATTTAACAACGTCAATTGTTTTTATTTCATCATCACCAATGACGTGTCTCATGCTAACCGATTGTATGCCGTGTGTCGTCACTTTGGGGGACATTTGTCAGTACTCACTAAGCTTGGCAGGCACATAGATGTGCGCAGAATGGCTCTTGTTCCACAGAAGTGACGCTGGTGTCCATCACTCTAATTAGAGTTCCTGATTCGCCTTTTATGACATCAATGGTACATGGACTGGTGCTGTATTTTTAATTCATACACCACACTGATAGCCATCGCTTCACAGTCACCCTCTCCGAGATGTGCCTATAGGCGTGGCACCATTGGGTGGCTCTAGTGTGATCATACGGGGTCCTGCAGCCGCCCTTAGGTGCCGAAGATGACCACCCCAGTGGCTTTTCCCGGGAGGAGTCCAGGATGCCCCATCGTGGGGTGGAGGAATTTCATGAAAAAAAGGTTTCGTCACGATGTTTACCTATATCTGAAGTCAGTTGGATCCTAGAATGGCTAACAAAGTACATAGACATTGAAGTCACGTTAGTATATGTCAAGTTTTGAACCCAGAACACAATGGTCGACAACCGAGTCAGTCAACTTCTGGGCCACTACGACTATAAAATAAAACAATGCTCATTTTAAAGCTTCAGCGTGTATTAGGGACAAAAATAAATGGTTAACTAAACAAATAAAACAAGATTTGCGAATTGCTTTCCGTTGCTTGTTTGTATTTGTTTTGGTGTTTTAATAATATTTACTTTTACAAAGGCATACAGTTGTGAATTCTAGTTTTATGGCGTCACAGTAGCCGAAATGGCTAAGCCATTGGGTTTCTGCATTGTCATGGGTTTGAATACCATACGGAAGGAATATTTGTATAGCCTTCAGGTAGTGCCGAGTCTAGATATCAGTGCAGTAGGGTGGTAAGTCATTCATCTAATTTCTTTGGCTAATTTTGTTTCAAGTACTTGCATGCGTTGCATTGTAAATTCCGGAGCCCCTTCACAGGTATGCTTAATCCGGCCACCGTTTTTTTTTTGTGGGATCGAACTCTTCATACACTGTCTTCATTCATTTCAAGAGGTCGGAGGCATTTCTATGAAGCTATCCTTGCAATTTAAAATCTTTCAATGTGTATTTTGTGATTCATCAAAAGCAACGATAGCAAAAAAAAAGTTTGTGCTACTGGCAATACCAAAGGTACTCGTGTGTAGCCAGCTCTGTAAATATGTTATCACGCCCTTTTTGAAAAGCTCCATGCTGAAGTCTCTTGGGAAAGCCTCGGTGGGGAGCTGATTCAAAAACCGTACGGTACGAGATCATTTTAGCTCTAGGGACTTACCCCCTTTTTTTATTGATCTGGTGGAAATACATCATGTACTTCCTCCGCCCCAGGAAAGGGCAGAGAGGTATGCTGGACTCCTTTTTTATTTTTTTTTATTGGTGCCCAGTGGTACTTCTTCATGAACTTCCTTCGCCCCGGGGAAGGACGAAGGGGTATGCCGGACTCCTACCGGCTAAAACCATTGGAGCGGTCATCTTCGGCACGTAAGGGAGGCACCAGGTCCTCGTATGATCACACTAGAGCCACCCACTGGTGCCACGCCTATTGGCACATCTCGGAGAGGGTGATTGTAAAGCGGTCACCCCCCGGGGGGATTGTAAAGGATCTCCCAAAGCATGCTGGACTCCTGCCGGCTAAAAACACCGGAGTGGTCATCTTCGGCACCGAAGGCAGGCTCCAGGAACTCGATTAATCTCCATCTAGAGCCACCCAATGGTGCCACGCCTTTAGGCACTTCTCGGTGGGGATGACTGTAAGCGGTCACCCCCTCTAGCGGAGAGAAGGTGACTGTAAAAAGGCCACCTCCCCAGGCACTTCTCGGGGGGATTGTAAAGGGGTCCCCCGAAGCCCAGCTATGCGCTATGTTGCGCACAGCGGTACGTGACCATATGCGCACCGCTGTCTTCCCGGGAGTCGCTCGGTATGAGCACGCATATTTCCCAATAAGCGCGCTCGCGACCCGCAAGGCCCCCCACCATATAAAGACGCCAGGGGGCTCAGGAGTGTTGGACACGGGCGCCCGGCGGTTGTTACCCCGGCTACGTGTCCTCCTCCTCCGAGCGGGATCGGCCCTCTCCCGATCCCGCTCTGCGACCTCTTTCTGGAGCATTTCGCTCTCACAGAAGGAGACCACAGCACTCCAATTGTCCTGCTCTGCCAGCATAGCCGACTAGGGACTTACCCTACCCACCCTTATCCCGATAATGAGAGGTGCGAAGGTAGAAAGTAGCCGTTGTTATCATCTAAACAAATAAATAAAATTGCAGTGTCTGTTTGTTATGTCAAAATAACAGCTTTTTACTAAATGCACATGAAAGTATATACGGTACATATAACAAAAAAACAATTTTTAAATAGTTTGTCTGGGTGTCTGTCTGTTCTGTTTGTTCCGGGTAATCTCTGAAACGGTTGGACTGATTTTGACGGGAATTTCACTGGCAGATAGCTGATGTTATGAGGAATAACTTACGCTACATTTATTTTAGAAAAATAATTAGGTTTACGCGCAAAAATAAAACCCTTGACTTGAGGTGACCAATTTACAGTCAACCCACAAAATTTGCCTGTAGATATATATCTACGGCACGGTTGGTGCAGTGGCTGATACAGTCGGCTGCTGCGCTCCGGGTCGTGGGTTCGATTGCCACACGGAACAAATATTTGTACTAGGTAGTTGTTCCGGGTCTGAGTGTTATTGTATGTGGAATTCATGTCTGTAAACGTACCCACGACACAGGAGAAATCACAACCTGGGGCAAAGTGGGGCAAAAAACTGGCCGTACGTCCCCTGGCTTCGCACGGGTGGACATTTTTTTAGGGATAAATGAAGAGTAAATATAAACATGGTCTGACAGTGGTCGGCATTTAAAAAACAAGTTATAGTTACATAACTACAATAGTTGGGCATATGGTATCGTGAAATTTGTAGACATTGATATGTTCTTTAATATTGTAGAACATTCTATCATCAATAGTTTCCGCAGCGTTTGCGATGAAAGACATTTTATGACTGATTTTTTACACCTTGGGTTACATTATGGGAACAAATATTTGTACGATCTGCAGGTAGTTGTTCCGGGTCTGGGTGTATTGTGTGTGGAATTTGTGTTTGTAAACGCACCCACGACACAGGAGAAATCCTAGTGTGGGGCAACGTTTTTAAATAAAAAAATGAAAAAAAATGAAAAAAAAATTGAAGTTTTAGTAGAGATTTCAATTTTTTTCGGATATCAAATACAACCTATAAATACTCAAGGATAATGTAGCATTCTAATGCTGAAAATATTTTTGAAATCGGACCAGTAGTTTTTCGGTTTATTCGTTACAAACATACAAAAATACAAATCTTTCCTCTTTATACTATTAGTTATCCGTGGGTGTCTGGATTAAGAATATAGCACCACTCCATCTCCTGCCGTGGAGGTCGTAAAAGGCGACTAAGGGACTCTGAACCGGAGGGATGGGCAGCAGCGTCCTTTCTGTGGAACAGTAGCCATTTCGCGCTCACCAACCCGCCTGCCGAGCGTGGTGAGTACTGGCAAATTCCCCCAAATATGATGACACAGTTGTGGAAATCTATGAAGGAGGCCTTTGTTCAGCAGTGGACGCTGTATAGCCGATATGATGAATGTAGATGTAGATGAAAGATCAAAAGTTTGACTGCAGCACAGATCGAGTCAAATCAAGGAGTGTCTCTTTCATATCACACCATCTTTATAAACACACTCCGTTACTGTAACACTGAATTCTTATCACAAAACCTAAATGCGACCTTTCCAATTTTACGCGAAGAAATGACATTTTGTTGCCAATCTAAAATAAACCTCTTTGGGTGTGTAATAGGGTGGGTTTACGCGCGCCAGTGAGCAGTGTTTGGAGATTTGAGAGGATTTCATGAAAGCAGGCGGAAATCGGGTGACTCGTCCTAAAGACACTTCTTAAAACGGAGGGGGTGTGTGTGAGTGACAGCGGGATTACAAGTATTTAGAAAAATCATGGAAATTAAATAGGTGACTGTTGTTTACTGGAAGGTCACTTAATGCAAGACGCCGCAAGCCGGTAGGTACGTAAGTACCACTGCAGTGCCAGATATTCGCCGCCAAGCACGACTGTGTTGTTCCATTTAGAAGGGCACTATAGTTATTGCAAAGATTTAAATCGTTAGATAGGCCTTCATCATGGGGGATCCTTTACAATCCTCCCCGAGAAGTGGGGGCGACCTTTTTACAGTTGCCTTCCCACCGCTAGAGGGGGTGACCGCTTTTCAGTCATCCCCTCCGTGATGCGCCTAAAGGCGTGGCACCAATGGGCGGCTCTAGTGTGATCTTACGAGGACCTGGAGCTCCCCTTTGGTGCCGAAGATGACCAGTCCAGTGGTTTTAGCCGGTAGTAGTCCGGCATACCCTTTCGCCCTTCCCGGGGCGAAGGAATTTCCATGTAGAATTAACACTGGACACCAATAAAAAAACATTGGTACTTAATTTTAAATAGATTGTGGTGTAAGTCGCCATTGTGGCAATAAAATAATGCAGCAACGCATTAAATTGCTGCACCGCTGATTTTCAGCGACGGCCTAGATATGTACAGCGGTGGCGTGTAGGCGAGGAAACGACCCCAAACCAAACCTATGGTAGACCTTAAAAGTTCTGAGAATTAATTAACATATTTCATATACTTTGACTTTCCATGCCTTAAGGTAAATCAATATATTGTTAGTTGTGTAGTCAAATTTATGATGTTTACTACGGAGTAGTGTGTTAGTGTAACATACAAAGTAATTTGCTCAGTATTTTCTATGGATCTTCACTTTGGTACCATTATTATTTTGGTTACGCATGTTCGGCCAAGTCGTTACATGTCCATGATCATGTTAAGAACTCAAAATTTTTCCTTCTTAGTTTTTTCTGCATAGTAACTTTGTCATCATCATATACGCCAAAGAAAGTCAACTGTTGGACACAGGCCTCCCCGAAAGATACCGATATGGATGTGTTGTGGGCTCATTGGGGGGTTTTGCCATAATCACCACGCTTGGCAGACGGGTTGGCGATCGCAGTTGAGGTGTTAATGTACTCGAAGGACGCTGCTGTCCATCCTCCGGCTAATCCCTTCGTCGCCTTTTACGACACCCACGGGAGGAGATGGGGTGGTGGTATTCTGAGCCGGCCCCACACGGCAAACGGTGGACAACGGTGTCGGGGGTATTTGGGGGAAATTTGCCAGTACTCATCACGCTTGGCACGGGGGTCGGTGAGCGGAGTATGACTATTCTCATAAGGGACGCTGCTGCCCATCCCTTTGGTTAAGAGTCCCTTAGTCATCTTTTACGACATCCACGGGAGATGGAGTGGTGCTATATTCTTAATCCGGACACCACACGGAACTTTGTTCTTATGAAGTTTTATTTTATATTAACAATGTCCGTAATTGTGACTCATATATCGGGAATTCATTTTACAGCCTTCGATATGTATTTACAAACAGACTTAGGCCAACTATCTGTAGGCTATTTATATGTTTGTTCTATCGAACCATGACGTCTAATAGTGAACAAAGGCCTCGCCCATGAATTTCCACAACTAATTGTAATAGTAATATTGGAGAGTCCCCGGTTAGTGTCCTATTACATTTTATATTAAAATTCTCTAAAGGGCCTTCACGTGTTGGACCCATGTCTCCGCGTAAGCCTATCAAAAGACCGGGTTCCCTATACCAGGGGATATTAGCCCGTGAAGAAACATGAAAAATAATAATAATATAATAAACCCCTCTGGGCAAACGTTATCTCACCATGGGATAAGGTAATCCTGGAGGGCAGATTAAAGTAGCTGCTTGATTTCTTCATACCTTATGATAAAAAGAAAAAGTATGTCATAAGAAAAAAAAAAAAAAAAGTATATTAAGTAGCTTACAGAACGCAGGGCAGTTTGTGGCGAGCTGAATGTGAGTGGCGACACTGCGTACCCGAATGCTCCAGAGAGTCGGTCAGGGCCTCGTCTCCGCTTGCCTTTATTGGTTGGTTGGAGTGGAACCCCATGAGTGCCCGCAGGATTTTCAACTCTGGCTTGCCTTAGTTGGCCGATCAGAGGGGGGCCGCCAGAGCTATATGCTCGGGGGTGGAAGTGTCTAATGGCGTAATAACGGGGAAACCCGCTCCGAGTCTTCGAGACGCGCGATGGTGAAACCGGTGCCGCACCTCTCTACACCCCTAGCCGCTTACACCGGTGTTGCTCCTTGTCGCCTGTAGTGGTGGCCATTTTGGGGGCCCATCTTGTGAGTGGCGAGTCACCCTCTGCCACAGAATTTCACGATCAAAGTTGAAAGGCAGACGCCGTTGTTCCCGTATTTATTAGTCTTTTTATTCCATGTAACACCCATTGCAATAGACCTTATTGTTATAGTTTCCATCTCATACAATAGCCTTACACCACCGGGGACAATCCATGACTTCATTTTATAGTGCAGCTATGGAGAGTCCCCGGTTGGTGTCCCATTACATTTTAGATTAAAATTCTCTAAAGGGCCTCTGCGTGTTGGACCTATGTCCCCGCGTAAGCCTGTCAAAAGACCGGGTTCCCCCTTACAGGGGATATAAACCCGTGAAAAGAGAGACATGTAGATAATAATAATATATATATAGTATATAATAATATATAGTAATGTCTTAGATTTTCGCGATTATTACACATTATAATTTTTGAATAAAAAGTATACGCGATAGAATCCGTTTAAAAGTGTTTTATAATAATAGTATTTTTAGCGATGTCCTAACTTTTTATTAAAAAAAACTATCGAAACGACAAGATTTATTTGCATTAACAATTACAATTAATATTAACTAAGTATTTAAGAACTTTATTAAATCAAAGCATGTAGGTATTCAATTTTAATTAAACTGACAAGAGTTTCGCCTCACAAGTGAACGCTGCGCGTGCCCGGCACGAAGTGAGCTCTTCGGGGCGTGTGCGCTGCCGTCGGTGCGGGTGACGTCAGCATCGCGTGGGGGCGGCCACGCCTGTCGTACCCCTCTTCGACAAAATTTGACGATTGACGACGAACAGTATATTTATTTTCAATATACAAATAAAAGCTCACATTCACTGAGAAAGGAAACTTAAAACTAAAATTGTATATTGCTCTGGTAATTTAACAATGAAATCTCTTAACTGTGTCATCATTTTATTTCCCTCTAGCGTACAGTTCCATAGTCACCTTTTACGACATCCATGGGAGGAGATGGAGTGGTGCTATATTCTTAAACTCCAGCCCCAACCTCTATATAACCTCTGTAATAAGTTAGTTCTGTTCTCAACCCCATTCCGCTGCAAGTGCGCCCGCACCCTGTAGTCGACGAGGCCAACGGCGGGTCTCGGCGCGTGAATAAATTTAATGTATTAAGTCACCCCGACACTCGTTTATTAGCACTGCTTACATCTTCCGCAGGAAGAAGGGCTCTGTGTAGTGGTGACAAACATATACGAAAGGTGAATCGGGTGAAGGGGTCGAAAGATGAAAATATTTACGAGTATAGTTATAAGTGTCATTGTCTTTGATCATACTGACCTGCTTACTCAATGTTGGAAAGGTCAGAATGACAAGAACGGAGTCTCTTCTCTTCTTCAACCTTAAGCCGTTCATTTATTTTTATTTATTCATAACAATGCTGAAGTGGAGAAAGGTTTCATATGTCATACGTTGATATAGTGTTCCGCATCCGATCCTTTCAGGCAATTTTGAACGATGCCTGCCTTTCTCCCCCCGTTTGAAGCAACTACCTGCAGATCATACAAATATTTGTTTCGTGCGGGAATCGAACCCACGACCCGGAGCGCAGTAGCTAACTGTATCAGCTACTTCACCATCATGTATCGTTAAAGAGTGACAACAAATCACCTGCGATTGCATCAAGTTTACGTTTACGCCACTCAAATAGCAAAAAATGTAAAACCGACTTCATAAAGAACAAAATAATTTGTGTGGAACAGTTTAGGAAGTCGTTGCCATTTTTTTCTTAAATCATACCGAATCAAAGGCACTTCCTAAACGAATAGTTAGTGGCCAATTTTGTGTCAGAATCGTCCAAACCGCCTCCGACTTGGCTCAACGACTGTCATGTAATGTACAACAACCGGGACCGACTATTATCATGCTCTCCGTAGCACGGAGGCGCTCCGTTAAATACCACTATTCGGTCACCCATCTATAGCCCACACCAAGCTTTGCTTAACCTCGCCGATCGTTTACTGATCAGGGAGTGCGACTCGCAATTTTTTTTTAAAACGAGAGACCCTGTCCTGGTTGTGTTTACAAACATGAATTCCACACACAATACACCCAGACCCGGAGCAACTACCTGCAGATCATACAAATATTTGTTCCGTGCGGGAACCGAACCCACGACCCGGAGCGCGGCAGCCAACTGTATCAGCCACTGCACCAACCGTGCCGTCATGCCAATCGTGCCGCTATAAGCGACATAACCTTCTAAGCCAATGAAATGCCGCAACAAATCCGTCCAAATAGTTCCCTGATAAATAAACAGTTCTATTGGTTAGTAATCATAGTATGTATGCTTCATCATCAATTCGGCCGAATGAAGTCCACTGCTGGACACAGGGCTCCCCCAAAGATCACCACAACGACCGATATGGGTGTGTTGTGTGCTCATTGAGGGGTCATCTACGCTTGACAGACGGGTTGGCGATCGCAGTTGAGTTGTTAATGTACTCGAAGGACGCTGCTGCCCATCCTCTGGATAATCCCTTAGTCGACTCTTACGATACCCACAGGAGGAGATGGAGTGGTGGTATTCTGAGCCGGCACCACACGGCTGTATGTATGTATGTATGCTTATATATCCCGAATTGGTATTCACAAAGTATTGGCTCACCCCCGAAGTCTTCCAACAGGCCAACATCACGCAGTAAGTTCCCGCCAATATTGTGCCACGTCCCCATCGTACGAGTCTTGAGCTATCGATTAGTTCCTAGACAAATATCACGAGTGTCGAAGGAGGCCATAACCCACTAGACAAGTAACTAGAACCAGAAGGCCTGTTCCAAACAATCATTTCAACCGCATAAAGTCCACTGCTGGACACAAGCCTCCCAAAGATCGCCACAAAGACTAATCACATTGTCGCCTTTTACAACACCTACTCCCGTGTGTTAGTGCTATGCGTAGAAGGCACCGAACAAACAGTGATAAAAACACACATATCATTTCGGCCAAATGAAGTCCACTGCTGGACACAGGCCTCCCGCAAAGATCACCACAACGACCGATATGGGTGGGTTGTGTGCTCATCGGAGGGTTTTGCCATAATCGCCACGCTTGGCAGACGAGTTGGCGATCGCAGTTGTATTGCAGATGAGTTGTTAATGTACTCGAAGGACGCTGCTTCCCATCCTCCGGCTAATCCCTTAGTCGACTTTTACTACACCCACGGGAGGAAATGGGGTGGTGGTATTCTGAGCCGGCACCACACGGAAACATATATAGCTGCTACTATATGGACTAGGGCAATCTGTAGGGCATCCTCGGATAGATGAATTTCCACAGCTAATAAGTGAATGCGTTGAGAAGGTAAATGTATCAAATACAATTTTTCTAAACCATGATCATCCACTGTAGTCATTATCTGCTTAAGCTGAAATTCAGAGCTGTAGTTACATGCAACATTTGCACATTACCACACCGAGCCCACTATTACAAAGTATTCCATATCCACAATTAGTCATATTTAAGTACACAATATTATGAGAGCCAAGTATGCCGTGTGGTGCCGGCTCAGAATACCACCACCCCATCTCCTCCCGTGGGTGTCGTAAAAGTCGACTAAGGGATAACCCGGAGGATGGGCAGCAGCGTCCTTCGAGTACATTAACAACTCAACTGCGATCGCCAACCCGTCTGCGAAGCGTGGCGATTCTGGCAAAACCCCCCAATAAGCCGAACACACTCATATCGGTCGTTGTGGTGCTCTTTGTGGGAGGCCTGTGTCCAGCAATGGACTTCATTCGGCCGAAATGATGACACAATATTATCGAGGAGTTCTAAGGATGCTACCACACGTTGTTTGTGTCGAATATTATTGTGTGCGTTACCTACTTTATCTATGTGTTTATTATGTTAATGTTTATTAGGTGTGTTTATGGATTTTGTCATGCCTAATAAATGATTATTCTTTTATGCTTTTTTCTATTTTAGTTTATGCAAAACTGTATAGGTATTGTCAAAGTTGTTTAAAGGTTAAAAACTTCATAGGAAGCAATGTTGTTTCAAAAATAATAAATTCATATTTAGGTAATACTGGCTATGTTCCTTATGTACATGTGTATGTCACTGAACTCCTCCTAAACGGCTGGACCGATTTTGGTGAAATTTTGTGTGTATGTTTGAGTGGGTCCCTGGATAGTTTAGATTACAATTAGACCCGGTAGGTGGCGCCTGTGCGAAGCCCAGTGAGAGACCCATGGTCAGTTGTATAACATGATGGTGTATAAGTAGGTCGGACTTTTTTTTATTGGACACTTGAAGTTCATCTATCTCGTGAGTACGGTTTAAAGACAAATCTCACATGCACAAATACCCAGACCCGAAACAGCTATCTATAAATCATACAAATATTTGTTCCGTGGGGGGATCAAACCCGTGACACGTTGTGCAGGAAGCCAGTCGCTAAGCCACTACGCCAACCGTGCTGTCAACAACAACTTTATTATATGTGCATGTTTTTTATAACTTTGCACAAACTATATATATATATATCTTATTGTAAAACACAATCAATAATGTAAAGAACCATTTCATCCCGTGGGTGTCGTAAAAGGCGACTATGGGATTAACCAAAGGATGGGCAGCAGCGTCCTTCGAGTACATTAACAACTCAACTGCGATCGCCAACCCGCCTGCCAAGCGTGGCGATTATGGCAAAACCCCCCAATGAGCACACAACACACCAAGACCGGTCGTTGTGGCAAACTTTTTTTTTTTAATGACATTACAAACTAACTGGGACCCGCGGTTGCACCCGCCGTTTAATTATAAAGATATTAGATTATTTAGAAATAATTTAGAGCACTTCCGGCATAGACACTTGACATAGAGTATATATATTTGATATCATGGGTTTTATTTTTCGCGGAACCCTAATAATTTTTCTAAAATTAAAGTAGCCTAAGTTATTCCTTATAACATCAGCTATCTGTCAGTGAAAGTCCCGTAGAAATCGGTCCAGCCATTTCGGAGATTAGCGCGAACAAACAGACAGACAGACAAAAAAATTAAAAACAATTTTTTTATGGTAGGCACCGTATATACTTTCATATGCATTAAGTAGAAAGCTGTTATTTTGACATTACAAACAGACACTTCAATTTTATTTATTTGTATAGATGGCGATTCTTTTATTAATTTTATTTTTTCTCCCGCTTGCACTCATAATCTCCTCGTGAGAAGTCAATAGTGTGGCCGCCATTTATAATTCCAATCCAAATGGTCATTTTTAATTGAACTTCTGAGCCTCTCTGTTACGTGCATAGGCCGAAAGTTTTAAGTCCCGAGGCTTCCGGACTTCATGTTTGTCTTCGTCCAGTTTTTTGTTTATTTCGGACTGTTATTAGTTCTCAAGTGCGTTGTATCGTCCGAGTATCGAAATTAAATGGACTTCATTCGAGTGGACTTTGACTTTTTGGTTCGGAATTGTGATTCGATCGATTCGGACATTGAAGTTATTCAATGGAAGTTTTGGGGTTATTGGGGGCATTAAATCCTATAAAGTACAGATTTGGTATTTGCATTATTATCGTGCTCATGGTATGTTAATATACATAAAAATTAAAAGTGCTATGATTAATAAAAAAGGTACGATAATAATACTATGATAATAATATAATGTGTAATAATAGCGAAAATCTAAGACATTACTACGGTTGACGGCACGGTTGGTGCAGTGGCTGATACAGTCGACTGCTGCGCTCCGGGTCGTGGGTTCGATTCCCGCACGGAACAAATATTTGTATGATCTGCAGGTAGTTGTTCCGGGTCTGGGTGTATTGTGTGTGGAATTTGTGTCTGTAAACGCACCCACGACACAGGAGAAATCCTAGTGTGGGGCAAAGTTTAAAAAAAAATAAAAATACTATAATACTATGATTGTTGAAACTTTTGGTTTTCAATGTATTGACGTTCCGTGTGGTGTCCGGATTAAGAATATAGCACCACTCCATCTCCTCCCGTGGATGTCGTAAAAGGCGACTAAGGGAATCTAAACCAGAGGGATGGGCAGCAGCGTTCCTTTTGTGAACCGGTAGCCATACAGCGCTCACCAACCTGCCTGCCAAGCGTGGTGAGTATTGGCAAACACCCCCCAAAATTATGACACAGTTGTGAAAATCTATGGGGGAGGCCTTTGTTCAGCAGTGGACGTATAAATGGCCGATATGATAAATGTTTTGACGTTGTTAAAGCTTTTTAAACGATGGAATCACTAGTTTCTCTGTTGACTTATGAGTTTACAGATTTAAATCTCACAAAGATCTGGGTATGTAAAATACCTAGATATTTAATTTAAATAATTGCAGCATTTAATTTTCTAAAATACTTAATCGTATATTACGAGGCTCATAGCTCTTATAATTGATGGCCGTTAGGATCGAACGTTCTCAAATACAAGTAGAGACCACGCATGGTAAACACTGTGTGGGATGACCTAAATGAGAGAGACAGACAACATTTTTTTTTATTGATTTCTTGTGTAAATTATACATGGTACTTTCTTCGCCCCTGGGAAGAGCGAAGGGGTATACCGGACTTCTACCGGCTAAAACCACTGGAGCGGTCATCTTCGGCACCGAAGGGGGGCTCCAGGTCCTCGTAAGATCACACTAGAGCCGCCCATTGGTGCCAAGCGGTCACCCGCTCTAGCGGAGGGAAGGCGACTGTAAAAAGTTCGCCCCACCAGGCACTTCTGGAGGAGGATTATAAAAGATCCCCCATGCCTCGCTTTGCACTTTATTTTCACGTTTATTTACATACCGCGTGCGCACCGCTGTCTCCCCGGGGGGAGATAGACGACTTAGTGAAGGTCGCTGGAAGTCGTTAGATGCAGGCGGCAACGTCGCTGTAAAATTATGAGAAGGCCTTTGTTCAGTAGTGGATATCCTTCGGCTCATATCATGATGATCATCACCATCAATTAGTTTAGGCAAAATACGCCCACTGCTGGACAGAAGCCTGCCTCTAACATTGCCACAACGACCGGCTTAGGTCTGCGCTGGTATTCGGAGGTTTTGCCAAAATCGGTACGCATGGTAGAGGGGTTGGCGATCGCAGTCGTGTTATAAAAGTACTCGAAGAATGCTGCTGCCCAGCCTCCGACTAATCCCATAGTCACTTTTTACGACACCCACGGTATGACACAGGATGGTGGTATTCTTTGCCGGCACCACACGGCACGAATATGGTGATGCTTAATCGAGAAGCTTCTTCCTCAGAGTATTCGATAAACATCTCCTACAAAACAATTGTTCCACCTTTCAATAACCGACAAGCAATTATTGTGGTTACATTCCCTGTCTTACTCCATCTCGCTCATTCCTTAAGATTTGTAGTAAGTGCAAGCGAAAAGGAATATAGTGTCGCGCTGCCGATTGTTTGATTTCCGTAGCTGCCGCTACGCACTACCTGTGTCGGTAAACGGGTTAAGTAGTGAGGGGACATCATTTTGATGAGTATCGATTAACAAGTTTTAGAACACAATAATTATATTGGATGAAAAATATGGTCAGATCACTGAATCAAAACGAATTTAGGTGTAAAGTCAGGCAAGTCCGAAGGTGAAGGTTTTGATCTCCCGACATCAGTGATTTAATATTTTTGTTAGTTGTTATATCTGCCAAAACGTGATTAAATAAATTAAAAGACATAAAAGTCTGTGTTGTTACTGTATTGTTTTATAATAATATCTTATTTGTCCGTCTTCATATTTACAGAACAACACAAGCATGTTTCTTCTATGCGCTGAATACAATATTCTTTTAAAATCCGCGCAAAGCGCATATTTTGCCAGAGCAGAAAATAAATAATAGATTAAATCCGATACATCAACCGGCTATACAATTTAAAACCAAATGATTTGTTTTCCGCGCATTTGTTTGAACTTGTACAAACTGCTGCAACTTGTTCTAGTTGTAGGTTGAGATACTCGGTCTTGAGTGAAGTGCGCTCGCTTAGTTCTTGTTTCTTTGTAAAACAAGGTTTGCCTTCTAGAAGTTGATTTTTCGCGTACAGTTGATAAGATAGAAAAGAAATTCTTGGTGCAGTAGACAAAAACAAGATTCCAATAGCTGTATTTCTAGACATGAGTAAAGCGTTTGACATGGTATGTCATGAAAACCTATTACATAAACTGGAACAGTATGGTATCAGAGGACCTGCTTACAATTGGTTCGATAGCTACCTGAGAGGTCGGAAACAATGCACGGAGATCGTAAAAATGTGCCCTAAGACCAACACCCACGTTACTCATAGATCTCCATACCTCGTTAACCAATATGGCATACCACAAGGAACCGTAGTTGCACCGATATTATTTATAGTATACATTAACGAACTGCCAAAATCAACAGACCAATACACGGTACTCTTTGCAGCCGATACTACTATTTTGACAAAAGAGGCTACTATCGATCAGGCGACTATTATCACAAACAAAGCCCTAAAAGACATAAATGACTGGTTAAATCTGAATAATCTACAAATAAATACTGATAAAACTAAATTTATGAGATACTGTACATATAATAATAAAAGATATATAAAGGATACCATAGACTTACAAATAAAATATAATAATAATGCGATTGAAGAAGTAGAGGACATAAAATTTTTAGGAATAACTATTGACAGATTTTGCAATTGGAAATCTCATGTAGATAATGTATGTAAGAAAATAAATAAATTTATATACGCACTAAAAAATAAAATATATTACAAATATAGAAACAGCTTTAATGGTATACCACAGTCACGTGTGCTCCTTATTAAGATATGGGATAATTATCTGGGGAAACTCTACGGATGCCCAGAGAGCATTCATAGATCAGAAAAAATGTATAAGATCAATCTTTAATCTTAAGTGGACTGATTCTTGCCGGCCAATGTTTACTGATAAAAGGTTGCTTACATTTCCGTCCATATATATTTTTGAAACGTGTAAATTTGTTAGAAACCACATGTCGCTTTTTGAAAAGGATGAAAAGGCTCCATTAAAAAGGAAGATAGCTCAAAAGCCACTGGTAGTGCCTCGTAGTAGACTTAAACTTTGTGACAGAAACTGCTACGCCATGGCTGTTAAATTATATAACAGACTACCGGAAAAATTGAGAAAGCTCATCATTTCGGCCGAATGAAGTCCACTGCTGGACACAGGCCTCCCACAAAGATGTCCACAACGACCGATATGGATGTGTTGTGGGCTCATTGGGGGGTTTTGCCATAATCGCCACGCTTGGCAGACGGGTTGGCGATCGCAGTTGAGTTGGTAATGTACTCGAAGGACGCTGCTGCCCATCCTCCGGCTAATCCCTTAGTCGACTTTTACGACACCCATGGGAGGACATGGGGTGGTGGCATTCTGATCCGGCACCACACGGCAAAACAGAAAGCTCAATGACCTTGAATTTGGTAGAATGTTATATAATTGGTTATGCGACAGATGTTTTTATTCAATTAATGACTATATTAACTTTAAATCATTTTAATATTTATGAAGAGAATTTGACATTTGTTTATTAATATTTAGTTGTTGACATTTAGGTAATATCTCAATGTTTTTGACAATTAATAATGTATTCAATTAATAATGTAAATTTGAATTTTATAATGAAAAGGGACCATACTTATATTAATTTTAATTTTATTATTGTATGCACGTTATAAAAATTTGCACGACTGTAAAGTCGAATATAGTGAAACCACTCAGTAATTTTACCATGTAATATGTACCTACCTATATTCTGGCAAATAAATCATTCATTCATTCATTCATTCATTCATTCATTAATTCATTCATTCATTCATTCATTCATAGTTACGCAGTACTGCACGTAGCCTGGATTTGAAGAATATCCTGAAACATAATTTACAAACAAGAATGGGAATCAATAATATTTGCATAATATGATTGCATGGTTTTTCGATCTGTAGTTTTTTGTCGACAGTACTTTACGCCAGTCACATTTTAAGTTCAATAAATTTTATAAAAATATAATAAAAGGAAACCTATGAAATTTCCGTTCTGCAGTACTGGCCAAATAAAAAATGTTTTTTGGCTATGAATTCTAATGTACTTTTTTTTATAGAAACGTGCCCCACACTAGGATTTCTCCTGTGTTGTAGGTGCGTTTACAGACACGAATTCCACACATTTAAACGAATTGTCAAAGTAATTATGAAATATGAGTACCGTCGTGGTAGCAACGCGGCACAAGCGGCATGCAACATCAACGATATTTAAAGAGCGAACATCGTCATTTTGGGAGGAATTTGCCAGTTCTGTGGTTGGTGAGGTCAGTATGGCCACTGTTCTATAGAAGAGACGCTGCTGTTCATCTTTCGGCTTTAGAGTCCCTTAATCGCCTTTTCAGACAACCTAGGGAGGAGATGGAGTCGAACTACGAGTATATTATTAATCCCGACACCCTCACATGCATGAAAATACAATGCAGTATAATTAATTTAAATGAGGTGATATTGTTCGAATGTAATCAAAAAGCTTACTTCATTGTTTACGTTCTAAATCGTATCTAAATTTATCGACATTACCGCATCACTATCAGGCGACACTCATCTCCTCTTATCGCATCGCTTATATTCCGATTCTGTGCTCGGAACATCTCTATTGATTTATCCCCATACAAACGTGTTGGCACGTCCCATTATCGTACGAATCAACTAGTTTGTAAAAACACTTTTAAAAGTTAATGGAATGGGTGTTTTTGCCCTTCTGATCTGATGATATAAAAGATACATGCTGTTTTCAGAGCACATTTTACAACTTAGCTACTGAGACAAACTTGCATCTAATATGAAAACATTTCATCTTTCAGTAGAACCTTGTGGAATAAGCGCATCGAGTCGTAGTTGTGTGTTTGGTTTGCGAGATAAGAGTTTCTTTTTATTGGAAGGAGACGAAGACAAATTCTGTTTAAAGTAGATCAGCATCAATAAAAAACAGGAAGAAAGGCGATATTTTACAAAATATAGAGAAAGAATTATATAATCAGACCAACGATGCCAAAAAATGTATATTTGAAGTTAAGTTCTACCAAGACTGTATCTTATCATATTCTCAATGCAGTTCCTTAAAGTGACGGCACGGTTGGTGAAGTGGCTGATAAAGTCAGCCGCTGCGCTTTGGGTCGCGAATTCGATTCCCGCACGGAACAAACATTTGTAAGATCTGCAGGTAGTTGTTTCGGATCTGAGTGTATTGCGTGTGGATTTTTGCCTGTAAACGCACCACGACACGGAGATTCATAGTGTGGGGCAACGTGTTTTAAAAAAAAAGTGATGATTTCATACGAAAAGATTGGTGTAACATATAAAATCGTTTTAAATTGTATTGCCTTTCTTTCACAGCGGTGTAAATCCTCACAGACTTCGCCACGCTTGTGCCTGCTAAGTGTCGCTTGGCGATCGCTGTTGAGTTGGTAATATACTCCAAAGACGGTGCTGCCCATTCTCCAGCTAATCTTTCTTTCTTTCTTTTTTTTTTTTTTCGAACGTTGCCCCACACTAGGATTTCTCTTGTGTCGTGGGTGCGTTAACAGACCTAAATTCAACACACAATACACCCAGACCCGGAACAACTACCTGCAGATCGTACAAATATTTGTTCATTGGGGGAATCGAACCCACGATCCGGTGCGCAGCAGCCGACTGTATCAGCCACTGCACCAACCATGTCGTCAAAAATCAAAAGTCACCTTTCGTACCCACGGGATGAGATGGCTTCTATTCGTAGCCGGCGGCACCACACGGCATATTCATATATTAAAAAACTAAATAATAAAAGGCACATTTTGTTACTAAATGTTGTGTAAAAATAAATTTCAAGAATACAATCAAGTAAAGTAATCCTATATTCATAAGTGCCTGTAAATGGTTTTCGTTTCAGCCAAATAAAGTCCACTGCTGGACATAAAGTTTTACCACTACGACCGGTCTTGGAGTGTTGAGTGCTCATTGGGGGGTTTTGCCATAATCGCCACGCTTGGCAGGCAGGTTGGCGATCGCAGTTGAGCTGTTAATATACTCGAAGGACGCTGCTGCCCATCCTCCGGTTAATCCCATAGTCGCCGTTAACGACACCCACGAGATGAAACGGGTTGATGCTATTTGTAATCTGCACCATACGGCTAAATGGTTTTAGTTGAATAAAAATATTTTTATCAGATCTGAAAAGGATTCTTTATATTATATCCTTGAATTGCGTTATAGCATATAGAGCGATGCAGCAATGACATATTGATTGCAATTACTGAAACAGTGACCATTATGTGTCATCTTGTCAATAGATACCACTATCCCCTAATAATAGTCAAACAGTGTGATCAAGTGGTGATAATATGACGATTGTAAATACACGTGATATTCAGGGTTTGTCGTTAAGTGGTGACCGTGGAGAACGATCAATTTTCGGGGAACAGTTGCGCTTGCCACGGCCATGCATTGGGTGGGTTAGCGTTTTATTCACATTCTATCTTCATGTTTCAAAAACCACATGAAGCCTGGTTGTAAATACCATTACTAATAAGAGTAGTTATAATAGAAGTCGTCAGGAGCTCGAACATCTGACATCTGGTCTATCTTGAGATTTCGGTATAAACCTGCAATTAGGTTGCGTTACCCGGACTAAGAATAAAGCACCACTTCATCTCCTCCCATAGATGAAAAGGCGACTAAAGGACTCTAAACCAAAAGGATGGGCAGCAGTGTCTCTTCTGTGGAACAGTAGCCATATTGCGCTCACCAACCCGCCTGCCAAGCGCGGTGAGTACTGGCAAATTTCCCCCAAAATGACGACAGACGGCAACTAACCAGTCGTTTGAGAGGGGGCTTTGTTCAGTCGTGAACGTCTTTTGGCTGAAATGATGATGAGGTTGCGAAAATCAGATATTCTTCACTTAAGGTTAGATTATTTCAATGCGGCAAATAAATCACAATAAATAAAGACTAAAACAAAATAAATCAATCACACACCAATACCATCCCTATCACAAAATATGATATTATGATAAAGTGTTAAAATTTGAGATAGCTCATCAAGTAGATCTGGTACATCCATTTTTCCGCATAGAATATTGCATGCGAATGTAAGTTGGTGTTTTTTCCGCCTGACTACCAATAAATTATACCCCAGACAACCATAAAATAAACTTTGTGAGGTACACGTAGGGATAATATCTATTGACACGCTTGTTAAGGTACCTGAGGCAGGCGTTTTGAACCTTTTCAAGTGGAGAAACATCTTAGCTGCATTCGTGTGGGTTCAACAGACACAAATAAAATTCATGCTTAAATAATTTGGCACCTACTGATAAAATTAGTTTGCGCTGTTGCTACGACGTAGCATACGTGAACACGGTGAAGCCTACGCCAAATAACAGAGAAGCGTGCCGTGTGGTGCCGGCCCAGAATGCCACCACCCCGTCTCCTCCCATGGGTGTCGTAAAAGTCGACCAAGGGATTAGCCGGAGGATGGGCAGCAGCGTCCTTCGAGTAAATTAACAACTTAACTGCGATCGCCAACCCGCCTGCCAAGCGTGGTGATTATGGCAAAACCCCCCAATGAGCTCACAACATATCCATATCGGTCGTTGTGGTGATCTTTGGGGGAGGCCTGTGTCCAGCAGTGGACTTCATTCGGCCGAAATGATGATCCACCTCGTAGAAGATAGCTACGCGCTACGTAACATTTTATAGAAAGTTGTAATTTAAATTCAATACAAAAAAGATACTGGTTTCATCTAGATATAATGGACCAGGGAAGACTTCAAGAAACTCACAGAAAAAAATCCTTTTTACAATGTGACCCACATTAATCTGGCTTATAATCCTGACAGCGTTTTTTGGTTGGTATTGGTTCAGATTTATAGGTATTTTCATAGAAATACACGATCAAGGGAAACTGGGGAGGAGAAATGAGATACACAAGAGCGTAAATTGAACTTTAGTTTCCATTGTCGTATCGTCCACGTCTCGTTTTTATTAAAGGTAACCACATACTGCCCACACCGCATAGCTCACTGCCGGATTTAACTTTTTGAGCCACTATTCATCCAACTCCCATTCGAGTGTTGCCCGTTGTGGAAAAAGTTCCTAACGAACAGAATCCTAAGGTAGTAGTAGTAAGAGCCAACAATTAATATTGAGCATGAAAAATATTATGTATGTAAATTTTCGCTAAACGCTATTAAATGTATAAAGCGTGCTAGTTTGCAAAAGATTCCATTCCGTGTGTCCGGATTAAGAATAAAGCACCACTCCATCTCCTCCCGTGGATGTCATAAAAGGCGACTTAGGAACTCTAAACCAGAGAAATAGGCAGCAGCGTCCTTTTTGTGAAAAGCCATACTGCGCTCACCAACCTGCCTGCCAAGCGTGGTGAGTATTAGTGAGTGGCAAATACTTACAAACGGATAGTAATGCCGCGTAGTGCCAGCTTGACGTGTGGTGCTGGTTCAGAATACCACCACCCCGTCTCCTCCCGTGGGTGTCGTAAAAGTCGACTAAGGGATTAACCGGAGGATGTGCAGCAGCGTCCTTCGAGTACATTAACAACTCATCTGCGATCGCCAACCTGTCTGCCAAGCGTAGCGATTATGGCAAACCCACCACCCACCCATATCGGTCATTGTGGTGATATTTGGTGGAGGCCTGTGCCCAGCAGTGGACTTTATTCGGCCGAAATTATGATATACTTGTTTTTTTTTTATATACGTGTTTTTTTTACAGCAGTCATTTCATTTTACGTTAAGCTGCGTACAACAAAGCGATAAAGCGAACACTATGCATGCTGTAGGCTGTGTGGACGAGGGTGACCACTGTTCACCACGAGTTTTCCCCGCGTACGCACGAGCCATTCGTTTCGTGTGTACGGCTGGTTATTTTAAATGCGTAAGCGTGATGGATACCGTATCGCAATGTGAAATTGTTAGACTTTATGAAAGAATATTCTCTCGTGTGCTTATAACAACATACTGCGTTCACAAATGCGGCTGCTTAGCGTGCTGATCATCGTCATTTCAGCCAACCGACATCCACTGCTGAACAAAGACCTCCCCCATAGATCCACAATTGTATCATCATTTTGTGGGGAATTCGCCAGTAATCACCACGCTTTTCAGGTTGGTTGGTGAGCGCACAATGATATTATATATTAAAAGAAGTAGATATGTTACATGCGCGCCAAAAGTAAGAACCAAAACTTCCCCAATTGTAGCACCTCGCAATCAGTTCGCCCAAGACAGGACAACGAGCACACACTGTCACGATCTGTATTGTTTTATTAATTAAGTAATGAAAATGCCATCGTGCGTATAGAAAATGCACAAACTATCAAGCAAAATTAAATAAAGAACAAGGGATGTCATACTGTGAATACCAAACTATAAAAAATATTAAAAAAAAAATACTATTAAAATTGTCTAAAGAATAATATTCTCGAAAAAACACAAGCTAAGCAAAGAAAAGAGACAACACATATATTCTGTCACAGGTGCGACAAAGACACCGAGTACACTTGATGTCATTTTAGATAGCTGTCTCTTTTACTCTCGTAGTTTTTGTATCTTCTTTCTTACAGCATAGGTGTATAGTATAGCTTTATATCTACATACAGCGAGACTGAGTTTTGCGCACCATTTAATATGGACGTAACATATCTATGGTACAATTCATTGTGAGCGCAGAATGGCTGCTGTTCCACAAAAGACACTACTGCCCGTCCCTGTGATTTAGTCCCTTAGTCACCTTGTACGACACCCACGGGAGGAAACGGAGTGTGCTATATTCTTAATTGGAACACCACACGCATTACGGAAGCGTGCTGTTTATTGTAATGTCCACTGTGACTGCTCTACAATGAGCGAGCATTAGGAGGCCCATTTGCAGCAGTGGAAGTATGCGGACTGTTGAGCATGAGTGTCCTTTTATCGTTAACAATTCCAAATACTAAGCAATATCAAAGAAGCATGATAATGAAGCCCAGAATTGTATTGCACTAGTTCAATAATAACACAGAGTAATTGTGGTATATTAGCTGGGACCCGTGGTTTCACCCACCGTTTAATTCAAATAGAAATTCGATAGTTTATAAATAATTTGGAGTAGGTACTTTGGCATAGACACTTGAAATAGGGTATATATATATAGATATATATTGGATTTCATGGGATTTAATTATTTAACGAGGTTTACGAGGTACTCTAATTATCTTTCTAAAATAAAAGTAGCTTTAATTATTCCTTATAACATCAGCTATCTGTTAGTGGAAGTCCCGTAGAAATCGGTCCAGCCGTTTCGGAGATAAACGGGAACAGAAAGACAGAAAAAAAATTCAAAAAAATTTTTTTTTGTTGGTACCGTATGAATTTAGTAAAAAGTTGATATTTTGACACAGAATAAACAGACACTTCAGTATTATTTATTTTTAAATCTATATAGATTATGTACATACGATTACATATCAAGCTATACACTTCCAGTATACACTCATCTCGCATTATATACGTTTTCCTTATGGTGAGAGATCAGCGTAAACTTGTTTTGTAGCTGTGTGTACATAGATCCATTGCTGTCTATTGGTCCGGTCCCGCGGGCCCCACCAGACGCCGCACACTGCAAGTAACTGACGCTCTGTGTTATGGATCCCGGTTCAGTCTCCAGGCTGTCTCACGATACGTTCCAATTGACTGATGAGGTATATTGAACACGAACAGAGAATTAGTAGAATCTGAAACAAGGAAATAAGCGTATTGTAATCGATTTCACTAAACAGTAAGCTAGGAAACATACAAATATGAAATACTACTTTGTGTGGTGTCCGAGTTAAGAAGGTGGTTCTATACAACTTCATTTTCTCCTGTGGATGTCCTAAAAGGCAACTAAGGGACTTTTAACCAGAGAGATGGGCTGCAGTGTCCCTGGTGTGAATCAATAGTCGTACTGTGCTTACCAAGCCGCTTGCCAAGCGTGGGGATTATTGGCAAAATGATGAGATACTTCAGGACGTCTATGGGGGAGCCATTTGTTCAGCCCCCAAAAGTGGCCGCATATTCAAAATTCATTTATTTATGATACACTTCCGTGTTAAGGTCACAGAAATTCATCATCATTTCGGCCGAATGAAGTCCACTGCTGGACACAGGCCTCCCCCAAAGATCACCACAATAACTGATATGGATGTGTTGTGGGCTCATTGGGGGGTTTTGCCATAATCACCACGCATGGCAGACGGGATGGCGATCGCAGTTGAGTTGTTACTGTACTCGAAGGACGCTGCTGCCCATCCTCCAGCTAATCCCTTAGTCGACTTGTACGACACCCACGGGAGGAGATGGGGTGGTGGTATTCTTAGCCGGCACCACACGGCACATCAGAGTTGTAATATGTTTGAATTAATAAACATTATTATTATTAAAAAGAAAACACTATTGACAGCAATATTCATGCGATTAATAAATACAATACATCTCTTGGATTTTGTTACTAACTAATGACGTTGTAATGCCCCTTTTAATTATTCAATATTTCATCTATGTCAAAAACTTTGACGCAGGTGCCATCAAGAACAAAACTGGGTTTCAACTCATTCGGATGAATGGTACAGGAACGCACAGAGGACAAAGAAACTTTCATTTCCATAAAGCAGATAGGAAACAAGTGCATCGGCTACGGAATAAATGTAACAGCTGAAGACTTCCCACGTTCAGTACAGAAAAAATCACTCACTATACGAGGGGACGGAGCGTTGCCCTAGGACATCTATAGCAACCCTTTGTGAATGTGCTATAAGATTCGATTCAAAGAGAATATTAAGAGCTGGAAAAAAACATTTTACTAAGTATTTTTTTTGACATCACCTGTCTTTTTAATACTCCTTAGTATCGAAATGAGCTAGTTATACGCATAACCGCCACTCTTGCCTATTACAATTGTAATACTATTCACTTAGTCTTACGCAGCACCACAAAACGCTCGTCGCCATTATAGAGTCAGGAAGTTACAGATCAAATAGGTAGTATGAGTCTGTCATGCTCACTAAAATGTCTTGTTGAAGGTAGCATTATGTGTTAGGTGGCTAAGTTCCCTGCATTATGGTTGAGCTGAGCTATGCTGATGCATGCGTTATGCCCGTGAACGGGTGCCCTCTGTCGGGACTGGTCAGCTTATAACTGTTATAGCAATCTAATTGTGACGCATTTGATTATCATTGTGCATAAATATGTGTGTATTTATCCCACACATTGGCATGCATTATCCTCACATAATTTCCTGCCGGTTCTTCTCCATAGGACCAACGACTTGGAACCGTGCAACTATTTAAATTCAGTATCAATAAATTAATGGTATTATTACAGTGAGGAACCTGAACAAGGCTAACTACCCGATTGTACTGTTATTGGCTAAACCTACCGACTAGGAATTGTAATTATTTAATTAACAAAAAAATTGTGATAGTATACGTGAACTGAAGTAAAAGTTCTTCTTGTAGCTATTCAAGTAAAATATACACCAATTCAGTAGGCCTTATTAGTTACAAATTGCCTTTATCTACACTGTTCTCACATTCAATTGAACAATATTGCTTTCGCGATTATTACACATTAAATTTTTTGAACAACTATACCCTGCCGTATAACCTGCCGCAGTGTATGGATGTGGTCTACGGTACTAACACTTTTTCAGAAACCGGCCTGACCGGGAAGCTGGAAGTCATCAAACCTGCGCTCGAGATGATTCGTGATGACCCTTGAAAACGGCTTATAAACATTGCTCAAAAGCGAGATGGGCCTATAATCCTTGAACAGGGTGTTATCACCCTTTTTGAAGAAGAGCACCACCTCGCCTCTATTTCATGCTTTCGGCGTTGTGCCCTCACGTAAGACGGAATTTGATAACTTCGAACTGTTAGTACCGGTGTTTTTTGATTTTTGATTTTCCTTTCGTAAGGACGAAATTATATATGTTACGTATATTCAGAAATTTTTCACTGCAATCAAGTAGGTATCATACATACCTTTTTGGGTTACCACAAACAAATTTGTACAGATAAAAAAACATGCTAGATAACATATTTATCGTACGGAACTCTCTCCACGCGAGTTCAATTCGCACGTACCCGGTTTTTTAAAATTTAATTGTGCACTATTGTCAACAAATAAATAAACAGGCGTTGGGTTTTTAGCAAACATATTTTTAAAGCAATGTGTTGTTATCAGCAAATGGGAATGCTGTACTGTATTCAGTACCGAAAATCAGACGGCAGCAAGACAAGAACTGAATCTATATTTCCTTGCTGCGTAAGTAGGTCAATTGACATCCATGGCTGAACCAGCAAGCGGCTTATACAGGATTAATTAAACTATAATGATTGACATACAGTTACAAATAAACCCCTACCTACGTAGTGTGGTGTATATTATGTTATGCGATAAGTTTAAATTACTATATATTCACCAATGTCTCTTTGGCATATTTCTTGCCCGTTCTTCTCCATAGGAAATCAACATCTTGGAACGCGGCAACTAAAGTTTTGACTATTCATAAGTGCCTGCATATGGTGTTACATGAGTAAAAATATTTTTATCTTTATCTTAAGTTATCTGGGACGACCGTGCTTGTTATGCAATGTCTGACAAAGAATAAGACATATCCTTCCTCCCCGTGAGTGTAGTACGAAGAGAGAGAGAGGAACAATGGATACCATATTACGTGTAGATGACAAAGGGTTTCCTTCGAGGGAAACCAGGGTTTAAAGAAAGAAAGAAATAAGTTTATTAAACAACATATACCACATAGAACACAAAAGAAAATACATCAAATAAACACAGAATTGTTATAACATAACATTGCGTGGTAAGCACGTACGCAGAGACGACACACAACAACAGTCTGTCGCTCCCCCGACTCGATTTCCGCACAGGTAGCAGTGGTGACGACAACTATAAACATGTGTGTATGGGTTGTGTCGCGCTCGTCACTGTGGCGCCAGGCATGCTGTGGGCACGCGCCGCGCATCGCACCGCAACCCGCATCATCTTCCCAGTGAATAAACATTGTTTGTAGTTGCGGTCACCGCTGGAAAAGGACTCTTAAAAGGACAAACTATTTGATTTACTAGCACGATTACAAAAACACAAAAATATGTGTGCACCGCGGAGGTCGGTTTGGAACGCAGTGTGGAAGACGTTCATCTTACATACAAAACAATTACCAAACAGCTACGAGGGCCCCCCTGTCTCGTAGGTTTCGCCTTTAATCCTAACATACAGTATTTAGGTTTGTTAACTTAACGCTAAAAAGTGCATTTATTAAAAGTACACTACGATTACTTTCCCATTGACCAAGCGTGATGATACGGACAATATTTTCTTACGAGCGTGTTTTCACAAAAGTCGTCATTCAAATGTATTTAAATATAATAAGCTCTTAATTTGCACGAATAAGAAAATCTGTACTTAAAACTAACATCATACATAGGCTGCACTAAAAGTATCGGGAATGGAATATTTCCACTGTTCCTGTCATATTAAAATCTTTTTAATTGAAAACTCCTTGGTTTTACAAATCGAATACCATTTATTTATTTAAAAAAAGATTCACGGTCTTGTCACAAGGTTTTGTCAAACTTGTTTAGTCGTTGAGAAAATGGAATTGACTCGAGAAAATTCAAGAGCGATGATTTATTATGACTTTCGAAGTGGTTTAACACAAAAACAGTGTGTTGACCGGATGATTTCTGCATTTGGTGATGAAGCCCCATCCAAAACCACAATTTATCGCTGGTTTGCTGAATTTCAACGTGGACGTGTCAAGCTCAGTGATGATCCTCGTCAAGGTCGTCCAAAAACTGCAGTCACCCAAGAAAACGTTGATGCTGTGCGTAAGCTGATTGAGGAAGATCGACATGTGACATACCGCGAAATTCAGGCAACTTTAGACATTGGCATGAGTCAAATACAAATAATCTTGCATGAACAATTAGGTGTAAAAAAGTTGTTTTCCCGATGGATACCGCATTTGCTATGTGAAGAGCAAAAAGCGGCTCGCGTTACTTGGTGCGTCAGAACTCTCGAAAGATTCCACGCAGGATCCTCAAATGCTGTATACAACATCGTATCAGGTGACGAATCCTGGATATATGCGTACGAACCCGAAACAAAAAACCAGTCACGAGTTTGGGTGTTCGAAAATGAGTTAAAGCCAACAAAAATTGTTCGTTCACGGAGTGTTGCAAAAAAAATGGTGGCCACGTTTGTCTCCAAAACCGGCCATGTTACGACTATTCCTCTTGAGGGACAAAGAACGGTTAATGCAGAATGGTATGCTAGCATTTGTTTGCCACAGGTCGTTTCTGAACTCCGTAGAGAGAACTGCAACCGCCGCATCATCCTCCATCACGACAATGCGAGTTCTCACACCGCGCACAGAACAAAAGAGTTTTTAGAGCAAGAAAACATAGAATTATTAGACCATCCGCCTTACAGCCCCGACCTAAGCCCTAATGATTTCTATACTTTCCCTAAAATAAAGAATAAATTGCGTGGACAGAGATTTTCATCACCTAAAGAAGCTGTGGACGCCTACAAAACGGCCATTTTGGAGACCCCAACTTCCGAATGGAATGGTTGCTTCAATGATTGGTTCCATCGTATGGAAAAATGTGTCAAATTTCGCGGAGAATACTTCGAAAAGCAATAAATACATTTTTAAATAATAATGTTGTGTCACTTCCTTGATTCCCGAAATTTTCAGTGCCGCCCTCGTATATATATTTTATTTTTTTTGTTTTTACAAAAAACGCTGCCCCACACTAGGATTTCTCCTATGTCGTGGGTGCGTTTACAGACATGAATTCCACATACAATACACCCAGACCCGGAACAACTATCTGCAGATCATACAAATATTTGTTCCGTGTGGGAATCGAACCCACGACCCGGAGCGCAGCAGTCGACTGTATCAGCCACTGCACCAACCCACAGTTGGGCCCAGGCCTAAGAAAGGAACGAGCATTGATCACCACGTTTGCTCAGTGCGTGTTGGTGATTTCAGCCCATTGGATCCAGGTTTCCTCACTTTGTTTCCCTTCAATGTTAATGTCAGTCGTGTTTCATTCAGTCTTAATCAAGGTAATTTATTTTACTTTTTCAAAAGAAAGCTTTTGTTCATTATATTTCAGCATACAAATACAGATCCGCCATCTTTGGGAGTCCACCATATTGGATTTAGAATGGAGTCACTTAGTTAACCATACATTGTCATACAAACTAAACATGTACGCAAAATATCAGCTTAATCGGTTGGGGATAACTGATTTAAAATTCAGTTGCATGATTTGACCCATACTAATAAGGCAAGTTAAATAAAAGCTTATAACAACTAACAAAGTATTTATTACATTGAAAAAGTAATATTGGAACAAGCCAGAAGAATTCACAAAAGCACGACAGCATATAAAATACATATCAAATATAAATATACGTCGGTGCCCAAGCTGCATTCGCGATAGTCTCCTCCATGATGTGGTTTCATGGTACACTATTCTGAACTGACAGTTTCATGGCAACGTAGTGTTCACTTAGAAGATTCGGAATATAATTAATAACATCACGCACCCTAATTATTGACAAACGACAGATTTGTTGCGCTGGAACTGTTTGAGAGCACGAAACTGACTGCCTCGCTAATGTTGGAATTCTCCAGAACAACTCTGCCCACGTGACTCACGGGAACGTAACCGTACTACCAACTTCATACGTAACAAAAGTACCACGAATTTAAATGAATTTTCTTTTTATAATAAAATATTGTTAGACAGAACATATACCAGGTTAGTCGGAAAGGATGTACTAAGCCGCAACCAATCTAAAGTGTCACTGATGACTGTTTCACAGTAAATGCCTCATCTTATAACACGTATATTTTTATTGTAAATTTCAAATTCATCCAATTTCAGTTAACGATATTGGCCAGGGCTTGAATTTAATATTTTCATTCCGAAACAATCCTTTATTGGAAAGTATTAGGTCTGTTAACCCAAATATGACGTTAAATGTGAGACACAGCTGTTGATAACATATGCCAGCGTATTTTTTCTGAAAAGTTATAACTCTAGAACAGCTTTAGCTGTAACTGTGTGCTATTGCCTTTTTGGGAAAGTCATAGAACGAAAGTTGCTCACTACCACCTGCAGTATTCGATATCTTTTGGCGAATAAAATATATTTGTATTTGTACTACATCTTTTCCAAATAAACCCAGTATTAAAATACAGAAAAAAATATTGTAATGCAGTCCCCATTTATTAGTAAATCTATAGTCTAAATGTGATCCAACAGCTCTATAAACAATGTAGCTAAGTGTTTAGTTTTCTGCACTGCGAATCTGATCTCCGCGTGTACCAAATATATTTATTTTCCGACTCTGGGCCTTTGAACTGATGCATGAAATCACTTGGGTGGGATAGGTTCTCAAAAAAATATTCATTACATTTTTGATAACTTAGACCATACAATATTTTTCTGTGATCGTATCATTTCTGAAGGTGTTAAACCGAATTAGTGGAAAATAAGAAGAGCAGATAAACGAAGTATATATAAGAGAGTTATTGATGCAAAAGACGGACAAGCTATACGAGACTATTGAACATTTGAAACAAGTCACAATAACATTAGGAAGAAGAAGAGAGAATCTATAAAGTTAGTCACGTAGTAGAAACTAAATGAAGTGCAAATGTGTATGTGAGTGACAAACGCCATCGTTTACAGAGAGTCACCAACATCATAGCGTGTTATTGTGATGGTCAAGACAAACGTTTTGCACCAGTTGGCGTCGCAGACATTTGGTTTAAATTGTGGGGAAAAAATATGCGTATTAGCACTTTAGTTTACTTTCTACTCCCTCTACTTTGGTACGGGCAACTCATATAAAATTTCTTGCAATACTTTCCAAAACAAAGTGACTTATCTATCTCCGAACTTCTTCTCTCTTTTCCCTCTCTTAACTCCAGATAATCTTCTACCATCCGTGCGACCCTATATGTTTTTTCTTATACCATAACAATACCGTTTTCTATTATATTTAAATGTTTCTAAAAAAGATCATATCCGTCCTCTAAGGCTCGCTGCTCAATTTGATCTTCCGTATCAGATGGGATTAATCTCCTAGAATTCCTGATACCAAATTTAGCCGATTTGCTCGCTTCAAGCCCGTAGTGTCCAACGTTTTGTTTACTTTTTGTATCAATTTGTTGAAGCGTTGATTTGTCGTCAGTTTTCGTACCACCTTTTTCTTTTATCTCGTCATAACGAACATGCACTACGTTGCCAGCAGTTTTAATTAGTGAATTATTTATATCTTCGATTTGAGCTTTAAGAACTTTGATAAAATTCAAGCCATCTGAGACATATGATTCGTTACAGTTTTCTAGAGTCTTGACTGTATCTTCAAGAACTGATTTCATTTGTTTAATCATGGTGCTTTTATGTTTATCAAAATGATGTATTTCTTGTTTATTGTGAGCTTTTGTTGTTATTGTCGCACACTTTAATGAACATATAATATGTCCTATTACGATGTACAGTGAACTTTTCATTTTCGTTATATTTTATCGTCTATGGAAAAAAGGAGTGTGTTCTTTCAAGCATTTTATTTCTTTGGACAATTTTATTGCGCACGTTCGCGATACTATATGTTTTAGAATTTCGTAACCATTATTTATTGTTTTTTATTATCATAATTTTATGATTGCAATATTTTTACATTGAAACTTAAACATATTATTTTTATAGACTATGTATCGCACATCGAACTTATAAATAGTGGTCTAGACTGATCATTCCACGCAGTAGAACTAACAAAACAATCCCACTATCTGCCCATTATACCGTATACGAATTTAAGAATTTATGCACAGTAGAGTTCTGAGGTTCTGCAAGAGTTATGGCTATACCCGGGATAGACGTAGAACGTCCTTCAGAGGACTCCTGTAGCCAGTATCTATTTACTGACTTCACATATGATGAAACGGTCATCTCATTATATTCTTTGCCTGGGTTTTATAGAATCGTTTTGCGATTACAACACATTTATCAAGTGCACTTTTTAAGGGGCACTTTTTATTCTGGTTGTTAGCATCATGCCCGCCAATAACAATTAATTATAATTGTTATTGCCTACCCAGATCTAGTTCTGGTCACCTCAAGACATTAGTTGTTTCGACTCTTATGCTCATTAATTTCACTGGCTATACTTCTCTTCTAATAAAAGGAAGTGATTGAGGAGGTGCCGCAGAAAGGAAAAGAAAACCATGGTGCCGACCCCAAGTAACTTGGGACCGGGGTCGGAAGGTTGATGAGGTCCTTTCTAATTGGAACACAGTAACGTTTAAAATATAAATACTATAATTTATTGGCGGCGAATATCTGGCACTCTGGGGTTATTACCTTTTTTATTTTTTTATTATCCCAGTGGAAATTCACCATGAACTTCGTATGCCCCGGGGAAGGGCGAAGGGCATGCATCTTCGGCACCTAAGGGGTGCCAAGTTCCTCGTATGATTACACTAGAGCCACCTTTTTTTTTATTGATGTCCAGTGGAAATTCTACATGGAACTTCCTTCACCCCGGGGAAGGGCGAAGGGGTATGCCGGACTCCTACCGGCTAAAACCACTGGAGCGGTCATCTTCGGCACCGAAGGGGGGCTCCAGGTCCTCGTAAGATCACACTAGAGCCGCCCATTGGTGCCACGCCTTTAGGCACATCTCGGAAGGGATGACTGTAAAGCGGTCACCCCCTCTAGCGGAGGGAAGGCGACTGTAAAAAGGTCGCCCCCCCAGGCACTTCTCGGGGAGGATTGTAAAGGATCCCCCCAAGCCTCGCTTTGCGCTGTGCTGCGCACACGGCGGCACGTGACCACGTGCGCGCCACCGTCTTCCCGGGGGTCGATCGGTGTGAGCACGTAGATTCCCCAATCTGCGCGCCCGCGACCCCCGACACTAGAGCCACCTGCTGTTGCCAAGCGTATTGGCACATCTCGGAGAGCGTAACTGTAAAGAGGCCACCCCCCAGGCATGTCTCGAGGGGATTGTAAAAGATTCCCCCGAGGCCTCTCTATGCGCTATGCTGCGCACACAGCGGTACGTGACCATATGCATACCGCTGTCTTCCCGGGGGTCGCTCGGTATGAGCACGCAGATTTCCCAATAAGCGCGCTCGCGACCCCCAAGGCCCCCTCCAATATAAAGACGCCAGGGGGCTCAGGCGTGTTGGACACGGGCGCCGCGGCAGTTGTTACCCCGGCTCCATGTAACAACCTCCTTCCTCCTCCTCCGAGCGGGATCGGCCCTCTGGGGTAGTTACTACCTAGCTGGAATCTAGCAATAAGAGACCTCATAAATTAGCTGAAGGCTCACTGCTGATAAAGATAAAGAAAAAACACTTAAATTTTATTTATTTGTGTAGATTAAAAAAGAACACGGTAGATAACATACTCATCATATCTCCACGTAAGTTCAACTTGCACTTGTCTGGTTTTGAATTACAACAGTTGGCTCTCTGGGCGTAGAAACTATGTAAGGTCCTTTACTCTCTTTGAGGCAGACAGCTGTGTTGGTCTGCAATGGTAGACGTCTGTGAGCCGTATTTTACCTCATCCAAAGTATTGCTCACCTACAGTTTGACACTTTGGAACGGGACAGCTGTGTTAAGCCTAAGAAACAAACACACTTTGTGTTCGTCACTGTCTGTCCCAAACTCCAGTAGATTACCCACATTGTACAGAAGCACGTCTATATGAGGCAAAGGCTTTGGTTTCGAGCACGGCCTACACTCGCCCTGTGTTTACGTGACCGTTTCTCGGTTCACGTTGTACATATAGCTCCTACGTGAAATACCTGGGATTATAGAAATGATTAATATATGGTATTGCAAATTCGAATAGTAAAATCATTGCTTAACCTCACCGAATGTTGATCGATCAGTGAATGCAACTGGCAAGAATGTAGCACCATTCCATCTCCTACCATAGATGACTTATTTACTGCACTACGAAGGTTGTCGCTGAAAACCAGCGCTGTTGGATCTTGGTACAAGTTACAACGCGACAGCAATAAGCTGAGTGACAACCCTTATTTGCATGGACACGACGCACAATCAGCTTTTTTGTTTGTATTTGAGGTACTGATTTTGTTGTAAAATAAAAATGTGTTTCCAGTTTATTCCTCTTCTTCTAGGGTTGCTCCAATTTTTCTTTTTTATTAATATTTTAATAATAATTTATTTTTTATTATGTATTTGATTTTAGTCAAATGTGCATCGTTAATGGTACAAAAATAAATTGTTTCTTTCTTTCTTTCTTAAAAGCCAACTGACGGCCGTAAAAAAACTTGTCTCATTCGATTGTTTTGTCAACTTATATTGGTTGGACGCTAGTGAATTATTGTGTGACGTGCAATAATAAAAACTTGAAATGTTGTTAATTATTATAGATGACTAGCTGGGACCCGCGGTTTCTCCCGCCGTTTAATTTAAAGGAAATTGGATTACTTAAAAATAATTTAGAGTAGCATACACACTTGACATAGAGTATATATATTGTATTTCATGGGTTTAATTTTTTTTACGCGGATCCCTATATATTTTTCTAAAATTAAAGTAGCCTAAGTTATTCCTTATAACATCAGCTATCTGCCAGTAAAAGTCCCATAGAAATCAGAGAAACAGACAGACAGACGGACAAATAAAATAAAAATTGTTTTAGTTTTAGTGTAGTGTTTAGTGTGGGGCAAGGTTCTTTGAAAAATAATTATGAGGTACATAAATATCATCATCATTTCAGCCGAAGAATGTCCACTGCTGGACATAGATCGCTACAGTGACCGGATTGAGTGCTCATTGGAGGGTTTTAACATAAATGTTATGCCTGGCAGGCGGGTTGACGATTGCAGTTGAGTCCACCAGTTGGCTATCCTCCAGCTAGACCCATAGTCACTTTTTACCACACCCACGGCAATAGATAGGGTGGTGCTATTCTTAGCTGGCACCACACGGCCTGTACCGCCGCGGCTTGTAATGTACATGTAGCGATAATAATAGCCAGAAGACCATCTAACTTAAGGTTCTACCGACAGCATCCTAATCCTAACTCTCACCTGCCAGTTGCGGGTTTGAGCTCCGTCACAGAGCCGCCCGTTCTAATTGCATTCCGGTAATTGCAGCCCCCCACGCCCCTGACTACCCCTCCGCCAGCTGATGTCATGATGAAGAGAATGTGCAGTAGATTCAGTTTGGTTACCGTGGTGGTAATCAGTGTAGAGTCCAGATTAAGAATATAGCACCACTTGTAAATTCTTTGTCAAGATCTTCCCCTTCAAGTCATTTCTTTACGTTTTCCTTCTTTCAATTATTTATGTGTGGCATGTGGTGTCCGGATTAAGAATATAGCACCACTCCATCTCCTCCCGTGGATGTCGTTAAAGGTGACTAAGGAACTCTTAACCAGAACAATAGGTAGCAGCATCCCTTCTGTGGAAGAGTAGCCATTCTGCATTCACCAACCCATCTGTCAAGCGTGGTGAGTATTGACGATTTCCCCCCATAATCACGACACAATTATTCGAAGCGATGGCGGAGGCCTTTGTTCAGCACCGGACGGGCTATGACGATGATGGTGGTCGCCTGTCCATCTCGTTGACACCATCCCACCCTGCATTTTCCGGTGCGCGGTCTCCACTCAAGAACCGTTTGACCCCAACGGTCATCAGTTCTACGAGCAATGTGCCATGATTACCTCAGATTCAGTAATACTTCTGTTTTACCTCTACACCTGTAGCTTACATTCATCTGCTATAATATAACGTAGTTCTTGTCTCTACAGAACTGGTACAGCTAGAATCCTGTTTCACTAGTGGATAGGTAAAGTTCTGTAGCGTTTATGCCCACTGAGGTTTCAAAGCACCGAAGCTTTAGAAAGATAACGCTAGAAAGAACAAAGATTTAATATTATAGTTATGGCAGTAGTATTGTAGTAGTGCGGGTGACAGTGGCTAAGCAATTGGCTTCCTATTGGCTAACGGAATAAATATTTATATAATCTACAGATACAGTTATTTCAGGTCTGAGTTAACATGCATGTGAGATTATTGTCTGTAAACTTCCCCACAATACAGGAGAAAACGTAGTGTTTGCACTGTTAAAATAACTGGACATACACATGCGAGTTGAACTTGCGTGGAGAGGGTTCCATGCGATGAATATGTTATGTTATGTGTAAATCTGAGCTATTGCCTGTGGTTACTAAAAAGTGTGTATGATATCGGATTGTAGAGGTAAATTGCTGAATATATTGTCTATTGTTGAATTTTGTCTTAAACCAATTATCCCAAGAACAAACTTAACATTGTAGTTGAAAAATAATAATAAAACTATTAATGGATATAAACTATAGACGGATTCTATCACGTATATTTCAGATTTTAGTTTTTCCTGACGTTTCGACCACTTTGCAGGGTTCGCGGTCGCAGGATGACTAAGGTGACAGGCGTCGTTACAGATTTTAATAAGTTATTTTAGTTTTCTCATCATCATCATTTCGGCCGAATGAAGTCCACTGCTAGACACAGGCCTCCCGCAAAGATCACCACAATGACCGATATGGGTGTGTTACGACACCCACGGGAGGAGATGGAGTGGTGGTGTTCTGAACCGGCACCACACGGAAAATTAGTTTATCTACCGTACAATTAATCAAAAATTCGTTTCAATGCACGCAGTAATCACTCACAGTGTCTGGATGTTTTTAGTGTGGTGTGTTGTTTGGGATTTTATTAATTTAATAACCGGATTCCAAACAGGTGGTACCTTCCAATCATCTCCTCTATTAAAATTAGGATGTTTTTTTAAATTTCAATATCCTCACGAAACATTCTTGGTACATAACGGTTCTCTTTCGCGAGGACTTGAGGATGATCAAACCGAAGAAAATGGTTGGTTTGCCTAAGGCATGTTCACACACTGCAGACTTTGTGGAGCGTCTATGGTTGATGTCAGGTATGTTTTCTTTAATTCTGGTGGCTGTGCTACGCTTTGTTTGCCCTATGTACATATGACAATCACAGTCAATCTTGTAGACCCCTGCATCTTGTAGAGGAATGTGGCATTTCACGGGTTGGAGAAGTTGGCTGATCTTTTTATGTGGCTTGAAGTAGGTTTTAATAGAAGCACGCTTCAAGATATGACCAATTCTGTCCGTGACTCCCTTTATGGATGGTAATACAGCAGGTCGTCGATCAACCACAGTGGGTTGCGGGCGGCTTCTGCGACGGGGATGTAGCGCTCTTAAATTGTTATTTTGAAGAACTTGCTTCACATGGTTAAGCTGGGTGCCAGGTGGTCGGCGTCGCAGATGCCGTGTGCTCTCTGTAACAAAGATAACTTACGGAGAAAAATATGTGAATTATAATCATCATTATCACGGAAGATAAGTAAATAGTTTATGAATGTCAATACAATAGCTAAAATGCCTTGTGGTACCGGCTACGAATAGCACCAACCCATCTCCTCCCGTGGGTGTCGTAAAAGTCGACTAAGGGATTAGCCGGAGGATGGGCAGCAGCGTCCTTCGAATACATTAGCAGCTCAACTGCGATCACCAACCCGCCTGCCAAGCTACAACATTGACGGCATGGTTTGCGCAGTGGTTGAGTGGCGACTAAGAATACCACCACCCTATCTCATCCCGTGGGTGTCGTAAAAGGCGACTAAGGGATTAGCCGGAGGATGGACAGCAGCGTCCTTCGAAGACATTAGCAGCTCAACTGCGATCGCCAACCCGCCTGCCAAGCGTGGCGATTATGGCGAAACCCCCCAATGAGCACACGATGTCGGTCGTTGTGCTGATCTTTGAGCGAGGCCTGTGTCCAGCAGTGGACTTGTTTGGTCGAAATAATGATACAATAGCTCGTTGTAACTCGTTATGTGCTGTATCAGCCATTTGCATATGCATTGATGGCAATTCCTTCCTATATTTGGGTATATCGTTAAAAGCTTGCACATCACATAACAGTTGTTTTGGAATGAAAATGTACTACAGCTAGCTAAGAATGAAGTTGAATGAGACAAAATGAACAGTACTGACACTTCTATAACCACTTTAATAAATGTTACCGTCCACAAGATGGACCTACGTAGCTGTGGCGTCTCTTAATTATGAAGTCTTGTGCCAGCGTTCAATTGTTCTAGAGTGCATTTACATTTGCAAGTGTTCCAGTCATAGCGTTGTTTGTTTGGCTCTGTTCAGAACTGAGGAACTTCCAAGAATATAATATTAATATGAGAATTCACAAAATATACTGGTCTCGTGCTAGCCTTCTTATAAAGATGAATGTTGTCCTAGTCTTTCAAAACCAAACTTCGCAGTAAAAGATAGGGACAAAATATATTTCACTAAAATATGTTTTAGCCATGTGGTGCCGGCGAAGAATACCACCACCCCATCTCATCCTGTGGGTGTCGTATAAGGTGACTATGGGATTAGCCGGAGGATGGGCAGCAGCGTCCTTCGGGTACATTTATAACTAATCTGCGATCGCCAACCCGTCTGCCGAGCGTGGCAATTAAGGCAAATCCCCCCAATGAGCCCACAACACATCCATATCGGTTGTTGTGGTGATCTTTGGGGGAGGCCTGTGTCCAGCAGTGGGCTTCATTCGGCCGAAATGATGATAAGGAAAATATGTTTATAAGCGGTAAAATAGGTTTGTGGTGCCAGCTAAGCCACCATATCTCATCCCGACTCGTGTCGACTGTGGGATTAGCCGGAGGATGGGCAGCAGCTGCAAAGCGTGCTGATTATGGCAATTCGGGGTCCCAATGAGCATACAACACAAACCCAGACTGGTGGTTGTGGCGATCTTTGGAGGCCTATGTCCAACAGTGGACATCTTTTGTGTGAAATTATGATATTATGATAAGAATTCACAATATAAAAAGCTTTCAAACTAGATTTTTACTCTAAGAATTCTACTAGTCTAGAAGTCAAATGTTTAATGCTGATATTGTATCAAAGCCCAAACAAAGCTGGATATTGCCTCCCAATGATCGCTATAATAAGCAGACATTTATTAGGGTTCCAAACTTCTGAAGGAAATAACGGCGGAACCCTTATAGGATCACTCGTGTGTCTGTCCGTCTGTCACAGCCAATTTGCTCCGAATATATTGGACCGATTGAGTTGAAACTTGATGCACATATAAATTTCTACAATCCAAACACGTACGTGTAACTTAAATAAATGAATTTTGAATATTGTGGTCCTTTGTGGGGGTCAATGTAGAAAATTTAAGAATAACGTTTTACAAACTGTACCGTGTAACATATTAAATAGAAAGGCTTGTTGTGAGTCTCAAATGTATTCATTTTATAATTATATAGAGAAAATATATAGATTTAAAGTTATTTACGAAAATATACGAAAATGAACCCCCCCCCCCCCCCCTTATCTCCAAAACTTAGAGCCTAAAATTCTAAGTAATAGCTCTTTTACCTATAAATTACAGGAAAACTATAAGAAGTCTCACAGTTCACAGACATAAAGGAGAATGCCCATTCTGGGCCCAACCGTGGACACACCAATATGACTTTTCAGAATTATGGATTAATTTACATAAATAGAAATGCGATATATATTCCTAGTTAAAAGTTCGCCAGCGATTTATAACAAGTTTTGGATTTATATGGGATTTCCATTGATAAGCCATGAATTAAAATAAATATTATTAATGGCAATAATACCTACTTTAATCCGATTCTCGTTCTTTTTATTATGTAAATTTTTTCCATCCGTTATAACGTACCGTCATTGTCAATTGTCTAAAGATATTAACTTAATAGATGTAATCTTACTTTCAGAATAGACACGCCTGACCAATTTTCAGGATTCAGTCCCTCAAAAAACGGGACCCCGATTCAAATTCAAATCCCGTGTGGAATGATTAGAAAGAGAAGAAAGACAGATGTTTTTTAATTAAGACAAGCTGTGCAACAATCAAAAATAATATTGATAAAGAATAACAAAACATAGAGTAGAGAATGTTTAAGTGCATCTCATCTCCACAAGAAAAGGAATGGTGCTCAGCATTATGCTCCTCCGTAAAATTACTTGCAAGACAAAACAACAGCGCTAGTTTTCTGCACCACCCTATAATTGACTGACATCTTCCGGTGCACAATGTAATATATTGTTATATAAAAATAATATTATAAACATAGTGTATCATATATATATTATATTTATAAAAAGTGATCACACGGGAAAAGCCGTGTGGCTAAGAATACCACCACCCCAACTCTTCCTGTGGGTGTCGTAAAAGGCGACTATGGGATTAGCCGGAGGATGGGCACACAACACACCTATATCGGTCAATGTGGTGATCTTTGGGGGAGGCCTGTGTCCAGCAGTGGACTTCATTCGGCCGAAATGATGATGATGAAAGTATACGGTTAAACAAAGGCCTCCACCCATTTACTCACACGCAGATAGCCATTACGCGAACATTAGTATGGAGTGGCCATAATTGATTGTTTGGATTTTGTTATGTAAATTAATGCAATTTTTTAAAATTATAAAGTGTACAGATTATTCAGCTAAAAAAAGAATATTCAACTATTTAAAAAAATCCGTGTGGTGTCTGGATTAAGAATATAGCACTACTTCATGTTCTCCCGTGGATGTCGTAAAAGGCGACTAAGGGACTCTAAACCAGAGGGATGGGCAGCAGCGTCCCTTCTGTGAAGCGGTAGCCATACTGCGCTCACCAACCCGCCTGCCAAGCGTGGTGAGTACTGGCGAATTCCCCCCAATATGATGACACAGTTATGGAATTATATAGGCGAGGCCTTTATTCGTTGGCTGATATGATGATGATTAAAAAATATTACAAACTTTGCAATCAGAATCAGTGTAATGGCCATGCCTTTTCATATACTTTTGATATTTTAATGTACCGATAGTGATATAAAAAAAAAATATGCCGGCTTATGACACCCAGTCTACCATGTAATAGATTGTTCGATCTCCAAACTATAAACACAGAAGAGAGGGTATCGCGATATCAAATTCAGTGGTACGCCGTAAGTACAAAGTGCTACGAAAAGAACAGTACTCTTGGGTTTAATTGTAAAATCGATGACAGCTAACTTATTTGTTTTTAATGCATTTTATTTCATACCGTCTTATGCAAGACTCCGCAATACTAAAGTTTGGCACATGAGCAATTCACTTGGATATCCCGACAATATGTAAATATTTAATTGTACGGAACTAAGCACACAGCTCGTAGAACTAATGGAGAACACATATCGGGAAACGCAGAGTAGAACAGCATCCAACGAGATGAACAGACGACCTGGGGTGCAATTCTCTAAGCTCAAACATTCATACATACTTGAATACGGAATTGAAATAACGGTGTTAAACCAATTCGGTATTTGCTAAGACATGATTGAAGCTATTCAACGACACGTTGCAGAAGGTAGGCCATGGGGACCAGTCTTAGCGAATACCAAATTGGGTTATCTCCTTTATTTCAATTCCGTATTCAAGGATGTATGGATGTTTGAGCTTAAGGAATTGCACCCCGGGCGAGGGTCGCTGGGACTCGTCGGATGCGGGCGATATGTTGTCACCGCTCGTTGTGGAAATCTATGCCTTCGTACATCAATGGACATCCTTCGGCTAATATTATGATACGGAACTTTTCAGGGCACGATGGACGACACTAGGACTCGCACTTGACCGATTTTTAGTAAGTCCTGTCAAATCATTTCATCAGATCCAACACTCATTTGCCAAACCGCCATTACGTTCTATCTACTTATAAAATTATCAACTGTCTAGTTAATTCAATAAGGTTTTATGTCAATCTTGCTTAGAGTCGCCATTAACTCACTGAAAGCTCCTGCAAGTTAACAAATTAATATCGACGATGATTTATTTGTATCGGTGTAGACGGGCAACTGGTGAGGCACACTTTGGATACTGAAAGTTGTTGAACGTAACTATGAAAGAAGAGGGGCATCTCGGAGAGTCGAAGGGTGTATTAATAACAAGCTTTTATTTAACTTGTAATGTACGTCAGTTACTTCAGGTCAAATCTTCAAAGCCGAACCACTTCCTCTAAAACGAAGAACTTTGAAATTTTGCATGCTTCTTCAGTTCTGATGATAATCACTAAAATGAAAGCAATAACCTGATGCTGCAGCCAGTATTGTCTCCTCATGAGGACGCTCCTCAACGGTTCGTAGCATGGACATGAAACTTTGTCTCCTTATGAGCATAACATTTATTAAAATTAAGCATTTAAAAAAAATCTTGTTTTGCAATAAAAAAATTTACTATCGATTTATTTTTATTTATGTGGTAATCTGTGTGGTGACTGGATTAGAATATAGCAACACTCCATCTCCTCCCAAGGATATCGTAAAAGAGCGACTAAGGGTGACTAAGGGATTCCAAGCTAGAGGGATGGGCAGCAGCGTCCCTTCTGTGGAACAGTAGTCATACTGCGCTCACCAACCCGCCTACCGATCGTAGTCAGTACTGGCAAATTTCCCCCAATATGGCGACAGATTTGTGGAAATCTATGGGGGAGCCTTTGTTTAACAGTGAATTCGGCCTTTGGTTGATGTGATGATGATGATCTAATTCTCTTAGCGCATTTCATCGTCATCATATCAGGCTGGCGCTGTATTGGCGCGTTTGATGATCGTAAACTGCTTGCGCACATACTAAATATAATCATTAAAACTGCTTTTTACTAACTTCTATTGATTTTAAATATATTTGACTTATTTATATGACAAAAAAAATTTTAATCATTTTTATACTGTATAAAAATAAAATCATTATAATTTTATTCTGTTCTATTTTTAATTCCTTTTTATTGTATTTAAAATCTTTCATAGATCAGTTTATCGTTTTGCCTTCTTGTGTAAATAACTGGCAACCGGAATAAAAAACTCAAAGGAGAATTACTTTTTTCATACAATCCAGTGTCGAGACGAATAAGTCATTCAACTTGTGTTAAGTACACGCATCATCATAAAATTGTAATGCTTTACATGACGTACTAGTCCTGTGCGATACCAGACTGCGCTCGAGCCGCTCAAGGCACTAGTTATTTTATAATTCTTGAGGTGCTAGCTCTTATAACCAGAATATAGTAATGTTTAAAGTTTTATCTCAACTGCGGTAGTACCTATTTATTTAAACTTTATGCAGTATCAGTACCTACATAGGTGGACTTAATGCCTTAGGCAATCTCTACCAGTCAACCATAGGGTGATGAAGAGAATAACATGGCAGGTGCAATATGTTTAAGACAACTACACAATTTTATTATTCTTACAATATATTTAAATATTCACATACATACATATATACCTAAAAGCAATAAATAAATAAATACATACATAATTATTATATAAGTCATAGAAAAGATTTTATTATGATTCTGCTAAGGTATTGTTAAGCAAGTGATTTGCAACTTTCCGCTTAAATGCTGATTTCCTGAGGAAGCGCATTCCAGAGAAGAATGGATTGAATGCACGGCATGCCATGCATGTGGATGTCAAGAATGAACGTTCCGGAGCCGCTCATCGCCACGCCTGTAGACACATCTTGAAGGGGTGACCGTATCGAGATCACCCTCTCTTGTGGAGGAAAGGTAGCTGTAAACAGGCCGGATTCAGACACCTCTCGGGGGTATTGTAAAAGATACCCCGAAGCCTCATCATTTCAGCCGAATGAAGTCCACTGCTGGACACTGGCCTCCCCCAAAGATCACCACAACGACCGGAGTGTTGTGGGCTCATTGGGAGGTTTTGCCATAATCACCACGCTTGGCAGACGGGTAGGCGATCGCAATTGGGCTGTTAATCTACCCGAAGGTCGTTGCTACCCATCCTCCGGCTAATCCCTTAGTCGAGTTTTATGACACCCACGGGAGGAGATGGGGTGGTTCTGAGCCAGCACCACACGGCAAGCGAAGCCTCACTATCGTCTTATCTAAAAACATACCTTACAAAAAAAAAATACACAAAATCCGAATCGTTAAATGGGAAAAGAGTTGTTTGATTGGCTTTTTGTCATTGTAATCTGCAGCAAGGGCAGCTCAAACTTGCGAGCCCGTCTTATAGGTGTCGCGGAGTGCCTCCCTCCGTGTTCCTTCCCGGTTAGCTCAACTGGGAGGCTCTCTCCACGGCAGCAAGTAACGGAGTTCAGTTATTGTGATTCAATGAAACGTAACATATATATTGTTATAATGGTATATTGATATTCCCAACTTCAACACTTCATCTTCATGGTGATATAAATTTTAAAATATAGCTTATTATCACAATATTAAGCTAGTTAAACAAGTAATTGTAATATTGCAGGAGACTATTTGTCAGAGCGACAGCTGTGTGTTGAACCACTAGCGTTCAGAATCGAATGTCTAATGACAATGATCAAAATATGAAGAGCGACTCTACGTCACATAAATTCGAATTTTGATTTGAATAAAGAATGAATCGTGAGGTGGACAGTGATGGAGATAAAAGGTATGAAGTCATGAAAGAGGTTGATTGTAATGAAGATGGAGGATGACTTCGTCACAATTCACACAATCGTTTTAATCGCATCTTAAAACAATCGCGGAACAAAATAGGATTATTGATTTATTCATAGCCCATCACAAAGCAATATTTCTAAAGTATCGTTTAAACTCAATTTAAATATCTAACTACATTATGCAAATAGCCGCTCGTCTGCAACGTTTAGTTGTCCGCACTCAACCCCTTCCCGCCGATCACCGTAACGTCGATGTAATTCGATTATCGACGTCTTTATCGATGTCGATAGACGTAAGATTGGGTTTTGTTGTCGACGTTAATTGTTGGGCCATTAGATTTTGTTTTCATAAATCATATTGAGATGCATACATTGTAATAATTGAAATACATTATTTTTATTCCTGTGTGGTAACCAGTTTTACTGAATAACAAAAGGATATGAAAAATGTTTTGTATTTTTTTAAAAACGTTTCCCCACTCCTGTACCGTGGGTGCGTTTACAGACACAAATTCCACACACAATACACCCAGATCCGATACAACTACATGAAGATCGTACAAATACTTGTTCCGTGCGGGAATCGAACCCACGAGCCGGTGCGCAGCAGCCGACTGTATCAGCCAAAATTTTCCACTGCTGAACAATGGCAAACAAATGCACACTGGTGCCGGCTCAGAATACCACCACCCCATCTCCTCCCGTGGGTGTCGTAAAAACCGACTAAGGGATTACCCGGAGGATGGACAGCAGCTTCCTTCGATTAATTAACAACTAAACTGCGATCGCCAACCCGCCAACCCAACTCTGCCAAGCGTGGTGATTATGGCAAAACCCCCCAATGAGCCCACAACACGCCCATATCGGTCGTTGTGATAATCTTTGGTAGAGGCCTGTGTCCAGCAGTGGACTTCATTCGGCCGAAATGATGAACAAAAGCATAAGGAATCCGCTTACATGCCGCGTGTCATTTTGGGGGGGGATTTGTCGTTTCCACAGATGTGACGCGGTGCCCATCCCTCTGGTCTAGAATCCCTTATTTGCCTTTCACAATATCCACGGGAGATGGAGTAATGCTAGCTTCTTAATCCGGACACCACACGGATCAATCGTGTCGTAAAAGGTTACTTAGAGTCGATATGTTCTAAAAATATCCGACTTTATATATAGTTGTTGTTTATTTCGCTATACACTTAAAATATTCTGTTATTAATTATTTATACTATAGTAAAAATAGTCACTGTTCTAGTCGTAACCGTCCGTGGCTTCACTACAATCAGGTCCTAGCAGAAAACCAGCGCTGCAGCATTTGGATGTTGCAGTACAATGCTGAGATAGGAGCCTATTCTGGCCTCGTATCATGTTTCCTTATTTGTATTGTTCGTGCTGTTTTGTTTGTATTTTACTATTTTCATAAATTTACGAGACTGGAATAAAAGTTTCTTTCTTTCTTTCTGTATCAAGAGGCTAGGCAGCAACATCAGCCCGTGTACTAATAACGGTATACTGCGATCACCAATCCGCTCTACCGAACGTGGTGGTTATGGCAATATCCCCTACAAACTCTCTTTGTAGTGATCGTTGGGAGGCCCATGTTCGGCAGTGGATGTTACGGGCTGGTGTAAGTGTGTGACTTTTTTAGAGAACATGGTTGGTGGCTGATACAGTTGGCTTTGTATTATTTTTAAAAACGTTGCCCCACACAGGAATTTCTCCTGTGTCGTAGGTGCGTTTACAGACATGAATTCCACATACAATACACCCAGACCCGGAACACTACCTGCAGATCAGACAAATATTTGTTCCGTGCGGGAATCCAACCCGCGACCCGGAGCGCAGCAGCCGACTGTATCAGCTACTGCACCAAACGTGCTGTGTATAATTTGCAAGTAGTTGTTCCGGGTCTGGGTGTATTGTGTGTGGAATTTGTGACTGTAAAGGCTCCCACGATACAGGAGAAATCCTAGTGTGTTAAAAGTTGAAAAAGTATACCCCTTCGCCCTTCCCCGGAGCAAAGGAAGTTCATGTAGAACTTCCACTGGACAGCAATAAAAAAAGTTGTTTAACTATTCATTCAATAGAATGTCATGCAAAATCTCTGCATGATGACATCATATTGCGCTGACCTCAATATTTGGGAGTAGATCAGGAAGATGTTGTTTCATTCAATAGGGCAATGTCGAAGAAAAATACCCCTGAAAAATCTTAAAATCGCTGGTTTAGTGTCCACAAACACCCATTACAAAGTCAAAGTGTATCCGCGGGTGGAAATTACAGATTTGCTAACATCATAACTTAGATTTCAATTTTACAAAAGAGACTCTGCTTTGTTTACGTTACGTTGCGTTACTTTGTTGTTAGAGATTTATTTTATTTATTTATTAATTTATACTTCTTATAATAAAACACTTTTAAACGGATTCTATCGCGTATATTTAAGATTTTTGATTTTCCTGACGTTTCGAATACTTTGCAGCATTCGTGGTCGCAGGATATACATTTATACTTCGATTAACACCGTTTAAAACAAAGCTAATTTCATATATTAATTTAATTTAATAATCAAAGGGCACTATGTTACACACATCAAAAACATTCGTTAAATCGGTAAAATTAAAATCAATAACCAACATAAAACACTACATAAAACTTGAACTAAATAAACATTTTGTTCACATACAATAAATTACTTAAACATATTTGTTTCACAAAACTTAAGACACACAGACATTAAGACTTTAAATTCTTCGGCGAACAGGTCGCAGTCCGGGTTGGGTTGCAAGAGGTTATTATGCGCGATCCGAATACGCGGTATAGGAGACGAGGCGCGGGTCACAGTGCGACACACGGGGACGTCTGGCAGTCGGTCTCCTGCTACGGAGATAATTATCAGGAGTGAAAAGCCGAATCAGCTCATTGTGAAGATCAGGAGCATCTGTTATTCATCGACACACTTTTATCATAACACCTACCTGGTCGCATGCCCTTCTAGTCTCTAACATATTATATCCTAGAGATCCTAGAAGAAATAAGAAGAAACCTGAAGGCTGTGTCATGGTCACGTGTCCTGGAAGTCTTCATCATCATCATTTCGGCCAAATGAAGTCCACTGCTGGACAAAGGCCTCCCCCAAAGATCACCACAACCACCGAAATGGATGTGTTGTGGGCTCATTGGGGGGTTTTGCCATAATCGCCACGCTTGGCAGGCGGGTTGGCGATCGCAGTTGAGTTGTTAATGTACTCGAAGGACGCTGCGGCCCATCCTCCGGCTAATTCCTTAGTCGACTTATACGACACCCATGGGAGGAGATGGGGTGGTGGCATTCTGAGCCGGCACCACACGGCCAAAAGCCTGAAAGTCTTAATATAAGTTAACACACAAAGACATAGTCATCGTCATCATTATCATTTCAGCCAAAGAACGGCCTCCTCAGTAAATTTCCACAATTGTGTCGTCATTTTGGGGGAATTGGCTCGTAGTCACCACGCTTGGCCCGGGGTTTGGTGAGCGCCATTTAGCTACTGCTCCACAGAAAGGACGTTACTGCCCAACCCTCTGGTTTAGAGTCACTTGGTTGCCTTTATGACATCCATGGAAGGAAATCGTTTTAGCCAAAGAAAGTCCAGCGTTATACAACCATTTAGGCTACCATGTTGCACTCAGTTATCAGTAAATATTGGTGAGATTAAGCTACGTTCGGCGCAGTCAGTTTATGGATGGGTGACAGCATAGTGGTATTTAAACTATTTTGTATTTAAAATATTTTGTATGGCCCCTAGAATTTATAATAAATTACCAAGATCCATAATTGACATTGAAAACACGAATATTTTCAAAAGGAAGGCTTTTGAATTGCTCTCTTCTTCTTCTTCTACTCAGTAGACGAATATTTGAAATCTGCCTAAGATTAAAAAATGGTTAATTTAATTACTTATAATATTTGTACCCACCTTGACATTGTAATATAAAATAGTAATAGCTTGTAATGACATGTATGTAATAAAAATATTTTAAGGTAATTTAATATTTGCATGCTACAAAAATGGTTGAATGTATGGAACGAATATTTTAATGTGATCTTACTAATACCTACATTCTGAGCAAATAAAAATTTGATTGATTGATTGATTGATTGAAACTTAGGGCTGTCGTTCTTCGGTGGACACCTAAAAGCGTCGGGGCCAGTGTTGTCATTATATAGTCAAGAACACCAGACTAACAGGTCTTTAACAAAACCAAAAATAAAATAAAGACAAAAACCAAAGACAATAAAAACACATTAAGGAAATTGATGATTACATTCAACATTATCATTGTAACATAATGGACGTAAGCTGACAAAATCCTTTTTATTTCCTCTGTTAAATTATGTCGCGTTAATATAAATTCAGAAATAATCCGGTACAAATTCATGGCGGCGGAGTGAAGGCGCGAAGAGCGGGGCAAGCGATAGCCGCGCCGGAGCGGAGTGACCAGACATAAAGCACTCATCAATTCCTATGGCTGTTACCACTACTGTTGGTGCAATTAGAATTTGGATTACGCATATGTTTGGCCATGTGGTGCCGGATCAGAATACCACCACCCCATTTCCTCAAGTGGGTGTCGTAAAAGTCGACTAAGGGATTAGCCGAAGGATGGGCAGCAGCGTCCTTCGTGTACATTAAAAACTCAACTGCGATCGCCAACCTGTCTGCCAAGCGTGGCGATTATGGCAAAATCCCCAATGAGCCCACAACTCCCCCATATCGATCGTTGTGGTGAGCTTTGGGGGAGGCCTGTGTCCAGCAGTGGACTTCATTCGGCCGAAATGATATGATTGGATGAAAGTTATTAATTATTTTTGAACTTTAAAATTATGTAATAGTCTAAGATCCCGATATACAATGACCTACACCGAGCTGGTTAATGGATGAAACGTATTTTATATTAAATTTAATATGTAAATAAATATATAGCATATGGGTTGCCAAAAAAAATGGAGTCCAGGATATGATTTATGATTTTCTTTTTCGCTTACAAATCTGTCCATCTCAAGGTTGTCTGGCAGAAATCGCCGTGTGCGATAAGACCGCCCTTTGTACATGTCTTTTTCTGTATTGGATCTTATTTTAGTTATTTTTGGTGTACAATAAAGAGTATTGTATTGTATTGTATGATTAATTCATAATAAAAAAACATTTTTTTTCTATATTTCACCGGTTTGTACAACACAGTTGTGGAAATCCACGGGCCTGGCCTTTGCAGTGGATCACCTTTGCTTGACAGGATTAGGATGATGATGATCTAATACAAGTATCTTCTTTCTTTTTCTTTTAAAAAAAACGTTGCCCCACACTAGGACTTCACCTGTGTCGTGGGTGCGTTTTAAAGACATATATTCCACACACAATACACCCAGACCTAGAACAACTACCTGCTAATCATACAAATATTTGTTCCGTGTGGGAATCGAACCCACGACCCAGAGCGCAGCAGCCGACTGTATCAGCCACTGCACTAACTGTGCTGTCAATATGTACTCGTATAAGTCTATAATAAGATGTCAATTTGATAATGGCCGTTATGTAAATAATTCTAGTTCAAAGACACTCGTGTCCTTATTGGATTAACTACAAAATCATCCCCTTGTTGTGGTAGCGTAACCCTCGTGGACTTTCTAAAATAAAGGGCCCTTCACCCTGTGCATACTGGACTGAAATCTTTTACTTTATGAGTCTCTCATAGTTTCCCTCACCATTGCAATGAAATGTGAGGTTTAATTTGAACTCTAAAACAAATCCAATAAATGTCGATGTACAGTCTAACGAAAATGATTTCATTTGAAACAACAAAAGTAACGTCCATAAAACAAATTGAAATACGGTTACGAAACGCCGAACATATCGAATCTCGCGCTGAATAAAATTGTATAAATAAATAAAATGCTATAAACTCAAGACGCATTTGTTAGTCAATATTTTTTATAAATAAAATGAAATGTTCACTGTACATTTTAATAGCACACATCATATGTGCAATGAAGGGTGCGACAACACCAACATATGATGAAAATAAACTTAAATTATTAAACCTAGAAAAAGAAAAGGGAGAAATATTTAAAGAAATCAATTCAGCGATTGAAGATACTATCAGAACGCTAGAAATAAGTAATGATACCGAGGCCAGAGAAGGTATTACTTATATGCAAGAACTGAAATTGCATATAGCGGAATTTAATGACACAGAATTTATGAGCAACAACGTAACGGATAACGTAACGAACGTAACAGGCATGAGTGATTTAAACGAACTTTCCAATTTAAAAACCGACAATGCCTCAAATTCTTTTAAAACTGGGGACACAAGGAGACAGAACGGTAGAGATACTGGGTTTGACAGGATTAAAGAGGCCCTAGTTACTTTCGGGAAGCGACATGAAGGGGTGATTAATGGAATAGTAGAGTCTAAAAAGAAAAAAGCTCGGCTCGACAACGCAATTTTAACCCAAAAGCGATTGGACGCATGGATAGCAAAGAGAGAGTTAGAGAAAGAAAGGATTAGACAGTATAAGACGAGATTGCAGAAGAATGATAAGGTTGTAACTGTCGCTGAAGAATGTCCAAGATTTGGTCTGGGGAAGACAAAGAAAGGAGCAGGGGCGAAAGGATCAGTCAAGTGGCCTTGTTGTAGAAAGTGTTGCAAGAAATCTTACATGGGTTGTTTGAAATAAATTAACTTGTTCTTAAAATATATGACTTGATATCGGCTTCACAAAAATCAAAATTGTGGTTTTTGTGTGTCACGCAATTTATCATCAGTATTACGAGTCTGTAGAAATTTTCTCTCCCATTTTTTAACAGTGTTATTTCTACCTGTTCTTCTTATGCTTACTTTTCCGGATATAACGTCTTATGCTAGACGCTTTTGTGATTGATGAATTGTTAAATAAAAATAGATATGTTATTTATATTGTGTTTTTAGTAAGATTTGAAACAACTTCATTTAAAATATCATTACAGATTATGAAAACATCATCATCATCTATCATATTAGCCACAGGACGTTCACTGTTGAACAAAAACTTCCCCCATAGACTATACCACGTCATTTTGGGGGAAACATACCAGTAAACATCACGGCTATAGTTTTTATTTGTAAATTACATCTCTTTAGGTTACGTCTATTTCTCTCGTGTGATCTTACGAGGACCTGGAGTCCCCCTTCACCCTTCCCCGGGGTGAAGGAAGCTCCATGTAGAATTTCCACTGGACATCAATAAAAATATTTAAAAAAAAGGTTACTTCCATTTGTCCGTGGTATGTCTGGATTATGAATCCATTCCACATCCTCACCTGCAAGTCGTAGATGGTGACTGAAGGACTCTAAATCAAGGGTGGGCAGCAGTGTACCTTCTGTTTAACAGCAGCCACTCAGCGCTCACCAACTTGGGTGCCAAACGTGGTGACGACAGGTACATTCGCCCCAAAATGACTATGTACAGCATGTGAATGGTCCTTCATGGAGTAGGTATCATTCAACAGTGGACGTCTTCTGGCTGATATGATGATGATGAAGATGATGATAGTTACATTAATTGAAATGAGATCAAGATGACGGAGTAAAATAACGCTAATCAAAACATCCAGAAACAGAAGTCAGAACAGATGTCATCCACCCACCTGTCACTTTTTGGAGACCCGTGCGAGATATTTCTTGTTCGGATGTGGCTGACTTGAGTCAGGCAAAAGATTTGCCTGCAAATAATATCTTATAATATAATGAAGTTTGTCGTTTGCCGTGTGGTGCCGGTTCAGAATACCACCACCCCATCTCCTCCCGTCGGTGTCCTAATAGTCGACTAAGGGAGCCGGAGGATGGGCAGCAGCGTCCTTCGAGAACATTAACAACTCAACTGCGATTGCCAATCCGTCTGCCAAGCATGGCGATTATGGCAAAACCCCCAATGAGCCCACAACATATCCATATCAGTTATTGTGGTGATCTCTGGGGGAGGCCTGTGTCCAGCAGTGGACATCATTCGGCTGAAATGATGATTGAATGATTGATAATTAAGTATGGTGTTCTTCGTAGTGAACTAGAAATGTATCTCGCAAAATATTGAAATGTTTTTTAAAGAATCCTTCTAACATCCTTTAATATACGATTGGGACTCTTTCTGTTTTTAAACGTTGCCCTACACTAGGATTTCTCCTGTGTCGTGGGTGCATTTACAGACTTAAATTCCACACATAATACGTTCCGTGCGGAATCGAACCTAGGACCCGGAGCGCAGTAGCCGACTGTATCAGCCACTGCACCAACCGTGCCGTCAAATTTGTTTAAATTGTGATTCGTGTGGTGTCCAGGTTAAGAATATAGCACCACTCCATCTCCTCCCGTGGAGATCGTAAAAGGCGACTAAGGAACTGCAAACCAGAGGGATGGGCAGCAGCGTCCTTTCTGCGAAACAGTAGCCATTCTGCGCTCACCAACCCGCCGGCCAAGCGTGGTGAGTACTGGCACATTCCCCCCAATATGATGACACAGTTGTGGAGGTCTATGCGGGAGGCCTGTGTTCAGTAGTGGACGTTGTATGGTCGATATGATGATAACGATTCTGGTTTCTTTCGTCTTCGTCTCATGATTCAATTCGGTTTGAACAACACATCATCATCATTTCGGCCGAATGAAGTCCACTGCTGGACACAGGCCGCCCGCAAAGATCACCACAACGACCGATATGGGTGTGTTGTGGGCTCATTAGGGGGTTTTGCCATAATTGCCACGCTTGGCAGATGGGTTGGCGATCGCAGTTGAGTTGTTAATGTACTCGAAGGACGCTGCTGCCCATTCTCCGGCCAATCCCTTAGTCGACTTTTATGGCACCCACGGGAGGAGATGGGGTGGCATTCCGAGCCGGCACCACACGGCTAAAAAAAACAACACATATTAGGTTTAAAATCGTGGCTCCCAGGCTAATAGCGGTAATTACATACGTAAACACATCACACAGGTAACAGTAGAAAGCAGCCACATCAGTGCGACTACAGATTATACACTAAACACAACACCGGCTTACACGGGGTATTAAAGAGGTCAAATTACAAGATTAGCCGAGATTTGAACTGTAGTGAGGACGCATGCTTTTGAGTTATCCGTTTTAACGGATGGGTTTGCTGTTATCCATGATCTCAACTGACAAAAAGCGTTGGATGAGCTCTAAGATGGAAGGAGAACACTCAGCCGTTCGCTGATCTCAGCGTTGGTCGAGCTCTAAATTTAAATCATTTATAAAACAGAAACTTAGTAATAATTATATATAAAGTTCAAGATTATATGGATAACAAAAATATTTGGGATTGAGTTGCTCTAAAGTGACATAATTTTACTAATTATATCGTATTTTTTTATTAAAAGACTTTTGTGACATTTTATTGAATAATTGTTTTTGTGACATTTTACTACGTATATAACACTTGAAGTTTGACACTAAGTGTGGGTATCGTGTGGGTTTTTTTTTTTTTTTTTGTTGACATTACAGTAGTCTGGCTGTTTAAGTATGTCATGGCTCAATATAGTTGAGCTAAGCGATGCTGATGTATGCGTCATACTCACGAACGGGAGCCGTCTGTTGGGACTGGTCAGCCGTTAACTGCCACGGCAAATACATTACTATCACATTATTGTGGTATGTTCCATCTTTACATTAACCTAAATTTTTCTCGGTATATGTTTGACGGCACGGTTGGTGGAGTGGCTGATACAATCAGCTGCTGCGCACTGGGTCGTGGGTTCGATTCCCGCAAGGAATTTTATATAATATTTGTGTGATCAGCAGGTAGTTGTTCCGGATCTGGGTGTATTGTGTGTGGAATTTGTGTTAGTAAACGCAGCCACGACACAGGAGAAATCCCAGTGTGGGGCAACGTTTTTTTGAAACAGAAAAGAGAAAGAGAAGAGCATAATTTGTATCAATCAACATTGTAATCTCAATTATTTTAAAAGAGTATCCATGGAGTTTCTTGCCGGCTCTTCTCTACGAGATCAGCTATTTGGAACCGAGCAACTTAGATTCTGACGTTTCATAAGTGCCAATATTTGGTTATTGAAAATAAAAAACGTTGACTTTGACATCACACCAGCTAAAGAACGTCCTCTGGTAAACAAAGGCTCCCCATAGATTTCCACAATGACGGGTTACATGCCACCGACATTCACCAGGTCATCTGCCCACCTCGTTCGAGGTCATCCCACGCTGCGTTTTCTAGGGCACGGGCTCCACATGAAAACCTTTTGTCCCAATGGCCACGTGCCCCGCCCACTGCCACTTGAGTTTACACCACTTTCTCGATCTCGATCTTCTCATTTCTGATTCGATCTCCTAAAGAAATACCAAGCATATCTCTCTCCATAGCTTGCTGAGTGACCTTGGGTTTTCTTATGAGGCCCATTGTGAGTGACCACTTCTCTGTGCCATATGTCATCACTGGTAACGAGCATTAGTGATTGATAATTGTAGCCAGTGAGAGACTAAATTATTTATTTCTTACTTAGGAAAACCTCATACCCCAGTACTGCCAAATTTTGATCCAGTAATCTAGTGCTATATTTTTAAGGGTGTTACGTAGTACAGAACCCTTGATGAGCATCTTCATTTCGCGTACTGCCGGTTTTTTGTTTCAAAGCATCATCCCCTTATCTATTTAGGGGTGGATTTTCCTCAATACTGACATCCTTTGTGTTATCTCGGCCCAGTTTTTGGGGTTTTTCACACAAACGGACATATCGACACGGCACAGAGATATCATTTGTATGTGGGTTACATTTGGGATGCTGGCAATGTTCTCCGGGGTAGGCAGGGCAAAGATAGCGAACAATGATATGTCTTGAGGCTGGAAGAAATTGAGTTTTATTTTCCTGAAATTTTTGTGTTTAGATAAGCGAATGTGGAATTTTAGGTGCCTAGTTATATTAAAATGGGGTAATCGTATCATTTTCTGTAACGTATACATGCAATGTACCCTAGTGTGATTGTATCAAGGACCTGGAACCCCCTTCGGTGCCGTAGAAGACCGCTCCGGTGGTTTTAACTGACAGTCCGATAGCGAGGAGTCAGGGAATCCTTTACAATCCCCCGCCTGGGGCTTCTTTACAGTCGCTTTCAATCCACTAGATGGGGTAACCGCTTTAAAGTCATCCCCACCGAAATGTGCCTAAAACGTGGCACCAATGGGTGGCTCTAGATAGAGATTATTCAAGTTCCTGGAGCCTCCCTTCGGTGCCGAAGATGACCACTCCGGTGGTTTTAGCCGATAGGAGTCGACCCTTCCGTCGTTTCCCGAGGCGGAGATAGTACATGATGTATTTCGACCGGATCAATAATAAAAGAGCTTTACATTTAGCTTACACTTAATTTAGCACGTGTGGTGCCGGCTCAGAATACCACCACCCCATCTCCTCCCGTGGGTGTCGTAAAAGTCGACTAAGGGATTAGCCGGAGGATGGGCAGCAGCGTCCTTCGAGTACATTAACAACTCAACTGCGATCGCCAACCCGTCTGCCAAGCTCGGCGATTATGGCAAAACCCCCCAATGGGGCCACAACACGCCCATATCAGTCGTTGTGGTGATCTTTGAGGAGGCCTGTGTCCAGCAGTGGATTTCATTCGGCCGAAATGATAATTTAGCACAAAAGCAAGGATTATATTATTATTTAATTATTCATTCACTTAAGCTTCATGCAGTATCAGCACATAATAAAACTTAATACGGCACGGTTGGTGCAGTGGCTGATACAGTCGGCTGCTGTGCTCCGGGTCGCGGGTTTGATTCCCGCACGGAACAAATATTTGTATGATCTGCAGGTACTTGTTCCGGGTCTGGGCACCCACGATACAGAAGAAATACTAGTGTGGGCTTAAAAAATAAAATCCCCAGTAGTTAGTCTACATATATCTGTCGTGTTATTTTTAACTACTATATTGCGTACAATTACATTTTGGTTTAAAACCAAATATTTAATATATATAATATTTTTATTACCGATTAAACAAGCCCTTTGAATCTGAAATGCCACAAATCCGTGCAACAAACAAATAGCATTAGGTCATTTCCTCCCGTGGATGTCGTAAAAGGCGACTAAGGGACTCTAAACCAGAGGGATCGGCAGCAGCGTCCCTTCTGTGGAACAGCAGCCACGCTGCGCTCACCAATCCGCCGGCCAGGCCGGGCGGCAGGTGGGCTCCGTCCGATGATCATTGACTGGTCGTGTGGGGGCCGATAGCAAACACTATTGCCACCCCATAGATAAAGTACCGTGTGGTGCCGGCTCAGAATGCCACCACCCCATTTCATCCTGTGGGTGTCGTAAAAGTCGACTAAGGGATTAACCAGAAGATGGGCAGCAGCGTCCTTCGAGTACATTAACAACTTAACTGCGATCGCCAACCCGCCTGCCAAGCGTGGCGATTATGGCAAGACCCCCCAATGAGCACACGACACCCATATGGGTCGTTGTGGTGATCTTTGGGGGAGGCCTGTGTCCAGTAGTGGACTTCATTCGGCCGAAATGATGATGAGATAAAGTAGGTACTCTCTGCTAGTTGCGCTATCTACCGTGCAAGCAGCTAATGAGCTTTTGTCAACTTACCCACTAATTATAAAATAAGCAAAATTATCGAATACTACCTAATTAGTACTTGTCTAAATGATTAGCATTTTGCTATCTTGTTTGCATCTAAATATGTTTCAAGTTTACGTTGCAATAAGTCTATGTGTATACAGGCTGTCCAGTAAATAGCACGACATACTGCAGGGGGTGAGAGCTTGGGTCAATACCTACCAAAAAAACACAATATATGTTCAGCAAAATCTTAGGGATTTACAGTAGTACAAAATTTTCCGAAATATCGAAAAATCTCTACCTTGACACAGATTTTTAAGCATCTCGTAATGAAAAATTCCTTTTCTATTTTTTTTTACCTCAAATTATTTGTGAATAGTTACTTTACTCTCTGATAAGTCTTAATTCTATTAAAAACTAAAATGTTTTCAAGAAATACAATTTTTATTAAAATTTTCACAGTACTATTTTCTTATCGCTTAACTTTAACCTACAGTGGTGAAAAAAAAAATCCGTAAGATTTTGCTACCATATATTTTATACCAATAAGGTGCCAAACAAACCGAAGGCCCACCTGATGGTTAGTGGTTACCGTAACCGATTTTTTTATTGGTGCCCAGTGTAAATTCTTCATGAATTTCCTCCGCCTCGGGGAAGGGCGAAGGGGCATGCCGGACTCCTACCGGCTAAAACCACTGGAACGGTCATCTTTAGCACTTAAGGGGGGCTCCAGGTCCTCTTATCCACACAAGAGCGGTTACCGTAACCTATGAACGCTTGCAGCACCAGAGGTCTTCTTTGCAAAATCTTTGCAAGCCCTTTTTGAAGAGCCCCCAGTCTTTAGAGTCTTGGGAAAAACTTCCTCAACTTGAGCGTGCGCGAGAGTGAGTACAAACCATAAAGTACGGACCATTTCGGCTCTTGGTTATGCCGAGGAACTCGAACTCGTTGCAATGGTAGAAAGTAGCCGCTGGCATCCTATCGAACAATTCCTTAGAACACTGTTCGTTTTTAACAATAAAGGAAATAATAATTTTATTCTCATAAGCTTGGTACATTTGGTTCTACCTTTTGCAGACAAACAAACATTATTACAGTTAAAAGAAAGTAAAAGATAGAGTAAACGATGGTGCCTATGCTAGTATGAACTGTGTGACAGGCACTAGAACACCAGTTCGTTGTACAATCGATATGACCATGATGATAATAACCCTCAATTCGATGGCAACACATGCTTCTACCACCAGTATAAAGCTTAAAATGTCTGTTCAATTTGACTCAGCCACCACAGCGACATAAATTGATAGACACGATAAAAATGTTCCGTCCCACCGACGCGACTGACGGAGCAGATAAGATAGCCGGCTCTCCGCTCACCCATTTGTATCATTGGACACCGGACAATGGTGGATTGTTTCGGAAAGGTTCGGGGAGGTTCGGGTGGATTCGGGATTAGAGAATGTTTGATTTGCATTTCTTTTGGTTTTATGTCCTAGGTACAGTTTATAGACATACATTTTCATAAACATAGACCCGAAAAGACTACTGGTCTTGCAAATATTCGTTTCGTGTAAGATCGAACCCACGACCCATAGCGGAGAAGGCCAATGAGCCAACTATATCGTCAACAGTGCTGCTGTACGCCGTTTTAACAGTGGTTATCAAGTACCACTGTTAAAACGTGTGGTGCCGGTTCAGAATACCACCACCCCATTTCCTCCCGTGGGTGTCGTAAAAGCCGACTATGGGATTAGCCGGAGGATGGGCAGCAGCTTCCTTCGATTACATTAACAAATCAACTGCGATCGCCAACCCGTCTGCCAAGCGTGGCGATTATGGCAAAACCCCCCAATGAGCCCACAACACACCCATATCGGTCGTTGTGGTGATCTTTGGGGGAGGCCTGTGTCCAGCAGTGGACTTCATTCGGCCGAAATGATGATGAATCAAGTACCTGACTAATGAGAGCAATGTGAATGTGGACAATCGAGTAGTAACCAGTTAGATGAGACATTATAAAAATGGTTAAAACCAGAACTATGTAGAAAATAGAAAATAAATTTACTTGGCATACGATTTATGGAATACCAGAATATGTCGCCAATAATGTATGTTACGGGCTGTTATGTCGCTTACCACCAGGTGGATGACTAGTTCGTCTCGCCACCACATTGTATAAAAATATCGATATAAACTTGGAAAGTAAAACAGATTTAAATACGAAATTTCATCTCAATCGCTAGAGAGACGTTTCCGATAAACCAATTACATACATACATTTTTTTTATACCCATTGGAAATTCTTTGCGAACTTTCTTCCCGGGTACTCTTACCGGCTAAAACCACTGGAGCAGTCATCTTCGGGACCTAAGGGAGGCTCCAGGTCGTCGTATGATCACACTAGAGCACATACTGTTACGCCATCCGGTAAACATTAGCGAAACGTGGCGCCATCTGGTGTCTAGTAGTGGTACCACATAGTCTGGAAAATTCTAGAAAGTGAACATTCTGGAACATTCTAAAATGTATCGGTTGGTCCAAATATATAGCTGCCGCGAAGGAAGTTCAGTTTACGCTGTGATACGACATGGTGAAGTACAAGTGAAATACCAAGCACAATTATCCTGCGAGTGTTATAAGTGATATTAATTGTAATCAAGAATAAATTGTGTGTAGTGTAAACATTTGTACATTTAATTAATCCCGGAACCCCGGCTCAATATCGTAACGATACGATAAATGTCAAACGTCAAATATGTGGAAAATATTTGTAATAGTTTAAAAAACTAAAAAACATGCTTGTTCTATTATCCAACTCCTGGCTCCATCATCAGACCCTCGTCACCAAGTGTAATGTATGGAACCCGCTGTAACAAATCAAATGAGTCTGAACTCGATGGGTTTACTAGTAGATAGCCATTAATTCCACTATCCACCTCCTGGCTCCATCATCAGATCAGTTCGATGGTAACAGATTATCGTATAGTCATCCGGATTACGTATACTTGCAAGTGTCACATCGATACGACGATCAGAAGCAGGTTAAAATCGACTTCCATGATTTTCTTACATAGTTCAAAAAACACACAAAAGCATGTAATATAAACAGTACGAAAAACAAAAAAAAACACGCTTTTGTACATAACCAAACTAAAAAGTAGAAAATAATTTTTATTAAGTTTAAAATAAGAATAGAGCTCAGAATGCCACCACCCCATCTCCTCCCATGGGTGTCGTAAAAGTCGACTAAGGGATTAGCCGGAGGATGGGCAGCAGCGTCCTTCGAGTACATTAACAACTCAACTGCGATCGCCAACCCGTCTGCCAAGCGTGGCGATTATGGCAAAACCCCTCAATGAACCTACAACACATCCATATCGGTGGTTGTGGTGATCTTTGGGGGAGGCCTGTGTCCAGCAGTGGACTTCATTCGGCCGAAATGATGAAGAATAGAGTGAACAACAAAAAAAATATTGTAAAAATGCGTGTGGTGTTGCATGTCAATTGTAAATATTTTTGTGAATATTTGTAAAAGTAGCATCATGAAAATATATGATATATATTGTTTAAAACAGTAACACTTGGCACCAGACCTGAAGACTATGTACTTTGATTTTCTTCCGTTATAAATTAGGGCATGTGAGGCAGCGTTTGACGCATAACTTATAACTATGGCAGAATTGTTCATTGGAATGTCCTCTAGCCATTAGCGAATTCTTTTTACCATCAAGTTGGTGAAAAAAAATGAAGGCCGAGTTAATTGCGATTTTGTTTTTCTGGTGATAGTAGAGCACTACCCTTTAGCTTTGCGGTTAGTTGAGCAATTAATGTAACAAGGAATAAACAACGAAATAAGAGAATAATAAAACACATCCCAGCCATGAACTTCTTTCGGCATTTCTCCTCAGAAGTGGAGCGAAATGTCCTTAATTGTTTCGACGATGTTGTTGTTGTGTGTTGTGATGTTGATACGACGTGCACAAATGTCTGTTGAGACCTTCGCTCTATTGATGCCTTTTTATTTTGATTGGTCCCAGTGATTCATCATGAACTTCCTCCGCCCTGGGGAAAAGCGAAAAGGCATGCCGGACTCCTACCGGCTAAAACCATTGGGGCTGTCATCTTCGGTACCGAAGGGGGCTTCAGGACTTTGTACGATCACACTAGAGATACCCACTGGTGCCACGCTTATAGGCACATCTCGGAGAGGGTGAGTGTAAATCGACGACTCCCCCAGGAGATTATAAAGGATCCATCCGAAGCGTCACTGTGCGCTGTGCTATGTTGCAACCATCTTCCCGTGGGTCGCTCGGTGTGGGCATGCAGATTCCCCAATCTGTGCGCCCGTTTTTGATGTCCTAGAATTTCTCCTTGTCGTAGGTGCAGTTTGCAGACACAAATCTCACAAGCGCATACATTCAAACACAGAACAACGGCATGGTTTGTGCAGTGGCTAAGCGATTGGCTTTCTGTGCTATCCGTCTGGGGTTTGATTTCCAAACGGAACAAATATTTGTTTGATCTGCAGATAGTGTTTTTATTTTGCCCCTCACTAGGATTTCTCCTGTGTCGTGGGTGCGTTTACAGACATGAAATCCACATAAAAGTAGTTTCGGCTCTGGGTGTTTGTGCGTGTAAGGTGCATGTTTGTAAACTGAACGATATGGGACAAAATATAGAGAGCGGCACGGCTCGTTATAAAAAAAATAAAGATGAAAATAAATTATCTGTAGGCCATACAAATATTTGTTCCATATGGAGATCAAATCCACAACACATTGCCTATAAAGCCATCGACAAGTCACTGCGCCAAACACCCCATCAAACCAAATTACTCCATAAATAATTATTTTCTATTCTAAGCAAAATAGATACCTATCTCGCTCTCTCTAATAAGACTTTACATGCCACGAAAGGAGTCATTGCCGTGTCCTATTAGGCAATATCTTCTGAGGTCTAGATTTATAGCCGTGTCTATCGAGATAAGTAAGGGAAGCTATACATCTTCGATGTCCTACGTCAGGCCCTTTGTAATATATAATGGTTCTATCCTTTTCAGGTATCTCTCACTAGACCTTCGGTGGTTCCTGTTAGATCAAGTTTCAATTGTAAAGTCATCAGAGGAAAGTGGAAAGCAAGCTGCTACGTTTTGCTTTTTATTCGACTTCAAGAAAGTAGAGGTACTAAACTCAAAAGATTTTTTATGTTTTAGATTTTTTATTATAAAACTAGCTGGGACCGTTTAATATAAAAGAAATTGGTTTATTATAAATAATTTAGGGTAGACATAGACATTTGACATAGAGCATATGTATTGGATTTCATGGGTTTTAATTATTTTGCGTGGAACACTAATTATTTTTATTCTTTACAACATCAGGTATCGGCCAGTGAAGTCCCGTAGAAATCGGTCCAGCCGTTTCGGAGATTTGCTGGAACAAACAGACAGACAGACGGACAAAAAAAAATAGAATAGGTTTTTTGCTGTACATACCGTATATATGCATTTAGTAAAAAGCTGTTATTTTGACATTACAAACAGAAAGTTGACAAGAAAGTTTTACACACTGTTCATTTTAAATTAATTCGGATTATTTATAAATAATCTAGAGTATTAAGCTGTGTGGTGCTGGCTACGAATTGTACCACCCCATCTCATCCCGTGGGTATCTTAAAAGTCGACTAAGGGATTAGCCGAAGGATGGGCAGCAACGTCCTTCGAATACATTACCAACTCAACTGCGATCGCCAACCCGCCTACCAAGCGTGGCAATCATGGCAAAAACCCCCAATAAACACAGAACACACCGGTATTGGTCGTTGTGGTGATCTTTGAGGGAGGCCTGTGTCCAGCAGTAGACTTTATTCGGCTGAAATGATGATGATGAATTTGGAGTACTTCGGTATAAACGTTCGGCTGTTTTCGGTAATGCTCGGTTCTCGTGAGGCGACCGCCCTCGGCATCCGACCCACCGAGTCACATCGCCTGGCCGCGCATACTTTTCTTTTACTTAGCATTCTGTATAGACTGTATATACTCATAGAGTGGACTATTGTGACTGTAGTTGCGTAGCACTTTCTCGCGTCACTAGTATAAAATACTTGGGGGTGATAGTGGATAAAAACCTTACGTGGGACAAGCATATTAAATCATTGGCCACAAGGATTAGAAAAATCATTTATGTATTTAAGAACTTACGTGCAGTAGCAAACCTACCACTATTAATTCAAACATACAAAGCTATATGTGAAAGCTTAATTAGATACTGCATATGCGCCTGGGGCTGTGCAAGTAAAACTTACCTGATTGCTGCAGAACGGGCTCAGCGTGCTGTACTAAAAGTGCTTATGTACCTACCTTTTAGACATCCAACTACATCCGTCTATGAGAAGGCTGATGTGTTATCAATCAGAAAAATATTTGTTTATGAAATAATAAAACGATTTCATAAAGTGACTGTGCCAAACTTACATGAATCGATTAAACGAGTTGAACGATGCCCGGTACCTCGCGTAAAATCATTATTTGCTCAAAAACATTATAATGTTTTGGCTCCACATATTTATAACATAATTAATAAAAATTACAAAATTAAAAAACATACAAACCATCAAGTCAAAAAAGTTTTGCGAACGTGGCTGATGACTCTAGATTATGAAGCCACTGAGAACATTTTAATTAAGATATATTCACTATAGGTAATATGACACACACATACCACACACACCACATAACACTCACCCACTACACACACACATATACTGATTCACACTCACACAACACATGCAGATTTGAGACTGTTTTCGCTCATAATGTTATTTTCTTTTTTTTCTTTGTCATCTTATTGTTGACATAATATTGTAATCATTTATAAGGGGAAGACACTGGTTCCTGTAACACAGTATAAACTAGTTCAGGATCCAGAGAATTCATGTTAACTGCCACAATTATGTCAATAAAAATATTTGTATTTGTATTTGTATTGTATTCTTTCTGAATTTTATATTTATTTTTGTTCGGCTCCTAAGGATTTTTGCGTGATGTTAAACAGTCTATAACCGTCCTTAAAATTGGGCTATCAAATGTAAAAAGTATCTTTCAAACTCGACGGGTAGGACCAGAGATTAGCGCGTTCAAACAAAAAAATAAACTCTTCGCACACAATTAAACATAAAAAAGTATTTCATGTTTTGTTCAAAAAGTAACTTCACATACCATATTATCAGCCAAATGACGCCCACAACAAAGGCGTTCCCCATAGATTTCCATAATATAGTCATGTGGTGTCCGGTTTAAGAATATAGCCATTCCATTTCCTCCCGTGGGTGTCGCAAAAGGTGACTAAGGGAATCTAAACCAGAGGGATGGGCAGCAGCGTCCCTTCTGTGAAATGGTAGCCATACTGCGCTCACCAACCCGCCTGCCAAGTGTGGTGAGTATTGGCATATTCCCCCCAATCCTCTCTCCCTAAGTCGCCTTTTACGACATCCACGAGAAAAGATGGAATGGTGTTATATTCTTAGCCCGGAGATCACACAGAATCTTTATATATAAATTGCATTAATTATTGCAATTACTTTTAGTTTTAATTGTGTAAAGTTCTCTAAATATTAAATTAAAATTATAGTGTGAAGGGATTTTTATCTGCGCAAATTGCGTGACAATACTTTTTAATTTATGATTGCAAAAGAATATGTAAATGCCAACTTTTTTGACTAAACACGGACCCTGGAAATAAATTCCCAATTTTTTAAGGACCCTATATTACATTCATAGTATCAAAAAACCTCATATTTATAGTTTTTCGTTTGTAGTGTCACACCTACCATTACACTTTCCATCGATTGTTCTAGGATCAAAGGCCTCAATAGAGGCCGTCACATGTAATTTAAATATTCATCCCTTAGCGATTTGCGGACAAAGGGCGAAGGGTCGCTCCTATTGTGATGTTGTGGAGTAAATGTTTTGATTGTGTTTGCTTATTTCCTTGAGGGTTGTTTAGGTGCGGACACTGAAGTCGCTTCGTGTGAAAATGAAAAATTGCGACAATATACGTGTAGGTATATTACTTCAGTACTCTGCTGATTGCGTTTGTATTTCTTTTTTTGGGACAAGCCCGCTACACTTTTGCAACCACTGCAACTCCTGTAAGCCAGGATCTACAAGGGCGACCACCGAAAAGAACACCGGTCAATGAAGCTCGGTGTGTCCCAGAGAAATGGATAACAACTGTTTTGGAACCCGCAACGAAATTAATCAGAAAAGAAAAGGAGGAGTAGGAAAGAATGAAAGAATAAACTTTGCGCTTCGCTCCGTAGCAAACAGGAGACAGAGAAAATACTATAGGCCATAGGCATAATAACTGTGAGTTTACAACTGGGATAAGCCCAGTTGCCAAGGCACTACGGGTACAAAAAATGCATATTGTTCATTTTTTTATTTACGGATCCTATGTTGTGAGCTTCCAATAGTAGGTATGGCAAAAACGACTGAATGCACGGAAATTCATTGTAGTTGCAAGAAGGTCAAATAGTAAACAAATACGGATCTAAATTGCAAGCTGTCAAACATAATATTGCGTTCATCTTGCCAAAGAACACACTCTCACTGAATATGATGTGCAGACTGTTCATATTCACAGTCCGGTGTTGAACATTTGCAGAGTGGTGAGGCAACAAGCGTTTGTAATATGAGTCACTCTTCATCTTCGATTCAACATCGAACCCACCGCGGGTCCGGGGCCAATGGCGGCCGCCCGACGTGACCGAGCATGACCGACAAGAGCCGAACTTTTAAAATTAAACGGTAGATGAAACCGCGGTGTACAGCTAGTCTTTCCCAGTAGATCCTTCCCATAATTACCCCAATGAAATAATCACAAAAATTGGTCGTGTAGTTTCTGAAACATCGTGCATAATGAAACATACGGGGTAAACAGAGAACCTTCCTTCCATGTCAGTTAAAAATCATTATAATAAAACACTTTAAACTGACATGCCGTATATAAGTTTTATATCATTTCATTTTATAAATATAAACATTGATATTTAATATCATTATTATTATTGATTAATACGCAGTGAAGTGATTAAATAAATAAATATAAAATATGGAAAAATCTAGATTAATTGACGGTAGAAGAAAATCCGACGAACACGTGGAGGTTGGTTATTTATGATATATATCTTTTTTTAAAACGTTGCCCCACACTAGGATTCCTCCTGTGTCGTGGGTGCGTTTACAGACATGAATTCCATGAATTCCACATACATTACACCCAGACCCGGAACAACTACCTGCAGAGCATACAAATATTTGTTCCGTGTGGGAATCGAACCCACGACCCGGAGCGCAGCAGCCGACTGTATCAGCCGCTGCACCAACCGTGCCGTCGGTAATCGTACATATAAACATCCACGCTTTTTATTTTTTAACCCTGACTGCCTATTAATTTCATTCATTCATTCATTTCGGCCAAATCAAGTCTGTGTCAAGTCAAGTGATGGACACAGGCCTACCCCAAAGATCACCACAACGACTGATATGGGTGTGTTGTGGGCTCATTGGGGGATTTTGCCATATTCGCCACGCTTGGCAGACGGGTTGGCGATCGCAGTTGAGTTGTTAATGTGATTGAAGGTCGCTGCTGCGCATCCTCCGGCTAATCACTTCGTCGACTTTTACGACACCCACGGGAGGAGATAGGGTGGTGGTATTCTGAGCCGGCACCACACGGTTTACTATTAATTACTGAGATAATTGTACCCAAGGAGTAAACTCCAGTCGTGCGTCGGAGCCGACACACACACTTTTTTTCCTTATGTTTCGAACACTGCAGCGTTCGTGTTCGCAGCACGACCAAGATGACAAGCGTCGTTACAAATTTTAAAAGTTATTTTATTTAAAGTACAATTCAAATTAAAAATTGTTTCGATGCACGCAGTAATCGTCCATAATGCCTAAATGTTTCTCGGTGTGGTTTATTACTTTAATAACTGGATTCTACACTGGTGGTACTTGCGAATCATCTGCTTTATTGAAATTAAGAAGTTATTTTATTTCAATAGCCTCACAGAACATTCTTAGTACATAGGTTCTCTATCGCGAGGACTCGAGGCCGATCAAAACGTTGGGAAAAACAATAATCTGAATGCGATATACTACATTTCGGCCGTCATAAAGTCCACTGCTGGACACAGGCCTCCCTCAAAGATCACCACAACGACCGACATCGGTATGTTGTGTGCTCATTGGGGGGTTTTGCCATAATTGCTGCGCTTGGCAGGCGGGTTGGCGATCGCAGTTGAGTTGTTAATGTATTCGGAGGACGCTGCTGCCCATCCTCCGTCTAATCCCTTAGTCGACTTTTAGGTCACCCACGGGATGAGACGGGTTAGTGCTATTCGTAGCCGGCACCACACGGTACTAATTAGTTTAAAAGAGTTTGATTATAATGAGTAATAATCGGGAAAGTGTACTGGCAGCGATGATAAGGAGATGGATACGTGGTCACTCACTATGGGCCTCGTTATAAAGGTCACTCAGGGAGCTATGGAGAGAGCTATGCTTGGTATTTATCTACCAGATCGAGGAAATATTCAAAAAAAAATAATCTCTACCTCAGGAATGAGGAGATTCGTGGAAGAACGAAAGTTGCCGACATAGCTGAAAGTATAAGCTGAAGTGGCAATGGGCGGGGCACATTGATCGTAGAACTGATGGCCGTTGGGGCAAAGAGGTTCTTCAGTGGAGACCGCGCACCGGTAAACGCAGCGTGGGACGACCTCCACCGAGGTGGACAGACGACCTGGTGAAGGTCGCTGGGAGACGTTGGATGAGAGCGGCATGTGACCGCTCATTGTGGAAATCTAAGGGGGAGGCTTTTGTACAGCAGTGGACGTCTTTTAGCGAATGTGATCATGATGATGAATAATGATCGCGAGAACCTAAGACATCACTGGGGGATCCTTTACAATCCTTCCCGAGGAGTACCCGGGGGGACCTTTTTACAGTCGCCTTCCTTCCGCTAGTGGGTGTGACCGCTCTACAGTCATCCCCTCTGAAAAGTGCCTAAAGGCGTGGCATCAATGGGCGGCTCTAGTGTGATCTTACGAGGACCTGGAGCCCTCGTTCGGTGCCGAAGACGACAGCTCCGGTGGTTTTAGCTGGTTGGAGTCTGGCATGCCTCCTTGCCCGGGGTGGAGAAAGTCCATGAAGAATTTCCACTGGCGACCAATAAAAAATATATAAAAAAAAGGTTAAAAATAATTACATTTATAGAAGTGAAAACTTGTTTTAGCGCGGTACGCATATTTTTAGATGAGATAAAATCTCTAGACTCGCGATACCGTTACGAGACGCAGCAGCTGTGTGCATATATGCATGTGTAGCAGACCGCGAACGCGTCTAGATAAATAAAAAAACTCACTCCTGACCCACTCACTTCTGTCGGCACTCCCAGACTGCAACCCGTATTTTTTTATTGTTCTGTTTATTTGTTACTTAGTTATCCCCATGCAATTATCATTATTACTGTACATATTATAGTTAACAGTACAGTAGGTATTTATATTCAATACTGCTCAGTCCCCAGTTGTGAACAGCGCTATAAAAACTCCGATAACACCTTGTTACAAACTCTTTGATCGCCACACGTGCGATATGTTTCCTTTGTGATATGTACGTAATTTATGATATTATAACCGGCCGGCCATATTGCCTTCATAAAAATATGTAATCTGTTTTTCATATATTATTATACTTACATATGTATAAGTATCTCAAAACCGGTATGAACCAATGTTTATATATTAAATACAATTATAATATTCCCATCTATATTGTATTAGATTGCCTAGATACGGTATTTGATTTTTCTTTTAGTATAATAAGTACACCACGGACTACCCCCTCAGTATTTTTTTCATATTTTTCTTGTCCATCCAAAGGTTGTCTGTAAGAAATCGCTAATAGCGATAAGACCGCCCATTGTACAATTACTTGTGTTATGATTTATTTTCCTACAAGTTATTATTCTAATGGTGTACAATAAAGAATATTCTATTCTATTCTATTCTACAATGTAATAACGTGTTATCTGTATACCTGTTTTCATTTTATTTTTTATTGGTCCGCAGTGGTAATTCATCTTGAACTTCCTGCGCCCCGGGGAGGGCGAAGGGGTATGCCGGACTCCTACTGGCTAAAACCATTGGAGCGGCGTTATTCGGCACCGAAGGAGGGCTCCAGGTCTTTTTAAGATCACACTAGAGCCGCCCATTGATGTTACGCCTTTAGGCACTTTTCAGAGGGGATGACTGTAGAGCGGCACCCCTCTAGCGGAGGGAAGCTGACTGTAAAAGGCCGCCTCCGGGACTTCTCGGGGAGAACTGTAAAGGATCCGACCCTCAAGCCCCCCTGCCATATAGCGACGGCAGGGAGCTCAGGCGTGTTGGACCTGGGCGCCGGGGTAACAGCTGTCTCGTCCTTCTCCGTGCGAGATCTCCCGATCCCTCTCTACAGTAAATGAGGGAACTGTAAAAAGACTGTAATAATTTATGCCTAGCCAAGAAGGTGGGTAATACATAATAATAATACTTTATTTGTCAATGTGCCGTGTGGTGCCGGCTACGAATAGCACCAACCCATCTCAACCTGTGAGTGTGGTAAAAGGTGAATAAGGGACCAGCCGGAGGATGAGCGGCAGCGTCATCATTCATCGTTCCATGAACTCAACTGCGATCGCAAGACCACCTGCCAAGCGTGGTGATTACAGCAAAACCTCATAATGAGCACACAACACACCCAGAACGGTCATTGTGGCGATCATTGGGCCTGTGTCCAGCAGTGGACTTTATTCGGCTGAAATGATGATGATGCCAATGCAGCTATTGTTTGTGAGGTATTTAGGTATAATAAATCAGTGTCGTTACATTCTATCCAAAGGCATACATATATTATGTCTCCTTCTGCGAGAGCGTCATGCTCCGGAAGGAGGCTGCAGAGTGGGATCGAGAGAGGGCTGATCCCGCATGGAGAAGGACGAGACGGTGTCGGGGTAACAACCGCCCCCGCGCCCAGGTCCGACACGCGATAATGTCTTAGGTTTTCGCGAGTATTACACATAATAATAAAACACTTTTAAACGGATTCTATCGCGTATATTTTAGATTTTAGTTTTTCCTGACGTTTCGAACACTTTGCAGGGTTCGTGGTCGCAGGATGACTAAGGTGACAGCGTCGTTACAGATTTTAAAAAGTTATTTTATTTTATCTACCGTACAATTGTAATCAAAAATTATTTCGATGCACGCAGTAATCACTCACGGTGTCTTGATGTTTTTTAGTGTGGTATTTGGTTTGGGACTTTATTATTTTAATAACAGGATTCCAAACTGGTGGTACCTGCCAGTCATCTTCTCTATTAAAATTAGGATGTTTTTTAATTTCAATAGTCTCACGAAACATTCTTGGTACATATCGGTTCTCTTTCGCGAGGACTTGAAGTTGATCGAAACGAAGAAAATGGTTGGGTTTGTCTAAGGCATGTTTGCACACTGCAGACTTTGTGGAGTGTCTATGCTTGACGTCAGCTATATGTTCTTTTATTCGGATGGCTATGCTACGCTCTGTTTGCCCTATGTATGACAACCCACACTCACAGTCAATCTTATAGACCCCTGCATCTTGTAAAGGAATGTGACACTTCACCGGTTTGAGAAGTTGGCTGATCTTCTTATGCGGCTTGAAGTAGGTTTTTATGGAAGCACGCTTCAAGATATGACCAATTCTGTCGGTGACTCCCATAATGAATGGTAAAACTTCAGGTCGTCGATCAACCGTGGTAGGTTTCGGGTGGCTTCTGCGACAGGGATATAGAGCTCTCAAATTGTTTCGCTGGAGAACTTCCTTCACATGGTGAAGTTCCCCTGCCAGATGGTCGGGGTCGCAGATGCCGTGTGCTCTCTGTAACAAAGACTTAGCCACGGTAGCTAACTGACAAGGATGGCGGTGAGATTCACCATTAAGGTACCTGTCTGTATGGGTAGGCTTTCTATACACGGTGTGACTAACATAATGATCAGGATTATGGATGAGAAGTATGTCAAGGATGGCTAAGGACTTATTATCCTCCAATTCCATAGTAAACTGAATTTTACTATGTATTGAATTAAGGTGTTTTAAAAATGCAGTCACCCTATTGTGAGGCAAGATGGTAAAAGTGTCATCTACTTACCGTTTGAACATCTTTTCATGACTACATAATTTAGATTGCCATTTTGTAAATTTATTTCTCTAACCATTCCCTTTTGTCAATATTGATATCAAAAGGCATCTTGTGAATATTTTAAATCAATGCGGAGGTTGTACAGACAATTCACTTTCCCACATTCCAATTTACATCTCCAACAATAGAAAGGGAAAATCACTCCAAAAATCTGTCCATAAAATAGGCAAACAAAAAACTAATTTCCTTATTTATTGCGAGGGTGTAAAGTGGGGTTGGAAAGAGGCAAAGTATTTGGTTGTTCGTTTTATTGTCAATCGACAATCGCCGGAACTAAGGAAATTGAGTAATAGCTTGAACGAAGCCTTGTTTGGTTAGGAACTGCGTAGACTAGGAAGTTGAGACAATTTTTGTTGGGATTTCGTGTGAATGGAGTAAATGATTGTCAGGTCTGTCTATAACAACTGTAATGTGACCCAGCATGGCACCACAATGCACCCGTCACCTCAAGACGTGAAGTTATTTAGTTTCTTAAATAAATAAATAAATAAATATATCATTTATTCCCTAAATAAATTTACATGTTAATATATTAAAAGCTAAGCTGATAATTATATTTAACTAAGGGTTTCACTCATTACTGGGTGATGGCCTCCTCCATCTGTTGCCATCTCTCTCTGTCGTGGGCCGTCCTGATCCAAGCCTCCCCTGCCTCTGCTACGATATCGATTTGCCATCGTTGTAGCGGTCTACCACGGAGTCTCTCTCCGGGTACCAATGTATGACACGTTCGCTCCACCTGTTATCTGTGGTCCTCGCGTCCTGCGGTCCTCCGTTTCAATTTAATTTTCCGGCCATGTATAATGCATCTGTTACGTAAGTCTTTGCTCGTATATCACTACTCCTTCATCATATCAGCCAACGGTCTCCATTCTAGAACCTTTGTGCCCCAGCGGCCATCAGTTCTACGAGCGTTCGCTACTCCTTATACGATCACATATATTTAAGCCAAGCATACTTCTTTCAACTGCTCTGAATGAAAAGATCTTAATTTTGTTTTCATGACAATGTGTGATGTGACACTCGTGTGTCTGTCTGTCCGTCTGTCACAGCTAATTTGCTCCGAATCTACTGGACCGATTGAGTGGAAATTGGGTACATATTTGGATTTCTGCGACACAATGTACGTGTAACGTAAATAAATGAATTTTGAATATGGGGGTCACTTTTGGGGGGCAATATAGAAATCAAAGTTTTACAAACTGCACCGTGTAACATGTGAAATGGAAGAGCTTGTTGTGAGACTCTCATATACAGAGTGGCCAGTAAATAGGACGACATACTGCAGGGGGTGAGAGCTTGGGTCAGTACCTACCAAAAAAACACAATATATGTTCAGCAAAATCTTACGGATTTACAGTAGTACAAAATTATAGTAGTAGAAAATGTACATATTTTATTTCATTTTAAAATATAAAGTTTTAAAGTTATTTAAGAAAATAGACGAAAATTTACCATTCCCCCACTTTTCTCAGAAACTACTGAGCTAAAATTTTGGAAAAAATTAAGATAATTGCACTTTACCTATAGATTACAGGAAAAACTATAAGAAGTCTATGGTCAATAACATGGTAAATCATAATCAGAGGCCTTCCCAACTTCCATGGCAATAGCGACATACCGTTATGTCCCTTCTTGGCAGACGGCACGGTTGGTGCAGTGGTTGATACAGTCGGCTGCTGCGCTCCGGGTCGTGGGTTCCATTCCCGCACGGAACAAATATTTGTATAATCTGCAGGTTGTTCCGGGTCTGGGTGTATTGTATGTGGAATTCATTTCTGTAAAACGCACCAACGACACAGGAGAAATCCTAGTGTGGGGCAAAAAAAAACTTATCATCACGTGCCAAGTTACTGGGTTCTAATACAGCTGGCACGCTGGAGATGACAAGAGCTCGATAAATGATGTCATTAATAATTGCGTGTCATGCTATGCGGCCTGCACTCCTACTACAAGATAGGCCATGGTGTCCAAGGCAGTCGACAGCTTCACCACAATGACACCGATGAGAAGTAACTCAAGGAGCACTTAAACGTAGCAAGCCAAAAAGTGGTGTCGTCAAACATAGTGCCTATGTTGGGCGACGGAAGGGCCTGAAGCCAGATCATCATATAAGCCATTTATACGTCCACTGCTGAACAAAGGCCTTCCCCAAAGATTTCCACAATTGTGTCGTCATTTTGGGGGATATTTGCCAATACTCACCACGCTTGGCAGGCGGGTTGGTAGGTGCAGTATGGCTACTGTTCCACAAAAGGGACGCTGCTGCCCATCCCTCAGGTTTAGAGTCCCTTACTCGGCTTTTAAGATATCCAACGGCAGGAGTTGGAGTAGTGCTGTATTCTTAATCCGGACACCACACAGAAGGAAGCCGTGTCCATATAGCTCCATTTAAATACTACTAAAAATTCTAGATCCATCTATAACATTCTAGAAACCGATTGAATAAAGTTGCGGGTTTATTGGTTCCCAAGCTAATAATTTATTTGAGTAAATAAGGGTTACTTGGCTTGACATCGAAATAAAACAGTAAACTTGACTTTTACAGCGCCCCTTTTGCGAAAAAGCAGGCATTCTGCCCACACCAATCCGTCTGCAAAGCGCTATGAGTGCTGACAAATTCCCCCTAAAATGATGGCAGCAGCAATTTGAATTCTGACGTCTCATAAGTGCCAGTAATTGGTTTCATCATTTCGGCCGAATGAAATCCACTGCTGGACACAGGCCTCCCCCAAAGATCAACACAACGACCGATATGGGCGTGTTGTGGGCTCATTGGGGTGTTTTGCCATAATCGCCACGCTTGGCAGGCGGGTTGGCGATCGCAGTTGAACTGTTAATGAACTCGAAGGACGCTGCTGCCCATCCTCCGGCTAATCCCTTAGTCGACTTTTACGACACCCACGGGAGGAGACGGGGTGGTGGTATTCTGAGCCGGCACCACACGGCAAATTGGTTTATTTGAAATAAAAAATATTTGACTTTGACTTCGATTACATTAACAACTCAACTGCGATCGCCAACCCGACTGCCAATCGTGGCGATTATGGCAAAACCCCCCAATGAGCCCACAACACACCCATATCGGTCGTTATGATAATCTTCGGGGAGGCCTGTGTCCAGCAGTGGACTTCATTCGGCCGAAATGATGATGGGGCAAGCCTTAGTACAGCAGTGGACGTATTTTGACTGATATGATGATGATTACAATATTTTCCCAAAAATGTCCCAAGTTCCTAGCATACCTATATAAGTCATAAAGCCCGGTACGCACTCTGCTTGCAAGACATCGAAGGAAATGAGAACTCCAGCTCAGCAAGAACACGTCTGTACTGTCTGGAGACCTTCACTGACAGACGAACCAATTAAATGGACTATCTTTTGTCTTTGTAGTGTTACTGAAATTTGGGGATATCATTTTGTACATGATTTTAACAATATGTCAAAGTCAAAGTCAAATTGTTTTTATTCGCGTAAACCATTTGCTGGCTTACGAATAGTCAAAATTTAAATAGTCGCACGGTTCCAAGTCGTTGATCCTATGGAGAAGAACCGGCAGGAAACTCCATGGAGATACTCTTTTGAAATAATATTTGAAAATATTATAGTCTATACAAATAAATGAAATTGAAGTGTCTGTTTGTAATGTCAAAATAACAGCTTTTTACTAAATGCATATGAAAGTATGTACGTAACATATAACAAAAACACTATTTTAAAAAAATTGTCTGTCTGTCTGTCCGTCTGTCTGTCTGTTTGTTCCGGGTAATCTCCGAAACGGCTGGACCGATTTTGACGGGACCTTCACTGGCAGATAGCTGATGTTATAAGGAATAACTTAGGCTACTTTTATTTTAGAAAAATAATTAGGGTTCCGCGTAAAAAAAGAAAACCCTTGAAATCCAATATATATATTCTATGTCAAGTGTCTATGTCGAAGTACTCTAAATTTCTTTTAAATTAAATGCGGGTGAAACCGCGGGTCCCAGCTAGTCTTCAATATAATCGTAAACTATGTGAGGATAATGCATGCCAAAGCTGACCAGTCCCGACAGAGGGCACCCGTTCACGGGCATAACGTCGCATGCATCAGCTTAGCTCAGCTCAACCATAATGCAGGGAACTTAGCCACCTAACACACAACGCTACACTCAACAAGACATTTTATTGAGCATGTGGCGTATGAGCGTGTGGTCGAATAATAATAGCACCAACTCATCTCTTTCTCCGGGTGTCGTATAAGGCGACTATGGCATTAGTTAAACGATGAGAAGCCGTGTCTTTTGAGTAGATTTAGAAGTGAACTAAGATTGCCAACCCACATGCCAAGCGTGGTGATTAGGCTAAATCTGGCCTGGATATGAATAGTGGGCTCATTGGGCCTTTGTACGTTCTTTGAGCGAGGCATATGTCCAGCCGTGGACGTCTATGTCCAGCAGTGGATATCAGCTGAAATGTTGATGATAATGTTAAAAGTGCGGTGCGTCTCGGTCTTACATCATCTGGTTCGCCAAGTCAATACAATCTATACAAGTAAATAAAATTGAAATTGTCAAAATAACAGCTTTTTACATTGCTTTGTGGTGCCGGCTCATAATACCACCACCCCATCCCCTCCCGTGGGTGTCGTAAATGTCGACTAAGGCATTAGTCGGAGGATGGGCAGCAGCGTCCTTCGAGTACATTAACAACTCAACTGCGATCGCCAACCCGCCTGCCAAGCGTGGCGATTATGGCAAAACCCCCCAATGAGTCCACAAGACACCCATATCGGGTGTTGTGTGATCTTTTGGGGGGTCTGTGTCCAGCAGTGGACTTCATTCGGCCGAAATTACTAAATGCATATGAACGTATATATGGAACTAACAACAACAAAATAACTTTTAAACTTTTTGTTTGTCTGTCTGTTTGTTTCGGCTAATCTCCGAAACGGCTCTACCGATTTTGACGGGACTTTCACTGCCAGATAGCTGATATTATAAGGAGTATCTGAGGCTACTTTTATTTTAGAAAAAGAATTAGGGTTCCACGCAAAACAAATTAAACCCATGAAATCAAATCCTATATATATATACTAAACACTAATTATACTGATATATTTGCATCTTTATTATTAAAAATAAATGCGAGTTGTTTGTTATTACTATTCCCAAATCTTTTCTTAAAACTTTTTTAAGCGTCACCCCACAGTATTTCTCCTGTGTCGTGGGTGTGTTTACTGACACAAATTCTACACACAATACACCCAGACCCGGAACAACTACCTGCAGATCATACAAATATTTATTCCGTGCGGGAATCGAACCGGTGATACGGAGTGCCAACTGTATCAGCCACTGCACCAACCGTGCCGTATTAAGTTTGCTTATGTGCTGATACTGCATGAAGCTTAAGTATCTGAATATATAATAATGTTATCCTTGCTTTTATGCCAGTTTTAAATTACAACTGCTGGTGTAAAGCAGCAGAGCGAAAAGAGTTACAAATAACCCAGTCCCGTTAATAACGAACCATTAAAATCGAACAAAAAATGTTTGTTGTTCCAAAAATGTATCACATTCACCGAGCCCGGACCTACATCCTCACATATAAGCACCACAAACCAGAGATGTTCAGAAGACTCACTCCATATAATACACCAACATTTTGTGGCATGAATGCCTCGCTGCGCACACCCAAGGTCCTGGCAATTTCATATTCATTATCAATTCGACGGCACGGTTGGTGCAGTGGCTGATACAGTCGGCTGCTGCGCACCGGGTCGTGGGTTTGATTCCCGCACGGAACAAATATTTGTACGATCTGCAGGTAGTTGTTCCAGGTCTGGGTGTATTGTTTGTGGGATTTGTGTCTGTAAACGCACCCACGACACAGGAGAAATCCTAGTGCGGGGCATAGTTTAAACAAAAAAAAAAAATACAATTGACATGACATGCGTCTTGGGAGTCAGTACACTCAATATACAAAACCAGCTATAGTAAACAATAGTGTAACATTGAGACATAAGTATAATGTACTACGGACTAGAGAAGACGCCTCAACTAGATTCTTAGCCACACGCGTTAGAGCGCATGCACTCTAACTAACTTTGTGCCAGGCCGCTTGCCGCAACGTGACGTGTTGAGTGATAAATTATATTATGGCAGCTCGTGTGGTGCCGGCTCAAAATACCACCACCCCATCTCCTCCCGTGGGTGTCTTAAAAGTGGACTAAGGGTTTAGCCGGAGGATGGGCAGCAGCGTCCTTCGAGTACATTAACAACTCAACTGCGATCGCCAACCCGTCTGCCAAGCGTGGCGATAATGGCAAAACCCCTCAATGAGCCCACAACACATCCATATTGGTCGTTGTGGTGATCTTTGGGGGAGGCCTGTGTCCAGCAGTGGACTTCATTCGGCCGAAATGATGATGGCAGCACATGGCCACATGCACACCGCCGTCTTTCCGGGGGTCACTGAGCATGCAGATTTCCCAATAGGCGATTTAGGGAAACCTAGTGTTGGCACGTGTGCTGCGCCCACTTTTCCATTCGATCTTTATACATTTCTGTATTCGGCATCGAATGGCTTCCTTAACTTCGTAGATATATCGATCTGCGTGGCACTCAATTAGCTGCAAGTTTCGGCGAGCGAACCTTCTTACCTACATCTTTGTTGTGGACTTGTACCCTTTGGACAGCAGAGATTTTGATTTAATGGCACCCGCGGCTATAAAAAAATGTATTAAGTGAATATTCAGTAATGGTATTCGGAATTGGATTTTTAAACAAACACGTGCGGCGTAATCGAAAATGTCGTCGGCAGGTATTCTCTAATGTGCTTGTGAGGAAATTTAAAAGGATATCGCGTTATGAAAACAAACGGTAATGAAGCAAAATATTGCTTGATGAAATAAATGTAATGTAGATACCACAGCCTTCCTTTCGTGGAATAACTTGTTTGGAGTCTCTCTGACCGTGTGATTCCCGGCAAAAATAGACCACTCATGAGAGTCTTAAGAGGCAATTAAGAGTTTATATCAAGAGGATGAATAGCAGCATCCTCCCGTGTGTTAATAACAACTTCTGTTTTTATTTCACCCGTTGGAAATACATCATGTACTTTCTTCACCGAGGGGAAATGGGCTATGTCGGACTCCTATCGGCTAAAACCGCTGGAGCGGGCATCTTCGGCATCTAGGGAGGCTCCAGGTCCTCGTATGAGCCACGCCTATAGGGATATCTCGGAGAGGGTGACTGTAAAGCCAAGGGGGGGAGGGGATTGTAAAGGATCTCCCAAAGCGTCCCACGGCAGCGCGTGATCACATGCGTGCTATCGTCTTCTCTTGGGTCGCTCGGTGTGGGCGCGCAGATTCCCCAATCTACACACCCGCGAACCCATAGGTCCCCCGCCTTCTAGCAAAGGCAGGGGGTTTCAGGCGTATGGGAATTATGTGCCAGGGCGGTTGTTATCGGCATGCAGCATGTCGCTCTCACAGAAGGAGTCCACTGCATTCCAGTTTTCGTGCTCTGCCAACATAGCCGACACTACTGCTGGCAGAGAGAGATCTTAAATATATTTTCTATGTAATTTTCAAATAAATCGTTTCAAAGTAGTTTAAGGAAATAGATGTAAAATTACCACACTCCCCTAGGAGATACCTAAACCACTGACCCTAATACTAAGCAAACATTTTGATAATCGTTTTTTACAAGATTACAGGAAGACCTATAACTTCTTATTCTTCTATGGTCTTAAAATAAAATCGTAAATCTTTGAATATTGTGCGTACTAACACACATTTGCCGTTAGGATGTATGGGAGAACATGTTTTTGAACTACAATGTATATAAAATATTTTAGTCACAACAAACTTTGATTCAGATTTAAAAAACATGGTAGATTACATATTCTTTCTTTCTTTTTACTAAACGTTGCCCCACACTAGGATTTCTCCAGTGTCGTGGGTGCGTTTACAGACATGAATTCCACACCCAGAATACACCCAGACCCGGAACAACTACCTGCAGATCGTACAAATATTTGTTCCGTGCGGGAATCGAACCCACGACCTGGAGCGCAGCAGTCGACTGTATCAATCACTGCACCAACCGTGCCGTCTTCGGACGGAACCCTCACCAAGAAAGTTCTTCAGGCGTGTCCGTTTTTTTACCATTTCCTTATCTTTTATAGACTATTAAATTTCTTTCTTGCTTCTTTTCTATAGATTGGGAAAAATAATCATCTCCAAAATTCCAAAGCATCCATAATGCTGACTGTGCTACTGGTACAGATTTGTACGTAATTAGATTCGATCCCAAATTGTTGTTGTGTGTGGTTTACGCCAATCTAGATACGAGTACAATTTAGCCTAATTAGTAATTAGCAAGATTGGTATGCAGTCACATTGGCTACAATATTTGGGGAAAAGGTCAGCTGTGTTGTTCTCTAGCAAAGGTTAGGCCACCATATTTATTTAGATTATAATGGTCGTCATCATATCAACCAAAGTACACCCACTGAAAGAAAGAACAACAATTTACTTGTCACAGATATATGAGCACGTGGAACAAAACAGTATAAATAAGTCCATCACAAAAAAAAGATTGTATAAATAAAAAATGTTAATAAAGGATTAGATATGAACAAACATATGTGTCTCACGTCTGTGCCAAATAGGCGTCCAGCTCAGCATTATGCCAGGCGGAGATGCACAGCGCTGGTTTACAGCTGGAACCCGAATCGGCATACGGACGTCAACTAACACAAAATAATAAATAATAAAATAATAAACTTTATGTGTCGTACTCGTCCTTGATAAATGTATAAACTCAAAAGATAAATAACATACGTGATTAAAAAAAAAATATTATATGTATAATACAAGTGTCTGTTTGTAATGTCAAAATAACAGCTTTTTACAAAATGCATATGGAAATACATATGGAACTTATAACAAAAAAAGAACTTTTAATTTTTTTGTCTGTCTTTCTGTCTGTGTTGTTGTTGTTGTTCCGACTAATCTCCGAAACGGGTGGACCGATTTTGACGGGGCTTTCACTGTCAGATAGCTGATGTTATAAGGAGTAACCTACATTATAGAAAAAATATTAGGACTCCGCAAAAAAACACATGATATGCAATCCAATATACATACTAATTACACTTATACATTTTCATCTAACTATATTATTAAAAATAAAAGCGCGGGTGAAACCGCGGGCAACAGCTAGTTTACAAATAAATAATAATGTTAGTATATTTATACTCTCGTCAACATAAATTAATTTAAGTGGTTTGCTATTTTTTTTTACTAGTTAACAGTCTTTTTGATTGCGAGGCCGTTTCATATTTTTCATTTCTGTCGCAAAAGGTCCCAGAAGACATAATGCAAGACGTGTTACAAGTGCTTCATTGATGTATTATGATAAACCCATATGTATTGTTACGCCATCCGATTAACAATAGCGGAAAGTGGCGCCGTCTGGTGTTTAGTAGCGATACTAAGGTGTGTAGATAGACTGTATATTCTCCCTCGGTAGGATCTGTAATAGATTTGGGCAGCTTGTTATAAAAACGTATACTATTCCGACTAGAAACGACTACATTAGATATTGATACATTTCATATTAACACGCCTATATTGAGTGTGGTGCCGGCTATGAATACCACCATTTCGTTGTTCGTGTCGTAAAAGGGGACTATGGGATTATCCGGAGGATGGGCAGCAGTATCCATCCAGTACATTTATAACTCAACTGCGATCGCCAACCCGTCCTTCAAGCGTGGTGATTATGGCAAAGACTCCCAGTCATCCCGTGAAAACCTGTCATTTTGGCGAGTCCTGCATGAGTTTGGACATCCCTATGTGTGTGTTCAAGGGCATTTCAATGTATCTGAATTAGATATTTTGTATATTTAGGCATTTTTCATAGTACTTAAGAGACAATTCACTTGTAATTCTATTCGCTCTCAAGGAAGATAAAACGTTACATACCCAAAAGCTCTTTTAGCATTAATTAATTACTTAATATTCAAAGAATAGCGCTTCGCGTTAGCAAAATGTTCTTTTTCCTTCTTCTATATACGTCTCACTCGTTCATAAGGAATAAGCGTTGTTAAAAGGAGATAGAAACACAACACTGGCCCGTCAATTACTTGACGACACTCGATTGGCTTTTGTCCCGCGAGTCGCGTAAGGATGACACGCGGTACAAAAATGGAAGAACAGATAATGGTTATAAGTTTTAAAAGTTATGACATGCTTCAAAAAGTTACTGAAAGAAGAATAAAAGCCATAATTTTTATCACAAAATATGTCGATAAAGTTTGTTCTAGTATAAAATAAAAGTTGGCTCTGCGTACTAGCTAAATTATTTTTGTTGAGATGTGACCGTGTGAATCAAAATTACTTTATTTTGTTTTTAGAGGACTATCTAGAGTAGTACGCATCTGAGGGAGTTCGTCGGTCACTTGCGTGACCGCAATTAACATTTTGTCTTTTATTCACTGTTACAACACTTAGAAGAAATGGGATGGCCTTTTTTTATTGGTGCCCAATGGAAGTTGTTCATGAACTTCCTTCGCCCCGGGGAAGGACGAAGGGGTATGCCGGCCTCCTACCGGCTAAAACCACTGGAGCGGTCATCTTCGGCACGTAAGGGAGGCTCCAGGTCCTCGTATGATCACACTAGAGCCGCCCACTGGTGCCACGCCTATAGGCACATCTCGGAAAGGGTGACTGTAAAGCGGTCACCCCTCGGGGGGATTATAAAGGATCCCCCAAAGCGTCCCAAGGCAGCGCCTGACCACATGCGTACTACCGTCCTCTCTTGGGTCGCTCAGTGCGGGCACGCAGATTCCCCAATCTACGCATCCGCGAATCCAGAGGTCTTCTGCCTTATAGCAACGGCAGGGGGTTTCAGGCGTATGAGAATTAGGTGCCAGGGCGGTTGTTATCCCGGCGCCGTCTCCTCCTTCTTCGAGCGGGATTGGCCCTCTTTCGATCCCGCTCAGCGGTCTACTTCTGGAGCATGACACTCTCACAGAAGGAGACCACTGCATTGCAGTTTTCGTGCTCTGCAAACATAGCCGACACTACTGCTGGCAGAGAACGAGAGAGCCCGATTCGATCCACCAAGATGTCGAAAGGCGGAAATGCGCCAGAAGAGATGCCGCCTCGTAGGACACTGTTCCCCCGAGACTGGGCAGCAGCCAGTGTAGTGCACTACCCGACTCGGGGATGGGATGGCCTAATAATATTTTGCAGGGTACCACAGGAAACCATACACATACAGCCCACGTAAACGATGAGGCTTCAGGGAACCCTTGACAATATCCCCCGGGAGGGTGACCGCTTTACAGTTGTTGTGTTATGCCTATAGGCGTGGCACCAGTGGGTGGCTCTAGTGTGATTCATACGAGGACTTGGAGCCCCCTTTAGGTGCCGAAGATGACTGCCCCAGTGATTTTAGTCAGTAGGAGTCCGGCATGCCCCTTCGCTTTTCCTCGGGTTGGAGGAAGTTCATGATTAATTTCCCCTGGGATAAAAAAGGTAAAGTAACGCTTGGCGCGGTCAGTCATTGGATGGGTGACCGCCTAGTGGTATTTGAACGGAGCATGATTCGGAATTTAGTTAAGACGAGGTTATGCGTATCGTATAAGAAAAATACTAAGTCTGATTAATTTACTATTCACAATTTAGAAACAACAATATAAAAAAAAAATTACTACATATTAATCATCATTCATTCTCTAAAAGAAATTAACTTTAAATTTATACCTATCTTTTTCTTTCGTTTTATTTAAACCTCATGATGAATTGAAATTTATTTTAAATCTTTATTTTAAAGTATAATCAATGGTTTAACAATTATTTTTGATTTAATTATGTTTAAAAATATAACATGATATGATATGATGATGATAATATAACCAAAATGACCGTACGAAATCAATGTAGGCAAAAACAAAACTTACTAAAGGTTCACCAACTTGCAGGTCATGTAGCACTGGAGCACAACAGTGTAATTGGTCGCTATCCGTCACGGTCGCTAATTGGTCGAGCCGCGTTTTGCGGACGCGCCACGCGCTGCAGTGGTTGCCTACTTTTGTCTGATGTAGGTTGCGAATATCGAGTGTAAGGATTATAGATTGTAAAAAAAGACCCATGGCTAAGAACCAGTAGCGTTTAGTCGTAAGTCTCTGATTTCAGGAGAAAGAAAGAAGGAATTAGGTAAAGAAAGAAAGAAGGAATTAGGTAAAGAAAGAAAGAAGGAATTAGGTAAAGAAAGAAAGAAGGAATTAGGAAAAGAAAGAAAGAAGGAATTAGGCAAATAAAGAAAGAAGGAATTAGGTAAAGAAATAAAGAAAGAAACAATTTTTGCACCAATAACAACGCACACTTGACTAAAGAATTATTATTTTTAAAAAACAAATATACATAAAGCAAAATTGGAACAACACTAAGAAGAGCAATAAACTGGCAACACATTTTTATTTTACAACAAAAATCAGTACCTCAAATTCTAAAAACTACATTACATTACTCCGTGTGGTGTCCGGATTAAGAATATAGCACCACTCCGTCTCCTCCCGTGGAGGTCGTAAAAGTCGACTAAGGGACTCTTAACCAAAGGGATGGGCAGCAGCGTCCCTTTGCTGAACAGAAGCATTACTGCGCTCACCAACACGCCTGCCAAGCGTGGTGAGTATCGGCAAATTCCCCCCAAAAATGACGACACGACTAATGCACCGGCCCCCAGTTCCCGGCAGCCCCGCTATTCCTGGTCATGGTAGCGGCCACGGTAACGGCGGGGCAGGGGGTGCTAAGAATCACCGGACGGGATCCGGCTACCACCCCAAACGAAAACTGGCCCTGGTAACGTATAACACACGCACACTGAGGGCAGACGAAAAGATTGTTGAGCTGGAAGAAGAAATAGATAAGTTGCACTGGGATATCATGGGTCTATCAGAAGTCCGAAGAGAGGGTGAGGACACGATAACCCTGAAATCTGGCAACTTATTCTACTACCGGGAAGGCGAACATCTGTCTCAAGGTGGTGTCGGGTTTCTCGTCCGCAGGTCCCTCATTAACAGCATAGTAACCATCGAAAGTGTGTCGAGCAGGGTAGCGTACCTTATACTCAGAATATCCAAGAGGTATTCGTTGAAGGTCATACAGGTCTACGCACCGACCTCGACACACCCAGATGATGAAGTAGAGAGTATGTATGAGGACGTAAGTAGGGCCATACATACCTCGAAGACACACTTCACTGTTGTGATGGGGGACTTCAACGCGAAGCTGGGCACTCGATGCGATGGTGAGTTGAGAGTGGGGCAATTTGGATATGGGCAACGGAACCCCAGGGGACAGAGGCTGGCCGACTTTTTGGAAAAGGAGGGACTCTTCGTGATGAACTCCTTTTTCCAAAAGCCGCCTCACAGGAAATGGACTTGGATGAGTCCCGATGGTTCCACGAGGAATGAGATTGACTTCATCATGACCAATAGGAGGCAAATATTCAATGATGTCTCTGTGATCCACAGGGTGAAAACCGGTAGTGATCACCGAATGGTAAGAGGCACATTGAATATTAATCTCAAAGTTGAGAGGTCTCGTCTGATGAGGTCTACGCTCCGGCCCTCTAGTGCTTATATCCAAAACCCCGAGAGCTTTCAACTCGAACTCCAAAACCGCTTCGAGTGCCTAGAACATTGCGTATCTGTGGACGATTTAAATGGTAGGTTTGTAGAAACTGTCCAAACGGTTGGGTCTAAGTTCTTTAAGTCCCACCGTAAAGGTAGACCAAAAAAGTTCTCCGATCACACTCTCGACCTCATGGCAGAAAGACGCGCCATGACGCTGCAGTCCTCCGGTGATGCTGAAGCATACCGACTGCTCAATAGACGGATATGGAAGTCCTTGCGTCACGATATCCGCACCTTTAACACCAACGGTGTTAAAGAGGCGATTGAGCGGAACCAAGGCTCCAAAGTGTTCGCAAGAGACAAGTCTATTGGGCAAAGTCGTATTATGAAGCTGAAGACCGAGGACGGCAGTGTAGCGTCGACTAAGCCAGAGGTTTTGAGAGAGATTGAGAAGTTCTACCGGCAGTTATACACCTCGGTAACTATACCTACCATTGGCTCTGACAAAGACCCGCGAGCCAAACTAACCCGACACTATACCGAGGATATCCCGGACATCAGCCTGTACGAGATTAGGATGGCCTTGAAACAGCTTAAAAATAACAAGGCGCCGGGTGGGGACGGAATTACGACAGAGCTTCTGAAAGCGGGTGGCACACCGGTACTTAAAGTCCTTCAGAAGCTATTCAATTCCGTCTTACTCGAGGGCACAACGCCGGAAGCGTGGAACAGAGGTGAGGTGGTGCTCTTCTTCAAAAAGGGTGATAACACCCTATTGAAGAATTACAGACCCATCTCACTTCTGAGCCATGTTTATAAGCTGTTTTCAAGGGTCATCACGAATCGTCTCGAGCGCAGGTTTGATGACTTCCAGCCTCCCGAACAAGCCGGTTTCCGAAAAGGTTTCAGTACCATAGACCACATCCATACGCTGCGGCAGGTTATACAGAAGACCGAGGAGTATAATCTGCCACTATGCTTGGCGTTTGTGGACTATGAGAAAGCCTTCGATTCGATCGAAACCTGGGCAGTGCTGCAATCTCTGCAGCGGTGCCACATTGACTATCGGTACATTGAAGTGTTGAAGTGCTTATACAGAAACGCCACCATGTCGGTCCGAGTACATGAACAGAGCACGGGGGCAATTCCATTGCAGAGAGGTGTGAGACAGGGGGACGTAATTTCCCCGAAACTGTTCACCGCTGCAATGGAGGATGCCTTCAAGTTGCTGGAGTGGAAAGGATTCGGCATTAACATCAATGGCGAGTATATCACTCACCTTCGATTTGCCGACGATATCGTAGTCATGGCAGAATCGCTGCAAGAGCTCAGCACAATGCTCGATGATCTCAACAGGGTTTCCCAACAGGTGGGCCTTAAAATGAACATGGGCAAGACGAAAGTCATGTCAAATGCCCATGTCGTGCCCATCCCAATATCCGTTGGGAGCTCTGTTCTCGAAGTTGTTGACGAGTATGTCTACCTGGGACAAACTGTCCAGTTAGGTAGGTCCAACTTCGAGAAAGAGGTCAATCGTCGAATCCGACTCGGCTGGGCAGCGTTCGGGAAACTTCGCAACGTCTTTTCGTCAACAATACCGCAATGCCTAAAGACGAAAGTCTTTAACCAGTGTGTGTTACCAGTGATGACATATGGAACAGAGACGTGGTCACTCACAATGGGCCTCATAAGAAAGCTCAAGGTCACTCAGCGAGCTATGGAGAGAGCTATGCTTGGTATTTCTCTACGAGATCGAATCAGAAATGAGGAGATCCGTAGAAGAACTAAAGTTATCGACATAGCTGCAAGGATTAGTAAGCTGAAGTGGCAATGGGCAGGGCACATTGCTCGTAGAACTGATGGCCGTTGGGGCAAAAAGGTTCTCGAATGGAGACCGCGCACCGGAAAACGCAGCGTGGGACGACCTCCAACGAGGTGGACAGACGACCTGGTGAAGGTCGCTGGGAGTCGTTGGATGAGAGCGGCATGTGACCGCTCGTTGTGGAGATCTAAGGGGGAGGCCTTTGTTCAGCAGTGGACGACCTGTGGCTGATATGATGACATTACATTACATTTTACATAAAGAAACTGATTGTGCGTCGTGTCCGTGCAAAAAAGGGTACTCAGCTTAAATACTGATTGGAGACCTCAACCACTTCCTGTTGTGCAAAGCTCCACACCAGTACAAACGTCAAAACGTCACTCCATGGAGGTAGTAACTACAGCGGGTTAAGGCCTACGAGAGAAAAAAAAATATAATTATGACTTGCCTTTAAAAATGATTTGAATACTTGTCAAACAGTCTAATGTCGCGTTTCGAATTCATTATTATAGAAGCGATTGTGCGGTTGTTTGTAAATTTCGGCAACAAAAACTTAATAAACATCTATCAAAATCGAGTTATTATTTAATTATTACGATTTTATTACTACACACAAGGATCGTGGTACCTATTCTTTGGCTCTTACAGTACCACCACAGTACTCCGGGTTCGTGGGTTCGATTCCCGCACGGAACAAATATTTGTATGATCTGCAGTTAGTTGTTCCGGGTCTGGGTGTATTGTATGTGGAATTCATTCATTCTGTAAACGCACCCACGACACAGGAGCAATCTTAGTGTGGGGCAATGTTTTAAAAAAAAAAAAATTTGCACTCCGCGATTGCCGACAGAAGTGAAAACTTATTTTGGCGCGTTAGGAGATTTTATCGCATCTAAAAATATGCGTACCGCGCTAAATGAAGTTTTCACTTCAAGCGTCTCGTAACGGTGTCGCGAGTCCAGAGATTTTATCTCATCTTGATATATGCGTACCGCGCTAAAAGAAGTTTTCACTTAAAAATTTACTGTGTTCCGGTTTAAAGAGTGTTAGGTTGGTAGTGTTTAAGGAGCATTGTAGCTAGTGAAACTACTCGGCGTAAGAGACTATGACAACTGATTTAAGAAGACGAGCGCGAGTGTGATCCGTTGCAGGATTAGATCTGGATAGCAGGCTTGTTATTGGCAGGCACGACATTCATCATTAGGTGAATGACCTGCTCGATTAGTCATCGTAGTCATTAAAATTTATACAAACATTATGTACGTTACAAATTAATTAACAAAAGTATAATCAAGCTAATCAAAAACCAACGAACTAATTAGTATACCCGCAACATTTGAACTAAACCGAACAATTGACAACACTGTCGTGATTTTCTATTGTTATTACCGAGTTATTTACTGGTTACAAAACAAAACTATTTGTACAATCTAACAAACATTATTATCCATTCCATTTGAAATTCGCGGATGGTCGCGACTGTGTGGACAGTCGGCACGCTACGTCAAACGTTGGTCGCGCGGTCACGTGGTAGAGGGGCGTCCAAATTTGCATTATTGTTTGAGAACCTAATTTCGAAACTCGATGCTCAGTTACACATTCGTACAAGTAGTTTGTACCGAATCCATTACAGCATTTTTTTAAACCTAGTAATTAGACGAGCTTCTCTAGGGCTCTACACATGCTCTAGTGTTATCATACGAAGACCTGGAGCCTCCCTTAGGTGTCAAAAATGACCGCTCCAGTGGTTTTAGCTGGTAGGAGTCGGGCATACTCCTTCGCCCGTCCCCGGGGCGAAGGCAGTTCATGAAGAATTTCCACTGGGCACCAATTAAAAAAGGAGTTCAGCATCCCACTCCGCTCTTCCCCGAGCCAGAGGAAGGACGTGACGTGTTTCCACGGGGTGATTTAAAAAAAGAACAGCCAGTGAGAAACAAAAAGCGTTCCAACTTAAACTTTTGCCAACGCATCATTAATCGGTATATTGCTGATGTTTATGAGCGCGGATGCTGAAGGTGCTTAGGTCGGTGGCTGCACCAATAAAAAAAAGGGCTCTACACATGATATTGTAATGTTACCCATAACTAGTGTAAGTAAACACGATACCATTCGAATTATTTAATGGGTTGACTTGATTTTTTCAATTGTTATGTTTGTGGTAGAATAGATCCTTATTAATGTTCACCGCTTTAATTCTTTTTATGAACAATGCAATCAAAACTTTATCATTTACTAACAAATCAGCGTACGAGGATTTTTGAATTTTCCATATACACTTTTATTAATTGCTTTTTTTTCGAATCAACATTTCATTTAACATTACCACCATCAGTCATTCGAGTTTTAGGAGTTATTCCAAGGTCGTAAGGTATTATTATTAATTTATTTACGAACTGCGTGTAGAAGCAATATTCCCTCAAATAATTACATCTGAGAAAGTTAATTTATACTAACTGCATTATTTTTTTAATCAATCATTTTCATTTGGAGTTTTCAGTTTCATCTCTTATATTTTTTAATTTATACTGACTTCGAAAAGGAGGAGAATGGAGGTTCTCAATTCGATGCGTATTTTTTATTTTTTTATTTTATATCTATGTACACCGATTACTCCGAGATTTGTTGACCGATTTGAACAATTCTTTTTTAACTGGTGCAGAATGCTTTTGAAGTGGTTCCATATAAATTTAATTACATTTTATTGAGTAGTTTTTAACCAGCTTCAATAAACAGATTAAGTTGACTGCGCTTATCTAGATGATGTCTTAATGGTTTCGATTCCTCTCAGATCGGTGAACCGATTTGAGTCATTCTTATTTTTAGTGTTAAATACTGAACCAACCAACGAGAAGTTATATTTTAGACCTGGTATAGGTCCGACTTCATAAAGTTTTTTTTTTCCTTTTAAGTGGTTTTAATATTTTTATATCGTTTTGAAGTCGTTTTTTTTTGTTAAAAAGCTTTACATTTTCTTAGATATAAACGTTTTTATCGCACAGCGACCGCACAGTAAAAAAGGGCAAATATCAAGATTTTATTAATAAGTTTATCTCATCCAATGATTACCACAGTGAATGGTCCAAGGGGATATACCGTAATAGCAAGGAGCTAATTTGGGCATAGGAAAAACAAATCAACTGATAACGCTATTCAACAATTTATGGCAAAAGAATATATCGGTATTGACAAAAATTTTAATTATTGAGTATCTTTCTAGACTTGACTAAAGGCTCAGACACATTTTCAGTTCCCATACTCTTAAAAAGTATGATGCAGAGGGGTCTGTGTTTTGCTGCTACAAATGATTGCCAACTACCTGTCTAACACAGAAGACAAGTAATTAGGGTTGACGGTTATTCAAGTTCTGTTAAGTCTATCAAATATGGTGTGCCACAGGGCTATATTTTGGGTACCCTGTTTATTTTATATACTGGCGATTTATCAAGAAATACTGCTTTAGGGATAGGGCAGCAGCTGACGTTGACTCACTTTTAATTTTATAGAATAGAGCTATCCCTTTTATCTGTGACATGGACACTCACGAGTCGCTTTGAGATTTATTTAAAGTAGTAGTATATAGTAGTTATACTGACACTGCCGTAACTGCCGTAACTTCGTTAGAATACTGTATACTGCATTGTTTGTATCGTATAGCAATAAAATGATTTCTAATATATAAAGAGCTGTGTTAAATAATGGGAAACACAGATTACTAAAATAATGTATGAAAAATGAAGAGAGATTATTAAAAAAAGACACAGCTCTGAGTTTCTTTCGCCATTTCTTCTCAGAGATTGTCATGTAGCGAAATGCTCTACGTTGTTTCAATATGAGGTATGTCTGTTATACTAAACATGAATAAACACGGCTAGTGCTAGAGATCAGAGAGATATAACTTTGCAGACGAAACTGTCTTTACTTATACTGGTAAGACCAGGAATTAAGTAAACAAATATTCGATTGTTACTGTCTTACTGTTGCACTTTAGTCAGATAATTGGGTATACAAATAGATGCACATCATTTCGGCCAAATGAAGTCCACTGCTGGATACAGGCCTCCCCGAAAGATCACCACAACGACCGATATGGGTGTGTTGTAGGCTCATTGGGGGGTTTTGCCATAATCGCCACGCTTGGCAGACGGGTTGGCGATCGCAGTTGAGCTGTTAATGTACTCGAAGGACGCTGCTGCCCATCCTCCGGCTAATCCCTTAGTCGACTTGTACGACACCCACGGGAGGAGATGGGGTGCTGGTATTCTGAGCCGGCAACTAAACTTTTATTCCTTTTCTTGTTTTTAAACGATGCCCTGCACCATTATAACTCTTGTGTCGTAAGTACAGTTTACGGAGATTAATCACATGCATAAACACCCAGAACCGATAAAACTATGTATCTGCAGATCGTAGAAGGCTATATGAAGAACTTACTTAAGTAAGTAGTAAGTAAGTTCTACCTATAGCGTCTGTATAGTCATTGAGGGAAATGCAAAGTCGAATCCTTTACTTACTTGGGGATGGAACTTAGACTCATTGTTCGTGGAGAAATCCTCGTGGACTTTCTCTACTCTCGGGAGGGCGGAAGATTATGCTTAATTATACTTATTAAGATTATGCTGGACCGGCTTAAATGCCACCGTGTTTCTCCGTGCACTTTACGCGGGGGTGCTGGCAGTGCTGGTCCATCTGAGCAGACGCCCAGTCTCGTCGGAGAGGAGAAAGGTGTTCTTTCATCTTTGAAGTATTGGAATACAAACACGACTAACATTGGTTGATAATGGTCAAAATATTCAACACTGCAAAATGTCTGAATCCGGTCCATCAGTGAAGTCGGTCACGTCCCGTTACCACGTTATTAACGATTAACGCACTCAAAACATTCGAGCAAATAACGCTTCAATGTATGCCTGTGTAGGGTGAATGACGCTGTTTTCGGATTAGTAATTTATTGTAATGTTTTATTGCTACTATTATGAAGTTTTGCTGTGAACATGGGGCATATTTAGTTTGAAAGATTGTGGGTCATTCTGTTAGTATTGAGCTATATTGCGGAGATGATGAGTCTGCAGAGGGAGAGTCAGAGACCGCTACCGCTGTCCTAATCTGCATCAAATGATCTTACAGCCGAGTACGGGCAATCAACGCCCTCTTCAGGCTCCTGTAGTTTGAGCGTCGGGCTTTCTGATGCTCGGTCACTAAACAGGCTCGAGGTGCTGGCGTGTTTGTTTTCCAATACTCTCATCAAAGATGAAAGAACACCTTTCTCCTCTACGACGAGACTGGGCATCTGCTCAGGTGGATCAGCTCTGCAAGCACCCCCGCATAATGTGCACGGAGAAACACCGTGGCATTTAAGCCGGTAAGAGTCCAGCATACTCTTTCGCCCTCCCCAAAGCGGAGAAAGTCCACGAGGATTTCTTTACGAACAATAAGTCGTAAGTTGCATCTCCATGCTAGTAAAGTAAGTAGGCAAAAAGCAAAAACAAATCATATTTTTACAAGCGTTATTTTTTACTTGGTCTCGATATGACTGTGATAAGCTCTTCCGCCGTCAAATCCAACGAAACTTCGTTGTCATTCGCAATAAAATTTTATTCATTTGAATTTCTTTAGTAGTTCAAATAATTTTGGTTAACTACCTATCTCTTTGGATACATATACGATAAATAAATCGTTATAATAACATATCCATGTAGAGAATTATGTTCAAATGTTATGTTTCAAAGCCACGCATCACCGAAGATTACCTTTTGATCACCGACGCGAAGGTATTTGTCCTCGTTATTTGCGAGGGACCGGTGGGTTTCATTTGTTAACTTTTCCCTATCATTTTATTAATTTATTTTGCTGTACGTTTGCGTACGTAATTATAAAGATCAACTTTTTTTTCAGGATTCCTGCCAGCAGTGTAGTCGAAATTACTAGGCATAAACACTTGTGGTGACGAGTGCAGAATTACAATACATGGTTATCTCGTTACTTGTTAGTAAATAAAGAAAAGATCAATTACCTGGACAAGTTCCTTTTTCACGACTTCAACGCATGTTACTAAAAGTATGAATATTATTTAATAATTAATTATTACATAAAAGAAGAAAACCACCTCAGCAAGGTGAATAATAGCTGGCAGCAATTAATTGCTAAAAAATAAACCAAAAAACGTAAAATTTTACTTGAGATTGTGCGTAGTATTAATTCAAAAAAGATTTATTGCTCAGCTTAATGCTGAGACGCTGCAGCAGATCCAACAACAATAGTGCTGGTTTATATTAAACATTTATGACAGCAGTTTTGCATATCGGCCGGCGATTAAGAAGACGTGAAATCGCAATCCGCCTATTGCTCTATTGACGAAAATTGATTTTAGTCTCATGGACTTCCTCCACCTCAGGCAAGGCGCAAGGGCATTCTGGACTCTGACTAGCTCAAACCGCCTGAGCTATCAAATTCGGTAATGAAGAGTAGCACCGGTCCGGTATCTCTAGAACGAACGATCAGAAGCCATTGATGCCACGCTTATAGGCATATCTTGTACAAGTAGACTATAAATAGGCCGCCCCACAGGATTACTTTGGGGGTGGAGGAGACTTGAAGCCTTGTTGCGTCTTCCACGGTAGGGTGGCAGTTGGAATGAGCGCGAGAAATCTCTGAGCTTTGTTTAAGCCACCCAAAGACCTCTTAGTTCAAATGCAACTATCCATGAAACCACCGCGCCGTTGCATAACCATACCGATTCGGTAGTGCAAATAATAATGAGCGCCTATCGACATATGTATTTGGTTTAGCTATTATAGAATACTATTAAAGAGCAGCCCATGTTGTCACTGGTAACCCCTTTACTACTCATGCTCTATGTTCTGTTAAAATAAATCTACCACACTAGTTCGACAACAGTCCCCTCTACCCCAATGCGCGTGGCGTCATAGATAAAGTACAAAGTACGCAGTGTAATTGTCGCGTTTATTTGTGAGGCCTATTTACGTGACAAGATTTGTACCGCTATTGTACTGTCAGTATGTTTCGGATTAGCTAATTATGAAGGTCTATTGATACTGTTATTAATCATAACAAAACACTTTACGGATTACAAATATTATAAATTTTATTTTTTCTAACATTTCGAACACTGAAGCGTTCGTGGTCGCAGGATGTCAAGAGAGGACCGGGTTAGTCACATCTTTGTTTATTCATTATTCATCACATTTAAGGTACATATCTTGAAGCGAGCTTCCATAAAAAGCTGCATAAGATGATCAGCCAACTCCTCAAACCAGTGAAGTGGTAAATCACCACGCCTGGAAGGTGGATTAGTGACCGCAGCATGCTTTTTTAGCAAAGGGGAGGATGCTGCTGCCATCTACTAGATATCAACCTTTAGTTGCCTTCTACGACACCCGTTGAGTGAAGAGGGGCGGTCCGTTCTTTCCTTCCCGAGTTCCGTATGAATGAAATATATTAAAATATTCAGTATATATTTTCATATGCATAGCTAGACTTAGATTGTCCGACATGGGTGTCTGAAACGAAAGACAAAATAAAACATTTTATCATCATCATCATATCACTCAAAGGACTCTGCTGAACAAACCCCTCCCCCTTAGATTTCCACAACGAGCGGTTACACGCCGCTCTCATGCAACGACTTCCAGCGACCTTCGCGGGTAGTTTCCTGCGTTTTCCGGTGCGTGGTCTCCACTCGAGAACCTTTTTGCCCCAACACAATATGATTGAATCATTTCATCATGGTCGTAACATATACTTTTACCGTGTTGTGCCAGCTAAGAATATCACTAACCCATCTCATTTCCTGGGTATCGTAAAAGGCGACTATGGGAGTAACCGAAGGATGGGCAGCAGCGTCCAGTACATTTACAACTCAACTGCGGTCGCCTACCCGCCTGCCAAGCGTGGCGATTATGCAAAACCCCAAAATACAAACCCAGACCGTTTGCGTTTCTTCTGGAGGGGCCTTATGTTCAGCAGTAGACGTCGTTCGGCTGAAATGATGATGGTGATGATTTTCACATGTCTAACAATATTTTATTCGCATTTTGCTACACAATGGAAATTCTTCATGAACTTCCTTCACCCCGGGGAAGGGCGAAGGGGTATGCCGGACTCCTACCGGCTAAAACCACTGGAGCGGTCATCTTCGGCACCTAAGGGAGGCTCCAGGTCCTCGTATGATCACACTAGAGCCGCCCACTGGTGCCACGCCTATAGGCACATCTCGGAGACTCTCGGGTGACTGTAAAGCGGTCACCCCCCGGGGGGATTGTAAAGGATCCCCCAAAGCGTCCTACGACAGCGCGTGACCACATGTCACTACCGTCTTCTCTTGGGTCGCTCGGTGTGGGCACGCAGATTCCCCAATCTACGCACCCGCGAACCCAGAGGTACCCCGCCTTGTAGCTACGGCAGGGGGTTTCAGGCGTATGGGATTAGGCGCCAGGGCGGTTGTTACCCCGGCGCCGTCACCTCCTTCTTTGAGCGGGATCGGCCCTCTCCCGATCCGGCTCTGCGGTCTCCTTCTGGAGCATGACGCTCTCACAGAAGGAGACCACTGCATTCCAGTTTTCGTGCTCTGCCAATATAGCCGACACTACTGCTGGCAGAGAGAGATCTTGCCCGATCCGATCGACCAGGATCCGCCGCTCGGCGGCCCACGCAGGGCACGCCTCGAGCGTGTGCTGTGCGGTGTCCTGGTCGCTATCACAATGGCGGCATTGTGCCGTGACCTCGCATCCTATCCTGTGCAGGTACGCACCGAAACAACCGTACCCGGTGACGCGCTCGCTCCTTTTGAGCCAGGCTCCAAAGAGCGGCAGGACGGCCTCCACGACGCGCTTGGTCGCAAACTGCATCCGCAGGCGGTGATGCCACTTGCCAAGTGCGCGCCACCGAGCTAGCCGCCTCAGCCTGTCCAACGCCTCTGGAGGTGCGCCTTCGCCGCTCTAGCGGAGGGAGCGTGTCTGATCGTAGACCCACGCATCCATCTCCGCCAGGATGTCGAAAGGCGGAAAACGCGCCAGGAGAATTGCCGCCTCGTAGCATCTTCGGCACTTAAGGGAAGCTCCAGGTCCTTGTATGATCACACTAGAGCCGCCCACTGGTGCCACATCTATAGGCACATCTCGGAGAGGGTGGCTGTAAAGCGGTCACCCCCCCGGGGGGATTGTAAAGGATCCCCCAAAGCGTCTCACGGCAGTGAGTGACCACATGCGGGCTACCGTCTTGCCTTGGGTCGCTCGGTGTGGGCACGCAGATGCCTCTACGCACCCGCGAACCCAGAGGTCCCCCGCCTTGTAGCAACGGCAGGTGGTTTCAGGCATATGAGAATTAGGCGCCAGGGTGGTTGTTACCCCGGCGCTCTCCTCCTCCTTCGAGCGGGATCGGCCCTCTCCCGATTCCGCTTTGCAGTCTCCTTCTGGAGCATGACGCTCCCACAGTAGGAGACTACTGCATTCCAGTTTTCGTGCTCTACCAACATAGCTGACGAGTAAAGAACACCTAGCATAAGGCTGGGCAAAAATACGGTTAAGTTATATATAGTAAAACGGGGTAATACTAATTAGTAATACAATAGGCATTCTACCGCTGGGTTCTGCAGCTGTGGAACTATCTATAATACAACCTGCCGGTAGTGTTCCGGTATTTAGAGCGCATTCCAACCATAACTTAGTGTTACAGCTGGTGTAGACTGTACAATGTTAAATAGTACCTAGTACAATTTTGTGATGAAATCTTGTATTTAATTATTTTCATGTAGATATTAAGATATTAATCAAAAAGCTATCATCTTCTTCTTAAAAAAAAATGCAATGGATAATAAAGGGATTTGCTGGATTAAACATGTCGGGTGACGTTCCAAATGAATATGGCAGACATGGTGCAGGTCATATCGGTTTTGTTTTATTATATAAAAACGTTGCCCCATTCTAGGATATCTCCTGTCTCGTGGGTGCGTTTACAGACATGAATTCCACAAAAAATACTCCCAGGCCCGGAACAACTACCTGCAGATCATACAAATATTTGTTCCGTGCGGGAATCGAACCCGCGACCCGCAGCGCAGCAGCCGACTGTGTCAACCACTGCACCAACCGTGCCGTCAAATTAGATCTCGGTCAAAACAGAGAGTAAACCGCTATAATATGATGCGCACTCGGAAACGGTCTTGCCCTACTGCATCATAATTTTTCATCATTTCGGCCAAATAAAGTCCACTGCTGGACACAGGCCTCCCCCAATGATCACCACAACAGTGTGTTGTGGGCTCATTGGGGGGATTTGTCATAATCGCCACGCTTGGCAGACGGGTTGGCGATCGCAGTTGAGTTGTTAATGTACTCGAAGGACGCTGCCGCCCATCATCCGGCCAATCCCTGAGTCGACTTTTACGACACCCACGGGAGGAGATGGGGTGGTGGTATTCTGAGCCGGCACCACACTGCACATAAGTATAATACCTATATAATTCGCGGAGTGCGCGGTGCATGCCATTGCTGGATTATTGACTGACCATGAGGTCTGAACAACTCGTGGTGAACGAGCTCCCGGCGTCCCTTTAACATCGGCTGGACGTCATGGATGCTGCTGCCCATTCCTCTGGTTTAAAGTCCCTTAGTTGCCTTTTCCGGCATCCACGGAAGGAGGAAGAATTCAGGAGTCAGTATAAGAACCGGTCAAGTTGAACTCGCGTGGAGAGGGTTCCGTAATTGCTGAATATATTGTCTACTAGCTGGACTCGGTCTTGTACCAATAACTTATCCCAAGAACAAACTTAACGTCGTATGGGACGTTTGACGTGTAACGCGTAACTTATAGCTCCGTAATATTTCATAGAAAAAAAAATAGTATTAGAATTTTGTGTTTGTAAACGCACCCACGACACAGGATAAATGATAGCGTGGGGCAACGTTTTTTAAAAAAAATAGATAATAGACGTTAGATGAGCGAGTTGTAACCATATTCCAATCATCATCATTCCGGCCGAATGAAGTCCACTGCTGGACACAGGCCTCCCCCAAGGACCACCACAACCACCGATATGGATGCGTTGTGGGCTCATTGGGGGGTTTTGCCATAATCGCCACGCTTGGCAGGCGGGTTGGCGATCGCAGTTGAGTTGTTAATGTACTCGAAGGACGCTGCTGCCCATCCTCCGGCTAATCCCTTAGTCGACTTTTACGACACCCATGGGAAGAGATGGGGTGGTGGCATTCTGAGCCGGCACCACACGGCAATTCCAATCATATGACGCATTAATTATACCTTTAAGTATTATAGATTACAATACTACTAGGTTTAATATTACTTTTTTTTAGTTTTAGACTACGTTAAATTATCGAAACACATTTGTAACTCTCAGAATTCCACCACCCCATCTCCTCCCATGGGTGTCGTAAAAGTCGACTAAGGGATTATCCGGAGGATGGGCAGCAGCGTCCTTCGAGTACATTAACAACTCAACTGCGATCGCCAACCCGTCTGCCAAGCGTGGCGATTATGGCAAAACCCCCCCAATGAGCCCACAACACATCCATATCGGTCGTTGTGGATCTTTGGGGGACGCCTGTGTCCAGCAGTGGACTTCATTCGGCCGAAATGATGATGATGATGATTTGTAACTACTTTATATAAATCACCTTGTTTGATAATAAGGAACGTTGAAAATTATTCTACAACGTTATATATAGATTACATGAACAATAAAGTCTAAACTAAAATGATAAAATCCCTCAATATGGGATTACACGCAAACCTAATACCCGTGAAGTGATCGTCCGTTGATCTGTCTCGTCCATAGCGAGCCAGTAACAATGCGAACTGAGGCATTGTCTGCAATATTGTACAAATTAATTGGCGACTTCGAGGGGCACTGCTCGGATTGTGTTTATCGGTGTTATTGCGTTCGTATGTGTGCCCTTTAATTCAACCTCTACGGCAATAAATAGCTATTCAATTTGATTGTAATTGATTTATTTTTATAGTTCGACAACAAAAAGCTCCGGAGCAAAGAAACTTTTTCTAAGTCAAATTACTTTCACATTCAATCTCAGATACCACGGATTTAAAGCGAAGGACAATTGTGTCGTATGTGCCCAAAGACGTCCACTGCTGAACAAAAGTTTTCCGCATAGATTTACACAATTGTGTCAGTTTGAAGGGATTTTGACAGTTCTCACCACGCTTTTTTAGAATAGAATCATTTATTCAGTAAATAGGTCCTAACAGACACTCTTACACGTCATATTGAAACAACGGAGGGCATTTCGCTACATGACAACCTCTGAGAAGAAATTCTGAAAGAAACTCAGGGTTAGGTCATTTTTGTCATTTTTTTTACGACTTTTAAACATCTGTTCGTTACAAAGTATTTAAATTAGTCATCTATATATAAAAGATAAACATGGCAGCTATATAATGCAAATATCACTTCAGATATATTAGGTTTCCAGGGAAGCCACATGTGCAGAAAAGGGCTAACGCCATATGTCCCTATCGTCAACATAGTCTTTAATCCTATAATATGCTTTTTTTTAAGAATTGATTTGACGTGCGATTTAAACTTCCCGACTGTCAGATCAGTAATTTCTTTTGGTATCTTATTATAAAACCGAACGCAGTTACCTAAGAACGATTTGTTGGTTTTGGACAATCTAAATTTAGGTACTACTATTTTATGTCTATTTTTGGTATTAGTATAATGAATGTCACTTTTTACTTTAAACATTAGCAAGTTTTTACGGACAAACATAATATTTTCAAAAATGTAAAGAGAAGGCATTGTTAGTACATTGATATCTTCAAAGAGGTCTCTAAGTGATTCGCGAGGGCTCATATTACATATTGCTTGGCAGATGGGTTGGTGAGAGCAGTACGACTATTATTCCCCAGAAGAGACGCTGCTGGCCCGACGCTCGGCATGAGCACGACTGCCCAATCGGCGCGCCCGCGACCCCCGCGGCCCCCCGCCCTATAGCGACGGCAGGGGTCTCGGGCGTGCGAGCGCGTCACATACTGCAGCGTGTTGAACCTGGGCGCCGCGGCGGTTGTCACCCCGGCGCCGTCTCGTCCTTCTCCGTGCGGGATCGGCCCTCTCCTAATCCCGCTCTGCAGTCTCCTTCTGGAGCATGACGCTCTCATAGACAGAGACCACTGCACTCCAATTTTCAGGCTCTGCCAAAATAGCTGACAGCACTGCTGGCAGAGGGAGATTCTGCTGATCCGATCGACCAGGATCCGCCGCTCGGCAGCCCACGCAAGGCATTCCTAGAGTGTGTACTGTGCGGTATAATGGTCGCTACCACAACGGTGGTGACATTGTGCCGTGATCTTGCATCTTACTCTGTGCAGGTACGCACCGGAACAATTGCGACCGGTGAAACCCTGCGTCAGGCGGTAGTGCAATAAGATATCTCATCATTTCAGCCGAAAAACGTCGACTGCGGGACAGAAGCCCCAAAGATTGCAACAACGTCTGGCATGGGTTTGTGTTGCTCATTGGGGGATTTTGCTAAAATCACCACGCTTGGCCAATGGGCTGGCCAAAAGATAATGCTGCCCATCCTCCGGATAATCTCATAATCACATTTTACGACACCCTGATCGGATGAGATAGGGCGGTGGTATCCTTAGCCAGCACCACACGGCTAATAAGATATCTACCACCAGTTAAATATATTCTGTTAGATATGCGTCAAGAACTTTTCGGTAAAGTGATACTACCTGGGAATACATCTCTCTTATCCCACTATACAATATCACTACAGTTGCAACACAATGGCTCACCTAGAGTCAGTTCACGCCAACTTAGTTTCAATCCCGTCAATCAATATTCATCGGAACATTCATTGGATCTGGGAGAATACATGCAAATATTCCACTAGAACATTGGAGCTAAAGCTGTCCGACGTATGTTAATTAAAACTTAGATTGATGATTGATTTGTCTTTCGGGTTTTGTGAGTACGTTGATTTGAAAAAAGTCATCTAAATACGGGGTTTAGAAAAATAATCCGAATCCTTTATTCAGTACCTATTTACAAGAAATCTCAAGAAATCTACACCTTGGGACGCGGCAACTAAAGTCTTGACTATTAATAAGTGCCATAAATGGTTTTACATGAATAAAAAATATTTTTATCTTTATCTTTGATCAATACTAAAATACATAATGGAGTTTCTCCACCCATGGGAAAGGCGGAAGGATCCAGCAGCTATTAGTGGCAAAAACCACTTCAATGGTCATCTTCGGTACCGAAGGGGGCCTCCAAAATCTCGAGACCAAAAGCACTGAAAACGCCCGTTGGTGCCACGCCTTATTCACCTCAGGAAGCGAGTGTAAATGGAAATCCATGGAGAAGGCCTTTGTTCAGCAGTGGACGTCCTTTGGCTGATATGATATGATTAGCTAAACAAGTAACTTAGTTTAACAAGTTATGCAAAAACCACTGACTTTTTTTTTAAAACGTCGCTCCACACTAGGATTTCTCCTGTCTCGTGGGTGCGTTCACAGACATAAATTCCACACACAATACACCCAGACACCCAGACCCGGAACAACTACCTGCAGATCATACAAATATTTGTTCCGTGTGGGAATCGAACCCACGACCCGGAGCGCAGCAGCCGACTGTATCAGCCACTGCACCAACCGTGCCGTCGCCGCCGTTTCTCACCCACTTACGATTTCATCGAAAGCTAAAGTACACCACTATCTGTGACGTCACCAGACAACTACGTCACTACGCCATTAAGCATAGAGCCGGTAAGTTTGACTGGTAACCACATAGTTAGCGAAGTGCACGCGAGACTAAGACTCGTTGGATGCAAACTACTTCGATTTGTCGATTACAGTACCGATCCTCGCATTTCCATGAGGTCACATGAAAATCTCGGGTCTAAGTACTTTAAGATCCGGAACGTCTTGCTTATCGATGGTTTACGAGGAAGAAAGAGTCTCAATGTAGAACGTATGGTTACCCATACATCCTTGTTGGCTAATCTCGCAAGTAAATTGACCTGCGGGGTGTTATCAATTCTAAGCCGTTCTGAGAATCTTATCGTCATCATATAGGCCCGTGTCAACTGCTAAATATGGCTTGCCTCGAAGACCACTATGATAGAAGTTTATATTGCTATAAACACTAATCAGGATTGGCAAATATATCAATGATTAGCTGGGACCCGCGGTTTCACCCGCCGTTTAATTTAAAAGAAGTTGGATTATTTATAAATAATTTAGAGTACTATGGCGACACTTGTCATAGAGTATGTACATATATTGGATATCATGGGTTTTAATTTTTTTGCGCGGCCCCCTAATTATTTAGACAGACAGACAGACCGACAGACAGACAGACAAAAAATAAAAATGGTTGTAGGTACCGTATATACTTTCATATGTATTTAGTAAAAGGCTGTTATTTTGACATTACAAACAGACACTTCGCCGTGTGGACCCGGCTCAGAATACCACCACCCCATCTCCTCCCGTGGGTATCATAAAAGTCGACTAAGGGATTAGCCGGAGGATGGGCAACAGCGTCCTTCCAGTACATTAACAACTCAACTGCGATCGCCAACCCGTTTGCCAAGCGTGGCGATTATGGCAAAAACCCCCAATGAGCCCACAACACACTCATATCGGTCGTTGTGGTGATCTTTGGGGAGGCCTGTGTCCAGTAGTGGACTTCATTCGGTGTTAGTCTTCCGAAATGGTGATTGAAACAGACACTTCAATAAAAAAAAATTATGTATGTATAGATGACAACTAGGTACTTATTGTAGGCTCTAGTGTGATCTTACGAGGACCTGGAGCCCCTCCCTTCGGTGCCGAAGATGACCGCTCCAGTGGTTTTAGCCGGTAGGAGTCCGGCATACCGCTTCGCACATTGTACATCATCAGTTGAGTTGTTAATATATTCGAAGGACGCTGCTGCCCATCCTCCGGCTAATACCTTAGTCGACTTTTACGACACCCACAGCAAGAGATGGGGTGGTGGTATTCTGAGCCGGCACCACACGGCAAGATTGTACACTAACAATAAAAAAGCATGAACGATACAGTAAATATTTCAGTCGAAACATGCCAGAAAATAACATCGAAATACGTAATTTTGACTCGCTGCAAGCAAAAGACACACTCACTGCGTGGCACCTACTGACTGAGGTGGTGAGGGATAGAGTTGAGCAGACAAGGCAGGTAACTACGAGTATATTTAACGAAAAGTAATAATGTGATTCGAAGAAATCATAGCAGGCCGCGTTGGCCCACTAGGCCATAATACCCGAAACTACTCTAAGAATGGCGTATTTATGAAACTGGATCAAAAAAATCTTTCCGATCACTAAGACACACGTCGTACTATCAGCACGCCATCCCCACTTCGCCACTACGGTATCCCGTCACTACTCTATCGTTCATGACGCGTGTCTTGTAGCCGCACAGTGAACTGCATCTGAACTTGTAAGTTTGGAGCGACTTGGCTGTACTTAGGACTTCGACTATCGGCTGTTCCGTCTGATTTATTTAGAATGAGTTAGGCAAGTCGACGGCATGATTGGCGCAGTGTCTGATACGGTCGGCTGCTGCCCATCGGGTCGTGGGTTCGATTCCCGCACGGAACAAATATTTGTACGATCTGCAGGTAGTTGTACCGCGTCTGTGTATATTGTGTGTTTAAACGCACCCACGACACAGGAGAAATACTAGAGAGGGGCAAAGTTAAAAAAAGTTTTGTCTCGAAGATAGCTCAAAAAATATAAGTATGGTTTAAGATTTTATTACTCAAAAGAAGAATACATTCCTTCAGTTACTTAGACAAACGAACGAACAACTTTCATTGAAATTCGATCGTTTTGTGAAGAGATTTTTTTTAATAATCAAATTTAATTGCTATTGAGTGAAAAAATATTTTATTAGATATTTTCATTTTTAAACGAGGCCTACTTTTGATAGAATACTAACATTTCTCTTGTGTCGTGGGTTATAGACATAAATCACACATGCACAAACGCCCACACACGAAACAACTATCTGTAGATCATACAAATATTTGTTCCGTAAGGAGTCGAACCCGCGACACGTAACGCAGAAAGCCAAGCACTTAGCCACTGCGCCAACCAGCACGTCTTAAATCTTCGGTTATAAATACTTTCTGATTTTGAAGAAGTTAAGGGCCACAGTCATAAAATTAGAATTTTATACCGGAATTGGTAATTTAATAAAAATGGAGAATAATTAAAGCTATCATCCACTCTGCCTATCGCAGCCCACTTCTGGGCATGGGCTTTTTTCAAGTTACAGCCCACCACTAGGTGTTTCACCATCTCGCACCAGCACCACTCAATTGGATGTCGTAAAAGGGGACTAAGGGACTTTAAACCAGGGTATGGACAGCACCGTCTTTTCTGTGGAACAGCAGCCATACTGTGCTCAAGCCACCTGACAAGCGTGGTGAGTACTAGCAAATTCGAAAGAAGCTGATGACGATGATGAAATGAGTTTCTTTCGCCATTTCTTCTTAGCGGTTGTGCTCAGGAGGCCAATTATTGTAATTAATCTACACTATGACTGAAACTTGATCGAAATGAGATTAAATTATGAATTGACCGAATGAATGGTATTCTGCTACTCTTAAAGTTCAGTCAGATTTCGGTATAATCTCGATCTAGTCTCATTTCGATCCCAATTTTGACGTTTATTTAATGACAATTTAGTACATGTGACAGTTCGAAATGTTAGCAGAATACCGTTTTGACTTCGATCAACTTTCGATCTCATCACAGTGTAAGTTCACGTTTGACGTTGTTTGTTAGTTTAGGAGAATACCATTTGTGACATTTATGACACTGAGACTAGATCGGAACTATATTTTGAACATTTTTAAATTACGAGAATTGGCTGAGCGCCGCTGGTCTTCATTTTGCGGCAGGATGACTGCTTGATCGCTTGGTCACGAACTGCAAACTTGTGAAATCCTTCTTATGGTGTGTAATATGTGTAAGGTTAACATATCAGCCAAAAGACATCCACTGCTGAACGAAGGCTTCCCCCATAAACTTCACAATTGTGTTGTCATGTGGGGGGAGGTTTCCAGTACTCACTACGCTTGGCAGACGTGTTCGTGAGTGCAGAATGGCTGCTGTACCACATAAGGGATTCTGCTGCCCATCCCTCTTAGTTTAGTCCCTTGGTCGTCTTTGGCAACATCCCTGAGAAGAGAAGAAGTGATGCTTTATTTTTTATTACGACGCCACGTTTGGTGCAGTGGCTGATACAGTCGGCTGCTGCGCTCCGAGTCGCGGGTTCGATTCCCGTACGGAACAAATATTTGTATGATCTGCAGGTATTTGTTCCGGGTCTGGGTGTATTGTGTGTGGAATTTATGTCTGTAAACGCATCCACGACACAGGAGAAACAACTACCTACTGTGGGGCAAAGTATAAAAAAAAAACCTCTCACCACAAGGATAGCATATGAAAGTCTAATTACACCATTCACAATTTGAATTTGACGAGCTGTTTTTACCTTCAACGCTGCAAGTCAAACGGAAACTGGTACTTACAAGCTATACATTTCCCGTATAAGCTGATATCGCCTTATACGGCTTTCCCTATGTTGTGAGAGCACCGTAGTGTACGTCACCTGAAACGGTTTTCTGGTTTCCGATAAATCTCGTCCTCCAGGCGAGCGTCTGGGGGTGCTAGGTATTGAATGGTTAAGTTATTAATAAGCTAGAGCCTATTTAGCCTGTCTGGTTAATCGGGCTCTAGTTGTCATGTAACGAAATGCTCTCTAACGTTTCAATATGACATGAGAAAGTGGCTGTTAGAACCTAATTACTATATAAATTCTTCTTTTCTTCTATTCTAAATACGTCTTCCCTTCAACGCTTTCTAGTGTAATAAGACAGTGTTCTTCGATCAGTGTAAAAGTAAAGCCCTATTACTTTACAACTTCCCCTTAATGTATGCACAGATTAAATTTAACCCTTCCATTAAAAACAATCTTCAATTCGTCGAGCACAAATAAATTACGTTTGACGTATACAGCGCGGAACAATCGTGGCACGGCAGTAAATGTTTAATATCCCTCACCAATAGATGGCGTCATGGTAGTAAACGTTTAATGTTCCCGTCGATAGATGGCGTTATGTTCAACCGGTTTATGACTGTTTTTACTGCTTTTATCGAGACTTAAATTAAAATTTCGATAAGAATAGAATATTCGATGGGTGCTGTAGTAAAATTATGTGTTTCAGTATCCTATATAAATAGATTGCTATTAAACTATTATAACTCATATAATCTAGTAGTTATTATTAAGGATGAAAAGGCCAATATTATCTGTCTTTTTACCACAAAATAATTTGAGCTATAAGAAAATTGGGTATAAGAAAAAACTTAGATTAAAAAGAAAATGGTTCAGAATAGAATAGAATAGAATCATTTATTCAGTAAATAGGTCCTTTCAGACACTTTTACACGTCATATTCAAACAACGGAGGGCATGTCACTATATGACAACCTCTGAGAAGAAATGCAGAAAGAAACTCAGGTTTAGGTCTTTCTTGTCTTTTTCTTTTTAAATGTCTTTTATAATTGTCGTTTAGGTTATACTTTTATTTTATGTGTATATCATCTTATTGTTTTTTAAATCTCGTTATTAGTCGTTAGGCGACAAAGGCCTATAGATATATTAGATAGCACAACTACTCTACTTCTTGAAGCACGAGTGACTAAAGAATTAGACCATGTGGAATTCCTAAAGCAGTTATTTTTAAATAATGTTAAATTCTAGTTTAGTTTTCTTATTAATTACACGAAATCAAATGGATAAATGTAATAAAAATTCAATTGACGGAATGCATGAAAATGAATGAACGATTTTTTTAAATAATGGACACAATTTTTCAAGTTTTTTTTAATGTTGCCCTAAACTACACCCTAGGATTTCTCCTGTGTCGTGGGTTCGTTTACAAACAAAAATTCCACACACAACACACCCAGACCCGGCACAACTACCTGCAGATCGTACAAATATTTGTTCCGTGCGGGAATCGAACCCACTACCCGGTGCGCAGCAGCCGATTGTATCAGCCACTGCACCAACTGTGCCATCAACCGTACCGTGCCGTGCTCATTGTCAACATATTTGTACACAACATATAATATACAATGAACACAAAAGACCTGGACTAAAAAGATGTCCAGCTTAATGCCAGTTACTAGTACTTGACGCTAGTTTTCATCTGGAGTCTCTGGTGTGTTCCAAAACTGTATCAAATAAAGAAGGAAACCAAAAATATATAAAGACTAGTGTAAATCCTCCATTAAATAACCTTAATAGGGTAAATAAGTAAGTAAACATTGTATGTCGCGCGCTCACCTAAAGGTTTGAACTTTTCCAATTATCAACTCGGAATCAACTTAAATCTGGTTCGTTAGTATTGAAAAACTCATGTTCCTTACTGCGGGACTTCGTGTTGGATTATAAGTTGGTATAGAACCTATTTATAGATAAATTAGTTGATACAATCAGTTATAAGAACAGAATTAAAGTTGATACTAATACGGGGTTTTAAATTTAATTAACAGTGGGGCAACCCGTGTGGTATCAGGATTAATTATATTCACCACCACTCCATCTCCTGCCGTGGATGTCGTAAAAGGTGACTGAGGGACTGGAAACCAGTGAAACGGGCAGCAGCCTTACAGTTAAAGCTATCCACAACTATGCCTATCTCAGCCCACTGCTGGGCATAGGCCTTTTCCAAGTTATGGCATATCACTGGGTGTTCCACCATCTCGCATCAGTACCACTCAATTGCCGCCTGCCAAACGTAGTGAGTAGGTACTGGCAAATTCTTGCAAAATTTATTTATTTATTTATTTATACTTTTATGCACAATGGTGGTACACAAGGCGGACTTAATGCCATATGGCATTCTCTACCAGTCAACCTTTGGGTTAAAAATGAAAAACATCGAAAAAGGTACAAAAAAAATAATATAAATGTATATATATATATTTACATACATGCATTTACATAATATAATAAGATATACATACATACAATTGACATACTATAGGGACGCTAAAATACATAAGTTAAAGTATACTACATATAGTACATAAATATTCTACCCCAATACATCCATATACACTCATAAAAACGATGCCCATAATTTTATTGTCGATTAGGATTGCAGTGATTTCAAGTAGTATTCCCGAACTTTCCGTTTGAATGAAAATTTACTTGTAGATTTTTTTAGATCAAGGGGAAGTACGTTCCAGCGTTTAATTGCTGAGACAGCAAAGGAATTAGAAACAAAACCTGTACGGTGAGAGGGAATCTGAAGAATAAAATTTTCGGCAGCACGCAAGTTGCGGCTGTGTGAAGTACCCAAAACTTGGAAATGACTTTTGAGATAATCAGGAGCACAAGATCGTTAAGAATGGAGAAGAGGACACAAAGAGATCTGAGGGATCTTCTCTGACGAATAGGCAGCCATTTAAGCTGGAAACGATAATAAGATATGTGGTCATATTTACGAAGTCCAAAAATGAAGCGAATGCAGTTATTGAGAAGTCGATCCAATTTATTGAGAAGGTCTTGAGATAAATCCGCGTAACAAACATCCGCATAATCAATCAAAGGAAGCACAAGGGACTGGACCAAAAGAGTTTTAGTGATAGATGGAAGGAAGTGCTTAAATCTATACAGAGAGCGCAGTGTGACTGTGACGTTGTGAGGGGGGCACAATTGTGGGGGGGGCTTTGTTCCGCAGCGGACGTCCTTTGACTGATATGATGATGATGTTGAAACTACTCATTAAACAAAGAAGCAAAGCTAAAGAAAAAACTAAAGCTTCAGGCTGTAGCTTTTTTTTTGTTATTAATATCCAGAACAACTGAAGCGGCAATGGGCAGGCACATTGCTCGTAGAACTGATGGCCGTTGGGATGAAAAGTTTCTCAAGTGACGAGACGAGTGTCTCGAGTGACGTTACGGCCAACCTGACAGATTTGCTTCTTCCAACTCAGCATATCGTCTATATATAAACCAAGATCCTTTAAGACAGGTGATAAAGGAATAACTGTACTGTCGAATATAATTGGCATAAGGTGATCGATATTCAAGTTTCTTAGGTAGAATGAACTGCCCGCAACGATGGCTTGACATTTACTGACATTTATGGCAACTCCGAAATTACGAGACCAGTCTGCGATCGCATTCAGGTCAGCATTAAGTTTGGGGATACAATTATCTAAGTTGCATAAGTCAGCTTGAGCGTATAGTTGCAAGTCATCAGCATACAGATGGTAAGAGCATTTGAGGATGTTAGTAATGGAATTTATAAATAATGAAAACAAAAGTGGAGAGGGTATACCGCCTTGTGGTACACCAGTTTCCACGTTGCACCAATCAGAGAATTCTTGATCAACACGGACAGCTTGCTGGCGACCACGAAGATATGATGAGAACCAACCCTGACATGACGACGAGACCCCAATTTGTGACAGAATGGCGAGGAGAATATCATGGTCAACGGTATTGAAAGCATTGGAAAAGTCAATTAAAATTAAAACCGTAACTTTCGAATTCTCCATGCCGCGCCTAATGTCTTCTGTAACTTTAAGTAGAGCAGTAGTTGTGCTGTGACCAGGCCTAAATCCGTAAAAGTTATTCTTGAAAATGTAGGAGGAAATTTGTTTGTGAATTACAACTTCTAGGACCTTAGATTGGAAAGGGAGTATGGATATCGGCCTGAAATGATTAGCTAAACTGGGGTCTGCAATTTTTGGAAGAGGGATTATGAAAGCCTTACGCCAGATCAAAGGATACACCCCAGTTTGCAGAGAAAAATTTATGATATGTGTGAAAATGGGAATGATACTGTCAAGAATTAGCCATATCATCATCCTACTAACTCCGTCACAACCGACAGCCTTGGACTTCAAGGAGGTGAAAGCCTTACGGATCTCGACGTCAATCACAGGGGAAAATGAAAATGAATCAGGAGGTAATATCGGCTTGGAATTGATATCAAATATTGTCTGTTTTTTTACATCATCTGTGACAGTAGCGGATTTTGAAAAATGCATATTTAGGTAATCTAGGGACAAGTTAGAAGGTAATACATTTGACGGAGTTTTCGAAATGCCAAGTGATTTGAGAAATTTCCAAATATCTGCCGGTGAAGAATTGAGAACATTTTCACAAATGTATCGGCGCTTAGAGACTCTTACCATCTGGTTGCAACGATTTCTCGCCAACTTGTATTGGCACCAGCTCTCCTCACTACGATCTCTTCTATGCCTCCAGAAAGCCCTGTCACGTCGCTTCATTGCCATTCGGACACCAAGAGTGATCCATGGAGCTGGAGGACGCTTCACTTTAACAGCCTTGAGTGGAGCATGCTTATCGAGTAGTTGTAGAATGGAATTATTCAGAATAGCAACCTTGTCATCTACTGTAGGCGCCTGTAGAATTTTGGTCCAGTCAAGGGATGGTGCATCGCTGTTAAGTCTCTCTTTGTCCAACCTCGCAAACATCCGAAGAAAGATAATGGCAGGTCGCTGCTTAGGGGGTTTAATTTCATACGACAGGTGAATTAAATCATGTCTGGAAAGTCCAGGAGCTACGACCTGACCATGGCTAGCCACAAGATCCACAGCAGACGTGATGATGAGATCAAGCCAGGAATCATCAGTGTCGATATTTTGATGAGTTGGGTTAAGGGTGAGAGATGTGAGGTTAGACGACTCCAGAATTGCTCTAAGCCTGCGAGAACGTGGAGTGTTCTTCAAGAGATCAGTATTAAAGTCACCCATGATAATAAGGTGCTTGTATTCAGAGGAGACAGATTCTAAGAGTGTATCAAGAGTGGAGAAATAGTCGATAGCGGGCGGGCAGTAAACCACTCCAAGAACAGCCTTCACCCCCTTGATAGTTATTTCAAGTAGTAAGAACTCAGGATGACCGTTATTAAGTGACGGTGAATGTTGACGCATGGCATACAACTGGTCGTTAATGGCCTTCTTTTGTCCAGTAGTGGACGTCTTTTGGCTGATATAATGTTACTAAACCTAATTAATGTTCTAAATTTGCCACTTTTTGCATACAGGGTTACTGGTACTCTACGGGGGTGTCGTGTGGTCTGTGGCCCTCTACGGGGCGCCTGTATGGTCATACTGGCTGTCAGGCGTCCAGCGCTGCAGAAACAAACTTCACGGTCTGCAGCGCAGAGTAGCTGTACGGATCGCACGGGGATACAGGACAGTGTCCTTTTTTTTTGTGGTTTGGGGGGATCCTTTACAACCTCCCCGAAAAGTGCCTGGGGGGGCGACCTTTTTACAATCGTCTTCCCTCCGCTAGAGAGGCTGGCCGATTTACAGTCATCCCCTCCGTGATCTGCCTAAAGGCGTGGCAGCAATGAGCGGCTCTAGTGTGATATTACTAGGACCTGGAGCCCCCTTCGGTGCCGAAGTTGACCGCCCCAGTGCTTTTAGCGGGTACGAGTCCGGCATGCCTCTCCGTCCTTCCCCGGGGCGGAGGAAGTTCATGTAGAATTTCCACTGCGCCAATAAAAAATAAAAAATAAAAAGAAGGGCGTTAAGATTATATAGCTGGAAGTGACATCGTAACGAAACTATTATAAACTATGGACTCAATACACGATTCTGGAAACCTCAGCGTTAGTATTTTGCGTTGGACTTTTCATGGGTTTTCAGTTTTATTTTCCAGTTTATTTAAGTGATTTATTTATATTATATTATATATTACTTATTAGGAAGGTTCTTAGATCCTCGAAGGATACAACATTACGCGGATGCGGTGGCCCATGGCCTGCGCCGGCAGGTTGCGGCGGCGTGACCTTGCCCCAGATGGCGCGCAGCTTGCTCTTGAGGCCGTGCGGGCCGCCCGCGACGCCACGCAGCGCTTGCCCGTGTAGAAGCCGGCGTCGTCGCGGCTCCTCGCTCCTTCGACCTTCAGGAGGGCTGTATTCTCGTGCTGGTTACGCAGACCACGTTTGTATCCTGTGAACACTGCCTTTGCGTATAGGCGGCCGTGACGAGCCTTCGAAGAAACTTTGCGCACCGCCTTCGGGGGCTCCGCGGGTACCGCAGGGACAGCCTTTGGAGCCTGTTCTTTGGGCGTTTTAGTTTTAGGCACTGTTGTAAGCGCTGTATCAGCCATGTCACCCTGCGACCACCAGCCCTGCAAAGTGTTCGAAACATCAGAAAAATAAAAAATCTGAAACATACGCGATGGAATCCGTTTAGAAGTGTTTTATTATAATGTGTCATAGTCGCGAAAACCTAAGACATTGTTATGATTTATTAATTTAGTATAAAATAATTGCTTTCGTCTCTCCTAACGCTATTTTGAATAAAAGCACAATAAACTATTATGTTTCACAGAGCCAAAATAAAAACTAAACGGCTGTTGTTTTTGTATAGTTCACGGATGAGGTCATCGCTCGCAATACCATAATATTATCATATCACAGTACAATAATAATGTAGCGTTTTGATCGCGTTGTTTACGATACATTGCGTACTCAATGACAACAACTGTAACTTATTATTTCCCTGATAAATAGTATTCCTATTCTCATAAAATAAGCTTGAGTGTGACCTCTTCGCAAAATTTTCGGTAAGTTGTCATTTCCACTCTGTATCATTATAATATACAAGCTGTGATATTGGAACATATCGATACATCACGAAAGCCGTGACCATATAATTACGACGTCACACCCACCCGCATGATTGTCTGTGGTCAATGCGGTTCTGCACTGCGGAGATTTTAATCAATTAATATTGAGCTGGTATTTATTGAGGAATGTGTGGAGGAACCTGTCATAAACATCAGTAATGTACCGATTAATGATGCGTTGTTGAAGGTTTAAGTTAATAATTAAGGTATAGATTAAAATTACTACTTTTAATCCTAAATAAAACCAAAAGAATTGTCACGGTAACCGTCGCTTAGACACGATGTGTGGACTGTCACAGAGTGGACACCACTACGTTTTTATTATTATTTCGACCTAATAAAGTCCGCTGCTGGACACAGGCCACCCTTAAAGATCACCACAACGGCTGATATCGGTGTGTTGTGTGCTCATTTGGGGGTTTTGCCATAATCGCCACGCTTGGCAGGCGGGTTGGCGATCGCAGTTGAGTTGTTAATGTATTCGAAGGACGCTGCTGCCCATCCTCCGTCTAATCCCTTTGTCGGCTTTTACGACACCCACGGAATGAGATGGGATGGTGCTATTTGTAGCTGTCACCACACGGCAACTACGTATTCTCTTGGTATTTATAATTCTTGGCTTGTTTTTCCTGCCACACCGAATTTGTGAACCAATAATAAAAAAATCTAAATAAAAAGTTGGAACGCTATTTATTTCAGTAGATTCACTGGCTGTTCTTTTTCAACTCACCCCGTGGAAACACGTCGCGCGCGTCTCCAACTTGAGGAAGAGCGGAGGGGTATGCCGGAATCCTACTAACTAATCCTAAGCGGTGATCTTGCACCGAAGGGGAGATCCAGGAAATCGCGAACAATCACACTTAAGTCACGCCTTTAGGCACTTCGAGGAGTGCCTGTAAAGCGGTCACTTTCTCTATAAAAGGTAAAACGACTGTAAAGAGATCTCCCCATAGCTTGGAGGGGATAATCCTTCTTCGCCTTGCTGTGCCTGTGTTGTCGTCTTCCCTGCAGTCACTCATCATATTGGCCATTTATACGTCTATTGCTGAACAAAGGCCTCCCCCATAGATTCCACAACTGTGTCACCATTTCGGGGGGTATTTGCCAATACTCACCACGCTTGGCAAGCGAGTTGGTGAGCGCAGTATGGTTACCGTTTCACAAAAGGGACGCTGCTGCCCATCCCTCTGGTTTAGATTCCCTTAGTCGCCTTTTGTCCCTTTGTCCATCCACGGGAGGAGATGGAGTGGTGCTATATTCTTAATCCGGATACCACATGGACTACATGGGGTCACTTAGTAAGCACATTTCCCAAACTGCACGCTGGCACCGTCGAGGTCCATCGTTACATAGTAACTGCGACCGCTGCACTCAAATTTTCATGTTTATCAATCAATTTTGTGGCTGTTGCGACCCTTCACCTAAAACAAATACGTATATTTACTATGCCGGGTCAAATAGGCAGGACTGTGTACCGCCCTAATCAAACCCTTCGCATGATGCTATCACACTATTATAACTCTAACAAAGACAACCAAGCACTCAGTTTTATCCCCTTAAAAAACATAACCACTCACATGAAATCGGAAATATCCAAACTTTCCTTTGTATCCCAAAGAAAACTACCCAAATATGTAGGTATATAATTTTTTAACAGCACTTTGCGTCTTACAAAGCTTCTTTGAACAAAAAATGTATCGAAGCGTAAATTTAACGAGGGCTCGTTATGTGAGTCTAATATGTCTAATATAAGGAATGTTTGTCTGTCTCATCTGTGAACATTGAGAAGACAGGGGACATGGAGAAAAAGTTCTTCAAGGAACAGTTTGGTAATAACTTAATAAGGATTATAAAGTGTTTCGTACGATGGTACTTACGGGTATTTTATGGGACAGTCCCAACACACATTCCCAACTACTACAACTCCTGTTAGTCAGGATCAATAATCAAGCCCGGTGTCCCAATGAAATAAATAACTGTCTTGGAACTCGGAACAAAATTAAGCAAGACAGAAAATGGAGGACTTTGAAAGAGTGTGCGTTCCCTCAGTAGGAAGCAGAAGACAGAAAAGCTACAGGCTACAAGCACAAAAAGGGTTTCCAACTGGGATAGGTGCAGTTGCCAGGCACCACGGGTATGAATATGATAATTCGGAAATTCGCCCTAGGTTCAACAAGGTCAGTATTTTTTTTAAACTTTTCCTCACACTAGCATTTCTCCTGTGTCGTGGGTGCGTTTACAGACATAAATTCCACATACAACCCAGACCCGGAACAATTACCTGCAGATCGTACAAATATTTGTTCCGTGCGGGAATCGAACCCACCACCCGAAGCGCAGCAGCCGACTGTATCAGCCACTGCACCAACTGTGCCGTCAACCTGTTAAGTCAACAATTGAGGATGTAACTTACGAGCTGTCAAGTAATGTCAAAGAACGTATATTGCTGAAAAAGGCCTCCCGTATAGTTTCCCACAATTATCGTCATTTTGGGGAGAATTTGCCAATACTGACCATAATTGGCTGACGGGTTGTTGAGTGCAGTATGGCTACTGCTCTATAAAAGGGACGCTGCTGCACATCCGTCTGGTATATAAAGCCTCTCAGTCGCCTTTTACGACATCCACGGGAGGAGACAGAGTGGTGCTCAATTCCAAATCTGGAAACCACACGATGAAGGTTTTTTATTTTTATTTATTATAAATATATATTATTTTATATAACACAGAAACATTTTTACATTATTACATAGGAAAGGCACATCTTATTTCTTCAAGAAATCTCTTCCAGCAGACCTACGATAGGAGAGTTTGAAGAAAAGAGATGTAGGCACGGTGTGTAGAGGTTATACAATACATATAATTATACACACATGCATGTAGAATAATATACCTACATACTACGTACAGTTAAGTAATTCTCCATCCTAAGGTTGCCTGGAAGAAATCACTTAGCGCGATAAGGCCGCCCATCGTACTCTAGAACATACTAAATAAGCACTACTGTTTTTATATCTTTTACTGATTGGTGTACAATAAAGAGTATAATAAATAAATATATATATATCTAAATACTAATATATATATGAATACATACATAACTAATTATGTGGATACAGATAGATATGCTCTTTAACACGTCAGTTAAAAAGCGACGAGACTAATAAGTTGATGAGTGATTATAATTAGAAAACACCAGCATATTGTACAGGTACAATTCTCTGACATATAGTTTTAGGTATCCAAAGTTCTTCACTGAACTATTTCACTAAACAGGTCAAAACTTGTAATATACATACAAAATTAACCAGTATCGGCGTCTAATAAAGTTATAGCAACGTATTGCAGAGTAGTGCATCAAGAGAACCCTAACAAGAGAAAACAACTTGATAGAATCAGATACATGAAGAACAAGAAAATGGAAAATGTTCACTTAGCACAGTTTATGAAAGGACTATGAAATTGGACTTCAGGGGTGGAAGGCCTGGTGACCTGAAATACAGGCTTCAACCTAGTTTACGCACCAGTCTCCTACTCGCAATAAATTTCTATAATACTGTAACTTTTTCGTTATTATGGTGAGAAATTAATTAATTAATTACAATTACAATTACAAAAATTATTATAAAATACTAATACAATAATATCGTTTTTGAAAATAACCCGGCTGCGGCGTGGTGGGTGCTAGCAAGTTCCTCACAGATGACACAAACAAACAAGCAGCCACTAGTATAGGTCGTTATGGAAATCTATGGGGGAGGTCTTTGTTCTGCAGCGGACATCCTTCAGTTGATATGATGATAATGGTGAACCACACATAAGAACAAAACGTTAAGTCATTAAAGCGCTGATGAAGCCATGTTTGTACTTTTATACAGTTTTACTGCTAGTAATATAAGTACCTCCTCATCTCCCGTGGGTGTTGTAAAAGTCTACTAAGGGATTATAGGCAGTAGCGTCCTTCGAGTACATTAACAACTCAACTGCGATCGCCAACCCGTCTGCCAAGCGTGGCGATTATGGCAAAAACCCCCCAATTAACCCACAACACGCCCATATCGGTCGTTGTGGTGATCTTTGAGGGAGGCCTGTGTCCAGCAGTGGACTTCATTCGGCCGAAATGATGAAACAAAGTAGTTCAGTCGAATTCAGTAGAGTTCAGTCGATTTCAGTCGAGTTTAGTCGAGTTAAGTCGAGTTCAGTCGAGTTCAGTCGAGTTCAGTCGAGTTCAGTCGAGTTCAGTCGAGTTCAGTCGAGTTCAGTCGAGTTCAGTCGAGTTCAGTCGAGTTCAGTCGAGTTCAATCGAAAAAATAATATTGTCAAGCAAAACTAGGTGATCACACTAGTATGCAGACAATTTCAAAGGATTGCTCTCGATATGTATCTACTGGGTAATGTCAGTCCGCCCCTCAAGTGTCCTTGCAGAGCGGACCTCATTATGTCTTGATCATTATGTCTGGGGAGTTTTGTTACTTTATTTTCATTTTAAGGGTAATATCGTTATATTTATCCGTTTGTTAGAAAAATTGGTCGACTGCTCTAATTTTGCAAAAGTATGTATGTTTGTCAAAATATTAATAAAACATTTTAACAAAAAAAAAAAACTGACTTCAAAAACCCTACACGATATAAAAAACATTACAACCACTGAAAAGGAAAAAAAAACTTTATTTATGAAGTCGGGCGGGGTTTTTATATCGAGTAGGGTTTCTGAAGTCGGTTTTTTTTTGTTAAAAAGATTGATTTGTTTCTTTTTACTGTAAATAAATGTTAAAATTCCAACCTGGTATCAATATTTAACACTAAAAATAAGAATGGCTCAAATCGGTTCTCTGATCTGAGAGGCATCGAAACTATTAAGACATCATCTAGATAAGCGTAATCAAATTAACCTATTTATTGAAGGCTTCCGCACCAGTTAAAAAAATTGCTCAAATCCGTCTACAAATATCGGAGTAATCGGTGTACATACATAAAAAAAATACGCATCGAATTGAGAACCTCCTCCTTTTGGAAATCGGTTAAAAAGTATCAGACTAACTAGACAAGTGACGGCCTGATATGAACACCAGAATGGACCAGTTATAAAGGTCAGATCCCGGTTTCCTCGCAATATGTTCCTTCATAGTATAAGTCAGTGGTGGCCCCGATTAACTCATCTTCATCATTTCAGCTGAAAGGCTACTTTGGACGTTATTCAAGAATAAAAAGATCATCTGATCAGGTATACTTTTAAATTTTTTATTGATCCGGTGGAAATACGTCGTATAGTTTCTCCGCCCCAAAACAGGGCAGAGGAGCATGCCGGACTCCTACCGGCTAATACCACTGTGTGGTGTGGTCGTCTTCGGCACCGAAGGGAGGTCCAGGAACTCGAATAATCTCCACCTAGAGCCATCCATTGGTGCAACGCCTTTAGGCACATCTTGGAGGGGATAACCGTAAAGCTGTCACCCCCTCTAGCGGAGGGAAGGTGGCTGTAAATAAGCCATCCCCAGGCACCTATCGGGGGGACTGTAAAGGATTTCGAACTCTCGCTATGCGCTGCGCACACGACGGCACGTGACGATACGCACCCCGCCGTCTGGGGTCCCGACGCGTGGTCCAGCCCGGTCCACCCTGGGGGCTGGGGTCGCTCGGCATGAGCACGCAGATTCCCCAAATGCTGCCGTCGCGACTCCTAAGAATCAGTTATAGGCCTAGTGTTGCGGTCAGTTGCGTTACTTTCTTTATTTTATTGAACCCAATTACGAGATAAGCATGTCCTTTGCCTGGTGGTAAGCGTCATGCCTGCCCATGACAATTGTAATGCTACCCAGGACTGGTCCTACGGGGCACCACACTATACTCGTCACCTCGAGACATTTTTATTTAGTCTTATGCTCAGTCATGTTAATAGACATATACATCGACAGATTTTATGTATTCTACTAAATACTGGATATGGGTAAATGGTTTACAGAGTTTACTGTTATATTCCTAAATCAGGGAAAAGTGCAAAACAGCCTTAATGGTCGGCAACACATCAGCCATAGAGTCGCGGATCGTTATAGGCAGCCGTGATGGCTGATCCAACCCAGATGCTCGTTTGCCTTTACATATCATACAAAAATACTTGTCTCTATCTTTCTGGGGTCAAAACCTCTCCAATCTATGCTTGCCGCTACGGGGTGATATTCAAACCTGATTAACTATAGTCATAATAACTATTATTCGATCTGAGAATTACTCAGACCACTAAACTAATTCACCCGGTTTACGTATCAGACTTACAAGGTTTACAAGAGTAACAGATGGACTTGCGACAGCTAAAAAAATTAATTTATAATAAAAGTCGGCTGCTTCTAGTAGTATCTACCTTTAGCTTCGTATGTTTTCAAAGGATTGGTCTCGATTGTATCTTCTGGCTAATTTCTGTCGGGCCTTAGAAGTACTCTCATAGAGCGGACCTCATTGAGCCTTGATATGTCTTTGATGTTGAGAATTATTGTTTGCTTTTACCTTTATGAAATGTGTAGATAATAGGTAGATACATATGTACTCAGCCTCTCACATCATTTATTTATAGGTCCAATAAATAAATGATGTGAGAGGCAAACAAAGGATATACTCAAGAAATCACACATCACAACTACACTTTAGACATGTGTAGTCCCTGAATTAAAGGAAGCCACAGCGTGTACAATAACAGTTATAAACTAAACATAGCATAGCATATTGCCGTGTTGTGCCGGCCTTGACGTGTGGTACCGGCTTAGAATACCACCACTCCGTCTCCTCCCGTGGGTGTCGCAAAAGTCGACTAAGGGATTAGCCGGAGGATGGGCAGCAGCGTACTTCGAGTACATTAACAACTCAACTGTGATCGCCAACCCGTCTGCCAAGCGTGGCGATTATGGCAACACCCCCCAATGAGCTCACAACACACCCATATCGGTCGTTGTGGTGATCTTTGGGGGAGGCAGTGGACTTCATTCGGCCGAAGTGATGATGATGATGATGGTGAATGACAATGTGATCAATTTAAGTTTAAGCATAGAATGTCAAATTCAAGATCGATATATTCAGAGGTTTGCTTGTAATTTGTACAGAAGTCGATTTATGTGAAATTAAAATTCATTGTATAGTCTGTTTTAATTTATTCTTGAACTTGGATAAAGAATCGAAGATGTCTATCATGGGCTTTCGATAATGTATTATATCGCCTACAAATCCTGGCACAGCGGCATTATGACCAAGGTTAGTTTTTGGAAAAGGAATACCTAAAAAAGGATATGTGTTTTCTTGGATTACGAGAGGGAACTTTTATCTTTTTTGCAGTTCAGGAGTTCGCTGCTGTCTATTGTACTCTTAATAAATTTGTGAAGGAAGACGAAATCTATTATCTTCCTACGACTACCTAATGTTTGTATGTGATAACTAATATAGAACTAAATTCACCGCTTAACATAATGTGTAGAGAAATGAATTCATTCGTGAAGTCAGTACCAGATGCCGACATACACCACGATTCGATAAATTCATTTAGATCCAAAATCCTGAATTCCATGAAAATACTATAGAAAACTAACTTGATTTTATACTTTCTTGATCCATTAGTCTAGAATTGTTAAAAATGTAATACTCAATAGTTTCAATTTCAAGCTTAAGCTGCCTCACCCATCTGTTATTTTTTCTACTATATTATCTATGTTAGTCATTATGGCAAATGTTGGTTATCCCGTAATAGGCTAGTGTGTAGGCCTGTTACCATTTGTATATTAATTAAATAGTATATTGTATGCACGAGCTGTCGGAAACCTGAATAAATAAAATAAAAATATAACGTTTTAGTCTGTCTGTATAACTAGTGACTTGATTATCTCCACAGCACAGGTGACAGAGGAATCGCCTTTAAGACTCGTAACACTCTCTAAATTATATCCTCATATCGGCAACAGCACGTCCACTGCTGAACAAACGACTCCCCTATAGATTTCCACAGATGTGTCGTCATTTTGGGGAGAATTTGTCAGTACTTACCGCGCTATGGCAGGCGAGTTTGTGTGTGCAGTATGGCTACTGTTCCACAGGTGAAATGCAGCTGCCCATCCTTCTGGGGTGGAGGAGATGGAGTGTTATTTAATCCAGATACCACACGGATTTTAAAAGTGTCTGTTAAGACTCATTTACTGAACGATTACATTTTATTCTACTCGAGTTTAAATTTGCATTTACGGATTTTTATCCGCCGGTCCCAATATCCTATCTATTGGCAGTTTATCGTAGTTTTGGAATTCGTAAATATGTAAATTAGGAAATAAATATGGTTAAATGGTTTGGATTCTTGATGTATTTAAATTCAAAATGATTTAAGATCTCTATAATCTGAGGCCCAACCTGCTCTACGCAGTTTTCCGGTAAAAAAAATCTACAACATAAATTTATCATTATCACGTTTTCGTATTAAGAACAGTGACATAAAAACAGATAGTCTCACATTCAACAATGACTAATAAATCACGGCCCTCGTTTAGGCCAAATAAAGCAAGACAAAAAATCTAGTGATGCTGTTGTATCACCACCCCTTATTATACCGTGCGCTCTGATTGGCTGGCCCGTGGCGAGAGGCGTGTGCGCAGCCTCCTATACATTGGCCCTACAAAGATAACGAGCTAACCGACCTCTCCATGCCGCTAGCACCTACTATTTAAGTTTGTTGGTCGTCTTTGCATTCTACGTGCTGGAGTTACTTAAATTTGCCTGACGCACCGTGTAAACAGCAACTCGACTAACTACATTACTATACTGTTACTTGCTCGGCTTGCTTTGGTAGACACTATTCTTCTTTTATTGGTCTCCAGAGGAAATTTTACATGAATTTCCTTCGGCTCGGGAAAGGGCGAAGGGGTCTCCTACCGGCTAAAACCACTGGAGCGGTCATCTTCAGCACGCAAAGGGGCTCCAGGTCCTTGTAAGATCACACTAGAGCCGCCTCTAAGTCTTGCTGGGCGCTGTGCTGCGCACACGGCTACACGTGTCCACGTGCGCGCCACTGTCTTCCCGGGGGTCACGCATACTCCCCAATCTGCGCGCCCGCGACCCCCGAGGCCTCTCATCATGTACCTAATGATGGCAGGGGGCACAGACGTGTTGGACCTGGGCGCCGGGGCGATTGTTACCCCAGCGCCGTCTCGTCCTTCTCCGTGCGGGATCAGCCTTCTCCCGATCCCGTTCTGCAGTCTCCTTCTGGAGCATGACGCTCTCGCAGAAGGAGAGCGGTGGTATCTGTGGTATCAGAGAATTGCAATAAGAGATCGACCAACAGTACAGTTCAGCTTTATAAGTGACAGCAATAATTACACAAGAACTTTATCATCATCATATCAGCCAGAGGACGTCCACTGCTGAACAAACGCCTCCCCCATAGATTACTTGCCCTCGTCCTACGGCTCCCAGCGATCTTCACCAGGTCGTCTGTCCAGCTCGTTGGAGGTCGTCCCACGCTGCGTTTTCCGGTGCGCGGTTTCCACTCAAGAACCTTTCGCCCCAACGGCCATCAGTTCTACGAGCTATGTGCCCCGCCCGTTGCCACTTCAGTTTACTAATCTTTTCAGCTATGTCGGCAACTTTAGTTCTTCTACGGATCTTTTCATTTCTAATTCGATCTCGTAGAGAAATACCAAGCATAGCTCTCTCCATAGCTCGCTGAGTGACCTTCAGCTTTCTCATGAGGCCCTAAGCGAGTCTCTGTTCCATATATCATCACTGGTAACACACACTGTTTAAAGACTATCGTCGAGAATGTTTTACTAAACATTAATCCAATAATTTACTCGTGCCTACCAGTGACCGCACTCACACAAGCTTCAAATATATGTGTAAAATTAAACCCACACGCTCACACGCACGGCATGAAATATGTGTAATATTTGAACAAACAGACGGACGGCTCGCATCTGTTTCCCGGTGTTTGCGAAAGGTTTGCACGCAGTTTGTAGTTATGTATCGAGAATAGTTTGCAGCTCCAGCAAATAATTGTGACTTTTATGCCAAGTTGGGTGTTTAAGGTATTGTGTATTATAAAAACTATTGTCTCGGGATTAAGAATATAGCAATACTCCATCTCCTCCCGTGGATGTCGTAATAAGGGACTAACACTGGGACGATGCTGCCCATCCTTAAGGTTCTCCCCAAAATGACGACAGAATTGTGTAAATATACGGGGTAGGCCTTTGTTCAGCAGCCTGTTTGATTTTTTTGTTTAAAAAGACATTGTCGCACTCTAGGATTTCACCTGTGTCATGGGTGCGTTTACAAACAAAAATGCCACGCAGTAGACGTCCTTTGGCTCATATGATGATATTATTTAAGTAATAAGTTAATAATATAATAAGTAAGTAAGATAAGTTTACACAAGTAAAGTATTGAGCGTTTTGCATAGAGGAAACGACACCGATACACACAAGTGGCGAGCGTGGTGCGCCGAGTCAAGTCTGAGAGAACCGATGAGTACATTAACAACTCAACTGCGATCGCCAACCCGCCTGCCAAGCGTGGCGATTGTGGCAAAACCCCCCAATGAGCCCACAACATATCCATATCGATCGTTGTGGTGATGTGTCCAGCAGTGGACTTCATTCGGCCGGAATGATGACATTTTTAGTTTGGTATTGGCTGCACCATTTAGTGTGATAACCTAATCGCCACGTATAACTGAATTGATTAAGCTTCCTTGTAATTCATCATTTCGGCCGAATGAAGTCCACTGCTGGACACAGGCCTCCCCCAAAGATCACCACAACGACCGATATGGGTGTGTTGTGGGCTCATTGGGGGGTTTTGCCATAATCGCCACGCTTGGCAGACGGGTTGGCGATCGCAGTTGATTTGTTAATGTAATCGAAGGAAGCTGCTGCCCATCCTCCGGCTAATCCCATAGTCGACTTTTACGACACCCACGGGAGGAAATGGGGTGGTGGTATTCTGAACCGGCACCACACGGCTAACCGGCACCACACGGCCACATGCCAACGTCCATACTACGTTGAATACACCGGTTCTCGTCTTCCTTGTAATTAACATGATCTTAATCATAATTTGGCCCCAAGTCTTAGCTGGAGTACACAACACTCGTAACTCTGTCAGCGCTTCAACCCTTCACGTCAGTTTCAGAGACACTTCATCATTTGAAATATATTACAATGCCAACTTGAGTACTACTGGTAGTACTTAGATGTTATTCTGACATAGTCTTGTGTTTTGGGAGTTACAAGTTAGTATTCTGGTCTAGAACCCATAGAGGATGTTTATAAGGTTATATTACTCAATACTCAATACTTTATTGCATTCCATAATGTTTTACAAAGGTAGTTGTGGTATTAGTATAATAGATCATTATGGAGCCTGTCGGGCACAGCAAATTAGGAGAGAGGAAGAAGGCTAAGCAGCATTTGATAGATAAAAACGAATTTAAAAAAAAGAAATGACTGATTGACTGTGTATTATAAAAGTATAGAATTATAATAGATACATTTATGATAGATGATGGATGCATTTGTTTATATATGTATGTAGGGTTTAAAATTAAAACAATTTTCTGAATATATCATTACATTTTATAACTTTCAATTTCTGGACGAGAGAGAAAAATTGTATAGTTTGATAAAATAAAGAAGCTTTTAAATTTGTAGGGTAAAGCTTTATTGTGCAATTTAAAACCAAAAAAAGAACATCATCCATAAATGTTGTGAAACTTAATATCCATTTGCGACAACCATCATTACTTCGGCCGAATGAAGTCCACTGCTGGACACAGGCCTCCCCCAAAGATCACCACAACCACCGATATGGATATGTTGTGGACTTATTGGGGGGTTTTGCCATAATCGCCACGCTTGGCAGGTGGGTTGGCGATCGCAGTTGAGTTGTTAATGTACTCGAAGGACGCTGCAGCCCATCCTCCGGCTAATCCCTTAGTCGACTTTTACGACACCCATGGGAGGAGATGGGGTGGTGGCATTCTGAGTCGGCACCACACGGCAATCAATTAGTCATATAATGAAGAAAAAAACTCGCGTGATACCAGAAATGAAATTTCGGTAAAATGCAGGTTCGATACTTTAGGTAGCAACAGTCGATTTATTGTATCTTTCTTTATGGAACAAAGTCTTAAATACAACTTGGCACTCAGCAGCACAGCATTCCATGCTATGCCATGGACGTGGTTTAGTTACAAAAACCATCAAACACTCAACAAGTTCACCGCATACTCAAGTATGCGCCACACAAGCGCCGGTTCCGCGTGCAATGTGATGATGGGCATGGGAATGCTGTTCTTCAATGTGGCGTATGCTTTCAACAAGCTCTGGCACAACGGCGTATATAAGCTGTTTCACCTCGGTGTTCCTGACCAGCAGAAGCTCCGATACGATAACTCGTAGCCGCTAATTTGTAATTACCCCTTTCGGCGATCGAAGTAAACCCACTGAAAAACTTAGTCTAGGGAAAGGAACGGGAGACACCCTTTGAGCCTTTTTTTTTATATTGGAAAAGCCCGCCACACGTTCCCAACCACTGCAACTCCTGTAAGCCAGGATCTACAATGGCGACCACCGAAAAGAACACCGATCAGTGAAGCTCGGTGTGTCCCAGAGAAATGGATAACTGTCTTGGAACCCGCACCGAAATTAATCAGAAAAGAAAAAGCAGAAGTAGGAGCAGTAGCCTGTCTGACTCTACCGGCTTAGCCCCAAAGATCATCGGGACACACAAGCCCCACCACGACAACAACGTGGGAATCTCGGTGGGGAAGCCCAAATACCTAGGAGTGGTTCTTGACGGGATGGGAATTTGAGAAGGGTTTTAAGATGTGATCTGCAAGGTGCATACGATGGACGGGTGTAACAAAACGTTACTGTAGGTAAGATGGAGATGTCGGACTATGTACGATATTAAAAAGGAGGCACAATATTACGCCGTCAAAGAATACCACCAATGATTTAACGGCATGGTTGCCGCTGTGGCTAGGCGATTGACTTTCTGCGATACGGATCGTAGGTTCGATGCCAGCACGGAACAAATTTTGTTATAATATTACAGCTATTTGTTCCAGATCTGGGTGTTTGTGTTTTTTTCATGTCTGTAAACTGTACCCTGTACAGGTGAAATCCCAGTGCAGATAAAAAAAAAAGGAATGCATTTTTTATACCGAATTTGACAATGTAAGCGGTATTTATATAATATTAATTTATATAACTATAAATACGCCATAAAATATGGTATAAGATGTACATCAATTTGGTGAATCATATGGTGCCGGCTTTGCCGGGTGGTGCCTGCTCAGAATACCACCACCCCATCTCCCCCCGTGGATGTCGTACAAGTCGACTAAGGGATTAGCCGGAGGATGGACAGCAGCGTCCTTGGAAAACATTAACAACTCAACTGCGATCGCCAACCCGTCTGCCAAGCGTGGCGATTATGGCAAAACCACCTCCACGGGAGGAGATGGAGTGGGGGTATTCTGAGCCGGTACCACACAGCAAATAAGTATCTAGAATGAATGAAATAAACGCGATATATTTCCATAAGCTATTTAGATTCAATGACTACGAATCAAATTCCTTAGGGCTATTTAATTGTCCCGACTTTGCATGTTCGTTTGAATATCTTATATCTTTAAATGAGCAATTCTTGTATATATATATATAATTGGAATCTCGGAATCGGCTCCAACGATTTTCATAAAATTTAGTATATAGGGGGTTTCGGGGGCGATAAATCGATCTAGCTAGGAATCATTTTTAGAAAATGTCATTTTATAGGCGTTTGAGTAGTCTCAACTGAAAAATATGACTCTTCCTGACATCTATTGGCGAATAATAATACTATTTTTTGTGAGCAACTAATTGCTTTAACGACACAACAGCAGATGGCGTTGTTAAGTAACACGAAAATACCGAGCAAAGCTCGGTCATCCAGGTACTAGTAAGTAAATGAACGCGTTTACGACATCTACGGGAGAACATGTAGAGTAGAGGTACTATATTCTTAATCCGGACATCACACGCAATACGGTAACAGGTATTACTAAAATCCCATCTGTTATTAAACGTTACTCCAAAAATAGAAGCAATATCGTGTCCCAAACAGCTGATACCTCCCATAGCAACAGCGCCCACAAATCATGAATAGAATCATATTAAAAATAATAAACGCTACACATGCGCGTGCGCGGCGCGGTGTGCGACGCGGCTTATTTATAGATTGTTTCGTCATGATCATTTTCAGCTAGAATTTGTGGTTGGCGAGTCTGGAGTATGTTTCGACTACTGAATGCATGTAAAGTATGTCAGAAGTTATTGCCAGAAAGTAGAAGCAAGCAGAAGAAAGGTTTTGGTTTCCTTCTTCTCAGTAATTCTTTGTATTTAGTGGTCCACGTCGTCTCAGAGTTTTTCTAGCCACCCAAGGGCCTTAGACTTGGCTTAATGACTGCCATCTAATGACAACAAGGGAACGGACCTGCTAAATTCAAATACCCCTATGCGGTCACCCACCCATAGACTGACCGAACCGAGCGTTGCTTAACTTCACAAATCAATTACTGATCAGACAATGCTGGCTATGAGCGAAAGGCTCCTCATAAATGTTGATGAGCAATACCTATAGACAGTGCTTGACAAAGGAATCCATGATCTCATTGTGATGTCAGGACGAGAGATTTTTTCTGGCTGGCCTCCTGGCGAAATCCTTAAGTCAGTCCTTAAGGGCTTCAGGAACAGAGCCGCCAATTTGTACCACGCCTTAAGGCACATTTCGGAGGCGATGACTGTAAAACGGTCATCCCTTCTAGTAGAAGAAGGGGATAGTAAGGAGGCCGCTCCCCCAGGAACATTTATTTATTTATTAATGCTTAATGTACAAGTGTCCAAAGGCGGTCTTAATGCCGTGGGCATTTTCTACCAGACAACCTTTAGGTGATGCAGAGAACAACCAGGTAGACGCATCAGTAAAATATGAAAGACCGGTATAGATGTGAAGTCATGAAAACAAAAGTGTAATAATAATATATAGACTTACATAAACATTACACACATATATAAACACACACACGCACACACGCATATATATATATATATATATTTGTTAACTCAAATTATTTGTGAATAGTTACTATACCTTTGAGGTAAAAAAAATCTAGAAAAGGAATTTTTCATTACGAGATGATTAAAAATCTCTGTCAAGGTAGAGATTTTTCGATATTTCGGAAAAAATTTGTACTACTGTAAATCCGTAAGATTTTGCTGAACATATATTGTGGTTTTTTGGTAGGTATTGACCCAAGCTCTCACCCCCTGCAGTATGTCGTGCTATTTACTGGACATCCTGTATATATATACTACATTAACACGTACATACATATCTATAATAAGAATGTATAGGTATACAAGAATCAGAGCCGAGATAAATCTGCCGAAGTCTTGTCAAGAAGTAGTTTTCGCACTATTATTTTAAAGCAATGCCGATTATCAGCCATCCTGATTTCAAGGGGAGCGCATTCCAGAGTACAACAGATTAGATGAAGAAGGTAGAATGAATAAAGTAATAAGAACATCTTGGGGGGATTGTAAAGGATCCCCCAGAAACTGCTGCGCGCTATGCTGCACGTGGCCAGATGCGCGTCGTCGTCTTCACGAATGTCGCTTGGTGACTACGCAAATTCCCCAATATGCGCGCTTGAATCCCTCGAGGCCCACGCCATGTAACGCTGATGGGGACTCAGGCACCACGTCCTTCTTCTACGAGCAGGATCGACCCTCTCCCGAACTCGCTCTGCGGTCTCCTTCTGGTGAATGACGCTCTCACAGAAGGAGACCAGCACTCCAGTCCCCATGCTCTGCCAGCAAAGCCGACACTAATGCTAGTAGATAGATGGAACCGTATACCTTCTGAAATTCTGCCTATTAATGAGTGCCTGTGGTTTATATGAATAAAAACCGGACAAATGCGAGTTGAACTCGCGTGGAGAGGGTTCCGTACGATGAATATGTATCTAATATCTTTAGGTAATGTATCTTTAGATAAGGCGAACGAGTAGCACCAATATTCTTTCTTATCTGAAGAACAAACTTAACATCGTAGTTGAAAAACATGTTATCCCATACATTACAACTGCAAATATAAGTTAGTGTACGCACAATATTGAAAGATTTACCATGTTATTTTGATTTTGAACTTATTATATATGTTTAAATTTTTTTAAATATATAAAATAGTTATATTTGAGACCCTTAAAACAAGCCCTTCCATTTAATATGTACACGGTACAGTTTGCAAAACATTATTCAAAAAAATTGTATATTACCCCGCAAAAGTAATTCAAAAACCCCCATATTCAACATTAATATATTTACGTTACACGTCCGTTTTTACGTCACACAAATCCACATGTGTATCAAATATCAACTTAATCTGTCCATTAGATTCGGAGCAAATTGGTTGTGACATACGGACCGGACAGACAGACACACAAGTGATTCTATAAGGGGTCTGTCGTTTGTTCCTTCGCACGTTCGGAACCCTAAAAACGTTTGGTTTTGAAGACTAAATGATATGTGTACGGATTAAGGAACTGGGCAAGTCATAAAGCGGAATCCAACTTCGTTCTGAGCTTCGTTGACGGCACGGTTGGCACAGTAGCTAAGCAATTAAGAGTAACAACATATTTGGTCAAAAATGTCAAGTGTCACAGACTCAAAATAAAACAAACATGAAAAAATGAAAATAAATTTTGATAAATCGTCAATATTGGGTGTAAAGCCATAATATACACATTTTATTACAACCGTGAGTTTATTGTTATATCAAGATGCTGGGATGCAGTGAGAGGGCCTGATAAAGTTATATCAACGTATTGGAGAGTATTCGTCAAGAGAATTTTAACAAGAGGAAACAACTTGATACAATCGGATACCTACACGAAGAACAAGAAAATGGAAAAATTTCGCTTGGCACAGTCTATACAAGAGCAAAATTGGACTTCTGGGGTGGAAGGCTTGGTGACCTGAGATACAGGCTTCAGCCTAGTTCAGGCACCAGTCTCTCACAATAAATGTGTATAATACTATAACTTTATCATTATTGTGGTGAGAAATAAATAAATAAAATATTCGATCCACGACTTTGCGATAAATTGAAAGGTGTATTAGGGGGCCGAATGCAAATTCTTGACGCCTAAGATTTTTATTAAAATAGAAGATATATATATAATTTGCTTTGTGCGCTACATGTCGCGGGCCCGGTTCCCGCACGGAACAAACATTTGTATTATCTACATGCATGTGAGATTAAACTGAACTCACGATCCAGAAGAAATCCTAGTGTGTCCAAAGTTAAAAAATAGAGCTGGGATAAGTGCTAAGAGAAATATAATAAGTTCTAATATGAAAGCAGTGTTGTTTTCTGAAGTTATTACTGTCTGAGTGCTCGTGTAATTCAATATTTCGCTGAAGGGCACTCATACTTGACCTATTCCTAAAATATCTCTTCGTGACAACATCGACATAAAGCTTACTTTGTCGCCATTCAAACATAAATGAATTTGCCTTTTATATGTATTTATGCACGTATTATAGGGTGGCCATAAGTTCTTAACCTAAAAGCCGGACTCTTCGTAATTTTAAGATGCGTGTCACCAAGCATGTTATTGAAAATCTCTTATTAAAAAAAAAACAATTATGCTGCAGTTTCTTATTGCTAAAGTTGATTAAAACGATTAATATTAATGCTTTTATAAACAAATAGCCTGAGACACAGGCATCCGCCTATTTGGGACTAGTGTAAGTATATCATTCAAGCTTGTATTAGATCATCAAAGGATATCCACAGTCGAAAAAAGGCCTCACCCACAATTGTGATGTCATTTTGGGGGGAATTTGCCTGTACTCACCAACAAAGCTCTTTATTTTTGACATCTGGTCTATCAGCGTCACCATCGGCCGTGTTGTGACGGTCATGCAGCACAGCCTGCTATTTAACCAAATCGGGTTAGACTGTATGCGACCCTAGTATACTTTTTTAAGCACATGTGATGTGTGAAGAGGGTGATCTAAAAGCACGATGCACATGAAATTGTCAACATCCACATGACTGCGTGCAGCAATAGCTACAAGGAAATTGCGTGCAACAAAAAATGTAATTATCACTACGTTTAATGGATTAGTTATCGCAATGTGTTTTCTATTAGCACACAAGAGGATGTTCCTGACATTATCCTCTTGATGTCGGGACTATCCGAGTAAATTCCTGAAGTATGCCAATCCTTCTTTTTCTCAATTGAGGCCCACTTTATTGGCCTCATGTTTTATTTAGCGGCCTCGATCGAAGTGCTTAATTAGTGTACTATATCCTGGAATCTTATATTTTTAATGGCCTCTTTCCCTCACGGTGACCGTTTCCCCGTTTAGAATGAAAGACCTTCCCCGGCTCTTAATTAGAAGAACCTTGTAATTAATTAGCAATAAAATGCATAAACGAATGCCATCGGGCTTCAGCAATCACACTAGAGCCGCTTATTGGTGCCACGCCTTTTTTTTTTTTATTGATGTCCAGTGGAAATTCTACATGGAACTTCCTTCACCCCGGGGAAGGGCGAAGGGGTATGCCGGACTCCTACCGGCTAAAACCACTGAAGCGGTCATCTTCGGCACCGAAGGTAGGCTCCAGGTCCTCGTAAGATCACACTAGAGCCGCCCATTTGGTGCCACGCCTTTAGGCACATCACGGAGGGGTTGACTGTAAAGCGGTCACCCCCTCTAGCGGAGAGAAGGCGACTGTAAAAAGGTCGCCCCCTCAGGCACTTCTCGGGGAGGATTGTAAAGGATCCCCCCAAGCCTCGCTTTGCGCTGTGCTGCGCACACGGCGGCACGTGACCACGTGCGCGCCACCGTCTTCCCGGGGGTCGCTCGGTGTGAGCACGCAGACTCCCCAATCTGCGCACCCGCGACCCCCGAGGTTGAATTGACGGCAGGGGGCTCAGGCGTGTTGGACTTGGGAGCCGGGACGGTTGTTGCCCCGGCGCCAACACTACTGCCGGTAGAGAGAGATCTTGCCCGATCTGGTCGACCAGGATCCGCCGCTCGGCCGCCCACGCAGGGCACTCCTCGAGCGTGTGCTGTGCGGTATCCTGGTCGCTTCCACAATGGTGGCACTGTGCCGTAACCTCACGTCCTATTCTGTGCAGGTACGCACCGAAACAACCGTGACCGGTGAACACCTGCGTCAGACGGTAGGTAACGCGCTCGCTCCTTTTGAGCCAGGCTCCGAAGAGCGGCAGGATGGCCTCGACGACGCGCTTGGTCGCGAAATGCGACCGTAGGCGATGTCGCCACATCTCATCACGCATCCATCTCCGCCTGGATGTCGAAAGGCGGAAAGCGTGCCAGGAGAGTTGCCGCCTCGTAGGATACTGTCCTGTATCCCCGCGCGATCCGTATAGCCACTCTGCGCTGCAGACTGTGAAGTTTGTTTCTGCAGCGCTGGACGCCTGACAGCCGGGATGACCATACAGGCGCCCCGTAGAGGGCCACAGACCGCACGACGCCCCCGGAGAGACGGCGAACTTCCTCGCTCGGTCCCCCGAGATTGGGCAGCACCCGGTGTAATGCACCCACTACCCTCTCGACTCGGGGGACGAGGCGCGCGAAGTGCTCTTCGAAGCCCCAACGACTGTCCAGGGTGAGCCCCAGGTACTTCATGTACTGGCCCACCATGATTTGCGCGTCACCAACGCGTATCCACGAACTGGGTGGTTCTCTACTCCGCGGCAGTTTGTGGAACCATAGCGCCTCGGTTTTGTGGGGCGCTATCTGCAGACCCAGAGCGTGGATTTTGGCCACGACAATTGCCACCGCTTGCTCGGCAAGCCGGATGGTTCCCTCGAAGGACTCCCCGCTGGCCAACACAAGAGTGTCGTCAGCGTAACCGACCAAGCTGACGCCAGCGGGGAGAATGACACGCAGTACCGCGTCGTAGGTGAGGTTCCATAAAAAGGGGCCGAGAACCGACCCCTGCGGAACCCCGCACGTAATCTCCCACCGCTTTACGCTACCGTCCCTGCCCACGTAGCGAATGTGCCTATCACGCAGATAGGCCCCTATGATGCCCTGCAGGTAGGGGGGCATCGATGATGGACTAGCGCCCCCCTAATCGCGCCCCACGGGATGGAGTTGAAGGCGTTGACGATGTCTAGACTGACAGCCAACGCCACCCCACCCCGCTGGGACACTGCCTGTTCCGACAGCGAGCGGACGCGAAGAATCGCGTCGATTGTGGACCGCCGCTGCTGGAAGCCATACTGACTTTCGGCCAGGTCAGGACCCACTCGCGACAGGTGCTCAACGAGTCTTCGGGTAATTATTCTCTCGAATAGCTTCGAAGCCTCGTCGAGCAGGCAAATGGGACGATATGCAGAAGGAGACTCCGCAGGCCTTCCTTCTTTCCTCAACAGAACCAATCCGGCTTCCTTCCAGCTGGACGGGAATACGCTTCGACGGAGGCAGCTGGTGAACAGCCGCCTCATGCGGTCCCCAAGAGATTGCAGTGCATATACCCACGCACGGCCCGGAACGCCGTCCGGACCCGGTGCGGTGTTGCGACCCTTCAGGCGGCCAATGGCTCGGCCCAGCTCCCCGTCCGAAACCCCCAATTCCTCAGCCCAGTCCGAGGCAATCGGTGGTGGAGAGGGACCCGCATGGTCCCGGACCGCCGGAAAGAGCGTTGAAAGTACTCTCTCCAGCAAATCCGGGGCCATGGTTTCGGTCACCGGGGGGACCCAAGTATTGGTGCCACGCCTATAGGCAGTACTTGGAGGGGAAGACTGTAATGCGGTGACCCCCTTTAGTGGATGGAACGAACTGTAAAAAGGACACCCCCCGGTACAACTCGGGGGATTACAAGAGATTCGCCGGAGCCTCACTGTGTGCTATGCTGCGCTCACGATACTACGTGACCATCTACACACATCTTTCCGGAGTTCGCTCAGCATGAGCACGCAGATTCCCCAACCTCATCTTGAATCGCACCCACGACCCGCGAGGCCACCGCCTTATAGCGAGGATGGAAGCTCAGACGTGGACATGGACGCCGGGGCGGTTGTTACTGCGGTGCCCTCTACCCCATTTTGCCTGACAGTTTAGATGACCTTACAAGCACTTCGTGCCTCGGACCGCACGACCTCCCCTCGCAGCAGCCGGTGCAAGCCACCCACTTTCTCGATTTGGGGGACAAGCAGGAATACCTCGTAGTCTTGTGACTACGAGGTATTCCTGCTTCCTTGCATTAAGTGAATAAAAACAACAAACACCGCTAAAAATCACATCAAGCTACATTTTACTTTTTTTTACCTCGATAGTACATTTTATAATTAAAATTTATATTTTACAGCATCGCTGACTTATAGATTAACTCACTGACTGACTCTGTCACGCTGTAAGATGATTCATTCTATTACTTTTCACATGCGATTCAGGCGGCTTACAACTCATAATTATTCTAGATTCAAGAACAAACCTGTATTTTTACATTCCCATTCACAAAATACTGGGAGCCGACTTAATCACCTTCAAAACTTCAATGCACAGTGTAGAGTACCAATTAAATCTATACAAATAAATAAAATTGAAGTGTGTTTGTAATGTCAAAATAATAGCTTTTTACTCAATGCATATGAAAGTATATACGGTAAATATACCAAAAAAACATTTTTTTTGTCTGTCTGTCTGTTTGTTCCGGGTAATCTCCGAAATGGCTGGACCGATTTTGCTGGGACTTTCACTGACAGATAGCTGATGTTATAAGAAATAACTTAGGCTACTTTTATTTTAGAAAAATAATTAAGGTTCCGCGAAAAAAAACACCCTTGTAATCCAATATATATATTCTATGTCAAGTGTCTATGTCGAAGTAGTCTAAATTTCTTTTGAATTTAACGCGGGTGAAACTGCGGGTCCCAGCTAGTTAATGATAAAACAACATTTTTTAACTCATACCAGTAACAAAAATCCATCAGTCTGCAGCACACTATACAAAAACAGTTTACGCTGATCTCTCATCATACCGAAAGCCTATACAATGCGAGATCAGCTTATACTGGAATTGTATAGCTTGATATGTAGCGGCGTGTACAGCTTACGATACGGACTCATATACCGGAACAGGCAACTTGCGTTCAAAGTCCAAATGCAGTGTGTACGGGTAACATGCGGTCTTTAAAGCACAAACAGTTAGAAGCCATACTTTCAAAAGCTTCGGCTATTACCCACCCAGTTACGTTCTCTTTACATTTATGAGGTAGCCAACTTTGTAAGAAGAAATTTCCAATTATACGATACCTCACAAATGTGCGACATAAATAGAAAATGTTTACGTATAAAACCACACCGAAAATCAGTATTTAATATCAATGTCTTAGGCATGGCATATAAAATGTATAACAAATTAGCAATAAATAATATTCTAATAACCAGAATTGTCGACATAGCTGAAAGGATTAGTAAACTGAAGTGGCAATGGGCGGGGCAGATTGCTCGTAGAATTGATGGCCGTGGCACAAAGGTTCTCGAATGGAGACCATGCACCGGAAAACGCAGCGTGACCTCCAATGAGGTGGACAGAGGACCTGGTGAAGGTCGCTGGGAGTCATTGGATGAGAGCGGCGTGTGACCGTTCGTTGTGGAAATCTAAGGGGGAGGCCTTTGTTCAGCAGTGGACGTCCTGTGGCTGATATGATGAACCAAAATTGACGTATTCCCAAAAACCCAGCATTACTTTTATTCAATCTTCATCATCATCACCATCGTATCAGCTTTGGCTGCTACAAAGGCCTCTCCCACAGAATTTCAACAATTGTGTCATCATTTTGGGGGGAATTTGCCAGTACTCACCACGCATGGCAAGCGAGCTGTTCCAAAAAAGGGAGCTGTTGCTACGTTTAAAGTATCTTAGTCGCCTTTTACGACATCCACGGGAGAAGATGGACCGGTGCTATATTCTTAACCGGATACCAGACGGAAAATGTAATTACTGCGATGGCATAATTATTAAGCGTTTTGAGCCCAAATAAAATATCAAATTAATTATCACATATTAAATCGTATTGACGAATCTATCAATTTCCTTTTGTATTATTTCGCTAGTGTGCACTATGCCTAACGCCCACTGTGTCGTCGAATGACACAAACGACAGGATTAGGTGGTATCGCGCTGCGCCAGTGACGTGCCATGTGTAAGAATTGCCTCTTGTCACATCACTATTGACTTATAGCGAAAAATAAAGCGTTGAGCGAAATAATGATCGATCGAGTCGACCCGAACGTTATAATAATATAATGCTACCACTATATAATAAGGTAAGGTTCATCATCATTATCATAACAAACAAAGGACGACCACATAGATTCACAACTGAGTCGTCAGGTGAAATTGGTAGGATTTACAGTCGCCTTCCCCTCTAGTGGAGACTAGAGGGGATGACCGCTTTACAGTCATCCCCTCCGAGATGTGCCTAAAGGCGTGGCACCAATGCGTGGCTCTAGATGGAGATTATTCGAGTTCCTGGAGCCTCCCTTCGGTGCCGAAGATGACCACACCGGCTGACCAGTCCCATATGACGGCACCCGTTCACGAGCTTGACGCATGCATTGGCGTCGCTCAGGTCAACCATATTGCAGGGAACTTAACGCCCCAATACACGACGCCACCATCAGCAAGACATTTTAGTGAGCATGACAAACTCATACTGCCACGCAACAGGCAGTTATAATTCATCCGGCATACCCCTCCGCCCTTTCCCGGGGCGGAGGAAGTACATGATGTATTTCCACCGGATCAATAACAAAAAAAAAAAAAAAAGTACCAGTACTGCTGCAGGCGACCCCAACTTTGCTACCACTACTTAAAAAGGTAACGTTCATCATCATCGTCATCATATCAACCAAAGGATATCCACTGCTGAACAAAGGCATCTCCATCCATTTACACAATTGTGTCGTCATTTTGGTGAGAATTTTCCTTACCACTCTTGGCGTATGGCTGCTGTCCCACAGATAGGAACTGCTCGCTCCCTCTAGTTTAAAGTTCCTTAGTTGCCTTGATCTACGGGAGGGGAAGGTAGTGGACACCACAAGGAATAAAATAAGATAGAGATTTAAAGAGTTCTAACCTTAGGATATCGGTAGCTCTTCAGCTCAGGAGGTTTACTGATCAGTGTCTTCGTCAATCTCCACTGTATACAATAACAAAAGAAACTTCGATTATGAATCAAAGTGGTCCCTACCGATAGACCATAAAACGTCAAAGAAGATTATATTTATAGACAATTCAAAAACTTCAAAGCAGTGTTCCAAAGTTAAAAACAAAATTATGTAACAAATTACCAAGCTTCGCAACCCTATTCCAACGCTAATAGAGTTAACGTTAAATAACGTAACGATATTATTTAGTTAATATCGGGCGGTATTTTAACAGAGTCGATAACTGAGCTATGTTTATTAATAGCTACGTTTTAGGGTTACCAAATTGTGTTAGGATTTCTTCTAAATAGAATTGACGAGATTATAGAGATGAAGCAATTTACGGGGGATTGAGTGAGTAATGTATTGTTTATGCAACCATTAATGGTATATATTTAGTAGGTACTTCAATGATATTATATATTAAAAGAGGTAGATATGTTACATGCGCGCCAAAAGTAAGAACCAAAACTCCCCCAATTGTAGCACTTTGCAATCAGTTCGCCCAAAACAGAACATCGAGCACACGCTGTCATAATCTCTATTTTTTATTAAATAAGTGATAACAACGCCATCGTGCGTATATAGAAAATGTAGAAACTATCAAGCAAACATGAATAAATAACTAGGAATATCATACCACACGTGGGTAACAAATAAAATAAAATAATTGATTAAAATACGATTCATACATACATAAAGAATAATATTCTCGAAGAAAACCCAGGTCAAGCAAAGAAAAGAGACAACACTTATATTCTATCATAGGTGCGACAAAGACATCGAGTACACGTGTTGCCATTTTAGATAGCTATCTCTTTTATTCTCGTAGTTTTTGTGTCTTCTTTCTTACATCATAGGTAGATGTGCAGTTTTGTAGGTTTATACATACAGCGAGACTGAATTTTGCGCGCCATTTGATATGGATGTAACATATCTATGGTATAATATCATTGAGGCACTTCTATTGTTTGCGTGGCACTATTGGTCCGTCATACTGACTCAAATGTCTTGCTGCTGGCGGCGTTGTGTATCGGGTCGTTCGGTTCCCTACAATATGGTTGAGTTAGGCGATGCTGATGCATGCGTCATGCTCGTGAACGGGCGCAGTCTGTCGGGACTGGTCAACTGCAATGGCAAATGTGGTATTATATTATTATTGTAGTATGTTCCTTTTTTACGCATTAAACTAAATCTTTCTCAATATAATCATTTACCATCATAATTGGTAGAATTCAACATTGTAATGGCAATTATTTAAAACATAATTATATATTTTAAAAGAGTGTCTATGGAGTTTTTTGCCGGCTCTTCTTCATAAGACCAACCAATTGGAACCGTGCAATTTTAATTCTGACATTTTATAAGTGTTTGTTCCGGGTAATCTCCGAAACGGCTCAACCGATTTTGACGGGACTTTCACTGGCAGATAGCTGACTAAATATCCGATTTCTTTTAAATTAAACAGCAGGTCAAAACCACGGGAATAGCTAGTTTGAAATAAAAAAAATTACTATTTGAGTATTGTTACTAAAAAGTTTATGTGTTTGGATGTTTTTCTATCAATCAAGCTGAAATGGCTGAACGGTTTCCAGTAAAATTTGCACATTTTTGTCGAACTACAACAATGAGTGAACGGTGGTTCAAAACGAACGCATTCCTTGTATTTTAATTTAATCCTCCTTTCTTTATATTTATATACTCTTTATTCATTATAATAAAACAATTTTAAACGGATTAGATCGCGTATATTATAGATTTTTGTTTTTCCTGACGTTTCAAATACTTTGCAGGATTCGTGGTCGCAGGATGACTAAGGTGACAGGTGTCGTTACAGATTTGAAATAGTTATTTTATTTTATGTACCGTATATTTTTTTATTTATATATATTAGGGTGACACCCTTATTAAAATTGACACTAACGTTACGTTTTGTCACTAAGTCAGTAGAATACAGTCGTTATAGATGATATCATAGAGGAGGGCATGGGACTTATTGCGTTAATCAATTCTCTTATGGGTTTGAATTAGTTCATATTGTCCGTTTTTCAGTGTCAAATATTTATACACCATCCACAGTATCAGTCAAAAGACGTCCACTGCTGAACAAAAGCCTCCATAAACGATTGGTAACATATCGTGTGTCGTCATTTTGGGGGAATTTCCCAGTAATCACCACGCTTGGCAGGCAGGTTGTTGGGCGCAGAATGGCTGCTGTTTCATAGAAGGGACACTGCTGCGATCTTTCTGGTTCAGAGTCCCATAGTCACCTTTTACGACATCCACGGAAGGAGATGGAGTGGTGCTATATTCCTAATCTGGACACCACACGGAGACAGAAACAGAGAGACTTTATGCCCTGTAAGCTATCAGAAAAAAATATACGATGATTTTACGAAATATTTTGATTAACAACTTTTGTAAAAAATTGAAAACATCCTCCAATAACAAATTCGTCAAACGCTTCGGTAACTTTATGTGAACAGAAAAAAGTCCTGTTTTTACTTTTGAAATAAGTCGCTATTTATAACGATTGTAGTGGCCCTTGAGTTTTTTAAGACAGGAAAAGGCCACGGACCCGGTATATAGGTTTGCTTTGTTGTGTATATGAATCAGAATCCAAATTAAGCTTATAATAATGGTAGCTACTGAACATGAGTGCTATAACAAGTGATCTGTGAGGCTATGTTCTCGACGCCAGCGAAGAATGCGGCTACTTAACTCTGTCACCGCAGTGATAATCTACATACAAGCGAACTCATTATGAAGTAATTTTTATTCCTTTAATACAAGGTAACAGTTTTAAATGCACCTTTAAAAAAAATGTGTATTGTGAGTTCATACGCGGTAGAAGTGGAAGTTTGTATTTTGGTTAATTTGTAAGAGAATGATATGAATACACTATAGAGGTGGTAAACAGAGAGAGCGAGATAGCAATTGATCGACACTTGGAAATAGGCAAAAATATAGTTAAACGTGTTTTATTTCAATCTCTCATTGCCTAAACCCTGTAAATACACGCATAGTTGTCTCTCTTTCGTTACACATTTTCGTTTCATAAAATCCAATGCACACCGTCTTCACTTCCGTCCCAAAAGAAGTTTCACTTCAAAACTACGGCAACTTTAAATTTGAAATTTATTACCTACAGTATTATATTTCGAAGCCTAGATGTGTTATCTATAATATTGACAATTATTTTCATGAAAATAAGACTAATTCAAAGGACAGCAAAGTCTTACATACTTAAACAAACTTGGCGAACTACACGAATGGACACAATGACAAGCACGCGACAATATGACACCGGCCGAATACTGAAACGCCACTCAATATTTAACACCCGCTAAACTATTTGAGAAGCCCGTTTTTTGGTAGTATGGCGGGCGTCTCGAAAAGTTGGTATAAATATTCAGGGGCCGTTCAATATTCGGCTGTTAGACTATCAAAATACCCTACGGTGCCGAAGATGATCACTCCGGTGGTTTTAGCCGGTAGGAGTCCGGCATGCCCCTTCGCCTTTTCCCGGGGCGAAGGAAGTACATGAGGTATTTCCACCGGATCAATAAAAAAAAAAAAAAAGACCATCAAAATACAAAAAGAGTTACTTCCTGACGTCCTCCCTCTCGCTCAAATTTAAGGAAGTATGGGTAAGAGCGAGATGTAAAGACGATACCCGATGCATCCAGCGGCGGCATTGGAAGTTATCATCCAAGTAAACAATTAACAAACTTAACTTAGTCGGCCTTATCAGTGAGTATTGACAGTGTTAGTTTATGCAAATATCTGACAACTTTCGCGTGCGCTGACTTTTCGTTATGATATCATTCAATACACGGAAATGGTGAGAACTTTGGCTCGATGATTTTGTGTTTCTGGTGTATAGACCATTTAATTATACGGTACGGTATATGGGTCGGGGGTCGCGGGTGCGCAGATTGGGCAGAACAGTCTGTGTGGTCACGTGGTCTAGTGCCGCCGTGTGCGTAGCACAGCGCACAGCGAGACTTGGGGGAATACAATCCTCCCTGAGAAGTGCCTGGAGGGCGACCTTTTGAAAGCCGCCTGCCCTGCGCTAGAGGGGGTGACCGCTTTACAGTCATCCCCTCCGAGATGTGCCTAAAGGCCACCAATGGGCGGCTCTACTGTGATCTTATGAGGACCTGGAGCCCCCTTTCGGTGCCGAAGACAACCGCTCCAGTGGTTTTAACCCTTTGGTTTCGCCCCTTATATTGAACAGAGATGTGGTCACTCACAATGGGCCTCATAAGAAAGCTCAAGGTCACTCAGCGAGCTATGGAGAGAGTTATGCTTGGTATTTCTCTACGAGATCGAATCAGAAATGAGGAGATCCATACAAGAGCTAATGTTGCCGGCATAGCTGAAAGGATTAGTAAACTGAAGTGGCAATGGGCGGGGCACATAGCTCGTAGAACTGATGGCCGTTGGGGCAAAAAGTTCTCGAATGGAGACCGTGCACCGGAAAACGCATCGTGGGACGACCTCCAACGAGGTGGACAGACGACCTGGTAAAGGTCACTGGAAGTCGTTGGATGAGGGCGGCATGTAAAAATCTAAGGGGAGGCCTTTGTTCAGCAGTGGACGTCCTGTAGCTGATATGATGAAATACTTAGTAATTCGATTAGAATTCTACATGCAGTTAGATTAGCCGGTGAGATCCATGTGAATTGGAACACTAATTAAACTCTCTTGGTGTACGATGACCATATGGCATACCAGACGTAGGTTCTGCCTTAAAGATGAAGTATCCAGTCCTTTGCCATAGGTTTCTGCATCCGCTCTCGTGTGATCTTACAAGGACTCGGAGCCCCCTTCAGTGCCGAAGACGACCGCTCTAGTGGTTTTTTCCGGTAGGTAGGCATACTCCTTCCCGTGGGACGCTTTGGGGGATCCTTTACAATCCCCCTGGGGGGGTGACCGCTTTACAGTCACCCTCTCCGAGATGTGCCAATAGGCGTGGCACTAGTGGGCGGCTCTAGTGTGATCATACGAGGACCTGGAGCCTCCCTTACGTGCCGAAGATGACCGCTCCAGTGGTTTTAGCCGGTAGGAGTCCGGCATACCCCTTCGCCCTTCCCCGGGGCGAAGGAAGTTCATGATGAATTTCCACTGGGCACCAATAAAAAAAAAAAGGCATACTCCTTCGCCGTTCCCCGGAGCGAAGGAAGTTCATGTAGAATTCCCACTGGACAACAATAAAAAAAGGTTTTTGCATTAACATTTTGTGGCCGATCTTCGTAGGGGAAGAGTTTTGTACGATCAACGGTTCGTAATGGGGATTTAAAAAACATGGCAATTACAGCTGTAGTAATATCGCTTTTTTCAGGCTAATTGGTGGTAACAATGTTTTGTTATTAGCACAACGCTACCGCCCTTACCCTTTTTTGTCGTGGGAAAATGCTTGTGGATTTCCCCCGCCTTGGGAAGGGTGGAGGGGCATGTCGGCTTACTGACTAAAACCCCACGATGTCCATCCACTTACCTCTGGCTAGGGGTGAGGTGTTCGCCTTTCAGCATTAGATTGAACCCCCTGTGTAACCCGGCCGGCCGCGCATACCTTTAGAGAGGCGCCCACAGAACACACGTCTGTAGGCCGCCCATGATCAGGTAATCGCTTAAGCGACTCGCATGTTAATTTGCTCTCCAATACGACAAATTTTTGTTATCTATTCACCCGGGGACAGCGCCTTTCCACCAGCCACCACTTTCCTGTCGATCTCATAAACCAAATACCGTGATAGTAAACTAATGAAATACCTATAAACGCCATTATTTTCTCCAAAATACGTATTTGTGAGCTCCCAAAACAATTTAAAGTGAAATTAATCGCCTCCCTAAGGATACTGGGATTTGATGCCGAGGGGACACGCGACTACTTTGAAACACGACCCATGAGGTATTTGGAATGTTTGAAAAATGTTTATTAGTAATATTCACGCTTGGTATCGCTTTGGGGTCAGTTGATATTTATGTGCTGTTTAGATATTGACAGGCCAATTATTTTAATATACTTACGATACAAATGGTATTTACTGATGATAGATTTCTTATTGTTTTCCAGCTAGGTATCCTTTACAATCCCCCCCAGAAGTGCCTGGGGGCGGCCTTTTTACAGTCATTTCTCTTCGCTGGAGGGGGTAACCACCTTACAGTCATCCCACCAATGGGCACCAATGGCCGGCTATAGTGTGATTGTACGAGGATTTGAAGCTTCCCTTCGGTGCCGAAAATGATCAGCCGGTGGTTTAATCCGATAGGAGTCCGGCATCCTCCTCCGCCTTTCCCCGGGACGGAGGATGTATATGATCTATTTCAACCTGGTTAAATAAAAAAGGTGCGCCAATTTTTTCCAAGTACTTGATGTATGGTGGAAGAAACTTGTTCGTTTAGAAAAAACCAAGGGTTCCAGTGGCCTTTCACGCAATATATTTTAGAGGGTTTACATCATACGGAATTGGGGGTTGTCCACGTGTGCGATCATACGCTGACATAGGCCATTGAAGGCCGAATGCACATAACGTAAATTCTCACCTTATCTCTAAGAGACAATCTTACTGCTTGCATTGAGATGACAGTGGTGACGATCGAACGAATAAGTGACGCGGACGTAACCACTTGTAACGTAATGTGCTCTGGTAAGGACAAATCATCATCATCAGCATTAATTTACCCGAAAGACGTCCACTGGACATAAGCCTCCTCAAAGATCGCCACAACCACCTGTCTGATTTTGTGTTGTGTGTGGTTTAGCCATAATCGCCACGCTTGGCAGGTGGGTTGGCGTTCGTAGATGAATTATTAATGTACGCTGCTGCCCGTCATCTAATCCCAGTACTAACTTTTTTTAAAGATGCCCCACTTAAAAATTTCCCCTATATCGTGGGTACAGTTTCCAGACATATCTCACATGCACATACAGCCAGTGTAGTGGTCACTGTATCTGTAGGGCATACAATTAATTTGTTACGCAGCCCGTAGTAGAGGATCCAAATCGCGAAACTGCGATAACCTTCTCTAAAACACGAAGACTGTAAGTTATACAATCCACAAATCGATGTATTGTTTTGATTTTTATAACTCAGTTTTAACCTAAATTACCAGCACACGAACTGTAAAGTGAAATTATGCTATAATATTTAGTAAGCGTAGCTTCCCCCGCGGGACTACGCGTCAAATAAAACTAGGTAGTAGGGAGTAAAATTACCGTCCGATGTTAGTTATCGGTACAAATTATTTTATCGTGTGGTTTCATTTGGATTTCTCATATTTTTGTTCACCCTTGATAGCTTTAAAGCAGCCAGCCCCCTAGCTGCAATCCGCCGGTGGCAAATCGCCTGAAATTGAAGGGTAATTTTTGCACACTTCAGAGATCTTCGCCTGTTTCATCACTGCGGAGACTACCTGGAGGACACGGCGCAGGAGATAGGAGACGGCCATACGTTGAAAGAGTGCCCAGCTTGGGCAACGCAGCGCCGTGATCTCGTCATGGTGGTTGAAGGACCTCTCGCTTCCGGCCGTGGTTCAGTCCATCGTCTGGGTCGAGAACGCGTGGGATGCAGTCGCCACCTTTTGCGAGGACGTGATGCAAGCAAAGGAGGCGGCAGGGCGGGGACGGGAGGAAACCACCTCTGAAAATGCCACAGAAAACGTGCCGGGCGCCGGAGGAGGGCGCTGTACGATCTCCGGCCACCGTGAGGATGATGCGGGTGAAGAACTAGGGGCGGTCCGTCACCCGAACTGAAACAGACTTTAGATGGCGGCGCGTATGTTCCGCGCGCGCCTCTCTGAAGGATAGGTCCAGCAAGGTCGCACAGAGAAGGGGCCCGTCAAATAGTGACGGGCGTATACCTGCCGGGGCGTGGCCTAATGCAGACAAAGAGTACACCTCACCCCCGGCTTGAGGTTAGAAGAAGGACACCGTGGGGTTTTAGTAATTTTGAGTCCGGCATGCCCCTTCCCAAGCGGAGGAAGTCCATGAGGATCTTCAGACGATACAAAAGGAGGGTTGGTGTCAGGCAGATGGCCGACTGTAAAGCCCTTTTGCTATAAATTGAAGTAACTTAGAACTAGGGCAGGAAGAAGAAGATATCATATTATATTCCTTGGATGTGATAAAAGGCGACAAAAGCATCGACGGGATGCAACCTCTTCCTGTCAAGTAGCATTTCGGCCGAATGAAGTCCACTGCTGGACACAGGCGTCCCCCAAAGATCTCTACAGCGATAGATATGAGTGTGTTGTGAGCTCACTCGGGGGTTTTGCCATAATCGCCACGCTTGGCAGACGGGTTGGCGATCGCATTTGAGTTGTTAATGTACTCGAAGGTCGCTGCTGCCCATCCTCCGGCTAATCCCATAGTCGCCCTTTACAACACCCACGGGATGAGATGGGGTGGTGGTATTCTTATCCGGCACCACACGAAACGTCAAGTAGACAGTTCTGTACATATTTATATTGATTTTTTTAATCTAAATGAAAGTGTTGTTTTTTTCTGCTGTCCTGTCCTTAGTCACCCTTTACGTTATTCTTGGGAAGACATGGAGTGGTGCTATATTTTTAATCCGAACACTACACGGACAAATATGACTTATTACGTATTCAAACTTTACAAGCTTAACTTAAAACAAGATACATCCCCAATACTTCATCCATTTTTTCAAACAACATATTCACAGAGACAATAACACGATAATATTATGTGGACGAGAAACAAAAATATCGCTCGTGACATAGCAACCGCTCTGTGGATCATACAGTACGTGTGATGTTACCAACAGTTGACACAAAAATGTACCTTTTTTGCAGTACAATACGGAGCATTTCGATCAATCAATTCTGTTTGGGTGTTTGTGCATGTGAGATTTATGTCAGTAAACTGTACCATGAGAAATCCTAGTATATTTTGTTAAATAGGAAAAAGTTGATAGTTGGATACAGTCATTAAGGTTTTATAGCTAAAATATATATCGCAGTATACCACTACTGCTAAGGTTTGGTTAAGGTAAGTTTGTTTTGGTTAAAGTGGTAAGATTTCACACAAATGATAAGGATAAAAAAGTAGAACATTTGCAAATTATTATGCAAATATTCTACTTTTTTATTATGAAATTTAAAAAAATCTATGCAGACTTGTTATCTATGGAAATATTAAGCCTCACATAAAGTTCTATGGAAGATCAAAGTCTAAGTATTGCGGCTTGGGAGAGTCTTGGACTGAAATTACTGGCTAAGTAAACTGATTAGTGAAGATCGATGTTTATATTATATTATTTCTTTATTGTTGATAGTCGCCAATCTTGTGTTACAGTTGCTCAAGCCGTCCAAAGTCCTTCGACTTGGCTTAACGACTGCCATCTAATGAAAACAACCACCAACCACCAAAGATTTTAGATATTTTAGATCCTGGGTAAGCCACAGGAGGAGGTGGCTTACATGAGTTGCCCTTTGTCCCAAATACAGTACAAAAATATATTTTCTTTGCCGTTACTAAATGTTTTCGTAGTAAATCGGTCTCTTTGTAAAAGGCGACTGAGGGACTATAGACTAGAGAGATGAGCAGCAGCGTCCTTTCTATAGAACAGTAGCTCTATCGCGCTCACCAACTTGCTTGCCAAGCGTGGGGAGTACTGTCAAATTTCCCCCAAAATGACGAAACAGTTGCAGAAATCTATGGAGAGGCCCTTATTCAGCAGCGCACGTCCTTTGGCTGATAAAATAATAATAAGGTCTTCTCCACTTAAATTGATATCTTCATTATCATCATATCAGCTACAGGACGTCCACTGCGGAACAAAAGGGTCCCCCTTAGATTTCCACAACAAGCGGTTACATGCCACCCTCATCCAATGACTCCCAGCGTCCTCAACCAGGTCGTCTGTCCACCTCGTTGGATGTCATCCCACGCTACGTTTTCCGGTGCGCGGTCTCCACTCGAGAACATTTGTGCCCCAACGGCCATCAGTTCCACGAGCTATGTGCCCTGCCCGTTGCCAGATCAGTTTACTAATCCTTGAGCTATGTCGGCAACTTTAGTTCTTCTACGGATCTCCTCATTTCTGATTCAATAGATTTCTGATCAATTGATATCGTAATAATAAGCAATTCCTCTTAAAAACGTACAAATATCTACGGTTTTCTTATTCCTAGTAACCCTCCACACATTCGCGTCGCCCTCGAGGCGTTGTCACTCATCGCTTGCTTTATTACCGCCATAAAAAACTTAGGTTATGTTCGTCGGTCGTCAGAGGACTAACGAAAATTATTTATTGACGTACTTCTAGTTTTGGCTCGGAAAAGTACGGTTATTGTGCTGTGTGATGGAGATTTGAGGATTTTTATCAGTACAGTCTGGGTAATTCCTGAAGTCTTAAAGGAACACTAGCAATATGGGGTTGTAGGGAACTAAATCTTCATCAGTTCAGTCCACAGCCCGTAACGTACACTGCTGACCATGAGCCTCCCTATGATCACTATACTAAAAAACACATGCTTTTGATTCTTGTAGCAACTACGTAAGTGTCGATTATTTAAGAATTTACTGGATATCTGTTTGTAATATTTTAATAATTGTATAAAGTAAAATTGGTGCCGGCTACGAATAGCACCAACCCATCTCATCCCGTGGGTGTCGTAAAAGCCGACTAAGGGATTAGACGGAGGATGGGCAGCAGCGTCCTTCGAATACATTAACAACTCAACTGCGATCGCCAACCCGTCAGCCAAGCGTGGCGATTATGGCAAAACCCCCCAATGAGCACACAATACACCGATATCGTGTGGTGATCTTTGAGGGAGGCCTATGTCCAGCAGTGGACTTTATTGGGCTGAAATGATGATAGAGTAACAAAAAACATTCAATGGTTCTATATTCATTTATTGATGTTATAATTATTGATAAATATTTTATATTAAGTGATGTTTTAATCTTTGGTAATTTAATTGTAACCCATATTTTGCATAGCAATTATAATATGTGGAAATTTCTGGACATCTATAAAACTGTCATAACCCATATTTTATGCAAATTAATATCTTTATCTTTTATAATGAGCAGTCATAGGAGTTATTGTAATAATCACCACGGTTGGCAGTCGGATTGGTGATCGCAGTAACATCATTGCCACACGGAATGATGCTGCTGCCCATCCTTTTGATATCAACCTTTAGTCACCTTCTACGATACCCATGAGTTGAGAGGGTTCGTCTATTCTTTACCGGGAACCACATGGACCATGTAGCCCTGGGATGGAGAAGCAGATTTCTAAGAAGGGCATAAAGAACAATTGCAACATATTGGCGGGACAATAGGATTTATGACAAAAAGTAACAAAGTAACCTATACATAATATTTTTCCACAGTAAGTTTTTAATTTTTTATTTTATGCGGAAGCTTATATGACCTTAGATAAAATAACCGGTCAAGTGCGAGTTGAACTCGCGTGGAGAGGGTTCCGAAATTGCTGAATATATTGTCTACTAGCTGCGACCCGTGGTTTCACCCGCGTTTAATTTAAAAGAAATTTAGAGTACTTCGACATAGATACTTGACATAGAGTATATATGTTGGATTTCAAGGGTTTTATTGTTTTCGCGCGGAAACCTAATTATTTTTCTAAAATAAAAGTAGCCTATTTATTCCTTATAACGTCAGCTATCTGCCAGTGAAAGTCCCGTCAAAATCGGTCCAGCTGTTTCGGAGATTACCCGGCACAAACAGACAGACAGACAGACAGACAGACAGACAGACAGACCGACAGACAGACAGACAAAAATGTAAAAATAGATTTTTTGTTATAGGTACCGTATATACTTTCATATGCATTTAGTAAAAAGCTATTATTTTGACATTACAAACAGACACTTCAATTTTATTTATTTGTATAGATTGTTGAATTCTGTCTTATACTAATAATTTATCCCAAGAACAAAATTGACATGTTGTTGTTGTTGCTGTAAACATTACAACTGCAAACGTAAGTTTGTACGCACAATATTGAAAGATTTACCATGCTATTTTAAGACTTGGACTTCTTATAGGTTTTCCTGTAATGTATAAGTAAAGAGCTATTTTAGAAATTATTTTCATAATTTTGGGCTCGGTAATTTCGGAGATAACGGGAGGGGGGGGGGGGAATGGTCAATCACCTATTCTCTTAAATAACTATAAAAAGTTTTATTTTAAAATTAAAAAATTAAAGATATTGAAGACCTTCACAACAAGCCCTTTCATTTAATATGTTCCATGGTGCAGTTTGCAAAACTCTATTCTTAAATTTTCGATATTACTCCCCAAAAGTGACCCCCACATTCAAAATATATATATATATTTACGTTACACGTTCGTATTTGGGTCACAGCAATCCATATATGAACTAAATTTCAACTTAATCGGTCCAGTAGATTCGGAAAAAATTGGCTGTGACAGACGGACTGAACAAAGGCCTCCCCCTTAGATTTCCACAACGAGTGGTTACATGCCGCCCTCATCCAACGACTCCCAGCGACCTTCACCAGGTCGTCTGTCCACCTCGTTGCAGGGCGTTCCAAACTGCGTGTTCGCCCCAACGGCCATCAATTCTACGAGAAATGTGCCTCAAAATGAAAGTCTTTAACCAATCAATCGATCAATCAATTCATTTATTTATACCAGAGACGGCACGGTTGGTGCAGTGGCTGATACTGCTGCTACTGCCGCTGCCGCTGCTGCTGCGCTCCGGTCACGGGTTCGATTCCCGCACGGAACAAATATTTGTATGATCTGCAGATAGTTTGTCTGGGTGTATTATGTGTAAAATTTGTGTTTGTAAACGCACCCACGACACAGTAGAAATCCTACTGAATCCTAAGAAGGTTGAGAGTTGTAGTATACATACATACATACCTAAGTCCAGCTGTGGGCTGAGAAAGAGTTGAAGCCACATTTCTTATACTTCCCTAATTTGCATATTGTATATTATTGCGTAAATAATTACAAAGTTAGTTAAAATTAATGATCACATGAAGACATTGACCATCCTTCTAATAAAACAAAAAATGCAGGTGTACTCTCCCTAAGAAAGAGACAGCAATATCCTCCGTTTCACCTTTGCACCTGACGTATTGAGTCGTAACAGGTGGCGGGGACCGTTAAACTGACGACATAGAATAAAATAATACCAGACTTGTCTTTAGTAGACTACAAGCTTTAAGATATGAAATGTATCAACATTTTTTAGGCTGTTTATGTACGGATGAGAGCAGATGTTAGGCGCGTGCGCTGATGTGTAAACGTTTTATAAAAAATATTAGGGTTTTTTAAGGTTTGTCTTGTGGGTGTTTGGAATGGCCAGAATAGTTTGATACGCCGTTATAATAAATATTACTTTTCTAAGCAAATGTGCAAGCTATTGATCATAATCTGGTACAACATTGATAACTTGTAATATTTTGGCGTTTATGTGTTAGCTCTTCTAAGCTGTCACCTTGACGACACGATTGATGACGCGATCGGCTTACTGTGCTACGTGATGCGGGTTCGATTCCTGTTCGCAACAAATATTTGTATGCTGGCACTCTACTGTAGCCCTAGCACGAACAACTTGCGAGAAAGTATACGTATCGAAATATTAGAGCATTTTTCTTCAAATTTAGCGACAATTACAATTCGTATCATATATAGGAATGAAGAGCTGCCTATCTCATCTCGTGGGTGTCGTAAAAGGTGACTCTGGGATTAACCGGAGGATGGGCAGCAGCATCCATCGAGTATAGTAATAACTCAACTGCGATCGCCAACCGGCCTGCCAAGCGTGGTGATTATGGCAAAACTCCCCGATGGGCACACAACACACCCAGACCGATCTTTGTGGTGATCTTTGGGGGAGGCTTGTGTCCAACAGTGGACTTTACTCGGCTGAAATGATGATGATGACGATAGGAATGAATAAAGTCTTCAGTGTGAATGAAAAATATGTGCGATTCAAGTATTTTCAATTCAAAATTCACTCACAATAACGTTAGGACGGTGCCCTTAGTTCAAATACCACTATGCGATCGCCGTGTGAAGGGGTATGCCGGACTCCTACCGGCTAATACCACTGGAGCGGTCATCTTCGGCACCGAAGGGGGGCTCCGGGTCCTTGTAAGAACACACTAGAGCCGCCCATTGGTGCCACGCCTTTAGGCACACCACGGAGGGGATGACTGTAAAGCGGTCACCTCCTCTAGCGGAGGGAAGGCGACTGTAAAAAGGTCGCTCCCCCCAGGCACTTCTCGGGGAGGATTGTAAAGGATCCCCCCGCGCCTCGCTGTGCGCTGTGCTGCGCCCACGGCGGCACGTAACCACGTGCGCGCCACCGTCTTCCCGGGGGTCGCTCGGTGTGATCACGCAGACTCCCCAATCCACGCACACCTGATCCCCGAGAACCACTATCTGCCTACGCATAGTTCTAGAGTACTTCGGACACGTAGCTCCAAGATAGGTGACCACTTAGAATAATCATCGCCACTAGCACAGTTAAACAAATAACAGAACCAGGCGGCAGTCCAATATGTTGGTCTAATGATCAGGACACACTCTGATGAGACCTGCACCTTACTTTCCATTACGGGTCACATCACTGTCCAAGTCGCAGGTCATCGAAACAGTTGTCAAGAAATCATCAACGAAAATGTCATCCTTGAAGAACGACCCCAGCGTTGAAAAATACGACTTTAGATCTTAATACTATATCTACTACGCCGAACGTCAAGTGTCAATTTTATTTTTATTTATTTATAATATATGTACACACAGGGTGAATTGGTTAGGTTACAATGTAATGACCTTTGAATACAAAGGTGCTGCTTATTTCAAAAATAAAGGAGAAGAGATAATGCTCTTTAACGAGTATAGGCAGATATAGTTTTCAAATCGCGAATGTTATAGGAAGTGAAGTTTATTTAGAAGAACCTAAAACATGTTTGAATTATTTTTTCCGTCAAATAAGTTTCACTGAGCCCCCCTTCGGTGCCGAAGATGACCGTTCCAGTGGTTTTAGCCGGTAGGTGGCCGGCATACCCCTTCGCCCTTCCCCGGGCCGAAGGCAGTTCCATGTAGAATTTCCACTGGACATCAATAAAAAACGTCTCTTATGTCAAGACCCTTGCTAGGTAGGTACTACCACAGTGCCAGATATTCGCCACCAAGCAGTACTGTTTAAACTTCAGACATTACTGTGCTCCGGTTAGAAGGACACTGTAGCTAGTGAAACTACTGTACATAAAACGGAAGATAAAACGTCTAGGTCGCTTACCTTCAACTCTGCCGTCTTTATCGGCCGTGCGATCCGCATGGAAAAGACGGGGGAGAGCACCTCCCGCATGCGGCGCGCCAGGTTATCAGCCTTGACGCTGCAGTCCTCACCAGCGACGGACAGCACCATTCCGCCGCTGGCTGCCCTCTTCATGGTCAGCGTGTCGGGACCGATGCCGAGGTCAGCGAGCTTTATGCTTTTCCTGGCCTCAGCCATCACCTCACCCAACCTACTGTCGGGTGAGCCCTCCGGCACAGTTATGGCGGCAGTTGCCGGAACCCTGGGGAGGCTGACCTTCCTCCTTTTATTTCTCTTCTTCCCCTTTCTTCCTATCCCTCCCTGGGTAGTGGAAGACTGTGCAGCCTGCGCAGCAGAAGCTTCCTGGGCTTGAGGGGATTGGGACTTTTTAAAATAACCATCGAGGTGACGAGTGCAGTGCGGTGACAGGCAGGACTTGTTATGGGTAGCATTACAATTGTTATGGGCAGGCGTCCCATCAGGTAAATGACTTGCTAGTTTCATCTCATCATCATCATCATCATCATTTCAGCCGCATGAAGTCCACTGCTGGACACAGGCCTCCCCCAAAAATTACCACAACGACCGATATGGGTGTGTTGTGGGCTCATTGGAGGGTTTTGCCATAATCGCCACGCTTGGCCGACGGGTTGGCGATCGCAGTTGAGTTGTTAATTTCCTCGAAGGACGCTGCTGCCCATCCTCCGGCTAATCTCTTAGTCGACTTTTACGACACCCACGAGAGGAGATGGGGTGGTGGTGTTCTGAGCCGGCACCACACGGCAAGTTCCATCTACGAGTTGTATAAAAAAATAATCCTGTAATCGATAATATGATACCACTGCAGTAAGGCTGTATAAAATCTTTCTTATTTTATTTTACATCTCTGCAACATCCAAGACGTCGCAAGTTCCTTCACTTTCAAGTATCACATTTCTGGCTGTATCGGCTTTATCCCACAACCACAACCCTCTCGGTAAAAAAAAAACAGCGGACGTATCCGTTGAGTTAACCGAAAGCAGGTAAAAAGCATATCCGTAGCTCAGAATCGGCGCAATTATTGCCAAACTAAGTGACAAATATAGACTTTATATAGACGTACAATTAAAGTTATGCGCCCCGAATATCTTCGTGCTTCCAAATTTGTACAAATATGCTATAGTTACTACTCTGTCAAGGAATTTTCAATGGAAATAAATAACAATTTTATATAATTTAGGACTTCATTGTACAATGAGATGTTTTAAATATTAATTTAAATAAATAGTTCTTCGATGATTTGGCGTTGCAGAAATCGGCTTTGCCAAAATGTGTTTAAAAAATAAGTGGAGTTTAGATCTGGCATTACGGAGGTGCATACCTGACCAGCACCCACTTATAAATTATAAGAAAACTTACATATCGAAACGCGGCAACTAAGTTCTTGACTATTCATAAGTACCTCTAAATGGTTTAAATGGACAAAAATTGTTTAGTAAAGAAAGTAAGAAGTTTTATTTTTACACAAACAAGGACGCGTAAAATATAGAGACAACATATAAAAAAGTAAAAGTAAAAATAACATGAGTTAAAAAAAACGAATTGGCCATACACATTTATATCTTTATCTACCTTTAAATAAACACTAAAACAAGTGCAGAAAATGCGAACAAAATAACTCGCACTCACTATTAGTCACACTGACATAACGCCCACATAAACCATTACGTGTGTGTGTGTGTAGTATTGTCACCGCACGGTAAGTTGTGCACTGAAAGAACAAAAAAGATGCAGAAGGTCAATAAAGAATAGAAAACGGCCTTGACTGTGGAGCGAAATTAAGGCAAGAAAGAAAGAAAGAAAAAGTTTTATTTTGATCTCGTACACAATGACTATGAAAACGAAATAATAATAAGAATATATTGCTCCTTGTCGCCTGTAATGGTGGCCATTTAGGGGCCCATCTTGTGAGTGGCGAGTCACCGTCTGCCACAGAATTTCACTTTCAAGGTTGAAAGGCATTTCGTTTCCGTTTTTAGAAGTATATAATCCATTTAGCACCCATTACAATAGACCATATAACTGTAGTTTCCATCTTATACAATAGTTTTACACCTCCGGAGACAATCCGAGACTGCATTTTATAGTGTAGCCATGGAGAATTCCCGGTTAGTGTCCCATTACATTTTAGATTAAAATTCTCTAAAGGGCCTCTGCGTGTTGGACCCATGTCCCCACGTAAGCCTATCAAAAGACCGGGTTCCCCCTTACAGGGGATATAAACCCGTGTAATAGAGAGACATAAGAATATGTAAAAGTATATGGCTTAGTAGTGCTTTACGAGGCCAAAAAAGGTCCCTATCACAGCATATGCTGCAGCAGTTTATGCTACAGCGCTGGTCTTCTGATAGGGCCTCTATGTTGATGCCAAGGCAAAACTAGCATTAAATTCAATGACATGACCGAAAAGGAGTCAGTGTGCTACCTTGGTCTTGTTTTGTAGAGACAGTTTTCATTCGTTGAAAATGGAGTGAAAAAGCTAAAAGGAACTTTTATGCCCTGACAAGGATATCAACAGCTACATGGGGTCTTTCATTTTGTACTTTAAAAATATTTACGAGGCTACTGACTTGGTTTGTATATGCTGTGGTTCGCCTGTATGGGCCGATAGGGCTACTATCAGGTACGACGTAAACTGCTCCAAGGTCAGCTTTCTGTTGATACTCTTGTGTAAGGCATATAGGCCGGTAAGTACTGAGACTCTGCCTGTGCTAGAAGGTGTTCCAAGTCGATCTTGTGGTACAGCGACGTGCTGCAATGTATTACTCAAGAAGAGAAAATATGGACGCGTAATTTCTTTTATGATAAGACAGGGGAAAGTCTTTCGCAAACCAAAGACCAACGTCTTACTGTATAAATGTTTTGTCAGGAGCGTGGTGGAATATTGCTAGTGTAGTTTGGCTCCCGAATTTTTCGGTTCATAGTTTAAGAATCGAACGTATTCACAACAGAAGCGATTTGTGTGGCATCTGGCATATTCAAGAGGTATTGCTTAGAAAGAGATGTCTTATAGTGATAGACTACTTCACATAAGAATACACTTATTAAGCGTAGATGTAAGATGTGTAATGTTCGCATATTATCTTGTTTCACAATGTGTAGTTACGTCTTTTAAACATAAATTGCTAATGAAAACAAAAATTCAAAACAAGCATAATTAAGCATATGTTGATATTTCTCGCTTTTCAGGTACACATTTCTAATCTTTTAACATTCTGGGGCAGGACCATTACGAGAACCATGCACATTATTGTAGTTAGCTACTTCAAACTCAGGTAAATAGTCAATGGTACGTAATCTACTAGGTCTTATATTCTTCTTAATAAAGTATTAATTACAATTTTCATCATACAAAATATTTAACTTAATTTTGTCAGGAATATTTTTTTTTTTAAATATCTTATTTTATTTCATTACATTTTGAACAATGGTTTTACATGCAATCTATTTATTTTATATAGATGACCTGGTGAACGTCACTGGGAGTCGTTCGATGAGGGCGGCATGTTACCACTCTTTGTGGAAATCGAAGGGGGAGGTCTTTGTTCAGCAGTGGACGTCCTGTGGCTGATATGATGATGATGATGTTTTAAAAGTTCTTCCATAACTACCTATACCATACCCGATCACTGAGCCGGCTATGCAGTGTGTAGTTCCGAAAACAGAACGGAGTGAATCTTCTGTAGTTCTGATCTATTGTGTGGTAGTACCGTACAAATGGACATGTCAATCAGGTGGCCACATGTCAGACTGTGTAACGTGGAAACAGGATTGTGTCACGCATGTCCAACTTGTAACTGTCCATACCACGGGGCATAGGTTCGATCTCGCATCGAACAAATAGTTATTTGTATGACCACAGATAGTTATTTCGAGATGGATACCCACTATACGAAAGAAAAAGAGGGGAAGGGGGGGCAACTTAAAAAAATATGACAAGTGTTCGCCTTAATTCACGCAAATAAAATGGCGTACTATAAGCATAATTAATCTATACAAATAAATAAAATTGAAGTGTCTGTTTGTAATGTCAAAATAACAGCTTTTTACTGATGCATATGAAATTATATACGGCACATATAACAAAAACCAATTTTTAAATTTTTTGTCTGTCCGTCTGTATGTCTGTCTGTCTGTCTGTCTGTTTGTTCCGGGTAATCTCAGAAACGGCTGGACCGATTTTCACGGGACTTTCGCTGACAGATAGCTGATGTTATAAGGAATAACTTAGGCTACTTTTATTTTAGAAAAATAATTAAGGTTCCGCGCAAAAAAAATAAAACCCTCCAAATCCAATATATGTATTCTATGTCAAGTGTCTATGTCGAAGTACTCCAAATTTGTTTTAAATTAAACGCGGGTGAAACCGCGGGTCCCAGCTACTATCTAACATAATTATCTTTTTTTTTATTGATCATCATCATCATCAACATCATCAGCAATAGCTAATCCACTGTTGAACAAAGGCCTCCCCCATGGATTTCCACAGATGTGTCGCCATTTTGGGGGGAATTAGCCAGTACTCACTTTTACTTTACAGTCCGTTAGTCGCCTTTTGATTGAATGGTGCTATATTCTTAATCTGAACACCACATAGATCATATTATTTATATCATATCAGCCACAGGATGTCCACTGCTGAACAAAGGCCTCCCCCTTTGATTTTCACATGAGCGGTCATATGCCGCTCTCATCCGACGACTCCCAGCGACCTTCACCAGGTCGTCTGTCCACCTCGTTGGAGGTCGTCCCACGCTGCGTTTTCCGGTGCGCGGTCTCCATTCGAGAACCTTTGTGCCCAACGGCCATCAGTTCTACGAGCAATGTGCCCTGCCCATTGCCGCTTCAGTTTACTAATCCTTTCAGCTATGTCGACAACTTCAGTTCATCTACGGATCTCCTTATTTCTGTTTCGATCTCGTTGAGAAATACCAAGCATAGCTCTCTCCATAGCTCACTGAGTGACCTTGAATTGATAATATAATCATATAAATAGTTAATTGAAAGGTGCACATAGCCAGTTGCACTCACTGATCGGTCAACGATCGGCGAGGTTAAGCAACGCTTGGCGCGGCCAGTATAGACTGGGACCATAGGGATAGGTGACCGCAAAGTGGTATTTGAACTGAGCGTCTCCGTACTTGAGAGGGCACGAAAGATCATCGGTCCCAGTTGTTATCATTAGATGGCAGTTGTTAAGCTGAGGAGGCTTTGGGCGACTTGTACAACTCTGATACAAGATTGGTCACTACAAAAGAAGTAGAATTAATATTCGTAACCATATAACCAAGTCATATAAGGATCTAAAAATACTTACTACCAAATCACTATTGACGGCACGGTTGGTGCAGTGCCTGATACAGTCGGCTACTGCGCTCCGGATTACGATTCGATTCCCGCACGGAACAAATATTTGCACGGTCTGCAGGTAGTTGTTCCGGGTCTGGGTGTATTGTGTGTGGTATTTGTGTTTGTAAGCGCACCCACGACACAGGAGAAATCCTAGAGCGGGGTAGCGTTTAAAATAAATATAAATAGATACTCTACAAGGGCACAGTAGTCTGGTGACCTAAAAGCCCCTGTAGAGTCTATATTTTCCTTTAATCTGAAAATGAAATCTCTCAAAATATAATAGAAAACTTCATACGTTATAATCGTATACAGTTTTAAACATAATTTTAATACATTTATTATTTTACAAGTAGCAACTCTAAAAGCTTTTAGCGAAACACGTTAAAGTTTCTTTAGTAAAACTTTTGAATATATTCATGGGATTGAATCGTATATTTTCCAATATTTTGTTTCAATATTTTATGAACATTTCATTTATTGGTGCGAACAGACACTTTTTCCAATATAAATTTTTGCTTATGGAGAGATTCGGTGTTACTTATGACTTTGCCCTGATTTGAGAAATTTATCGGATTCTCAACTATCATACGAGAGACCTTTAAATGTATCTTAGTAGCAAGATATTGAACATTCTTGGAAAAGTATGTCTGATCCAGTGTAGTGAATCAGCGCTGGTTGAACGCTTGTCTTTCATAGAGGAGAGACTGAGTTCGACCCTGGCCCGCACCTCTAAATGTCCGGCTTCATATGCTGATCAGAATTTGGTTATTGATGGTGTTAACAGAGAAGGAAAACATCTTCTGTACAAATAAATAAAATTGAATTGTCTCTTTGTATTGTCAAATAACAGCTTTTTACTTAATGCATATGAAAGTAGATACGGTACCTACAATAAAAAATAAAAAAATTGTCTGTCTGTTTGTTCCCGCTAATCTCCGAAACGGCTAGGCCAATTTCTACGGGACTTTCACTGGCAGATAGCTGATGTCATATTGAATATCTTAGGCTACTTTTATTTTAGAAAAATAATTAGGGTTCTGCGCAAAAAAGTTAAAACCCATGAAATCCAATATATGTACATACTCTATGTCAAGTGTCTATACCGAAGTACTCTTCAGTATTTATAAATAATCCAATTTCTTCAATTAAACGCCAGATGAAACCGCGGATCTCAGCTAGTCGTGAATAAACCTGCACACCTGAGAGGGCTCCAAAATGTTCTCAATGGTGTGTGTAGTCCGCCAACCCGCACGAGGCCAGCGTGGTGGACTAACCTAACCTTTCTCATCGTGAGTAAAAGCCCGTGCCCAGCAGTGGGACAGTAATGAGCTGATTATGTATACCGTATCCGCCGTGTGGTTCCCGAAAAAGCATAGATCATTCCTCTCTTCCAATAGGCGTCGTAAAATTTGGTTTTTATTGCGGGTTGATATCCAGAAGATGTGCAGCAGCATCCCTCCTTGTACTAATAACAGCATACTGTGGTCACCAATCCGCCTGCCAAGCGTGGTGATTATGGCAATTACCCCTAGGACCATGTATTGTAGCGATCATTGTAAAGCCCATGATTAGCGGTAGATGTTCAGGAACTGATGGGATAAGAGAGACAGAGATACCGTATCCTCTCAGTGAAATTACTAATTTTGTAGTACAGACAAACCCCCAATGAGCACACAAATCAAAGCCATACCGGTCGTTGTGGCAATCTTTTGGGGAGGCTTCTGTCCAACAGTGGACGTTTTTCGGGTCAAATGATGATGAATGTAGAACAAAAAACTACCTACCCATACCTGAAAGACTATTTGTCCACAATTCTTACCATCCATGGGAGAGAAGGATTCTAATTTGGGACGTGTGCGGTTTGCAAAAAGGATATGGAGTGACAGTTTGCTAACCCATCAGTTACCGAACAAGACACCGTAACTTAACCCTTCTCTCGCGACATGCATGGGAATGTTAACATCTGACATTTATAGTTTTACTTAACTGTCAAGGGGCCGATATCTAAAGTTAAAATACTGTACTGACCAAGAGTACTACATAAAAAACTATTTACTAGAAGGGATCAAAAAGTAGTGAGAACGACATACTCCTTGGTAAGAAAAAAGAATAAACACTGGCTGGCATAGCTCAGATACATATTTGTAATATTAATAAAGAAAAAAATCTTGGATTCTCTTTTGTTTTTTTCTGAATGTAGTCATTTGTTTGCTTCGTGTTCGGAACGTGTTCTCGAAAACGGAGAAAAACGACGTGCGAGCCGTTATTAAATACCTCTGTTAAAAGTTAACGACGCAAGAGATTCATTGCGATGTGGAGGCAACATTAGGAGAGTCTGCTCCGCCGTATTCCACTGTCGCAAGGTGGGCTTCTCAATTTCGAGGAGGGAGAGCACGGAAGACGAACATCGTTGCGGCCGTCCATCGACGTCAGTCACCCAAGAAAATGTTGCGAAAGTCGAGAAATTTTACTGAGCAATCCGATACACGCCAAGAAACGGGCATTTCATATGAAAGTATTCAATCCATATTGAAACAACCTTGGAATATGAGAAAAGGCTCCGCAAGATGGGTGCCGAGAATGTAAACCGACAGTCAGAAACAAAATCGACTTGACATTTCGAAGATATTGTTGGACAAGTTTCAAGAAGATTCTGAAAACTTATTGTCTCGTTTCGTATCCATAATTTTGATCCCGTGACAAAACAGCAATCTTCGCAATGGAAACGGCCATCATCAGTATCATCGTTCAGTAGTGGACTTTATTTGGCCGAAATGTTGAAGGATGATGAAATTAGATTTGGGTGCATTTCAAAGCATCTTATCCAAGCCATGTAGTCTTGAAGCTTGTAAAATTTACTAGTTCGTGTGCTACTCTCTTACCTTAAGAATATTTTGGTCTTTAATAGCTTAAGAATGTTTTTCTGTAAACGGGTTACGCTGGGGCTGACATGGTTATATTGTGGCCAAAAGTCTCGAATTAAAAAAGATAAGAAAAGCTTGGTTTGCGCAGTGGCTAAGAGAGTGGCTGTCTGCGTTAAATGTCGCCGGTTCGATTTCCGTACAAAAATAAAAAATAAAGTTCCTTCATGTAGTGTAGTCACGTTCTATCGCATAAGCAGCACAGCGCACAGTGTGGTTTCGGAGGGATCTTTACAATCCGATTCGGGACGTGCCTGGGGGGGAGGGCTCTTTATAGTCGCCTCCCCTCCTCTAGAGGTGACTGCTTTCCATCGTTTATATGTTTGTTACTTCACCTCAAAACATATAAAGTATAACAAAGATATGAAAAATTGAAAATACATTTTGATAAATCGTCAATATTGGGTGTATCAAAGCCATAATATATACTTTTTACTAGAACAGCGAGTCTATTGTTCTATCAAGATGTTGTCTGCAGCGAAAGTGCGCATTCATGGGATGCAAGATGATAACTGAGTTATAAAAGACAAAATCAACCAGTATCGGGACCTGATATAGTGATATCAACGTATTGGAGAGTATTCATCAAGAGAACTTTAACAATAGGAAACAATTTGATAGAATGAGATACACGAAGAACAAGAAAATGGAAAAAAATCGCTTGGCACAGTTTATGAAAGAGCAAAATTGGACTTCTGAGGTGGAAGGCCTGGTGACCTGAAATACAGGCTTCAGTCTAGTTCAGGCACCAGTCTCTCACAGTAAATTTGAATATAACTGTAACATTTTCATTGGCGTGGTGAGAAAATAAAAAATATTTTTCAAGAATTTTCATCTGATTTATTCTCATTGCAGGAAAACAGAATACGCGAAAAATGTATTACATACAAAATGGTGCACATGCCTCGCCGGACGTCCACTAGACAAGCTGCTTACCCACTTTGTTTATTATTCATAAGAGTTATAGTACAGCCACAGGCAAATCTGGAATTAGACTAAAACCAGCCTCGGTTAGAATATTTAGAATATTGTGTTGCTGCGTAACTATGGACTGATTAAGTGTATTACTTTGGTCCTGGAGGTTATTGAAGCGATAATGTGGGAATATGAGCCGAATTATATCGTGTTAAATTCGACGAAACTATAGTAAACCTGAAGACTCTCAGAAGTTTGCATTTGACGGCACGTTTCGTGCAATGGCTGATATAGTCGGCTGCTGCGCTCCGGGTCGCGGGTTCGAATCCCGCACGAAACAAATATTTGTATGATCTGCAGGTATTTGGTCCGGGTCTGGGTGAATTGTGTCTGGAATTTATGTCTGTAAACGCACCCACGACACAGGACAATGTTTAAAAAAAAATGTTTTTGTAACGAACACATAATTGGCGAATGGACACGGAGTAAACTCCGGTCGTGCGTCGAAGCTGACACACACACTTTTTTATTATTATTCAACTAGTGATAATGCCGTGTGGTGCCGGCTCAGAATACGGGTCATCTCCTCCCATGGGTGTCGTAAAAGTCGACTAACGGATTAGCCGGAAGATGGGCAGCAGCGTTCTTCGAGTACATAAACAACTCAACTGCGATCCCCAACCCGTCTGCCAAGCGTGGCGATTATGGCAAAACTCCCCAATGAGCCCACAACACATCCATATCGATCGTTGTAGTGATCTTTAGGTGCGTTTACATATATGAATTCCACATACAATACACCCAGACCCGGAACAACTACCTGCACATCGTACAAATATTTGTTCCGTGCGGGAATCGAACCCACGACCCGGAGCGCAGCAGTCTACTGTATCAACCACTGCACCAACCATGCCGTTAGTTATACTGGGCCCACCAACCAACCTTCCCAGCGTAGTAAGTCCTTTACAATCCCCCCGAGAGGAGCCTGGGGAGATGGCCTCCTTACAGTCACCTTCCCACCACTAGAACGGTGACCACTTTACAGTCATCCCCTCCGAGATGTGCTTAAAGGCGTGGCACTGGAATGCAATGGATGGCTCTAGATGGAGATTATTCCTTCCCTTCGGTACCGAAAATGACCACTCCGGTGGTTTTAGCCGGTAGGAGTCCAGCATACCCCTCCGCCCTTTCCCGGGGAGGAGGAAGTACATGATCAATTTCCACTGGACCGATAAAAAATAAAATAAAAATTGGTACCGGTAAGTTCTCTCAAAACCTATGACACGTAATAGAAATCTATAGGCGAGGCTTTTGTTCAACAATGGACGTCCTTTGGCTGATATGATGATGATGATGATGAATGATTCTTGGCGAAACGTTTTAAGTATGATATAAATTTGGTTTGGTTGTTATTTTGTTTTGTCTCCAATATATAACTACTATTAATTGTGCGTCCAAGCACAACGGTGTTCTTATTACTTATATACGACAGGTTGCCACCTGTGCCCTGAGGCTTCAGCTGAAAATCAGCGCTACAGTTACCTGTAGCATAGGCTGAGCTGTGGCCTTTTAAACGCATGAACCACAATAGCCTAGCAATGTTATATTTATGTGTACCTACAGTGTGCTGGTTTTATGTGTTGTTTAATAAATCTATTTCTTTCTTTCTTTCAGAGCAGCTTTAAGAATTAGAATTTAGAAACCCTACACACGTTACGGTTTGTTGTGTGATTAATTGTGAGAACTACAAACCTAAAGGTGCAAATGACCCAATTTCACCCCAAATCTGTAGGGTTAGGGATTAATAGGGCGACCGATCCCAACCTCTCAAGATCTCGGATCCGTTACCTGATTAGAAATATACGGGGATTTATCATGTACTCAACATACCGATACAAACTACACACGTATCTTTAATCCTGAGAGTTGTGGGCTTAAAATTAGAACAAATATTTGTAAATTCTGCTTATTTGTTTTTATTTATCATCATATCAGCCACAGGACGTCCACTGCTGAACAAAGGCCTCCCCCTTAGATTTCCACAACGAGCGGTCACATGCCGCTCTCATCCAACGACTCCCAGCGACCTTCACCAGATCGTCTGTCCACCTCGTTGGAGGTCGTCCCACGCTGCGTTTTCCGGTGCGCGGTCTCCATTCGAGAACCTTTGTGCCCCAACGGCCATCAGTTCTACGAGCAATGTGCCCTGCCCATTGCCACTTCAGTTTACTAATCCTTTCAGCTATGTCGACAACTTTAGTTCTTCTACGAATCTCCTCATTTCTGATTCGATCTCGTAGAGAAATACCAAGCATAGCTCTCTCCATAGCTCGCTGAGTGACCTTGAGCTTTCTTATGAGGCCCATTGTGAGTGACCACGTCTCTGTTCCATATGTCATCACTGGTAACACACACTGGTTAAAGACTTGCGTCTTGAGGCATTGCGGTATTGTTGACGAAAAGACGTTGCGAAGTTTCCCGAACGCTGCCCAGCCGAGTCGGATTCGACGATTGACCTCTTTCTCGAAGTTGGACCTACCTAACTGGACAGTTTGTCCTAGGTAGACATACTCGTCAACAACTTCGAGAACAGAGCTCCCAACGGATACTGCGGTGGGCACGACATGGACATTTGACATGACTTTTGTCTTGCCCATGTTCATTTTAAGGCCCACCTGTTGGGAAACTCTGTTGAGATCATCGAGCATTGTGCTGAGCTCTTGCAGCGATTCTGCCATGACTACGATGTCATCGGCAAATCGAAGGTGAGTGATATACTCGCCATTGATGTTAATGCCGAATCCTTTCCACTCCAGTAGCTTGAAGGCATCCTCCATTGCAGCGGTGAACAGTTTCGGGGAAATGACGTCCCCCTGTCTCACACCTCTCTGCAATGGAATTGCCCCCGTGCTCTGTTCATGTACTCGGACCGACATGGTGGCGTTTCTGTATAAGCACTTCAACACTTCAATGTACCGATAGTCAATCTGGCACCGCTGCAGAGATTGCAGCACTGCCCAGGTTTCGATCGAATCGAAGGCTTTCTCATAGTCCACAAACGCCAAGCATAGTGGCAGATTATACTCCTCGGTCTTCTGTATAACCTGCCGCAGCGTATGGATGTGGTCTATGGTACTGAAACCTTTTCGGAAACCGGCTTGTTCGGGAGGCTGGAAGTCATCAAACCTGCGCTCGAGACGATTCGTGATGACCCTTGAAAACAGCTTATAAACATGGCTCAGAAGTGAGATGGGTCTATAATTCTTCAATAGGGTGTTATCACCCTTTTTGAAGAAGAGCACCACCTCACCTCTGTTCCACGCTTCCGGCGTTGTGCCCTCGAGTAAGACGGAATTGAATAGCTTCTGAAGGACTTTAAGTACCGGTGTTCCACCCGCTTTCAGAAGCTCTGTCGTGATTCCGTCTCCACCTGGCGCCTTGTTATTTTTAAGCTGTTTCAAGGCCATCCTAATCTCGTACAGGCTGATGTCCGGGATATCCTCGGTATAGTGTCGGGTTAGTTTGGCTCGCGGGTCTTTGTCAGAGCCAATGGTAGGTATAGTAACCGAGGTGTATAACTGCCGGTAGAAGTTCTCAATCTCTCTCAAAACCTCTGGCTTAGTCGACGCTACACTGCCGTCCTCGGTCTTCAGCTTCATAATACGACTTTGCCCAATAGACTTGTCTCTTGCGAACACTTTGGAGCCTTGATTCCGCTCAATCGCCTCTTTAACACCGTTAGTGTTAAAGGTGCGGATATCGTGCCGCAAGGACTTCCATATCCGTCTATTGAGCAGTCGGTATGCTTCAGCATCACCGGAGGACTGCAGCGTCATGGCGCGTCTTTCTGCCATGAGGTCGAGAGTGTGATCGGAGAACTTTTTTGGTCTACCTTTACGGTGGGCTTTAAAGAACTTAGACCCAACCGTTTGGACAGTTTCTACAAACCTACCATTTAAATCGTCCACAGATACGCAATGTTCCAGGCACTCGAAGCGGTTTTGGAGTTCGAGTTGAAAGCTCTCGGGGTTTTGGATATAAGCACTAGAGGGCCGGAGCGTAGACCTCATCAGACGAGACCTCTCAACTTTGAGATTAATATTCAATGTGCCTCTTACCATTCGGTGATCACTACCGGTTTTCACCCTGTGGATCACAGAGACATCATTGAATATTTGTCTTTTATTGGTCATGATGAAGTCAATCTCATTCCTCGTGGAACCATCGGGACTCATCCAGGTCCACTTCCTGTGAGGCGGCTTTTGGAAAAAGGAGTTCATCATAAATTTTCCAAAAAGTCGGCCAGCCTCTGTCCCCTGGGGTTCCGTTGCCCATATCCAAATTGCCCCACTCTCAACTCACCATCGCATCGAGTGCCCAGTTTTGCGTTGAAGTCCCCCATCACAACAGTGAAATGTGTCTTCGAGGTATGTATGGCCCTACTTACGTCCTCATACATACTCTCTACTTCATCATCTGGGTGTGTCGAGGTCGGTGCGTAGACCTGTATGACCTTCAATGAATATCTCTTGGATATTCTGAGTATAAGGTACGCTACCCTGCTCGACACACTTTCGATGGCCACTATACTGTTAATGAGGGACCTGCGGACGAGAAACCCGACACCACCTTGAGACAGATGTTCGCCTTCCCGGTAGTAGAATAAGTTGCCGGATTTCAGGGTTATCGTGTCCTCCCCCTCTCTTCGGACTTCTGATAGACCCATGATATCCCAGTGCAACTTATCTATTTCTTCTTCCAGCTCAACAATCTTTTCGTCTGCCCTCAGTGTGCGTGTGTTATATGTCACCAGGGCCAGTTTTCGGTTTGGGTGGTAGCCGGATCCCATCCGGAGATTCTTAGCACCCCCTGCCCCGCCGTTTCCGTGGCCGCTACCATGACCAGGAATGGCGGGGCTGCCGGGAACTGGGGGCCGGTGCTTATGTTGTGTTGTCATTTTTGGGGGAATTTGCCGATACTCACCACGCTTGGCAAGCGGGTTGGTGAGCGCAGAGTTGCTACTGCTCAGCAAAAGGGACGCTGCTGCCCATCCCTCTGGTTAAGAGTCCCTTAGTCGACTTTTACGACCTCCACGGGAGGAGATGGATGGATGGATTTTTATTTATCCTGGTAACGAAACGACCAAGGCATTTACCTGGTGTTAAGCATCATGCTTGCCCATAACAATTATTATGCTACCCAAGAAAAGTCCCACGTGAGTTATTTAGAATAGAATAGAATAGAATATAAGTTTATTGTACACCAAAATAATCTGAAGGATTATTTACAATAGCGTGGCAGAGTGGGCGGTCTTATCGCTAAAAGCGATCTTTTACAGACAGCTGACAGACTGGATTTAAAAGTAGGGCAATAAAGAAATTCAGGTAGTCTGTGGTGTACTGAATGATGATGCATCTAATGATATCGATATATATACAAGAAAATACACGTATTGGCATAAATAAATGTATAGAATTTTTTTTAAATGGTTAACTGTATTATCATCATAATTTCGGCTGAATGAAGTCCACTGCTGGACACAGGTCTCCCCCGAAGATCACCACAACGACCAATATGGGTGTGTTGTGGGCTCATTAGGGGGTTTTGCCATAATCGCCACGCTTGGCAGAAGGGTTGGCGATCGCAGTTGAGTTGTTAATGTACTCGAAGGATGCTGCTGCCTATCCTCCGGCTAATCCCTTAGTCGACTTTTAGGATGCCCACGGGAGGAGATGGGGTGGTGGTATTCTGAGCCGGCACCACACGGCAACTGTATTATTTAACTGTTATTTAGTGTCATATGCCCTGTAAATTTACTAGCTACAGTATCATTCAAGTCAGAATACAGTACTGCTTAAAGTTTAAACTTTACTGTGTACTTACCTAGTCGGACTATTGCAATAAGAGACCTATTTTTGTTCGCCCCTTATATGTCGGACTCCTAGCCACTGAACCACCGAAGTGGCCATCTTTGGCACCGAAGGGAGGCTCTAGGAACTCGAATAATCTTCCATCTAGATCTAGAGCCACCCATTGGTGCCACGCCTTTAGGCACATCTCGGAAGGGATTACAACACCCATGGGTTGGTCTATTCTTTGATAGCTGTAAAGTGGCAGTGGACAAGGCACATAGCTCGTAGAACTGATAGTCACGGGGGCTGAAAGGTTCTCGAGTGGAGACGTCTCACCGGAAAACGCAGCGTGGAACGGCCATCAACTAGATGGAAAATAAACCTGGTATAGATAGCTGGGAGTACCTGGGTGCGGGCGGGATATTTGTGGAAATCTGTGGGGGAAGCCTTTGTTCAGCAGTGGACGTCCTTTGGCTGATATGATGGTGATTAGATGCATCAATATGGCACGAGTATATATATCACCTTTTATGACACCCATGGATGGGGATGGGTTTATTCCTTGGCGGGAACCACTCACGTATGTTACACGTGTATGTAAAATGATTTCAGTGTAACGTTATAACACTGACATGGGGAAAAGTATAATCCTAAAACGGCTATGGATCTTTCTTCAAAAGACCATTCCAGACGACGCCCTACATTTTTCTCCCGTAATATTGTATCTAAATATGTCTGGACTTTAAAACAGAAACGTTTGAGTTTGTTTAGGAATTTCTTCTCAGAGGCAGTCAGTAAGAAATGCCGGCTTCGTCCAAGTTTATTGACGAATGAAAGATCATTTCATTTCAATAGTTTTTGAGTTATTACATCATCATATCGGCCGTACAACGTCCACTACTGAATAAAGGCCTCCCCCATAGATTTCCACAACTATGTCATCACATTGCGGGGAAGTTAACAGTACTCGTCACGCTTGGCAGCCGGGTTGGTGAGCGCAGAAGGGCTACTGTTCCACAGAAAGGACGTTGCTGCCTATCCCTCTGGTTTAGAGTCCCTTAGTCGCCTTTTACGACTTCTACGGGAAGAGATGGAGTGGTGCTATATTTGTAATCTGGACACCACACGGATTATATTTATTATATTACAGTTATTACATAATGGAGACTAAATTTCATAACATGATCTACACAAAAATTCTTACATACATAATCAGCCCATTACTATCCCACTGCTGGGCACGGGCCTCTTCTCACGATGAGGAAGGTTAGGCCTTAGTCCAACACACTGGCCTAGTGTGGGTTGGCAGACTGCACACACACCATTGAGAACTTTATCTTTAATTTTTTTTTAATCCCTCAGGTGTGCGTGTCCTCGCGATGTTTTCCTTCACCGTTAATCAAATTCTGATCCGCACATGAATCCGAAAAGTCAGAGTTGGGGACCGGGAACGACCTGAGACGCTCCTGTATGGAAGGCAAGCGTTCAACCACTAGGCTATCACTGCTGCTAAAATACTTAACTAGTCCCCATTCACAAAAGAGCTTAAATAAAGCGCTTCAAACAGCGGAAAAATAAAATAATCACAAAACTGGTCCTTTGTGACGCATCGCGGTTTGCTTTAGTACTCTTTGGACATAGTTTGTAAACCGCTGTATTATTCTAGTGGTCGCAAGTGAGAATGCTGAGAACGGCGAACTAAGAACAGTTTTATTGACGGATATGACAAAGTAATTGGAATTTTCCTTAAGTACATTTTTAGTATCGGATGCAGTTATAGGCGTGTCCGGATTAAGAATATAGCACCACTCTTCCCGTGGAAGTTGTAAAAGGCGACTAAGGGAATCTAAACCAGAAGGATAGGTAGCAGCGTCCCTTCTGTGAAACGGTAGTCATACTGCGCTCGCCAACCCGCCTGCCAAGCGTGGTGAGTATTAGCATATACCCCCAAAATGATGACACAGTTGTGAAAATCTATGGGGGAGGCTTTTGTTCAGCAGTGGACGTATAAATGGCCGTTATGATGCAGTCATAGACCTAAAAGACCTTTTTTTATTTTTTTTATTGGTGCCCAGTGGAAATTCTTCATGAACTTCCTTCGCCCCGGGGAAGGGCGAAGGGGTATAGACTCCTACCGGCTAAAACCACTGGAGCGGTCATCTTCGGGACGTAAGGGAGGCTCCAGGTCCTCGTATGATCACACTAGAGCCGCCTACTGGTGCCAGGCCTATTGGCACATCTCGGAGAGGGTGACTGTAAAGCGGTCACCCCCGCAGGGCGACCTAAAAGACCTAAAATTCATCACCATTATCACCATCACCGTTTCGATCGCAAAATGTCCACTGCTGTAGATAGGTCTCCCGCAAAGATCACAACGACTGGTATGGTTTGTGTTATGTGCTCATTGGGGGTCTGGCCATCATTATCATTTTCATGTTTCATTTGATTTCTTTGTTTTTTTTAACATTGCCCCACACTAGGATTTCTCCTGTGTCGTGGGTGCTTTTACAGACATGAATTCCACATACAATACACCCAGACCCGGAACAACTACCTGCAGATCATACATATATTTGTTCCGTGCGGGAATCGAACCCACGACCCGGTGCGCAGCAGCCGACTGTTTCAGCCACTGCACCAACCGTGCCGTCCAAATCATCATCATCATTTCAGCTGAAAACGTCCACCTGGACAGAAGCCTCCCTCAAATATAGCCTCAACGACCGGTATGCGTTTATGTTGTGTGCTTATTGGGAACGCCACGCTTGGCAGACGGGTGGGCGATCGCAGTTGAGTTATAAATGTACTCGAAGGACGCTGCTGCTCATCCTACGGTTAATCCCATAATCGAGTTTTACGACCCACGGAATGAGATGAGGTGGTGGTATTCTGAGCCGGCACCATACGGAATACGGTTTGGCCAAAATCGCAGATATTTATAGCTTATTATGTGATGAAGTGTTTCTGGAATTGCCGGAGGCTTGAATATTACAAGTATATACGGGGCAAGGCCGTGTGGATACCCAAGACTAATACTGCCAGGCAAAAGACACAAATAATATAAGAACTAAATATGTAACATGAATGGCTACGTGATGCTCATTCGAATACATTCAGTTGTTTTTGAGGGATAAAGTAACACAACGATAACTTGACTGGCACTTAAATCATCATATCGGCCATAGGACGTCCACTGCTGAACCAAGACCTTCCTCATAGATGAATGTTTGTAAACGCCCACATGACACAGGAGTCACAGCGGTGGGCAAAGTTTATTTAAAAAGAAAACAGTGTCCATAAAATTCACGAAAATCTGGAAAATCCTTGTGAAAAAACCGTTGACCACATTTTGTTTTAATAACTAATCACTGAAACTCCAAACAATATATCAGCTGTCTTCAGTACGCCGCATTACATCACCTCTAACAGAAGTTTTTACCAAAACCACCATTAGAAAACACGTCGATCTTATTTCTAGAACAGAGCAGCACGTAAAAGGGTCGGTAATGTAAAACCACAAAGATTTAACGCCACTACTCATTCTGAGCACGAAAGGAATTCATGTAATTAAACTCTACGTCCCAAAGAGTTAAAATTCATTCGCTAAAACCGCAGTCATCTAATAAACTAACGCTTTGAAAGCAACTGCGTACTGTTTCGTTCTAAGCTTCTACATTTAGAACTTTCGTGTAATCCCGCGGCCTAACAGATCAGGACCTAAAAGAGTCAGTTAAAATAGGGCACCCCACTTCACAACGCTTGTCTTCACCGAATTCTGGTGACCTGAAGAGCACTCACACTTATACAAAACAACCCTTGTGCGTATAACTGCACCCACACAGCGTCACGCCGCCCCTGCACAGGCCGGCCTAGCCAGTATCGGTGAAACCGTCGCGAGGGGCGCACGTCGCTTTCCTTCATCACGAACGACCGAACGCGCCGAATGTTTTCGTATCTGGATTAATGAAACGTTGATGCTTTGTGTCAGTATTTATTATAATAATACCGTAGCGGCACAGCGGGAATTGTGTTTTGTTGGATGTTGTGTGCGAAACTCAGGTGTCGGTCAGTGAGGTGTAATTTCGGGTGTAACTATTACACGAGGAAGTGTCAAATTTTTGTGATTTCAGTGTACGCAATCGCCGACCGTAAGCTGTTTTGAATGATTAATATTATTTTTTCTTGGTCCGCGCCGCTCGTCCGGCCGAATGAAATATATTCTCGTCTTATGTTTGTTAGGCAGATTAGATTGATGACGTTCGCTGGGATGCTGTTTTTTTTTTACATTTTCATCATACTATTAACAATGTTTAGGTATTTAGCACTTCTCAGCTATGTTCTAGACTAGGTTTAAAGCATATTTATTATCAAAAAAAACATTGCAGTTCACTTCAATGACAATCTAAATTTAAATAAAAAATAACACATTGTCGTCTAGTGAAGAAGCATGTAGAATAATTGGTAAACACATAAGCAAACCAAAGCGAACAAGATCCTAACGTCATAATACGTTTGTTTCTAATTTATTTATTTATTGTAGGTATCACAACAGTACTTACAACAGAACTGCCCAACTACTTATCATCAGGGTACCCTCAATAAGGCTTGTATATTTATTTTTTTGTTGATGGGCGAATTGAGGGTTGCTCGCGTGTTATAAGTAGTGTACCTAAACACCTCGCTACGATACGTATATATACATGTACGAGTAGCATCTCAACTCCAAAATAAAAAACAGGAGTCGATAAAAGTATTGGCCTCTGTGGGGATATGTTGACAATGTTCTTCAGTCCCAAATGGGACTATACATAACTATCTGTTACCTATACAAAGAGCACTTTCGCTAAACAAGCAAACATTCCCCAATATTGGTCAATTCTTTGATGGTTTGACGAAGTAGAGGAAGATAGTAAGTATGTAATTTATTTTCTCACCAAAAAAAGTTGCTACAGAATACAATATTGCCCAGTTACTGTATTATTCAAATTTATTGTGGGAGATTGGTGCCTAAGCTAGGCCGAAGCCTGTGTTTCAGGTCACCAGGCCTTCCATAAGTTCAGAAGTCCAATTCCAAAGTCCAATTGTTGTTCCATTTTCTTCTTCTTCGTGAATGTGACTCTATCAAGTTGTTTCCTATTGTTAAAGTTCTCTTGATGAATACTCTCCAATACGTTGATATAACTTTATCAGGCCCCTATACTGGTTGATAATATTAATAAAATCCTTTATAACCAGGTTATCATCTTGCAGCCCATGAATGCCCACTTTCACTGCAGACAACATCCTGATGAAACAATAAACTCGCTGATCTAATAAACTGTGTTATACTATGGCTTTGATACACCCAATATTGGCGATTTATCATAATGCATTTTAAATTTTGTTTTGCTTGATTTTAAAATGTTCACGACTCTAAAACTATCAGAGTATACACTGACAGAAATTTAAATTTAACGAATTTTTAACGGCCTAGTAACGTTGAACTATGTCGGAATTTCAGCCTCGACAAAATTGAGCGTCACATAAATTTAATGTCATATAAAATATAATTTTATTTCCATTAGTTTAGGCTTATGCAGAATTTGGTTGATAGCTCTTTGAGAGAGAATTTTTGTAATGTTCGCTGATATTCAGCGCGAAACATGTGAGGGTAATTTCAGGGAAACTAAAATGTACGTCAAATAACCCGTAGTTCGTTGAAGACTGTTCATAAAGTGAATATCAGGTAACTATATATAAAATAGCCTTCTCAGTTCAAATTAAGAACTTGGCTGTCGTAGAATTCTGAATTAATTAAAATGCAAAATTTTAAATTATTTTGAATAAATGTATATTCTTAATCCATGTGGTGTCCAGATTAAGAATATAGCACGCCATCTCCTTCCGTGGATGCCGTAAACGCCGAATAAGGCAGTCGTAAGCCAGGGGGATGGGCAGCGGCGTCCCTTCTGTGGCACACAATTCTGCAATCATCAACCCGCTTGCCAAGCGTGGTGAGTATTGGTAAATACCCTCCAAAATTACGACCATGTAACCGGTCGTTTGTGGTAGAGGTCTTTGGTCAGCAGTGGATGTCTTTTGGCTGACAATGATGATGAAATCTATATAAACTATGCATGATTAAACTTTAGAATTCCTGAGTTTGTGATTTCTATCGGAACATGATATTCTATAACTAGTAGGTACATGAAGTTTAGAGAATATATTTTTGTGTCGTAATTTTGCGGGAAATTTGATATGTAGTAATGTCTTAGATTTTCGCGATTATTACACATTATAATAAAACACTTTTAAACGGATTCTATCGCGTATATTTTAGATTTTTGATTTTCCTGGCGTTTCGAATACTTTGCAGCATTCGTGGTCGCAGGATCATCCTGTCAGGAAAATCAAAAATCTAAAATATACGCGATAGAATCCGTTTAAAAGTGTTTTATTATAAATTTGATATGATTTTCCGCCCATTTTGCTGTAACATTATTACTCTAAATCATATATGAATTATTTTTTATTTTTTTATTTGAATTGGATTGAAGTTACAAAAATTTGATGAAAACAGCACTTGACGATATAATTTAATGATAATAAGATGAGCATAAAGTAGTAGGCCGAAGTAAAGAGGTTATTAATAAACAACGTTACAGAAGCGTTTAAAGCTAACATAAGGATAGTATATTTTAAATACACATTTTTCACGATACTTCATATATTTCCCACCGTCATCTTCCATTATGAAATAGCGTTTTTACTTCAATCCTTAATGTTTCAAGTACAAAAAGAATACATTTTTCCTCCTTAATTTTGTATTATGACTCAATATTGCTGTGCTATTCTCAATAACAGTATTTTATACGACATATATTACGGCGGTCGGGGCAGGGGGTAATCAATAGTAATTTTCCTTCAGCTATAATTACCAATCTACTCCTCAATGCTGTTTGTTCCTACGTATTGCCATAGCAGTCAATTCAGTTTCTGTATTCACGTGTGATAGAAATCACTTCAGATCTTACTGATGGGAAGTTTAAAACGCACATTAAAGCAATTCTCATAAAAAAGCCTATTATAGAATCAAAGACTATGTTGACGATAGGGACGTGTGGCGTTAATTTCAGAATACCACCACCCCATTTCCTCCCGTGGGTGTCGTAAAAGTCGACTAAGGGATTAGCCGGAGGATGGGCAGCAGCGTTCTTCGAGTACATTAACAACTCAACTGCGATGGCCAACCCGTCTGCCAAGCGTGGCGATTACGGCAAAACTCCCAAAGAGCCCTTAACACACCCATATCAGTTATGTTGTGGTGATCTTTGGGGGAGATCTTTGTCCAGCAGTGGTCTTCATTCGGCCGAAATGATGATCTGCACATGCGGCTTCCCTGGAAACGGAATTTTATCTGCATTGTTTGTATTGTATAGCTGCAATTGTTTTTCAATGTATAACAGTTGTTTTAAATATTTTTTAAAACAAAGTATAAAAAAATGATAATCAAAGAAGACCTAGCCCTGAGTTTCTTTCAGCATTTCTTCTCAGAGGTTGTCATGTAGTGAAATTGCCCTCCGTTGTTTCAATATGACGTGTAAAAGTGTCTGTTAGGACTTCAATATTGAATAAATGATTGAATTTGAATTTAAATTGCGTTGCGTACATAGACCGTGGTGCGTATTCAAAATGTACATTCCGATTTTTTATTAAATTCTTATATATATTTTTTTTTTTTTTTAAAACGTTGCCTCACACTAGGATTTCTCCTGTGTCGTGGGTGCGTTTTACAGACATAAATCCCACACACAATACAATCTCTTTTTCGTGTTAGTGGCCAGCCTCGTGTCAGAGTTGTTCATGTCTCCCAAAGGCCTCCGGCTTGGCTTAACGACTAGTAAATCTAATGACAACATCCGGGACCGACGATATTACGTGCCCTTTGAAAATCTGAGACGCTCAACCTGTCCACCTCGTTGGAGGTCGTCCCACGCTGCGTTTTCCGGTGCGCGGTCTCCATTCGAGACCGCATTTAACGTTGCTTAATCCCACAGATTGTTTACCAATTAGTGATTTTAATGGCTATGGGTTCGCCGTGTGGTGCCAGATACCACCACTCCATCTCCTCCCGTGGGTGCCGTAAAAGTCGACTAAGGGATTAGCCATCGCCAACCCGTCCGCCAAGTCAAAGTCAAAGTCAAAGTCAAATTGTTTTTATTCATGTAAACCATTTGCTGGCACTTACGAATAGTCAGAATTTAAATAGTTGCACGGTTCCAAGTCGTTGATCCTATGGAGAAGAACCGGCAAGAAACTCCATGGACATACTCTTTTGAAATAATATTTGAAAGTATTACAGTCTTCAATATAATCGTAAAAACTATGTGAGGATAATGCATGCCAATGTGTGGGATAAATACACACATATTTATGCACAATGATAATCAAATGCGTTACAATTAGATTACTATAACAGTTATAAGCTGACCAGTCCCGACAGAGGGCACCCGTTCACGGGCATAACGCATGCATCAGCATAGCTCAGCTCAACCATAATGCAGGGAACTTAGCCACCTAACACATAACGCCACCTTCAACAAGACATTTTAGTGAGCATGACAGACTCATACTGCCAGGCAACAAGCTGGTGTATATGTTATTACATTAGTGGCTACATAATGCTCACATTCACGATAATAAAAGAGTAAATTTTTATACATGCAATATAAAATTAATATCAGGTATACTAAAATTATTAAACAGTATCAAATATAATGTACCTATAATGTAAAACTAACAATTAAAAACAAATAATTAATGTCATAACAAATATAGTATAGTGAAATGTCAATATATGAATTAATATAATCCATTTCAAGAAAAAAAAAATGCAGTTTGTATGTCAAAATATAAGTAATGGTATTTGATACATCAATACCAAGAATGTCAATGAAATTAAATTAAATGATCTTTATTTAGCAATTAGGTTTCAAGAAACACTTTATATTCAACAACAAATAAAAAGTATGTAAGATTAGAGCAGCTCAATCCCAAGCATTTTTGTCGTCCATGTAATCTGTAACTGTATAGAAACCCTTTTTACATAGTTTCTTTTTTATAACGGATTTAAATTTGTTAAGACTAAGATTTTTAATACTACTTGGGATCTTATTGTAGAAACGTATACGTTGGCACCTAAATGAATTACAAATTTTTTGGAGCCTGGACATTGGCATTATGAGATTTTCCTTATTTCTAGTATTGACGCTATGTATGTCGCTTTTTGTCGAAAATAAATGTATGTTTCTTTTAACGTATATTAGATTCTCATATATATATTGAGATGCGACAGTCAATATGTCGATTTCTTTAAATTTTTCCCTCAGTGAATGTCGAAAGCTTAGGTTATAAATTGCTCGAATAGCCCTCTTTTGCAGCACAAAGATAGTTTGAATGTCGGTAGCATTTCCCCACAACAAAATGCCATACGACATTACACTATGAAAGTAACTAAAGTATACTAATTTCGCTGTTTCTACGTCAGTTAACTGACGTATTTTAAAGACTGCATAAGCTGCAGAGGTGAGTCTATTCGACAATTGGTGAATATGTGGGCCCCACTGTAGCTTTGAATCTAAAGTAATACCCAAAAACATAGTGGTGTCCACAAGGCTCAACTCCTTCCCATTTATTAGTACACTGGTTTTCACCTGCTTAACATTAGGTGTTAAGAATCTAATACATTTGGTCTTTTTCTCGTTCAAAAGTAAATTGTTAACGTTAAACCAGTGCACTACTCTGGAGAGAGCGTCATTTACATCGTCAGTAACAGGCTGCTGCCGCTTAAGCTTAAATAAAATGGATGTGTCATCTGCAAATAACACTATCTCATGAGTATCTTTTATAACATAAGGTAGGTCATTAATATATACGAGAAAAAGGAACGGGCCTAGAATTGAGCCCTGCGGAACTCCCATTGTGGCCACAGACCCCGGAGACTGCTTTCCATTAACGTCAACTCTCTGGATCCTATTATCCAAATACGAAATAAGAAGATCCAGAGCAGTGTTCCTAACTCCATAATGGTGCAATTTCCTGACCAATGTCTCGTGAAAAACGCAATCGAAAGCCTTTGAAAGGTCACAAAAAATGCCTAATGCATCATAAGAATCCTCCCAGGCATCAAAGATATATTCTATAAGCTCAACACCAGCATCAGTAGTTGAGCGACCCCTTGTGAAACCGAATTGTTTCCTATGTAAAAGTTTATTTTTATTAAAGTAGCTTTGCAATTGATCAAGCATCAACTTCTCAAATATTTTACTGAAAGTTGGTAGCACAGAAATTGGTCTAAAGTTTGTGGGGTCAGATGTGCTACCCGATTTGAACAACGCTATTATCTTACTACTTTTCATTAAGTCAGGAAACACACCACAGTCAACACATGTGTTATATATAAGAGCCAAGTCGGGTGCTACTATGTTTATTATGGATTTAGTGACCTCAACAGAGTTACCCCACAGATCGGTGGTCTTTTTTACATTAAGGGTATTGAAAGTTTTCACAATATCTGTACTGCTCACATTTCTGAAATAAAAATCACTATTACATGCATATACATTTTCTTTTAATAGAGACTCAGCAACAGTGGGTGATGAGTTCAGTGTTTTAGTGATTGAGACTGGAATGTCGGTAAAAAAACGTTCAAATGCTGCAGCAACCTCTAAGTCTGATTTAATTAATTTGTCGTTTATTCTTAAGCTATGGTCACTGTTACGATTCTTAGCTCTTCCAGTCTCACCACTAATAATGTTCCAGGTCGTTTTAATTTTGTTCTGGCTGTTTTTTATTTTTGAACTCAAGTATTGAGACTTGGCAATATGACAAATCCGTTTAAATAATTTTGAATATTTTCTTACATACAAGTAGAAATCTTCACTTTTATTATAGTTCCTTTCTTCGTACAACTCGTAAAGTCTTTTTCTACTGATATTTATACCAACGGTAGCCCATTCACTGAAGGTTATATTACCTTTAACTGAGATCGTTTTGGGAATAAATGTGGAGTTAAACTCTATACAATATATATTAAAAAAGGAGTTGTACAGCTCATTAGGGTCATTACTATAACGCAAAGTAGGCAATTTACTATTAAGTTTATTTTTGAACTTCTCCAAGCGACGCACAGTTTTAGGTACTACAGAAATATTTTGACTTGACTTATTTTTATCATTATTGATAAAAGTAATTAACTGCCCACAATGATCGGAATCTATTTGATTTATGATTTTTTTGCTGTTAGGTACAATGTCTGTAAATATATTATCTAAACATGTAGCTGTGGTAGCAGTTATCCTGGTAGGCTCCAAAAATAGATTTTTAAGATTATATGATTGAAACACGTTTAGCAATTTTAAGGACATGGGGGTATTTTCGAGTAAGTTTACATTGAAATCACCACATATAATTATATTTTTACCAAGTTTGCAAATCTTTTGCAACACTTCATCCATGACCTTTTCAAAGCAATCATATAATGCAGAAGGTGGTCTGTATACACTCAATACAACGAGCCGCTCCAATTCCACACAGGCTATTTCAATTGTTCGTTCAACAGAAAGGCTCACAATATCAATGCGTTCTTTAAATTTGAATTGTTTATTTATTAAAATTATTGAGCCCCCATGTATAGCATTTACTCTGCTGAACGAACTACCAACTTGGTGATTCTTGTAATTGAACATGCACTGATGGCTTTTAAGCCAATGTTCTGTAATGCAAAGAATGTCAATTTTGTTACTGTTCATGAACAATTCAATTTCAAGATCTTTACTCAACATTCCCTGAATATTTTGATGCACCAGGTTGATAGTATTTGTTTTACATTTATTTGAGTTATTGAAAAGTTGTTTGTTGACAAATTTTGTTATATTTAAGCAAGAGTTTGCCTCTATTGTCTCAAGCGTGGCGATTATGACAAAACCCCCCAATAAGCCCACAACACACCCATATCGGTCGTTGTGGTGATCTTTGGGGGAGGCTTGTGTCCAACAGTGGACTTCATTCGGCCGGAATGATGAATTATCACTAACGAAGATATGTGAACCAATTTCTAGCTTACAACAAAAATATATAGTGGTCCTCAAAAGCTTTTGTCATATAACTAGAAATTAATTTGCTTTTGGTAGATTTTTTGCCAAGCCCTGAAATATTTAGCTACGGTACCTTATATTATGAAAAATAAATGTCTTAAGCAAATATATGAGAGAACCAAAACTTATCTTTTACGTATTGTAAATATTATTATTTTCGCTCTAATTTTAACGTGGTTGCGGATCTAAGGACACGATGCATTTCCGAGGCCGGGTAAAATGTAATGTTTTTCATTAGTTAGGTAATGCTGTTTATTCAATGTGGTGGATGGATTAATAATAAATCACCACTACACCTTCTCCCGTGTATGTCGTGATAGGCGATTATGGTGCTCTAAACCACTGGGATGGGCAGCAGCGTCCCTTCTGTGGAGTAGCAGCCATACTGCGCTCAGCAACCCGCACTTGCAAATTCCCCCCAAAATGAAGACACAATTGTGGAAGTTGATGCGGGAGGCCTTTGTTCAGCAGTGGACATATAAACGACCATTAGTTGTTGTTATAACTGGTTTTATTATTAACGGGATCGGTACTCTACGGCATTGGAGTGTCAAATCTGGGACTTTCACGTTAGTAATATTTCAGCCTGGAGCTTACAATTATGTCTGGTACATGGAAATAGGTGTGTATTTCCATGTACTGTGATTATCGATATCTGGTTGTAACGCAACACCTCCCACTCTTTAAGGTACATAGGCGTCATCATCATATTAACTGGAAGACGTCCAATGACGGCACCGTTGGTGCAGTGGCTGATACAGTCGACTGCTGCGCTCTGGGTCGTGGGTTCGATTCCCGCATGGAACAAATATTTGTATGATCTGCAGGTAGTTGTTTCGGGTCTGGGTGTATTGTATGTGGAATTCATGGAACGCACCCTCGACACAGGAGAAATCCTAGAGAGGGCCAATGTTTTCTTTGAAAAAAAAATGTCTCCAACCTAGCTAAGGTTATCAGGCAATCTGTCTATTTTGGAGTCCGTTCACCATAGGTCAGTCATTTCGGCCGAATAAAGTCCACTGCTGGACACAGGCCTCCCTGAAAGATCACCACAATGACCGATATCGGTGTGTTGTGTGCTCTTTGGGGGCTTTGCCATAATCGCCACGCTTGGCAGGCGGGATGGCGATCGCAGTTGAGTTGTTAATGTACTCGAAGGTCGCTGCCGCCCATCCTCCGTCTAATCCCTTAGTCGGCTTTTACGACACCCATGGGATGAAATGGGTTAGTGCTATTCGTTGCCGGCACCACACGTTACACGATAGGTATTCGGGTCTATATTCACCACTCCAGAACCTTAATGCCCTAACGGCCATCAGTTCTACGTGTTATCTGCCCACGGAGGAGAGAAATAAGCTTTCCCTCCTCCGTGTATGTGCCCGATCCATTGCAGCTTCAGCACACACAGAAAAATAGGAATAGTATATTAATAATAATAACAAAATAGACAACAAAAACATATCTATCAAACATTACGAAAACCCGCTCGTCTGCCAAAAATACCAAAATGTGGCTCCGTATCTGCATGCGAATGTCTTTATGTTGTATATGTTATAGCCGGATTTACGATGGCGCGTAAAACGAATGCGCGGTGTGTTTATCAGTTCGATTTAGAACCGTCGATATTGGTTGGTGTGGACTATATCTGTGCGTATGTTTGTGTGTGCCATTAGCATAATGGGTTGGAGTTATCGTGGTTTGGAAATCGGTGTCGCTTTGGTTTTAATTTGCATATCACAGCAAGTTGGGAGAGGCCAATGCTCAGCAATAGACTCTGATAGGGTGATAGATATGATATATTTGCGAGATGCAGTGGAAGCAAGGCTGGAGTTATCTGCTTAGTGCCAACTATGAAGGAAGAGGAGGAAAATATGTATATAGCATTCAAACAACCGTGTGGAGCCGGCTCAGAATACCACCACCCCATTTCCTCCCGTGGGTGTCGTAAAAGTCGACTAAGGGATTAGCCGGAGGATGGGCAGCAGCGTTCTTCGAGTACATTAACAACTCAACTGCGATGGCCAACCCGTCTGCCAAGCGTGGCGATTACGGCAAAACTCCCAAAGAGCCCTTAACACACCCATATCAGTTATGTTGTGGTGATCTTTGGGGGAGATCTTTGTCCAGCAGTGGTCTTCATTCGGCCGAAATGATGATCTGCACATGCGGCTTCCCTGGAAACGGAATTTTATCTGCATTGTTTGTATTGTATAGCTGCAATTGTTTTTCAATGTATAACAGTTGTTTTAAATATTTTTTAAAACAAAGTATAAAAAAATGATAATCAAAGAATACCTAGCCCTGAGTTTCTTTCAGCATTTCTTCTCAGAGGTTGTCATGTAGTGAAATTGCCCTCCGTTGTTTCAATATGACGTGTAAAAGTGTCTGTTAGGACTTCAATATTGAATAAATGATTGAATTTGAATTTAAATTGCGTTGCGTACATAGACCGTGGTGCGTATTCAAAATGTACATTCCGATTTTTTATTAAATTCTTATATATATATTTTTTTTTTTTTAAAACTTTGCCTCACACTAGGATTTCTCCTGTGTCGTGGGTGCGTTTTACAGACATAAATCCCACACACAATACAATCTCTTTTTCGTGTTAGTGGCCAGCCTCGTGTCAGAGTTGTTCATGTCTCCCAAAGGCCTCCGGCTTGGCTTAACGACTAGTAAATCTAATGACAACATCCGGGACCGACGATATTACGTGCCCTTTGAAAATCTGAGACGCTCAACCTGTCCACCTCGTTGGAGGTCGTCCCACGCTGCGTTTTCCGGTGCGCGGTCTCCATTCGAGACCGCATTTAACGTTGCTTAATCCCACAGATTGTTTACCAATTAGTGATTTTAATGGCTATGGGTTCGCCGTGTGGTGCCAGATACCACCACTCCATCTCCTCCCGTGGGTGCCGTAAAAGTCGACTAAGGGATTAGCCATCGCCAACCCGTCCGCCAAGCGTGGCGATTATGACAAAACCCCCCAATAAGCCCACAACACACCCATATCGGTCGTTGTGGTGATCTTTGGGGGAGGCTTGTGTCCAACAGTGGACTTCATTCGGCCGGAATGATGAATTATCACTAACGAAGATATGTGAACCAATTTCTAGCTTACAACAAAAATATATAGTGGTCCTCAAAAGCTTTTGTCATATAACTAGAAATTAATTTGCTTTTGGTAGATTTTTTGCCAAGCCCTGAAATATTTAGCTACGGTACCTTATATTATGAAAAATAAATGTCTTAAGCAAATATATGAGAGAACCAAAACTTATCTTTTACGTATTGTAAATATTATTATTTTCGCTCTAATTTTAACGTGGTTGCGGATCTAAGGACACGATGCATTTCCGAGGCCGGGTAAAATGTAATGTTTTTCATTAGTTAGGTAATGCTGTTTATTCAATGTGGTGGATGGATTAATAATAAATCACCACTACACCTTCTCCCGTGTATGTCGTGATAGGCGATTATGGTGCTCTAAACCACTGGGATGGGCAGCAGCGTCCCTTCTGTGGAGTAGCAGCCATACTGCGCTCAGCAACCCGCACTTGCAAATTCCCCCCAAAATGAAGACACAATTGTGGAAGTTGATGCGGGAGGCCTTTGTTCAGCAGTGGACATATAAACGACCATTAGTTGTTGTTATAACTGGTTTTATTATTAACGGGATCGGTACTCTACGGCATTGGAGTGTCAAATCTGGGACTTTCACGTTAGTAATATTTCAGCCTGGAGCTTACAATTATGTCTGGTACATGGAAATAGGTGTGTATTTCCATGTACTGTGATTATCGATATCTGGTTGTAACGCAACACCTCCCACTCTTTAAGGTACATAGGCGTCATCATCATATTAACTGGAAGACGTCCAATGACGGCACCGTTGGTGCAGTGGCTGATACAGTCGACTGCTGCGCTCTGGGTCGTGGGTTCGATTCCCGCATGGAACAAATATTTGTATGATCTGCAGGTAGTTGTTTCGGGTCTGGGTGTATTGTATGTGGAATTCATGGAACGCACCCTCGACACAGGAGAAATCCTAGAGAGGGCCAATGTTTTCTTTGAAAAAAAAATGTCTCCAACCTAGCTAAGGTTATCAGGCAATCTGTCTATTTTGGAGTCCGTTCACCATAGGTCAGTCATTTCGGCCGAATAAAGTCCACTGCTGGACACAGGCCTCCCTGAAAGATCACCACAATGACCGATATCGGTGTGTTGTGTGCTCTTTGGGGGCTTTGCCATAATCGCCACGCTTGGCAGGCGGGATGGCGATCGCAGTTGAGTTGTTAATGTACTCGAAGGTCGCTGCCGCCCATCCTCCGTCTAATCCCTTAGTCGGCTTTTACGACACCCATGGGATGAAATGGGTTAGTGCTATTCGTTGCCGGCACCACACGTTACACGATAGGTATTCGGGTCTATATTCACCACTCCAGAACCTTAATGCCCTAACGGCCATCAGTTCTACGTGTTATCTGCCCACGGAGGAGAGAAATAAGCTTTCCCTCCTCCGTGTATGTGCCCGATCCATTGCAGCTTCAGCACACACAGAAAAATAGGAATAGTATATTAATAATAATAACAAAATAGACAACAAAAACATATCTATCAAACATTACGAAAACCCGCTCGTCTGCCAAAAATACCAAAATGTGGCTCCGTATCTGCATGCGAATGTCTTTATGTTGTATATGTTATAGCCGGATTTACGATGGCGCGTAAAACGAATGCGCGGTGTGTTTATCAGTTCGATTTAGAACCGTCGATATTGGTTGGTGTGGACTATATCTGTGCGTATGTTTGTGTGTGCCATTAGCATAATGGGTTGGAGTTATCGTGGTTTGGAAATCGGTGTCGCTTTGGTTTTAATTTGCATATCACAGCAAGTTGGGAGAGGCCAATGCTCAGCAATAGACTCTGATAGGGTGATAGATATGATATATTTGCGAGATGCAGTGGAAGCAAGGCTGGAGTTATCTGCTTAGTGCCAACTATGAAGGAAGAGGAGGAAAATATGTATATAGCATTCAAACAACCGTGTGGAGCCGGCTCAGAATACCACCACCCCATCTGCTTCCGTGGGTGTCGTAAAAGTCGACTAAGGGATTAGCCGGAGGATGGGCAGCAGCGTCCATCGAGTACATTAACAACTCAACTGAAATCGCCAACCCGTCTACCAAGCGTGGCGATTATGGCAAATCCCCCCAATGAGCCCACAGCACATCCATATCGGTCGTTGTGGTGATCTTTGGGGGAGGCCTGTGTCCAGCAGTGGACTTCATTCAGCCGAAATAATGATGATGCAGATCTTAGGACGCAAAGAAGTTTTTTTTAAACGTTGCACCACACTAGGATTTCTCCTGTGTCGTGGGTGCGTTTACAGACATGAATTTCACACACAATACACCCAGACCCGGAGCAATGAGCCCACAACACACCCATATTGGTCGTTGTGGTGATCTTTGGGGGACGCTTGTGTCCAGCAGTGGACTTCATTCGGCCGAAATGATGATTCAAACCTGATAGTACCGCTAGCACAGTAGCTACGACAGATTTTAATGATCGTTTGTGATCTGAAACAAAAACAAGATAAAAATACAAAATAAAATTGATCACTGTAAAAATGTCGAATAGTATTTCACGAATCATAACTTGCTCACTGAGATGTGTTTGTAACACATTTCAAATCTTTGTTTGGTACTTGAGTCATTTTTTTGTACATCTAGCGATAAGACGAGAAAATCATTCACCTGATAGTAAACGTCACCTGCCCGTAACAATTGTGATGCCACCCAGGATTAGGAGTGGTCCAGCGTAGCCATTTAAACCACCGCTGACACCGCTTTATAGCTTAAACATATTGCTTAGTAGAATATATGGCACTGCGGTGACCTACCTTAAAACCTACCTTTTATTTTCTATCTCAGTGGTGTTTTTCAAGCTCCTCCACCGCCCCGGGGAATACGAAGGGATGCTGTGGATAGCCCAAGTCTTGCAATAAGAGCTCTATCACCAGTAGAATGATTGCCTCAAAAGCCTCAAGTAAAGGTTGCAAGGTATCTTGCAACCTTTACTAGATACCAGCAATGACAAATGATCCAAAAATATGGTCACTAGGGGCACTCATAATAAAGCTCAATGTCTTTTAGCGAGCTATGGAGACAGCTGAGAGCTGAGATTGGTATTACTCTACGAGATCAAGTCAGAAATAAGGAGATCCGTAGAAGAACTAAAGTTGCCGAAACGATTCGCAAGTGCTGATAGTTCGGGCAGAAGGGTTCTTGAACGGAGATCTCAGCATTGCGCTGGTCTTCCGATAGGACCTTAGATAAAAAAGTCCAATCACGGACAGTTACCAATATACTACTAATATTAATAATGTATTTATATAATATATTATATTTAAAGCCATTATATAGACGCAAAAGTTACAAATATACTAACAAAAGGGAAGAAGGAATATCAAAATTAATTATAAATAAAATACTGAATGTAATCGATTACACAGTTGACTTATTACTTCACTAGATAAATAATACGGGTTGCACTCCAGGAGTGCCGACAGAAGTGAAAACTTATTTTGGCGCGTTAGACATATTTTAGATGGGTACTAGGGTTATTGGGTTATGAGTTGCGTTTTATTTATGAATTGTACGAGTATAATAATGTCTTAGGTTTTCGCGAGTATTACACATTATAATAAACACTTTTAAACGTTAAACTTTTAAAATATATGCGATAGAATCCGTTTAAAAGTGTTTTATTATAATTATGAATTGTATTTTATTTCTCTCTATTACACGGGTTTATATTCCCTGTAAGGGGGAACCCGGTCTTTTGATAGGCTTACACGGGGACATGGGTCCAACACGCAGAGGCCCTTTAGAGAATTTTAATCTAAAATGTAATGGGACACTAGCCGGGAATTCTCCATGGCTACACTATAAAATGCAGTCTCGGATTGTCCCCGCAGGTGTAAAACTATTGTATAAGATGGAAACTACAATTATAAGGTCTATTGTAATGGGTGCTAAATGGATAATATACTTCTAAAACCTGAAAAAAAAAAAAACTAAATCTATTTTATTAATTATTAGAAAATTTAAAATACATTTCATATTATTTTATTTATCTAGACTCGTTCGCGGTCTGCTATATGTACATGCATATATGCACACACTATAGCTGCGTCTCGTAACGGTGTCGCGAGTCCAGAGATTTTATCTCGAAAATATCAAACAAACATATCAGCCATCAATGGCTGCTTCGCCTCCTCCTCTACGCCGTAGACTGCGTAGTAATATAATGCATTATGTAAGGATTTGTCTTTCACCTTTTTCTTAGTGTTTATTCACAGTAAGCGATTATCTGTACGGAATAATTAAACAGGCCCGTAACACACCGGTACCGGGACAGATAACATCACACTGGCAACAGTCCCGAGACACCGTTAGCTTGTAATTGGTAAAGTGGAATGGAGACTAGTATCATTGTATTTTTTTTTAAACGTTGCTCCATACTAGGATTACTCCTGTGTCGTGGGTGCGTTTACAGACATGAACTCCACATACAATACACCCAGACCCGGAACAACTACCAGCAGATCATAGAAATATTTGTTCCGAGCAGCCGACTGTATCAGCCACTGCACCAACCGTGCCGTAACTAGTACTATTTGTGGACAGCGACTTTACGAACAGTATACTTATACAGTCATTAAACTAAAATACATAAAACGCTTATTGAATACATGATTTTAAGATAATATTATCTATTCAAGGATAAGATTCAGTATTTAATGTTCGTGTATATCTATTTTTATCGATTTTCGATCGATCGATTTTTGTTTTTCCATAATTTCGAATACTTTGCAGCATTCGTGATCGCAGGATGATAAGGTGACAGGCGTCGTTACAGATGTTAAATAGTTATTTTATTTTATCCACCGTACAATTTTAATCAAAACATTAGTTTCGATGCACGCAGTAATCACTCACAGTGTCATGATGTTAAACAAAAATGTGTAAACAAAAATCTGTAATATACGCGATCTAATCCGTTTAAAATTGTTTTATTATAAGGAGGTTCTCAATTCGATGCGTATTTGCTTTTTTTGTATGTATGTACACCGATTACTCCGAGATTTGTAGATCGATTTGAGCGATTCTTTTTTTAATAGATGCAAAATGCTTCCGAATTGGTCCCATATAAATTCCATTACATTTGATTGAGTAGTTTTTTAACCAGCTTCAATAAATAGGTTTAATTGACTGCGCTTACCTAGATGATGTCTTAATAGTTTCGATTCTTAGAATTATTTTGAGTGTTAGATACGAATACAAAATTGGGAAAAGTTCTTACATTTATTTACACTAAAAAGAAAACTTCTTAACAAAAACAAAATACCGATTTCAAAATTCTATAGGATATTAAAACTACTGGGTGGGGCCCGTAAATATAACTCGTTGGTCTGCATGAAACATGTGTGGGGTCTACCTGGCCTCACCCGACTTCATAAATCAAGTTATTTTTTTCATTGTAGTAGTTTTAATATTTCGAATTTTGAAGTCGGTACTTTTTTTGTTAAAAAGTTTTATTTGTTAATATTTTTCGTCACAGATCACATAACTTTGTGCGAGCTTTGTCTGTGTGGTGTCAGGATTAAGAATATATCACCACTCCATCTTCTCCGTGGATGTCGTAAAAGGCGGCTAAGGTACTCTAAATCAGAGGGACGGGTAGCACCTTTCTGTAGATGAGGAGCTTTTCTGCGCTCACGAACCTGCCTGCTTAGCGTGGTGAGTATTGGCAAATTCTTCCCAATATGATGATACAGAGTAGTGTAAATCTATGGGAGAAGCCTGTATCCAGCCTTCAACGCCCTTGAGCTGATATGATAATGATGACGGTCACGTCACATCAGCCCGTGAACGTCCACAGCATGAGCCGTTCCAAGAACTATCTTAACATTCTCCACTACTACAATGAGCGGTCATAGAGGATGTTGCCATAATCACCATATTTTGTAGGCGGTTATTAGCACACGAGTGGATGCCGCTTATCTGCTTGATATCAACCCTTAGTCACCTCATACACACCAATGAGTGACAGCCAATTTGACGGCACGGTTGGTGTAGTGGCTGATACAGTCGGCTGCTGCGCTCCGGGTCGTGGGTTCGATTCCCACACGGAACAAAATATTTGTATGATCTGCAGGTAGTTGTTTCGGGTCTGGGTGTATTGTATGTGGAATTCATGTCTGTAAACGCACCCACGACACAAGAGAAATCCTAGTGTGGGGCAACGTTTTTTTTTTAAAAAGAGAAGAGAAGAGAAAGTTTTTAATCTGTCAAATTAGGAAGAAATTAGCTGTAATACACGGACACACAGACAGATGAGTGGCGTCGTTTTATCATCCGAACGTACGGAACCCTAAAAAAAACACCATGGATGGAGAGAGATTACAGTATTTCTATTTATGGTTAGTGCTTTACATGCAGTACATGATAATCCGTGAATACCATCACACATGCTTATACCGAACACAGATAAATCAATAAAAATATTGACAGCTCCGATGGAGCTTCCCGAGCTAACAGATCGGAATTTTGATCACCCGCACAGAACCAATATTTGTACGGCCCACAGATACTTGTTCCGGGCTTGGCTGTTTATGCATGTCAGACTAAACGTTTGAAATGTTTTACAGACATAAATATTTTTAATCTACAAACGAAATATGAAGAAAATCTCGTTTGGAATAAAGACAAAGACGAAAAATGAATGTTTGGTCGAGAGAGCCAAGCTGTAGTAATTAATTGACTAGAGCTCGAAAATAGGTTGCATCGGTCGGGGAAGTTCCACGCCAAGATACAACATTTTCAGCCTTGTCTGGGTACCTGGACATGAAGGTGTCGAGGGAAATGAAGGCAGACGAATTAGCAAGGGCTGACTCACAAACGTAGTAAGCTCTGAACCTCTTACAGGTATTCCTCACGGCACCTATGATCAAGCATTATATGCTAGAAAAGAGCAAGCAAAAGAATAAAGGCAGGCAGTAGGTCTAAACTACTTCAAGACCTTCTCTAACACAAGAAAATACTGTGGAGTGTAATAATTAAACTTAAACAGATCACAACTGATAAACTTTTTAAGTCCACTGTCAGGGCACTTTGGTACCAATGAGCACCTCTAGTATGAAACTGAGAACTGTAGATACATGCAGATTTTGCACGGGTGAAAAAGAGTCACAGTTACACATATTGTGTGACTGTGTCACTCTTGCATAGTATAACATTTAATAATAAAATACTGGAGACCGTTCTGCAATTACCACAAAATAAACTAAAATATTTGTAAAAAATACTCTATGCAAACAAGCATATTATACGTTAGAGGATTACCGTAGAGATATGAATGTTTGGCAGAGTGCTTGTCCAGCTCCGCAAGACCACTATAAGAAATGATTAAAAAAAATATTTTACTTTTTGACACGCCATCTTATTGTTGCATGTTTTGTGACATCAATTTGCAGACTTACTTTTCTGACTTCCAATTTTTCTTTTGACGTGACATTATTAATTATTTACACCTGAACTTCACCATTTCGGCCGAATGAAGTCCACTGCTGGACACAGGCCTCCCCCAAAGATCACCACAACGATCGATATGGGTGTGTTGTGGGCTCATTGGGGGGTTTTGCCATAATCGCCACGCTTGGCAGACGGGTTGGCGATCGCAGTTGAGTTATTAATGTACTCAAAGGACGCTGCTGCCCATCCTCCGGCTAATTCCTTAGTCGACTTTTACGACACCCACGGGAGGAAATGGGGTGATGGTATTCTGAGCCGGCACCACACTTATTATATACGAGGGCGGCACTGAAAATTTCGGGAATCAAGGAAGTGACACAACATTACCATTTAAAAATGTATTTATTGCTTTTCGAAGTATTCTCCGCGAAATTTGACACATTTTTCCATACGATGGAACCAATCATTGAAGCAACCATTCCATTCGGAAGTTGGGGTCTCCAAAATGGCCGTTTTGTAGGCGTCCACAGCTTCTTTAGGTGATGAAAATCTCTGTCCACGCAATTTATTCTTTATTTTAGGGAAAGTATAGAAATCATTAGGGCTAAGGTCGGGGCTGTACGGCGGATGGTCTAATAATTCTATGTTTTCTTGCTCTAAAAACTCTTTTGTTCTGTGCGCGGTGTGAGAACTCGCATTGTCGTGATGGAGGATGATGCGGCGGTTGCAGTTCTCTCTACGGAGTTCAGAAACGACCTGTGGCAAACAAATGCTAGCATACCATTCTGCATTAACCGTTCTTTGTCCCTCAGGAGGAATAGTCGTAACATGGCCGGTTTTGGAGACAAACGTGGCCACCATTTTTTTTGCAACACTCCGTGAACGAACAATTTTTGATAGCTTTAACTCATTTGCGAACACCCAAACTCGTGACTGGTTTTTTGTTTCGGGTTCGTATGCATATATCCAGGATTCGTCACCTGATACGATGTTGTATACAGCATTTGAGGATCCTGCGTGGAATCTTTCGAGAGTTCTGACGCACCAAGTAACGCGAGCCGCTTTTTGCTCTTCACATATCAAATGCGGTATCCATCGGGAAAACAACTTTTTTACACCTAATTGTTCATGCAAGATTATTTGTATTTGACTCATGCCAATGTCTAAAGTTGCCTGAATTTCGCGGTATGTCACATGTCGATCTTCCTCAATCAGCTTACGCACAGCATCAACGTTTTCTTGGGTGACTGCAGTTTTTGGACGACCTTGACGAGGATCATCACTGAGCTTGACACGTCCACGTTGAAATTCAGCAAACCAGCGATAAATTGTGGTTTTGGATGGGGCTTCATCACCAAATGCAGAAATCATCCGGTCAACACACTGTTTTTGTGTTAAACCACTTCGAAAGTCATAATAAATCATCGCTCTTGAATTTTCTCGAGTCAATTCCATTTTCTCAACGACTAAACAAGTTTGACAAAACCTTGTGACAAGACCGTGAATCTTTTTTTAAATAAATAAATGGTATTCGATTTGAACCAAGGAGTTTTCAATTAAAAAGATTTTAATATGACAGGAACAGTGGAAATATTCCATTCCCGATACTTTTAGTGCAGCCTATGTATTAATTTATTTTATGATTTTTGTATGCAACTGGTATACGATTTGATATTGACACTTTTAAGAGGTTTAGACTTTACTATGTTTAATGTAGGAACATTGTCTTTATATAACCAGAATTTTCGAGAACGTTGTACTCATAAATATTATAACATGACTTAAAAAGAGTAACCATTTCTTGCCCGTTCTTGTCCATAAGAAATCTACACATTGGAACGAGGCAACTAAAGTCTTGACGATTCATAAGTGCTAATAGCGGTTTAAATGAATATCAATCTTTTTATCTTATCTTATCTTGCTAGGCGTAGGGAGAATCACCTGGGAACAGCTTATCCTGTACCAGATTAAGATTAAGCGGAGTTCCATGCTTGATTTTTTACTAACCCAGTGACTACATATCATTTACTTACAATCCGATACGCAACGCCGCCTCCAGCAACACATTTCTGACCACGGCAGACCCATACCGCCAGGCGAAAGACACAAATAATATAAGAACTAAATATATAACATGAATGGCTACGTGACATTCATTTTTTTTTAATCGTTGTCTCACACTAGGATTTCTCCTGTGTCGTGGGTACGTTTACAGATACAAATTCCACACACAATACACCCAGGCCCGGACCAACTACCTGCAGATCGTACAAACATTTGTTCCGTGCGGGAATCGAACCCGCGACCCGGTGCGCAGCAGCCGACTGTATCAGCCACTGCACCAACCTTGCCGTCAAATTCATTCGAATACATTCAGTGGTTTTTGAGGGATAAAGTAACACAACGATAACTGGAATGGCACTTAAATTGTCATATCGGCCATAGGACGTCCACTGCTGATCAAAGGCCTCCCCCATAGATTTGCACAATTGTGTCATCATTTTGGGGGGAATTTATCAGTACTCACCACGCTTGGCAGGTGAATTGGTGGCTGCTGTTCCATAGAAGAGACGCTGCTGCCCATCCCTCTGGTCTAGAATCCGTCCCTAAGATACTTAAATAGGTTTCGTTGATGCTTTTATTAATTTATTTAATTTTCATTATAATGAAATTGCAATGATGAGGGTATCGCAACTCGAGCCTGTATTTAAAACCTTCATTAACGCATGTATCACGCTCACGCCAACTCCCTAGTGGGTAAGCAGAGTGGAACGGTACATGGTGTTAATTTAAACTATGTTTGTTTTAAAGTTGCATAATTATGTGGTGTTTTAAAATGTTTATAGTTAAATTCGTTTACCATTTCAGCAGAAAAACGCCCACTGCTGGAAAGTAACCTACCCAAAGATTGCCACAAGGACTGGTTTAGGTTTGTGTGCTCATTGGGGGGGATTTTGCCTTAATCGCCACGATTGGCAGGCGGATTGGCGATAGCAGTTGAGTTATAAATATACTTGAAAGTCTGCCAAGCGTGGCGATTATGGAAAAAACCCCCAATGGACCCACAACACATCCATATCGGTCGTTGTGGTGATCTTTGGTGGAGGCCTGTGTCCAGCAGTGGACTTCATTCGGCCGAAATGATGATACCAAACAAATGGCTTGCTCTTCTCGTCACATAATAAAAAACTATTGCACGTAGAACAGGGAAGGAACCTTTCTTTTTTTATTGATGCCCAGTGGAAATTCTTCATGAACTTCCTTCACCCCGGGGAAGGGCGAAGGGGTATGCCGGACTCCTACCGGCTAAAACCACTGGAGCGGTCATCTTCGGCACGACTAAGGGGGGCTCCAGGTCCTCGTATGATCACACTAGAGCCGCCCACTGGTGCCACGCCTATAGGCACATCCCTGAGAGGGTGACTGTAAAGCGGTCACCCCTCGGGGGGATTGTAAAGGATCCCCCAAAGCGTCCCACGGCAGGGAAGGAACCTAGATTCTACATTTATTACAATATATCTCGTCGAAAGCAACTTATAAAGTATAATTATTCAGGGCGCGGACGGTGTCACAGCAGCCATCATTAATATAAGTCCATCGCCTGACCTTGCCAAACTCGCCGGTTGTATAAACTTCCCTCTTTTGTATAATTTTGTATAGAAATTTTGTTTTATACTGAGAAGCAAACAATGTTTGAATTCCGGACTGGCTATTAGGAATCGGCTAAGAATAGGACCACCCCATTGATCCCGTGGGTGAAAGCGACTATGGGTATAGCCGGAGGATGCAGCGTCCTTCGAGTTTACAACCCAGCTGCGATGGCGAACCCGCCTGCCTAGCACGATGATTGGCAATATCCCCTAATGAACTCACGACACAAAACCCAAAGCAGTCGTTGTGGTAATCTTTGAGGACACCTATGTCCAACAGTGGAGGGTTGACAGCGCCATCTGCACGACTTACGCCTGTCGCAAACTATCTGCGACAAGTGTAATTAGTCCACCGCTGTCTCATTACACCTCACTTTTATTTTTTATTAGTTACTTAGTCAACTTATACAATGTAAGGTTTTTTTTCTGTTATATACTCTACTTAGGGGCACAGATAATGCAATGCACTTCAAACCTTCTTTGAGGTATTTGAGGACATTTCAAGCTTAGTTGCATCATCAGGTTTTTATTTTAAATACTTTATCTGACTGGTATTTTTCATATATCGTGAGTACAGTTTAAAAAAGAAGTACCTATAGGTATACGAGTATTTGTAGATAGCTATGGTATAATTTTATGGGGAAATAGTACAGACGCGCCCACTGTCTTTATCCTACAAAAGAAAATAATAAGAATACTAGCAAACATAGAAGAAATCAACACTTGTAAACCCTATTTCCAAAAACTCAAAATTTTAACGCTATCATGCATCTATATTTTAGAAATATGTTAATTTGTCCGTAAATACCCTGAATTCTATAATAAACGCGAAAATATACAAACCAAAATTATACTTCGACACAAAAATAGATGAAATCTACCAACTTCTCGACTAGCTATGCACTCTTCGGGTCCCTTGGTGATATCTTGGTGGATAAACATATATAACAAGCTACCAAATGTCATAAAAATCTGATAACAAATTTCACATTTTTGTATTTAAATATTTGCTTAGCAAAAATTACTATAGCATAAAATAATTAATCGAGGATACATTTAAATTAAAATTTATTACTAATCCTCTTCCTCTCTCCTATTTAACTATGCTATGCCCAACAGGGTCCATAATTGGTCTATAGATATAAAAACTACCATCTGTTTTTTTTTATAATTTACTTATGGAATGCAATACAGAATTGACACTGCGCAAATCAAACGCAACTCGAGAACCTTATGGACTACAGACTACTGTACCAATAAGGTTAATTCTGATTGATTGGGGAGTCTGTGTGCTCACACCGAGCGACCCCTGGGAACACGGTGGCGCGCATGTAGTCACGTGCCGCCATGTACGTAGCACAGCGCACAGCCAGGCTTAGGGGGATCCTTTACAATCCTCCCCGAGAAGTGTCTGGGGGCGGCCTTTTTACAGCCGCCTACCCTCCACTAGAGGGGGTGACCGCTATACTGTCATCCCCTCCAAGATGTTCCGAGGCACCATTGGGCGGCTCTAGTGTGATCTTACGAGGACCTGGAGCTCCGCTTCGGTGCCGAAGATGACCGCTCCAGTGGTTTTAGCCGGTAGGAGTTCGGCATACCCCCTCGCCATTCCCCGGGGTGAAGGAAGTTCATGTAGAATTTCAACTGGAAAACAATTTTTTTATTTTTATTTTGATTATATTGCGGTGATTATTACAGGTTAAATATTGCCATATCTCCTTTGTTTTTATAATTTATGACACTGAACAAAAAGGATTTGTATTTCGAATTTGTGATCCGCCGATTCTTGTTTGTTATTTAAAAAGTTAAATTAGATTCGGAGATCTATGGAGTTGATTTTCAAATATTGTCCCTATTGGATGTTTCGATGAAAGAAAAATATTGAGATTGTTTCATGTTTGTGTTTTGATTCCAAAGTTTATTGAGAGAAGGGTCGTAACACGCTTGTCTGCGGGCTATAGGTTATTAAACTTTTCCGAGATGTGCCTATAGGCGTGACACCAGCGGGCGGCTCTAGTGTGATCATACGAGGACCTGGAGCCTCCCTTACGTGCCGAAGATTACTGCTCCAGTGGTTTTAGCCGGTAGGAGTCCGGCATCGCCCTTCCCCGGGGCGAAGGAAGTTCATGAAAAATTTTACAGGTGTTTAGAATTGAGGTTACATAGCGGACCGCGCACAATGCTTGCTGCTCGAATCTCTATAATGCCACGCACACACATACACATACAACCATTATAATAGAAAGAGACAGAGAGAAAGAAAAATAGAGGGAAACGTCGCCTGGAACGGGCATCACGCTTTCCCTTACGTGACGATTTCCGCCAGTTCACACAACGTATTTTTTTATGCGTGTGTGTTACTCCGAGATTTATAGACTAATTTGAGCAATTCTTTTTTAATAGGTGCAGAATGCTTTCGATTTGGTCCCATATCAATTTCATTACATTTAATTGAGTAGTCTTCACCAGGTCGTCTGTCCACCTCGGTGGAGGTTGTCCCACGCTGCGTTTTCCGGTGCGCGGTCTCCACTCGAGAACCTTTCTGCCCCAACGGCCATCAGTTCTACGAGCAATGAGCCCCGCCCATTGCCACTTCAGTTTACTAATAATTTCAGCTTCATCTACGTGTTATATAGATATCATGTACTCAACGATACTTTAATAGAAATTTATAGAATCCCAATCGGTTTAAATCGTTGCAACCGTTTAGATCGAAACTGTTTATTTTTATGGTCCTCCATATTTAGAGGTTTACATTTTTATGCAATGAAATTTTGGTTACCAAAGAAATCGGCTTAAATTCATTCCTAGAAATAGCTTCTTCAAATCAAATCGAAAGATTTTCAGTTAACCATTTCTTTGATAACCATTCGTCTGTATGGTTGCCGGATTAAGAATAAATCACCACTCTGTCTCCTCCCGTGGATGTTGGTAAAGGCGACTCATCATTTCGGCTAAATAAAGTTCACTGCTGGACACAGGCCTCCCCAAAGATCCCCACAGTGACCGATATGGGTGTGTTGTGTGCCCATTGGAGGGTTTTGCCATAATCGCCACGCCTGGCAGGCGGGTTGGCGATCGCAGTTGAGTTGTTAATGTACTCCCAGGATGCTACTGCCCATCCTCCGGTTAATACCATAATCGTTTCTTCTGACACCCACGGGATGGGTTGGTGCTATGATGATGATGCGCAGGCAAAACGCTCCACAAACAATTGATCCAGAAATATTTCATTTATCTATATTAATTAAATATTTTGTAAAAAAAAATTTTTCATGTTTTCGTAAGTTTTTGGAATATATATTTTTCTGTAGAACCCGCAGTTTTCTAGTTATTAACTATTCGTAGTAAAGGGGACGGACTGAAATCCAGCGTTGACCCGTGCGTGGTTTAACCACTGCGCACTGCCAACATTGCCGAGGCCGTGCCTTTTACCATACTACATAAAAACAATTTGTATCTATTCCTACCTATTTGTATTGTTTCGCATTGAATGCATTATGTGTGTTTGGTTTGGTAATAAATTATCTTTATCTTATCTATTTATGACCGTTACCACATGGTCCCTAGGCGACTAAAGGATTGTAAGCCAGAGGGATGGGTAGCAGCGTCCCTTTTGTGGAACAGTAGCCATACTGCGCTCACCAACCCACCTACCAAGCGTGGTGAGTACAGGTACATTCCCCTAAAATCACGACACAATAGTGGAAATGCATGGGGAGGCCTTTGTTCCGCAGTGGACATCCAATGGCCGTTATGACGATTGTTTCCATAACTTTTATTTAATTATGAAGTTAAAAATAATCCAACGAATTTTCGGCGATATTTTCTGAGGTACAGAGCATCGAGTAATTAATTAGTTGGCTCCATACCAAATGTTTCTGTACGACTGCACAAATAACTGGATGTCAGATATTATTTTTGCTGTCTATAGTTCAGTTATCATTTGCTGTAGCTCCACTAATTCAGAATATGTCCCTTAACCATAGGCAACAGCATTGGGATAATTGGTGTCGACATTTCCAGCAGCGTTCAGTTTCACAGGCACTTGGAGCATAAGGTCAAGCTGTCATATCGGCCATTTATACGTCCACTGCTGAACAAAGGCCTCCCCCATAGATTTTCACAATTGAGTCATCATTCTGGAGGGTATTTGCCAATACTCACCACGCTTGGCAGGGGTTGGTGAGCGCAGTATGTCTACCGTTTCACAGAAGGGACGCTGTTGCCCATCCCTCTGGTTTAGATTCCCTTAGTCGCCTTTTACGATATCCACGGGAGGAGATGGAGTGGTGCTATATTCTTAATCCGGACACCACACGTCAAGCTGGAGTCTAGAAAACTCGGTGTGCTCAACAAGGCAAAGAACCGTGGCAAAGGCTGCTAATTTATAAATCGAAAGTCCAGCCACATACGAGCCAGAGTCTATGGGCTTTTAGGGGAGCAGCTGGATAACAGCTTAGGTGTTTCAAACGATACAGAAACGTGCAGTTAGGGTTGTCTACGATCCCAAGCTCACAAGCTGTTTAGACCCTTTTGGTCTGAAGAGAGATTAAACCTCTATGTGGGAGACGCATGACAATGGACAGTGTTCTAAGGGATGGTTCTATATGATGCCAATGGCTACTCTCTACCATCGCAACTCTCTCCGTCGGCGAGGAGTTCGTCCGCATACCGTAGAGCCAAAACTGTCTCGTACCGTACATTTTGAGAGCAGCTTCCTCCAGCGCTAGCTCAGGTTGTAGAATCAGCTCCTCAGTTTTTCTCAAGATACTACAGCATGGGACTCTTCAAAATAGGCGTGAAAAGATATTTTGACATGGTCGGAAACGCACGAGACATATACATCTGGTGTTGCAAGCGATCATAGCGGTGACCGCTCGCCATCAGGCGGGCCGTATGCTGCTCTGCCATCTTAGTGGTATGAAAAAAAGCAAGTGTAATAAAACAATTTTAAACGGATTTAATCGCGTGCATTATTGATTTTTGTTTTTCCTGATGTTTCGAACACTTTGCAGGGCGTCAAGCATAGACGCAACACAAAGTCCGCAGTGTGTGAACATGTCTTAGGCAAACCCAACCATTTTCTTCGATTTGTTCATCCTCAATCCTCGCGAAAGAGAACCGTTATATACCAAGAATGTTTCGTGAGGCTATTGAAATTAAAAAACATCCTAATTTTAACAGAGAAGATGGTTGGCAGGTACCACCTGTTTGGAACCCGGTTATTAAATTACCACACTAAAAAACATCAAGATACTGTGAGTGATTACTGCGTGCATCGACACTATTTTTGATTAGTTTTGTACGGTAGATACAATAACCTTTTAAATCTGTAACGACGCTTGTCACCTTAGTCACCCTGCGACCACGAACCCTGCAAAGTGTTCGAAACGTCAGGAAAAACAAAAATCAATAATACACGGGATTTAATCCGTTTAAAATAGTTTTATTATAATGTGTAATAATCGCGAAAACCTAAGACATTACTATAAAAAGCAATTTAATATAATAGTTATGTATTTCTTGTGCCTCGTGTGGTGCCGGCTAAGAATATCACCACCCCATCTCATCCCGTGGGTGTTGTAAAACGCGCCTCTGGCATTAGCTGAAGAATGGGCAGCAGCACCTTTCAAGTATACTAATTACAACTTAACTGCAATAGCGTGGCGATTATAGTAAAATACCCCAATGAGCCCACAACACACCCATATCGGTCGTTGTGGTGATCTTTGGGAAAGGTCTGTGTCCAGCAGTGGACGTTTTTCGGCTGAAGTGATGATGATTCCTCGACTCCTTTGGTCACCCATCTAAGATTTCATTTACGCATCACGTTGTCTAAGTGTAGTTTAGCTCATTAGTGTTATAAATATTGCCTCAAAGTAGGGGTTTTCCTAAGTCGTTGGTACAGTTTACAGACATGAACCTCACATACACAAACAGATACACACATGGAACAACTGCCTATAGGCCATTCAATTATTTGCTTCATTGGGAAACCGAACCAGTGACACGAAGCCCGAAAGCCAATCGCTAAGCCACTGGACTAACGGTAGCATTCATCATTTTGGCTGAATGAAGTCCACTGCTGGACACAAGCCTTCCCCAAAGATCACCACAACCACCGATATGGATTTGTTGTACGCTCATTGGGGAGTTTTGCCATAATTGCCACGCTTAGCAGGCGGGTTGGCGATCGCAGTTGAGTTGTTAATGTACTCGAAGGACGCTGCTGCCCATCCTCCGGCTAATCCCTTAGTTGACTTTTACGACACCCATGGGAGGAGACGGGGTGGTGGCATTCTGAGCCGGCACCACACAGTAGCATTACCGAGTGTTTACTATACCTAATTTTAGTTCGTCGACGATTTAAATGCAGTAATGAAGTTTTTCCTTCTAAATCGATCCATCTATGCCGTAACCAGGAACTCCATTTTCACTGTGGATACTCTTTCCATCATAAATATTGTATGTTGTAATACATCAGCAGAGGCATGTAAAGAGCGATCTATTTCCGGCATCTCATTAGTTGTCGGCATTCTGTCGACACATATTGATGCCCCGTCTCGAGGCGATAGAGGCTAAGAATAGGCAAGAGTGTGATCGCTCTGAAGTTTGTGTTTAGTATTATACGCACTTTATTTTGATGGAAAGGGTTGAAATGTGGCGGCCATTTGTAATTGGACTTTGATTAAAGTGTGAATTAGTGTTGATAGCTGACATTTCTCACAAACACATCAGCCCGTGATTGTCCACTGCTGAACATGGGCTTCCCAATAAAATACGTTTATATTAGCACCGGGGTGGATGTCCATCCTTTCGATACTTATTTGCTTTTACGCCACCCATGGGTAGAGTGAAGTTGTTTTTTCTTTGCTGGGATCCACACGAAACATTGTTCATTCCACGAAGTCTTAATTACCATTCTATTTTTTTTTTTTTTAAATTTGCCTCACACTACGATTTCTCCTGTGTCGTGGGTGCGTTTACAAACACAAATTCCCCACACAATACACCCAGACCCGGAACAACTACCTGCAGATCGTACAAACATTTGTTCCGTGCGGGAATCGAACCCACGACCCGGAGCGCAGCAGCCGACTGTATCAGCCAACCGAGCCGTCATATAATAATATACAATTAATAATGGTAGGGGAATATTGCCAGGATCATCACGATAATTTGTTTGATATCAGCTCATAAAATGATGCTGTATCCTCTTAATCAAAGTCACCCTTATGACAACTATAGGTCAGTATGTGAACTTCACATGGCAACTGACTTGTGTAACCTTATAACCTAACGGAGGTATACTTATTAATCCAATAAGTCCAATGTCATCATCATTCATCATTTCAGCCCCAAAAACGTCCACTTCTGGACAGAAGCCCCCCCCAAAGATTGCTACAACGACCGGTATGGTTTCTGTTGTGTATTGCCATAATCGCCATGCTTAACAGACGGGTTGGCGATCGCAGTTGAGTTATAAATGTACTCGAAGGACGCTGCTGCCCATCCTCCGACTAATCCCATAGCCACCTTTTACGACACCCACGGGATGAGATGTGGTGGTGGTATTCTTAGCCGGCACCATAAGGCTGTCCATGGTTGTCTAATGTACATTTGATCAAAGAAATTGGTTGACGTTTGTTTTCATTAGTTCAAAGATTTCGACATTTCAGTATGTTCGTTCAAACTCAACTATATGGGTATCAAAGCTATTTTGATGAGTATGAAAGCAGTTCTCGAGTAGAGATCGTGCACCGGAAAATGCAGGGTGGGAAGACCTCCAACGAGGTTGATAGATGACCTAGTGAAGGTCGCTAGGAGTCGTTGGATGCGGGCAGTATGTAACTGCTCGTTGTGGAAATCTATGGGAGAGGCATTTTTTACCAAGTTTTATGTACACCTTTAACACTCTGACTTCCGAAGCATAAGCTAATAAGCTAAGATTAGACTGGTTTTCAGAAGTATTCGCATTTGACTTTACGTATCACTGTTTTAGGTATTCGTTAGACAACCGGGAATGACAATGCACCAAAGTTTCCGGGCACGGAGCGCCACAACAGTATGTTAAGAAAAAGATAATTCAATCTAAAGATACATTTAAATATAAATCTAAAGATAAATCTGGAATAGAATAGAATATACTTTATTGTACACCATTTTAAAAACAACTACTAGGAATAATTTAATGAACAGTAATTGTACAATGGGCGGTCTTATCGCTATTAGCGATTTCTTACAGACAATCTTTGGATGGACAAGAAAAAGATGGACAAAGACAAAGACAAATAGCGTATCTAGACAAAAATATTACGAATCGTTACATATTCCTTGAATTACTTTAATAATATAACGATATATATGATACTTTATACAATACAATATAAATAATCCACAAGAATGTAGGATATCGTACATAAATATATGGAAAATACACAACGAGAACAAAGTCTATATTGGTAAATACAACAAACATTTAAACAGACAAGTAATTTTCTTTTACTAATTTTTTTAAAGTACCCAATGACTGCACGTTTCATTGACAGAGGCGGTGCATTATTTAATTATATAGATGAATTTAAGAAGATGTTTATTTATGTAATACATTTAAATGCACTTATGAATAGTCAGAATATGATGTAAAAAACGGAACTTATCCTATTCAAAGCATGAACGTGGTGGAACTTAATCTCGCAAGTTGATCGATCTGTACCACGGCCACCTAGCAACTAGCCCTATATCTATATTTATAAACCACGGCGACATCAATACGCCCGTGAAAGATCACGATTCCATTCCTCGCATGTGAAACATTAACACAAATCTATTTTATTTTCCTCTACACGCATCACGGCGCTAAATAAAACTGGCGCGACAGAAATATATCAAAATAATTTGCGGTCGCCACACAAGGACCTGACCTGGTTTGATCCGTAAAGTCTTTAAATACACGCATTGGAATTTGTTTCATAGAAATTCTTTACCTTCGCTTTGAATGCATTGCCAGATTTTGACTTTGATTGACTGGCATAAAATTTCAAGTGAAACTGCATCAGTTCTTGATCAATAAATATAGTGTTTAAAGATTTTTACAGGATAAACAAAGACCCGCGAGCCAAATTAACCCGACACTATACCGTTGATATCCCGGACATTAGACTGTACGCGATTAGGATGGCCTTGAAGCAGCTTAAAAATAAAAAGGCACCAGGTGATGACGGAATTACGACAGAGCTTCTGAAAGCGGGTGGAACACTGGTGCTTAAAGTCATATATACCTATATATACTATACAATTCCGTCTTATTGGAGGGCACAACGCCGGAAGCCTGGAAGAGAGGTAAGTTGGTGCTCTTCTTCAAAAAGGGTGATAACACGCTTTTGGAGAATTATATACCGATCTCGCTTCCGCCGTATTTATAAGCTGTTTTCAAGGTTCATCAAGAATAGTCTCGAGCGCAGGTTTGATGTCTTCCAGCCTCCCGAACAAGCCGGTTTCCGAAAAGACTTTAGTACCATAGACCACATTCATACGCTGCGGCAGATTCTACAGAAGACCGAGAAGTATAGTCTGCCACTATGCTTAGCGTTTGTAGTCTATGAGAAAGCCTTTGATTCGATCGAAGCTTTGGCGTTGCTGCAGTATCGGCAGTGGCTCCACAGTAATTATCGGTACATCGAAGTGTTGAACTGCTTATACAGAAACGCCAAGAAGTTGGTCCGAGTATATGAACAGGGCACGGGGGCAATCTCCTTGCGGAGAAGCTTAAAACAGGGGAACGTCATTTTCCCGAAACTGTTCACCGTTGCCATGGAAGATGCCTTCAAGCTACTAGAGTGGAAAGGATTCGGCATTAATATCAATGGCGAGTATATCATTCACCTTCGATTTGTCGATGACATGTAGTTATGGCAGAATCGCCGCAGGAGCTCAGCGTGACGTTCAATGATCTGAACTGAGTTTCCCAAGAAGTGGGCCTTATATAATGGGTATGGAAGCAGTTCTCGAGTGGAGACCACGCACCGGAAAATGCAGTGTAGGACGACCTCCAACGAGATGACGGATGCTCTGGTGAATGTCTCTGGGAGCCGTTGGATGCGTGTAGCATGTAACCAGACTTTCTGGAAACCTGTGAGGGTGGCCTTTGTTCAGCAGTGGACGTCCTTTGGCCGATATAATGACAACAATGCTATGTAACGACGGGATAATTTGCAATTAGGGACCTCATCATTTCGGCCGAATGAAGTCCACTGCTGGACACAGGCCTCCCCCAAAGATCACCACAACCACCGATATGGATGTGTTGTGGGCTCATTGGGGGGTTTTGCCATAATCGCCACGCTTGGCAGGCGGGTTGGCGATCGCAGTTGAGTTGTTAATGTACTCGAAGGGCGCTGCTGCCCATCCTCCGGCTAATCCCTTAGTCGACTTTTACGACACCCATGGGAGGAGATGGGGTGGTGGCATTCTGAGCCGGCACCACACGGCAATTAGGGACCTACCACTAGTAAACTAAAGAAGGGTGGTAATTCTGTATAGCTAAAGTGATATCCTGAGGTTAGGCTGGTTATCAGAGATTCAAGATTCAGAATCAAACCTCCTGTCTTTGTTATCAAAAACCAAGCATTTACCAATCCGGAATGTTGCATTGTTGGACAAATTTCTTTTATGAATTTATCCTTTAACGCATGTAACCTTATTTTTGTCGTAGGCTTTTTTCTGTCTTGTATGACTTTGATATCAACGGCTTCATGTTTACGTTTGGTAACATAATGTTCTTTTCTGTCTTTCATATTTGAATATTTTTATCGGATTTCATTATACTACCGTTGTGTACATTTGAGAGTTCAATAATTTCTTAAGTGAAAATTAGGTTACCATGATTTATTTAAAAAAACTTACTAGAATTCTGTACGTATGACATTCCAAAGGTGAGATATCTGTGAGAAATATTTCGTAAAATTTTCATTTTCATAAATTACTTGTTCATTTTTCCAATTAATGTCAAATGACAACGTTCAAGTTCTTTAATTTTTTTTTTATTATTCAAGTAAATTCTCCTAAGCTTTTCGACTTCAGAGTTGTTAATTAAACACCCTCATCATCAGCCCTTACATATTCCCGGGTTCATCGGTCTCCCATATGACTTTTACCAACGGCATGAGTCTGTGTGGTGTCTGGATTAACAATGTAGTACCACTCCATCTCCTCCCGTGGATGTCGTAAAAGGTGACTAAGGGAGATCAACCAGAGGGATGAGAAGCAGGGTTCCTTCTATGGAACAGCAGCCATTCTGCGCAAACCAACCCGCCTGTCCAGCGTGGTGAGTACTGACAAATTCCCCCCAAAATGACGACATATCGAAACGTCTTTGTTTAACAGACATCTTTTGGCTGATGATGGTGATGATGAATGGCATTAGTAATTTTACTAGTTACTAATATTATAGACGTGAAAGTTTGTATGTTAGAATGTTTGAGGCTCCATCAAGTGGCTGAACTGATGCTAATGAAATTTGGCATAGAGGAAGATTCTATCATGGAATAGGATATAGCATTTTTGTTTTATTGAATTGAAATTTCTTTTGGGAAGGTGTGAATTGGATTTTATGAAACGAAAACGTGTAATGAAAGAGAGACAGCTATAAATGTATTTATAGGGTTTAGGCTGTGAGAGAATAAAATAAAACACGTTTTTATATGATTTCCTTATTCCCTATTGACGATCAACCGCACTCGCTCTCTCTCTCTCTGTTTAACACCTCCATACGCTATTAATCTCATTCTCTTACAAATTAACCAATATACTAAATTTCACTTCTACCGCGCTTCAAGCGCTCACACGATGTTTTTTTTTAATTACAAAAGAATACTATGGCTATGTTTTAGTTTACGCCCAGCGAATCGGGCAGTTACAGACTAGTTTTGCCATAACATTGACGCACGGTGAACAGAGGTGCAATTCTCTAAGCTAAAATATCCACACATCCTTGAATACAGAATTAAAATAACGGTGATAACCCAATTTGGTATTTGCTAAGACTGGTCCTCATGGCTCATCGTCTGCAACGTGTTCTTGAATAGCTTCAATCATGTTTTAGCGAATACCGGATCGGTTTTACACCGTTATTTCGATTATATATTCAAGGATGTATGGATGTTTGAGCTTAAGGAATTGCACGCCTGATCATTGATCGAAAGACGTTAAATTGTGTATGTCGTTTAATTAGCACGAAGGGAGCTTAAAGTAGGTCTAATTCTGATTGCAAAGTGCCCGCATAACAAAAAAGTCTTCTCACTAACGGTTGTAAAATAGAATAGAACCGTTTATTCAGTAATTTAGTCCTAACAGACATCTTTATACGTCACTAGCTTTTGCCCGCGACTTCTCACGTGTGGAATTTAGAAAACTACATCATGGATATTGTTCATACAAAAACACTTAAATCGCGATAAAAATGGGGGGTGGGGGTAGAAGGGTGAAAAATACTTTACGACCTATTCTCATACCTAAAAAACATACAAAAAAAAACCTTAAAATCGGTCGAGCCTTTACGGAGGAGTGTGACCACAAACACCGCGATACGAGGAATTTGTAAATTGAATTAACTCATTGCATGTCGTAAAACGAGACACAATTGAAAATCTATTGTGTCTACACGGCTGCCGGGAGTTGAAACGACAGAGGGCACTACAATGACAACTTGAATACCTACATTGTTTTTATGACAAACTATATTTGAGAACAATGTTAGTAGAGTATGGATCGACTGGTATAATTTTTAATTAGTCATGGCAACACTGGTGAATGGTGGTTCATGAACCTATATCAGTATCGCTCAGCTCAACCTACTGCAGCTGAACGACCCAGTGCCGCCATGAGCAGGTCATTTGACTGAGCATGCCAATCCATCCCAAACAGGCTACTGTTAAATGGATATATATTTTACTGAAATACATCGTACTTATATTTTCAAGGAGGGCCTGACTTTGGATTAAAAGTAGACGATAGGGCGCAAGACAATGGCTCTAGTGTGATCATACGAGGACCTGGAGCCTCCCTTAGGTGCCAAAGATGACCGCCCCAGTGGTTTTAGCCGGTAGGAGTCCGGCATACCCCTTCGTCCTTCCCCGGGGCGAAGGAAGTTCATGACGAATTTCCACTGGGCACCAATAAAAAAAAAAGAAAAAGGGCGCAAGACAATGACAACTTTTTCACCATAAACGAAGGATGGAATCTCTATTGAAAATGACAAATGAACTTCATCAAATCTATCCACAGCTGGACATACGCCTTGCCAAAGATCGTCACAACGACCGCTCCACGTTTGTGTTGTGTGCTGATTAGGGGTTTTGCTATGATCGCCACACTTTGCAGGTGGGTCCTCTATCACCGTTGACTTGTAAATGCATTCAAAGACGCTGCTGCCTATCCTCCAGCTAATTCCATAGTCACGTTTAACGACACCCACGGGAAGAGTTGGGGTGGTACTATTATTAGCCGCCAGCATAGGCTAAAATCTGCCCAACGCTAGGGAATCTTTTATCACTCTTCGGAGCCTGGCTCAGAAGGAGCGAGCGTGTCGCCTACCGTCTGACGTAGGTATTCACTGGTCACGGTCGTTTCGGTGCGTACCTGCACAGAATAGGACGCGAGGTTACGGCACAGTGCCACCATTGTGGAAGCGACCAGGATACCGCACAGCACACGCTCGAGGAGTGCCCTGCGTGGGCGGCCGAGCGGCGGATCCTGGTTGATCGGATCGGGCAAGATCTCTCTCTGCCGGCAGTAGTGTGGGCTATGTTGGCAGAGCATGAAATTAGAGTGCATTGGTCTCCTTCTGCGAGACCACCATGCTGCAGAGCGGGATCGGGAGAGGGCCGATCCTGCATGGAGAAGGACGAGACGGCGCCGCAGTAACAACTGCCCCGGTGCCTAGGTCTAACGCGCCTAAGCCCCCTGCCATCATTACATGGTGGGGGGCCTCGGGCGTCTCGAGCGTGCAGATTGGGTGCGTCTGAGTGCTCACACCGAGCGACCCCCGAGAGGACAGTGGCGCGCACGTGGTCACGTGCCACCGTGTGCGTAGCACAGCGCACATCGAGGGAGATCCTTTACAATCCTCCCCAAGCAGTGCCTGGGGGGTGGCTTTTTTACACCTGCTTGCTCTCCGTTGGAAGGGGCGACCGCTTTACTGTCATCCCCTCCGAGATGTGCCTAAAGGCCTGGCATCAATGGGCGACTCTAGTGTGATCTTACGAGGACCTGGAGCTCCTCTTCGGTGCCGAAGATGCCCGCTGCAGTGGCGGCAGGAGTCGTGTCGTCGAGTGTTGTATAGGTACCCCTTCGCCCTTCCCCGGGGCGAAGGAAGTTCACATAGGATTTCCACTAGACACCAATAAAGAAAGGGACCCTTTTAATCTGAATAAAAAAGCAATACGTAAAACAAGTTTCTGAGCGAACAGTTTTTCATAAAGGCGTGCGCACACTGTATGTGGGTCAAGCGGAGCTCAATTTGATGCCAGTACCGGGTTCATTCGAGTTTAGTCGACGCAGGAATATGAATGTAGGTGAAATTATTCATCTTGGCGCATATTTGCGACTTCTCTACAGTGATTTTGCGTCACGGTATTTACAGAGATTTTATAAATGAGTATCAGCTTGTAACGTTGTATGTTTGGTGTCCGGATTAAGAATGTATATAACACCACTCCATCTAATTCCTTAAATGTCGTAAAAGGCGACTAAGGGACTCTATACCAGCGGGATGGGCAGTAGTCTCTTCTGTGGAACAGTACCTATACTGCTGTCACTAACCCGGCCAAGCGTGGTGAGTACTGTATAAAATGTCTTTATCTTATCTATCTTTAACTTCTCCCCAAAATGACAACACAATTCTAGAAATAAACTTCTTTGTTTGTCCTTGCCCCACACTAGGATTTCTCCAGTGTCATGAGTGCGTTTACAGACATGAATTCCACATACAATACACCCAGACCCGGAAAAACTACCTGGACGTCATAGAAATGTTTGTTCCGTGCGGGAATCGAAGTCGTGACCCGGAGCGTAGCAGCCGACTGTATCAGCCACTGCACCAACCATGCCGTCAAATTTAAATTAATTTAAATAGCAATGTAATGCTATATTTACTAAAAAACCGGAGGCGTTGCTATATATATGTGATAATACAATAAGCGGGGTGAATTTGTTTTGTAAATATGTATATGTTTGTGTGTTAGAACTGTGTAATTGAGATTGTAAGACAAACCATTGTTTTGATATTGTACGTTTGTGTCTTAATATAATAAGTTGGTAGACTTAAAAGATAATGGGCATACCAAGGCAAGAGACGTAAATCACGTTTAAACGTAAAGTGCGTCAATGCTTCTTGAAATTGTTACTATCCTGATCAGTTTTGTCTTCGTCGTTAGAGTTAATATCAGATATTTTTATGTATTCTATTTAACTATTTATATATGATGTTACCAGTGATGACATATGGAACAGAGACGTGGTCACTCACAATAGGCCTCATAAGAAAGCTCAAGGTCACTCAGCGAGCTATGAAGAGAGCTATGCTTGGTATTTCTCTACGAGATCGAATCAGAAATGAGGAGATCCGTAGGAGAACTAAAGTTATCAACATAGCTGAAAGGATTAGTAAACTGAAGTGGCAATGGGCAGGGCACATTGCTCGTAGAACTGATGGCCGCTGGGGCACAAAGGTTCTAGAATGGAGACCGCGCACCGGAAAACGTAGCGTGGGACGACCGAGAGAACGAGGTGGACAGACGACCTGGTGAGGGTCGCTGGGAGTCGTTGGATGAGAGCGGCATGTGACCGCTCGTTGTGGAAATCTAAGGGGGAGGCCTTTGTTCAGCAGTGGACGTCCTGTGGCTGATATGGTGATGATGATTTATAATTATGTAATATTATATAGTATCTATTTTATATTAGTATATGTATAGTGTTTCTATTTCAAATGCAGTCTTTTTAACATCATCTATAGCTTTGTTTATGTATCTCTATCAAAGTGCTCTTTACCGACTTCGAAAAGGAGGAGGTTCTCAATTCGATGGGTATTTTTTGTGTATGTACACCGGTTATTCCGAGATTAGTAGACCGATTTGAGCCTCAAATGTAAGCCAAAATATCTATCTTGTATCATAATGGAGCATATTTAAAGATAAAACTTGAACCGAATTGAGAACCCCCTCCTTTTTGAAGTTGGTTAATAATTTATTGATCGATTGATTGATATATATTATAACATGGATGTACTGTCGTCCGTGTGGTGCTGGTTAAGAATACCATCACCCCATCTCATTCCGTTGGTATCGTAAAAGGGGGGGGATTAGCCGGAGGATGGGCAGCGGCGTTCTTCGAGATATATTTATATTAGTTTTCTCTCCGTAGCTGGCTCTGTTGGTAGTACGGCGTCCGCCGTACGCCGTGCCTCGCTTGTGAGAAGATGAAGTGGTGCTATATTCGTAAGCCGGACAACACACGGCTCCTGAAATTCAATTTAAAAAAAAAAACATCGTTTTAGTTCACACGCGGCAGTACTTTGTATTTTGGCAAATTTGTAAGAGAATGAGATGAAGATAGTGTCTGGAGGAGGTAAACAGAGAGAGAGGGAGCGATTGATCGAAAATAGGGAATAGGGAAACTACATAGAAACGTGTTTTATCTCATTCTCTCATAGCCTATAAATAAATTTATAGAGCTGTCTCTCTTTTGTTATAAGTTTTTGTTTCATAAAATCTAATTCACACCGTCCCAAAAGATGTTTCACTTCAATATTATTTCAATATAAATTAATCATTTTAACTACCTATCCAAATCGTGACTGCAGTTATGAATTTTACTGATGTATCACTTGAGCGTATCTAATTGTTTGACAGACAGAATGTTTGGCACTCGACTGATCCCACATGTGTTGAGTAATACTGTCCACAGAAAAATACCATTCCTATCTGTTCGCAGATAATTAGTCTTCATCTTTGTCCTGAAACTTTCGAAGCTTGTTTTCATTGGTATTTCTTCTCTCCAGGGTGACGATAAATGTTATTGCACCAAAATTGCCGACGTCTGTGTTTTTTGTAGGAACTCTCGCATTTTTTTTTTGCATCTAGCTCAGGGATGGTTCTAAGGGTGCCGGATATTGAAGCTCGAGCCTCCGGGGTCAAGGTCGGGACAGCTGGATGGATGAAACTACTGTCTTGCCAGTGACTGGCTTGAGCAAGGGTATTGAATGAGTTGTCATGATGGGTCTTGGAGGTGAGGACGGTATAGCAGTCTGTTTGATTGAGACTAAGCGAATCATTCATGTGGTGGCACCAAGAATAACACCACCATTTCATCCCGTGGGTGTCGTAAACAGCGACTAACGGCCAGAGGCTGGGAAGCATTGTCCTTCGAGTGCATTAATTACAACTCTAGTGCGATCGCCAACCCGCTTGCCAAGCGTGGCAATTATAGGCAAAACCCCCATAATGAACACACAATACAAATTTAGACGATCCTTGTGGTGATCCTTGGGGGATGCTTGTGTCCAGCCCCGGTGATTTCATAATCCGGATACACGAAAACGTGCCTTGGACAGCGAGGATCATATAGCAAGATCAAGGAGATTCGGATAGTGCACGGCAGAGACAAAATAGCATTTGAACGCTTATTTCATAAACTCCTTGATGATGGCTGGTTCAAATCAGTGTGGAGTGGATGAAACTGCATCGTACTAGAAATCTTGCTGAAAACGATAGCCCAGCGATACTCTTGCTGCAATATATTTGTGCAACACATTGCGGAGTACATTCCAGCAGGTTTACCACCTCGTAGTTGAGTTCGAACATGACCAATATTGAGGCTATAGAAGTAAGCAGAGTGAGATGAAAAGAGAGATTGCTGAAGCATTTATGAGAAAAAGACAACGAAATTATGTTTAACACATAAATGCTAGCTTCCACTCCCATAATCCAAGACGAATATACACTTTGTTTATAAAGTTTATAATCTTTTGGTTTGACGACATCGTTATGAGCAACAAACAACACGAGAAATTATTACACTAGAATGAAACAAAAACATGCCAAAAAGTTGTTACTGTCGCTACTTGGTGAATACATCAAGGTATTCGGGAGAAATCGGGTTTTGGGGCATGAAGGAAAGAGATGCACCTGTACAGCAGAGTAGTAAGACATATTGACCGGCGATATTGCAATTAAAGTCAAAGCGGGGTACATCACTACTTCTCTAGCCGGATAGACATCGGACTCTTGCGGCCACATCAAACATAGATTTCGACAAGTGTGTGCAATGAGTACCATATAGACGGCAACTCGCTGGCTGGACAATTGCAAGCAATTGTCACAAAACTAGTCTAGTCTATTATTTACTTATTCACTTTTACGTGGGTTCCAGGGTGCTATAACCTTGCACATAGATCAATTATACACAGAAAGTAGTTGGCGGTTTATTCTTATACTTTATTGTACAACCTAGATCGTTTGATAAAATAAAACATGATGTACCACCACCCCATCTCATCCCGTGGGTGTTGTGAAAAGAGACTATAGGATTGGCTGGAGGATGGGCAGCAGCGTCTTTTCGATTACTGCGATTGCCAACCCGTCTGCCAAGCGTTGCGATTATGGCAAAACCCCTAACGAGCAACACAACATAATCCCATACTGGTCGCTATGGCAATCTTTGGGGGAGGCTTTTGTCCAGCAGTGGACGTTTTTCGGCTGAAATAATGATGATGACACATACTTATAAGGTTTACAAATATACGTATGACTTCAGTATCTTCTATTACGAAGTGTAAATAAAATTAGTTGTTTGTATCATTTTCAATTTGTTCTGCGCTGAGTACGTGACAGGTGGCCTATTTAAAATCTGTTCGGTGACACATGATTCTGTGTGTATTTTATTACACCCATGACTTCAGCCAGCGTAATGCCAAGCGTAATAAAATTATCTACGTTATTTTAAAACGATGTTTGATGAGCAGTGATAGCGTAGTGCTTAAACGCTTGCCTTCCATACGGTAGAGTATGAGTTCGATCCCGGCCCGCATCTCTGACTTTTCGAATTCATGTGCCGATCAGAATTTGACTCATCAGCAGCCCATAGCAGTCCACTGCTGGATACAGGCCTCTCCAAAGTCATGCCAGTGAGCACGATCCTCGGCTTTTCTCATCCAGTTCATGCCAGCCGCCTTGCGAAGATTGTCACTCCACGATCTTCGCAAGGTAAATGTGGAGGTGAATTTGGTTATCACTTGTGTTAACGGTGAAGAAAAAACATCGTGAGGAAACCTCCATACCTGAGAGGCCTCCAAAAGGAGGCTAGCGTGGTGGACTCCGGCCTAACCTTTTTCTTCGTGAGAAAAGGCCCGTGCCCAGCAGTGGGACAGTGATGGGCTGATCAATGGGCTGATTATGTATAGAAACAATTTGACAATATAGTCATAATATACGTATTGGTAAGCAAAACCATTCGATTTCAACATAGAAATGCAGCAGGCAAACTTCGACAAACATTTTCAAAACCAGAATTAAAATTTTAAATTACACGATACAAAAACAACTCGCAGCCAGTCCTTTCAAAACTGACCCATAGCCCCAGCTATTCATTACTCCAAACATTAACAGTACACAACGTCAAAAAAAGTCGGCCGCGCGACCTCGAAGTTTTCCCACACAGTGATATCATTTGTAGAGGAATATATTTAGCGGCATGAATGGAGCGACAGCGATGCGAACTATTTGTAGACCTGATTATGTCATGAGCTTAAAATGCTTATTATAATAATGGGGGACAATTACTAGTTGATTTGAAAGTCATTTGAAAATTTCATCGACTGTATTTGGAAAAGAAATAAAAATTATGAATTTACCACAATATTGGGCGAATAGACCCGTTCAACTATGTGACATGCTTGCAATTCTGCCCGAAACGGACATCTCAAACTGTTAAGTGAGTTTTAAATATTACGTGGCGTTTCAGTGTTTGGCCGTATGACCACACAACAACAGTATAAAAACAAAACGAACAAGCAAAAAAAGTTGGAACCTTGTGCGTCATATTTGTGCAAGCTTACCATTAATACTGTTGCGGTACAGGCACAAAGTAGCGCCACGGCGATGATTTTCAGTGACAGCTTTTTTGACACATTGGCCGTAACTGCATTATAAGATCATATAGAAACATACATCGATGGGGTGTCTGGGTTAGAATATAGACACACTCCACCCCTTCCGTGGAAGTCGTAAAAGGCCGACTAAGGGAATTTTAACCTAGACGAATGGGCAACAGCGTCCTTTCTATAGAACTATAACTATACTGCACTCGCTAACCCGCCTGCCAAGCGTGGTGAGTACTGGCAAATTCTCCCCAAAGTTAAGATTCTGCAAATCTATTGGTGAGGCCTTTGTTCAACAATCAAATGATATGATGATATAAAATAACTGCGAGAATATTAAAATTAATAAACAAGAGTGTACGTTTATATGTATCAAGTTGTTATTTATGGAAATACTTAACCAATACGAGTATAATGAAAACTATGTTTTTACATCATCATTTTAAAAGATCTTTTTCACTTTTCAAACTTAAGTAAACAATCTTCATGTTTCTTCGCATAATTATTATATTATTGAAGGTAAACAATGGAATCAAAATGATTCTATAAAAATGCTGAATGTAAATAAACGATAAATACGAAAAGAAAACATGCATAAACCAGGGACGAATAAACACGAGCAGCTGTGAACATAGGTTAGTTATAAAAATAAAGTTAATCATCCCATTGGGACTCTTGATACTAGACGAATAATTTCAGTTGTTTTCAACGTAGCTCGACCCTGTCTTGAATGACACTAAAGAGAAAGTTAAGTCAAGTATCACAATGAAATAAGAACTTAGTGCTAAGTATTCAATTGTGTCTGAGAACGAAAAATATGCAGCTAATCAAAAAAGAAAGAATTTATTTCGATGCTCGAACCCAGCAGTTAGTTTTTTCTGCCATCTCTAAACCAGAAGACAGGGTTCTGGAGTAAGTTTGAGCCCCCATAGGAGTACCCACAATTACTGTTGCTTACTTCAAAATTCATCTGAGCTCACCATTGTTCGATCAGTGAAAGCGGACGGCCGCGGGAAAGTCTTTTCGGAAAAACGAATGAAGCGAAACTCATGCGCAAACTATAAGTAGGTCAGCCCCGATTACGTCATGTTTAAACGTCAATGCCGTTTTACGATTCGGTTATTTATTTATACAATATTTCATGCTACGATATGCCAATGAAATTTAAAACATGTGTGTAGAAAAATGTACGCTTCAGCCGTAGAACTAAGTCGTTGTTGTGAAGGTTCTTCTTAATTAACCTAGATATTGATCGATGTTCTTCTTCGATTCACTTCGATGTGATCCTTGTTTTGGCGACCGAAATACTACTGTGCTGAGGTGCAATTCCTTAAGCTCAAACATCCATACATCCTTGAATCATCATTTCGGCCGAATGAAGTCCACTGCTGGACACAGGCCTCCCCCAAAGATCACCACAACCACCGATATGGATGTGTTGTGGGCTCATTGGGGGGTTTTGCCATAATCGCCACGCTTGGCAGGCGGGTTGGCGATCGCAGTTGAGTTGTTAATGTACTCGAAGTGCGCTGCTGCCCATCCTCCGGCTAATCCTTTAGTCGACTTTTACGACACCCATGGGAGGAGATGGGGTGGTGGCATTCTGAGCCGGCACCACACGGCATACAGAATCCTTGAATACAGAATCGAAATAACGGTGTAAAACCAACCCGGTAGTCGCTAAGACATGGTTGAAGCTATTAATGAACACGTTGCAAAAGGTAAGCCATGAGCATTAGCGAATATCAAATTGGGTTATCACCGTTATAATTATTCTGTATTCAAGGATGCATGGATGTTTGAGCTTAGGGAATTGCACCCCTGGAGACTCCACCATTTTATGGTTGCCGGTTCGATTTTACTGCAAAAGTATTAGTAGATTTGGGTTACAGTTAAGATTGCCAGTCTAGATATTTCTGTGTGGTAATTCAATGGGCGGCATACAATGTGATAATATGAAGTAAAGGACGTCCTTTGCTTACCATACGATCCTCGCATAGATTTCCACAATCATGTCGTAATTATGGGGGGAATTTGGTAGTTCGAGTTGGCAAGCACCCGGTGAGCGCAGAATAGCTGCTGTTCCGCAAAAGAGACACTGCTGCCCATCCTTCTGTTTGAAAGTCCTTTAGTCATCTTTAACGACATCCGTGAGAGGAGATAGATTGGTGCTATATTCTTAATTGGGACACCATACGAAAAATAACATACAATGTAGTCAATGTAATGACTGATAACGTAGTTTACCAGTGGTTACATAAAGCACGGAGGCGTGGTTGCTCACTATGGGTGTCATAGGAAATCTCAAGGTTACTCAGCGAGCTATGGAGAGAGCTATGCTTGACATTTCTCTACACTATCGAATCATACAAATGGGGAGATCCGTAGAAGAACTGAAGTTACCTACATAGTTCATAAGTTACTCAGCTGAAGTGGCAATGGGCAGGCCAAACAGCTCATAGAACTAATACCTATTAGGGAAGAAATTTTCTTGAGTGGAAAAACGAAGGTTGGGAAAGTCTCTAATAAGATGAATAGACAACCTGGTAAAGATAGCTAGGAATTGTTGAATGCGGGGGGAATGTAACCAGTTATTGTGAAAATCTAAGGGGAAGACCTATGTATAGCAGTGGAACGTCCTTCATCTGAAATAATGATGGACTTCTAATGAACACAGTACGGAATAAAGATCAAGGTTTTTTTTAATCGTAGTGCGCACTTTTCTTCCCTTATAAATTAATGAATTATGTTATTAATGTTACTGTTCTACAATAGATGCACAAAAATATACTTCAGAAATTTCTAGAAAAGGGAAAAGTCTATGGATTTCAAACTTTTGTTATGCTTTGATGACTCACTTTAAAGTCAGCATCGCCAGGGAATCTGTTGACCTTGTAGGTAATGGAAATCGATCACAAAGATATATAAACAAAGCAAATAGATCTATTGTCTATTCTAATATATTACTCACTACATTACCCACTACTTGACGGACCATTGAGCGTATAAGATATTGAACGAAAAAAATACAATGTATTTGTAAATCCGATTCGTAAGTCGTTTCTATTTGCGTCTCGGGGTCGGAGCGACGATTTCTTTTAATGGCTAGACTATATTGTGGGTATATATTTCATTCCCTGAATTAGACGCTGCCTAGGACAAATTTTATTTGCTTTTGGTTTAATGTTTATTTTTAGGGATTCATGCACGAATAGAGCAACGCGATAGCATAAGCATCAGGTGGGCCGCGTAAGGTTTGATATGTTTGGATGTTTGTTTACTTCCGGATTATCCGTGCGGTGTCCGGACTATCCGTGTGGTACACGTGCACGTGGTCACATGCCGCCGTGTGCGCAGCACATCGCACAGCGAGGCTTAGGGGATCCTTTACAATCCTCCCCGAGAAGTGCCTGGGCGGCGACCATTTTACAGTCGCCTTCCTCCGTTAGAGGTGTAACCGCTTTACAGTCATCCCCTCCGTGATGTGCCTGAAGGCGTGGTACCTGAACCTTTGGTGCCGAGGATGACCGCTCCAGTGGTTTTCGCCAGTAGGTGTCCAGCATACCCCTTCGCCCTTCCCCAGGGCGAAGAAAGTTCATGTAGAATTTCCCCTGGAGACCAATAAAAAGGCTATGTTCGGTAGTGGTCGTGTATAGGTCGATATGGTTTACTTTTCTTCTCGATCACTAAGAATTTCTAACAAGGCAGAAGTCGTGAGCGCCTCTAGTTGTCAAAATAACAAGCCAAGCGATAAAGCAGCGATATATTCGTAGCCACGCCATGGTCGCAGAACTATTTGTGTTACTGGGTTAACGTCGATTATGTTTAACCGCTCAACTATTGGTTTGATTGATGTTTTGCGCCAAGAAAGAAGACTCTTTTTAAGCACATTGCGCGCATGGAGGAGTGTGAGATTTGGGATAGTTAAAGCTCATATGAAGGGGGAATGCAGAAAAATAAAAGTTAAAATTTATGTAATAATATGTGTTACGAATACATTAAATAAAATCTAAATTATTACAAATTACGGACGAATTTCGACTTCTGGGTGACCTCGAGTTCAATTAATTACGTCATCATTTCTTACAATAGATTATATTAATTCTTAAAATTACATTTGAATATTCCTATATTTGCTATGACATTAATTACTTGTTATTTATTTATCATTAATTAATTATTTACTCAGATTTTTAATTAATTATTTACTCAGATTTGACACTGTATATGCGAGTACTATGCGGGTTATTGATTTATTTTGTTTAACTGACAATAGTCGTGGGCGTCGTAAATGTCGACTAAGGGATTAGCCGGAAGGATGGGCAGCAGCGTCCTTCGAGTACATTAACAGCTCAACTGCGATCGCCAACCCGTCTGCCAAGCGTGGCGATTATGGCAAAACCCCGCAATGAGCCCACAACACACCCATATTGATCGTTGTGGTGATCTTTGGGGGAGGCCTGTGTCCAGCAGTGGACTTCATTCGGCCGAAATGAGACATAATGACGGACCCAAAAGGGTTCCTTGTTAAAACTCTAACCATTAAATGATTGCCTTGAATAATCATAACCTATATTCCTGCTCACCCATCGAAGCTTACATTGGCGAACATTTGTTTACATTTCTAATTTCGTAATTAGTTCATGAATCACACACTGCGTCGAGGTGGTCTGTAAAAACTGGTTTCATTAATTTTTGAATGATCAAGCTGTTGGGTTGCTGGGTCAGAGTTTCAGGTTATATTAGGTACATTGAAGCTTATATACCGGGTTATTCGGAAAGGGTGTACTAAGCCACGGCCAATTTAAAATGTCACTCATGATTGTTACACAGTAAGGCCTCATCTTAAAAAACGTTAACAAAATTCTACAAATTGTAGTCAAAGATAGCGGTCAAGGCTTGATTTATTATTTTCATTCCGAAATAGTCCTTTGTCGGACAGAACTAGGTGTGTGAACCCAAATATGACGTTAAATGGAAGACGGCTTATGATAGGGTTGTGTTAGCGTATTTTTCATGAAAAGTATGAACAGCAACAAAGTCAAAGTATTTTATTTCAAATAAACCAAATATTGGCACTTATGAAACGTCAGAATCTAAGTTGCACGGTTCCAAATAGTTGATCTCGTGCAGAAGAGCCGGCAAGAAACTCCATAGATACTCTTTTAAAATAATTGAGAATACAATGTTGATTGATACAAATTATTGTAAAACATATACAGAGAAAAATGAAGGTCAATGTGTTCAGACAATAATATAGACACGGCGATTTTAAATGAGTTATGTCAACTATCATGTTATTTTACATTAATAATATAATTAATTCCCATTTTAAACAAAGGTTAAGCCTTTGATTGCAAGTTACAACACTTGCATTCATATTAAATATCAAAAGTTATTAAACAAATGGTAAGAAATGCTTACAAAAAAAGTCAAGGTTGAAAGAAAAACAAATGTTTGAATAATATAATATTCACTGAATTCAACTCACTCTGTACATGTTATATGAGATTGTCTTGTGCTGGACACAGAGACCAACAATTTTTATCATCTAAATAATCGTTTACGGTCTACAACTTTGTAACTATTGACTTTTTGGGGAAAGTCGTAGAACAAAAGTTGTTCATTATCACCCATAGTATTACACACCTTTCCTACCAACCTAGTATAGGTCTAATGAAGTATTTCTTAATTTTTTTTTTTTTTTTTAAACGTTGTCCCACACTAGGATTTCTCCTGTGTCGTGGGTGCGTTTACAAACATGAATTCCATACACAATACACACCCAGACCCCGGAACAACTACCTGCAGATCGTACAAATATTTGTTCCGTGTGGGAATCGAACCCACGACCATGTGTGCAGCAGTCGACTGTATCAGCCACTGCACCATAATGGTGCAATGGCTAGTCGCTTGGCTTAGCTCAAAAGAGCTAGTAGTAACCAGAGTGTCGCGTGTTTGATTCTGCACTGAAATGTTATTTGTATGCCTAACAGATAGCTGTACCCATGATATATAATAGGGGAAATTCCAGTGTGATATATTTGAGAAACAAAAATAAATTTATAAGGATTCACCCAAAATGCGAAGCAAAGCTCTACCTAGCTCTACCATATTGAGTCAATTTCATTTCGACGCGGCTAATTGACAGGCTGTCTTTCTAAAAATGTAACGAATGGCTCAGTCAGTCGGCTTGCTGTCAGGGCAAACGTCCGCATAGTGAGTCATTCGACGCAAACCTCGCGTTGGTCGCGGATTCCGCGATATCCGGCAGAGCGAGCGCAGAAAAATCTTCGAGCTCATATATATCTGATTCAAGTCCATTCAGGGCCGAACGGTTTTTATTTTACAGGTTAAATGCCATTCATTGGTGGTAATTGATGTGGTAATACATAAACTAGCCTCTTTCGAGTTTAGGAACATACAGTAAATACATGGCGTCATTAAAATATGACGACACGGTTGGTGCAGTGGTTGGCACAGTCGGCTGCTGCGCTGCGGGTCGCGGGTTCGATTCCCGCACGGAAAAAATATTTGTATGATGTGCAGGTAGTTGTTTCGGGTCTGGGTGTATTGTGTGTGGAATTTATGTCTGTAAACGCACCCACGACACAGGAGAAATCCTAGTGTGGGGCAACGTTTTTTTCAAATGTGGCTTTGTTATTGGTTAACTAAGTTCATTATTTTGTAACGTCTCAGGCTATTTTTTAAACATCCTAAGAACGAGACGAACACATAATTCAGCCGGTTGTATACGTTACGCCTTTTTTATAGGTCCCCAGTGTTCATCATCTATCAAAATCAAAAGTTATCATGAACTTCCTCCAGGGAGTTGTGCCCGGGGAAGGGCAAAGAGGCATGCCGGACTGTTACCGGCTAAAACCGCTGGAGTGGTCATCTTCGACATTGAAGGGCTCCAGGTCTTCGTAAGATCACACTAGAGCCGCCCATTGATGCCATGCCTTTAGTCACATCTCGAAGGGATGACTGTAAGCCTCAAACCTCCCCACACCGATTATAATGCTACCCAGGACTGGCCTGCGTGGCACCACACTGCGCTCGTCACCTCGAAACATTCGTTATTTAGTCTCTCATGCTTATTAGTTTCACCAACTACAGGTAAGCTCTTCTGTCACCAAACGACCCAAGAGAAGACGGTAGCACGCATGTGGTCACGCGCTGCCATGGGACGCTTTGGGGGATTCTTTACAATCCCCCCGGGGGTTGACCGCTTTACAGTCACCCTCTCAGGGATGTGCCTATAGGCATGGCATCAATGGGCGGCTCTAGTGTGATCATACGAGGACCTGGAGCCTCCCTTAGGTGCCGAAGATGACCGCTCCAGTGGTTTTAGCCGGTAGGAGTCCGGCATACCCCTTCGCCCTTCCCCGGGGCGAAGGAAGTTCATGAAGAATTTCCACTGGGCACCATTAAAAAAAAAAAGCTAAGGTCCTTCTGTAGCCGTTACAATATTCAAATGTTTTATTTCCTTATAGGCTCTTGAGAAAAATCAATAATTAAGTGCACGGAAAAGTCGCTCCTATGTAAAGAGCCGGCAAGAAACTCCATGGATATTCTCTTTTTCAAAAAAGTGATAGTACAGTTTTGATTATTACTTTGTAATACGATAGGTATGTGTGAACAGGGGTCTCGGGGGTCGCGGGTGCGCAGATCGGGGAGTCTACGTGCTCACACCGAGCGACCCCCGGGAAGACGGTGGCGCGCACGTGGTCACGTGCCGCCGTGTGCGCAGCACAGCGCACAGCGAGGCGCGGGGGGATCCTTTACAATCCTCCCCGAGAAGTGCCTGGGGGGCCTTTTTACAGTCGCCTTCCCTCCGCTAGAGCCCCCTCAGTCATCCCTTCCTAGATGTGCCTAAAGGCGTGGCACCAATGGGCGGCTCTAGTTTGATCTTACGAGGACCTGGAGCCCCCTTCGGTGCCGCGCGGTAAAAAAAAAAAAGCTATGTGTGAACAAAGTAGACTGAATGTAAAATAAATACAATAATAAAAAATACGATATTATATTCCATACACCAGCCAACTAATCTAATACTAGCGACTCACCCTCACTTCGGTCACATGAAAAACATAGCAAGTACCTAACTGAAATTGTATAGCCTCCTAATAGCGAAACAACTTTCAGCCACACAAACAAATTTCTGTTCATAATATTTGTATAGGTACATAATAAAAACATCTGTAAATTAACCACGAGTGTGCCGGCTAATATCACCACCCCATCTCATCATTGTAAAAGGCGCCTGTGGGATTAGCCGGAGGATAGATAGCAATGTCCTTAAAGTACATTTATAACTCAACTGTAACAACACTAAAACATACGTTGTTGTGACAATCTTTGGAGGAAGCTTCAGTCCAGCCGTGGATGTATTTCAGCTGAAATGATTAACCACGATATGGTTTCCGAAAATAATAGACTACACCTCTCCACTCATCTATGGCGTAAAAGGCAACTCAGAGATAAGCTCAAGAAGATAGGCAGAAACATTGTCCCGCGTGTTTATAACAACACTAGCTGGGACCCGCGGTTTCACCCGCGTTTAATTTAAAAGAAATTTAGAGTACTTCGACATAGACACTTGACATAGAATATATATATTGGATTTCAAGGGTTGTTATTTTTTACGCGGAACCCTAATTATTTTTCTAAAATAAAAGTAGTCTACGTTATTCCTTATAACATCAGCTATCTGCCAGTGAAGATCTCGTCAAAATTGGTTCAGCCGTTTCGGAGATTACTTGGAACAAACAGACAGACAGGCAGACGGACAGACAGACAAAAAAATAAAAAATAGTGTTTTTGTTATATGTATCGTACATACTTTCATATTAATAAAGTAAAAAGCTGTTATTTTGACATTACAAACAGACACTTCAATTTTATTTATTTGTATAGATATTGCGATCTACCTACTGACCGTGGTGATTATGGTAATATCCCCAATGATCGCTCATTGTGAGGCTCATGGTCAGCAGTGGACGTGTACGGGCTGATGTGCATGTGTGAGGACTATTTTAACCGCTGGGCGCATCCAGAAATCAGGCTTTACTAACTGGGCTTTTCTCACGATGAGAAAGGTTAGGCTTTTTTTTTTGTTGGGCTTCTCGCATACGTTTCTGGGAAATGTGATTGCTTAACCGGTCATTTTCTGGCGAAGCCAAAAGAGGCCTCCAGCCGGGCTTAAATTTAATATTAAAATCTAAGCAACTTTCGCTAAGGGCGCCCCCTGCGGGACACGGACTTCGGCTTAGGGCGTTGCTGGGCATAACAAGCTATTGTTTTGGGGACAGCTGGATCGGTATTATTTAAATTGTATTAGGGGACATTTAAAGATACTGGCTCGGCACGGGCCGGCGCGAGCCAGAGACGGGAGGGAGAAGTGCTAACTTGAACGGGAAGGTGACGCGGCGATAGGCCTCCGCGACGTCGGTGAGGAATGGTTAGGCCTTTCCCACCACGCTGGCCTTGTGCGGGTTGACGGACTACACACCATGGAGAACATTTTTTTTCTCTCGCAGATGTGTATGTTTCCTGACGATGTTTTTCTTCACCGTTAACGCAAGTCATAATGAAATTCTAATCCGCACATAAATCTGAAACGTCAGAAGTGCAGGCCGGGATCGAACGCAGGCCCCTTGTATGGAACGCAAGCGTTCAACAACTAAGCTTTGACAGCTGAGCAGACTTTCTCTAATTCTTTAACGCGAAATCTTCAGAAATCTAACAACTATATGAAACATAACAAAATTCCATTATACCACCGCCCTTCCTCAATTTGGTTCCCCGTCAAAGTTACGAGTACATTGACGGTTAACGACCGCCACGCGGCCCGTTTATAGAACAAACCGCGAGTTGTGTGCCGAATCGTGTGCTCTGATTTACAAGGTCGATGTGTAGTTATAAGTTTATGGGTCGTTATAGAAGCGGGGTTATTGTTACGGTTGCTGCTGAACTGTTGGAATTTCTTGTTTGTTTTTTTAAAAAGAAAGAAGACGCGAACACTTTGAAAATGTCGATATTTTATATAACTTAGCTGAGAACAAAAACAATATTAACCCATTAGTGCATAAAGTTTATTAATGCCTTTTTCATTATAATCACTACAATATATTACCATTTAGAGTGTCTTTGACGATTTAATGACATGAAATATTCAGTTTATGTGAAAGTTCAGATTTTATAGCCCGTCCGATTAATCGGACGTTATGCATGGCGGACACAATTGATGTTAAATAAGGTTAAAATAAAAATACTGATTTTATGAAGTAATTTATTATAAAAAGGAACAGAAAACAAAAAGATTTTAATTTACAATGTGGTATGCCATGTGGCATTTCGGGTGAAGGCCTACGTCACATTTCTGACACTGAAATTTACTTTTCCCTCCACACTGGTTTGCACACCGACGTTCAGTATTTATCGGAACCAGCCAATGTTCTTTACCGTCGTATCTCATTGTAGATAATGGTTTTGCTGGCTTGCGACCGTGTGATGTGGCGGTGTGCCATGTGTGGAAAGTAAGCTTCTCGCTATGAAGCGTCTAAAAACGAATAAGGACTCAGTGTCTCTTGTGCAGCCATTCTTCCGAGCAAGTAACCAGGCGTGTACTACTGAAACGTCTACTAAATAAGCAAATATGGGCCACCGTTTTTTTATACTTTCATCTGATGGTGGCTGCGAACGATATTCAGAACAAAATTAAATATTTTTTCTTTTTAGCTGGGGGTGTAGACCTTGAAGCCTTGTTATGGGAAATGAAAGTAGAAAGGGGCTGCTCGTCTTCACTATCGCTACTTGATGAATCTATCAAACTACAAATGATGAAATTATCATTCCACGCTCGTTGTGTATTTGAACAGAGTGCTGTAGACGTTGATGGAGTAGAAGAATTGCTATCACCTCGAAAACGTCGCAATTCGCATCTAGCTTGCAGCAGTCTTCGTCCTAAGTGATTTAGGTTCGCACCATGCTCCTCATCGGACTTGACACTGTCTTCGTCAGTGACCTGATCAGCATCCTCGATAGGGGGCTCAACATATATTATATTTTAAGAATGAACATCATCCTCCTCACTCTCCAAAGCAGATAATATTTCATGAACTTGCAAACTGTAACAATTCAACAGAACACCACATGCAGTACCCGCCGTGCATAGCGTGCGATATATCGGACAGTACAAAATTCGCATGCATAGCACTCAAAATAAAAGTGGATCCGTAAAAACTATATTCAAAATAAATAATCTGATAGTTTAGCAATCAAAATATCCGTTTTTTAACCATAACACCAAACAAAATACAATAAAAACACAATAAAAACTTACCTTGGCCGTGAAGAACTTTTACCGTTTGCCACCATTTTGCGAATTGACAGCTGACGCGCATGCGCGTTAACACATTGTATAACAACAGTGTTGCCACGTTTGAATATATATTGAACTACTATTTTAAAAGCATAAAGCCTTGAGAAAAAATATATAACTCCTAAAATAACAATTTTATTGACGTCCGATTTATCGAACGTTATGCACTAATGGGTTAATGTTAAAGCTCCTGTACCAAATGGCTCACATTCACCAAGTTTTATGCAAAACAGTTTTAGTCTAAAGTAAAAAACATTGAACAAAAACAACTAAAACTGTAATTAACTAGATTTGATCGCCCCATGGCTGCGCCAACTAGCCGGACAGCAATGGGAGTGGCACCTGGCGCTGGTTTCCAACTGAAGCTGCTTGATGTCAATCAGAAAGTATACGCGCTTGATAAAATAAACATACCTATGTGTACTATGAGTACACTGAGGAAAAAGAATTGATGAATATTTATTGACAAATATAAGTTTTTAACGCTAAATTAGATGACTCCGTGAACCCATCGGAAACACGTTGGTATCCTAACCCATCATATTCATCTGATAAGAAATCCAATCTTAAAAAATCACCCTCCAATTCAAATTAATTCTATATTCCGCAATTTTGAAAAGAAACATGATTATCCTTTCAAAATAACTCACCATACAATAATTTTCCTAAGCAACCCTTCTATATCGCTGACCTCAAACGGGGTGCCCCAAAATACTCATGACTAATCAATCGACTAACTAAAGAAACTGACTAAATGGTGGAAATAATACCGTCCGAGGCCAGGCTTGGTCAGTCAGTTGGCCACCATCCAAATGTTACCAACGATGACAAGACCCAAGCCATAAGCGATAGAGATTTTAAATATGAAAATGTACGTAAATTTAATCTTGAAAAGTAAATTTTATTACACATATCAGCTCGTAAACGTCATGCTAAATATGAGCCTGCCAATGAGTGATCATAGGGCATATTGCATAATCACCACACTAGGCACGCGGATTGCAGATCATAGTAAGGTTATCGGCAAACAGCAGGATGCTCCTGCTCATCCTCTTGATATCATTCCTTAGTCGCGTTTTATGACCAATGAGTGAAGATGAATGGTCTATTCTGAGCCGGGAATAACACGGAACCTATTTTTATTAGCTACTGTTATATTTTTAATCTGCTATTAGTATATTTCATTAGTATAAAGGTAAAATTGAAAATTCAGCATATTTAGATAATGGCTTATTTGAATCGGTGCTTCTGTTTTGTGCGGTGAATATAAAGCGTTGATTAGATTAAGCTTTTGGAGTGGATTTTGGTGGAAAGGTAAAATTGGTTATTACTTTCGTAGTGTTGTATTTCGTATATATGATGGCTTCCGATATTACTAATATATTTTGATCATCACTCTGCGGTTTATTTCATTTTGTTTTTGTGGCATTACTAGTTCGATGTAAACCTGGATGTTGTTGTGTTTGCATCAATTTTCTGCTTTCTTTAGATAGTGCCAATAACTGTGTTTGGAAATACCTCTACTAAATTTACCGTTTACTTTGCTTCTTCTCACAATATACACGATTCAAGATGCGAGGTATTTATTATTCAACATAACTACACAATTGTGTTTAAATGGTGCCTTACAACTAATATCATGATAAAAAGGAATATAAAATTGCAATGGCACAAAATACACAATAAATTAATTACAAAATGTTCAAACATCACTCAATCACATGCTTTAAAGCTACTTACTATAAATGGTGAGTAGTGTATAATAACATTACTTCTAAAAAAGCACTAGCTACATGTAATATATTTCTAATTACGAGGGTCGAACTCTTCATAATGAATACCGCGATGGCCATTGAAGTCAACGTTAAATAATAATTGCTGCACAAATCGCGAATATATCAAGCACACTTACCACTATTCAAAGCATTAAAATTAGGTCACAGTCGATTGCAGAATCAAGCAGCAATGTTCTTTATACATTTAAAAAACAAATTCAAGTTTATTAATTTAGTTGCTTACTATACGGAGATAACGAACATTTTAACATAGATTTTGAAACTGAGCCAAAAGCTTACCCTAACAATAATTTACTTTGTTGATTTAATTAAAATGGTTTAAAACATTAGACTTGTAAACTATGATTTTACGGCAAAAGTTTAAGACAAAGGCCAAATAGAAGTTGCGAATCATTTGATAAATTGATTAGTGCTATAAAGTTATGTTTTGTTCTATTGTTTTCAATGTTTTTACCAGAGTTTAAATTTCCAAATCATCTAATTTCTGTCTTCTGATCAACTCTAATTCATCAATCAACCTCTATCCAATAGTGGGAGAGAACATTTAGCGAGAAAACCGCGACGTTATACTACGACACTATTTAAGACAGTAAACTATCAGGTATATTCGCATACAGATTAATATATATTTTATTACTAATCTCTTGAGGTTGAAGTGACGTTGAATTCAATTCGCGAAAGTTTGAAGTAAAACGTACTATCGCAACTTATTCGTATTATTTCGGAGCATATTTAGATGTCTCTAAATATTTGATGGAACGGTATTGTTTTTTTTTACTACCGTGGAAAGCAGTTGTGAAATTTGTTTGTCGTCCGTCTTTTAAAATGAAGATTATTTACAAGTTCTTGTAATTAGCATATGATGCAAACTGTATCCAGGACATTAGGCACAATCTAAAGAGGTCGAGGAGGAATATACATCTGTTTTTTTAACAACATTAATTATTGCACGTATCGAATCGTTATAAGTAATTTTATGTATTCTGTTTTTATCTATGCAGAATAAATTCGAATCAGTCTCTTGACGCTCTGATCCATGTTTGTTTTCTTATCAGTTTATATTTCGTTATTCATTAAACATTACGACCAATATTTCTAATAAGCTGCAGTAAGTCTACAATAAGCTATTGCTGTTCTCTTATTACTTGCACTGCACCACAAAACAAACGTGGTACCAAAATGAAGCAAGCAGTAATGAAAAATTTCCAGCGGCATCTTTTGAAACAATAATCGTTTTTATTAACAAAGTGATAGAGACTACAATCGGGTCACGTAGTTTGCACCGATTTTTCTTTCAATAAACTAAGATGATACTTTTATTTGATTCAGACAAACGTTTTCTTCAAGATGAGATTTATTTAATGTTTTTAGAATTTTATTTACGTTTCATATAGAATTACTAATTGATTTTGTTCGTTTCGAGAAATGAGGGGAATCTGAGAGTTTTTTCAAGTAATTTGACTGGTATTATTTAATAGGATAAGGACATTGAGAACTGTTCTGGAATATTACAATAAATTGTTTTCTTTCATCACTAGGTTTCGAATTAAAAATGCTTCTAAAATCTATTTGGATAACAGTAGGCTGGCTATGTAGCTAAATCTTGGGTTTGGTTTCTTTTTTAATTTTTTTTATTGATGTCCAGTGGAAATTCTACATGAACTTCCTTCACCCCCGGGAAGGGCGAAGGGGTATGCCGGACTTCTACCGGCTAAAACCACTGAAGCGGACATCTTCGGCACCTGGAGCCCTCCAGGTCCTCGTAAGATCACACTAGAGCCACTCATTGGTGCCACGCTTTTTGGCACATCTCGGAGGGGATGTCTGTAAAGCGGTGACCCCCTCTAGCGAAGGGCAGGCGGCTGTAAAAAGGCCACCCCCCAGGCACGTCTCGGGGAGTGGGTTTGGTTCCTAGAGTGAAACAGATGTTGAGTTCTTTAAGAAAAATAGGTGGGACTTTTTCTGTTACATAGGCCATAAATACATTACATCTACTATTGTTTATACAATCATCAGTAAACTCTGGGTATGCGACAGCTACTCATCATCATCATTTCAACCGAAGGACGTCCACTGCTAAACACAGGCGTCCCCCAAAGATCGCTATAACGACCGGTACAGCGCTACTCGCATCACGTGGATTCCCGCAACCTTCACCAGTTGTCGGTCCCCCACGGGTCTGCCCACGCTGCGTCTTCCGGTACACGGTCGCCACTCGAGGGCTCGGGAATTCGTTCTACAAGCAATGTGCTCCGCCCACTGCCATTAGGTTAGCAATTCTTCGGGCTATGTCCTTAACCTAACCTTAATCCTTATGCGGATCTCCTCATTTTTTCGATCTCGGAGGTTAACTCCGAGCAAAGCTCTCTCCATTGCCCTTTAGGTGACCTTGAGCCTTCTTATGAGGCCCATGGTGAGCGACCACGTCGTGGTACCAGCTACTATGAGTACAGTGTAGGATAGGGCTTATTTTTTTGGCTCCGTGTGATTAAACGCAAATCCAGTTAACCAAACACTACTGAATGTTTATAGGCTGTGGGCCAGCATCCTGTAATTGTTTACACACATTTTGTCAATTCGCCAACTGGGAAACGAGTAGGAATTTTACACATTCGTCAGTAAACATTCAGAGATGACCCGGATCGAACTTGCTGTGCCTTTTAGCGCATTTTTGCTTGACGCCGCATAGTATAAATATTGTTGCTTATGGTACATGTACGACTCTTGGAGGAGTCTTCATCATCATGACAGCCAAAAACGTCCACTGCTGAACAAAGTACTTCCGCATAACACGACCGGTAATTTTTGGGGGGAATTTACCAGTAGTATGTTTAGGGTTCCGAACGTCCGAAGGAAAAAACGACGGAACCCTTATAGGATCACTCGTGTGTCTGTCTGTTTGTCCGTCTGACAAAACAAATTGCTCCGAATCTACTGAACCGATAATGTTGAAATTTGGTACACATATGTATTTCTGCAACCCAAACACGGACGTGTAACGTAAATAAATTAATTTTGAATATGGGGTCACTTTTGGGGGGTCATACAGAAAATTGAAGAGTAAAGTTTTTGCAAACTGTACCGTGTAACATATTAAATGAAAAGGCTTGTTGGGAAGGTTTCAAATATATTTATTTTATAATTGTAAAATAAACAGGTTTAAATTTATTAAAGACTAGCTGGGACCCGCGGTTTCACCAGCGTTTAATTTAAAAGAAATTTAGAGTATTTCAACATAGACACTTGACATAGAGTATATATATATTGGATTTCAAGAGTTTATTTTTTTGCGCGGAACTCAAATTATTTTACTAAAATAAATGTAGCCTAAGTTATTCCTTATAACATCAGCTATTTGCCAGTGAAGTCCCGTCAAAATTGGTCCAGCCGTTTCGGAAATTACCTGGAACAAACAGACAGACAGACAAAAAAAAATTAAAATTTGTTTTTTTGTTATAGGTACCGTATATACTTTCATATGCATTTAGTAAAAAGCTGTTATTTTGTCATTACAAATAGACACTTCAATTTTATTTATTTCTGTAGAAAATAGGCGTAAATTTACTATTCCCCAACTACCTATGAAACTACGGAATCTATAATTTAAAAAAAAAATATAGTCATTAGCGTTATACAGGTTTTCCTGTAATCTACAAGAAGTCTATGGTCTTAAAATAACATGGTAAATCTTTTAATATTGTGCGTACAAACTTACATTTGCAGTTGGAATGTATGGGAGAACGTGTTATTCAACTACAATGTTAAGTTAGTTCCTCGGATAAATTATTGGTACTACTCGTTCGCCTTAGCTAGGCTAGGCATTCGTCACTTCTATATTATTTTCTTTTCTATATTCATCGTATGGAACCCTCTCCACGCGACTTCAACAGTTTTTATTCTTATTTCTTTTTAAATTATGATCTGCACTAGGATTTCGCCTGTAACATGGTTGCGTTTACAGACACAAATGTCACACGCAATACACCCAGGCCCGGAACAACTATGTGCAGATCACACAAATATTTGTTCCGTGCGGGAATCGAACCCGCAACCTGGAGCACCACAGCCGACTGTATCAGCCACTGCACCAACGATGCTTGTTAGCACAGAATAGCTACTGTTCCACAGTGGGAGACAGGAGTAGGTCTTAGAAATAGCTACTTTCTAAGAATTTCATAACAGTAAAATCGAATGTTACATATTTTCCGAGCAAGTGAATGAACTGAAAACCGCAAAAGCGGACGTGGCTCGAAGCAGCGATATGGCTAGTTCATAATTTCGGCCGAATGAAGTCCACTACTGGGCAAAGACCTCCCCTAAAGATCACCACAACGGCCGATATGGGTGTGTTGTAGGCTCATTCGGGGGTGTTGCCATAATCGCTACGCTTGGCAGACGGGTTGGCGATCGCAGTTTAAGTTGTTAATGTACTCGAAGGACGCTGCTGCCCATCTTCCGGCTAATCCCTTAGTCGACTTTTACGACACCCACAGGTTGAGATGGGGTGGTGGTATTCTGAGTCGGCACCACACGGCACCACATGGCGAGTTCAGTAAGGCCTATATAACTCGCCGGTAATAGGTCAATGTCGTTCAATACATAACTAACACCTGGACTCTACTAACAAAACCAATTTTAAATATTAGTCACATGTTACAATCTATTGACTCAATATTTTGGTACACCTCGGTAATACAAATACTGCAATTTATGGAGCTATAAAAATTAAAATCAAAGTAAATACTGGTCAACATTGTTTCTGTGACGATACTCTCGGCCTTGACTGCTGCTTACGCCGGAAGACATTAACGGTTTATTGCTCTAACGATAGCTACTGTGAGAAAATAGCTAGTGGTTTGTGGCAAAGATTGTGTGAGGTTTTTTTACATTGAGATGTTATTGTGAACAAAATATAGTTTTACTCTGGGTTTATCCTTAGCTGTTAGATCATGATTTGATAGTACACTTCATCGAAGGCTTTAAAGGTAGAGCAGCTTCAGTTAACTGGCTTATTTCGCTGCCTTTTATTATCGTGGGAAATCCTCAGGGGCTTCCTCCACCTTGGGAAGGGCATTTCGGACTCAAGCCGGCTAAAACCCCACGGTGTCCTTCCTCTTGCCTCTTGCCGGGGGTGAGATGTATGCTTTGTCTGCATTAGATGGCACCCCCGGCAGGTATCGGCCCGTCGAGGAAGTAAGGGTGGGCGACATTCGCCGCTCATCCGTGTCCTTGGGTACCGTCTGGGTGCGCTGCCCGCTGGAGGCAGCTAGAAAGGTGGCGTCCACCTCGCGTGTTTGTGTGGGGTGGGCTTCGGCCAGGGTCGAGGCATTGGCGGCACGGCCTTTGCAGTGCTACCGATGTCTTGAACTCGGGCACGTGCGCCTCCGTTGCGCCACCCATGGGGGGGCTGACCGGAGCGACCTCTGCTTCGCTTGTGGCAGCCAGGGCCACAAAGCGAGACAATGCACGGCACAGTCACAGAATTGCCCGCTATGTGCGGACTACGGACTGCCGTCAGGGCATAGGCTGGGCAGCAAGTCATGCGCTGCCCAGAAAGGTAAGAGGGGGAAGCGAGCCCCTTCTGCCACTGCGAATAGGCAGGAGTTGACTGTGCCGGCGACAACGGTCGCGGGCCCACCGGTGGCAATGGAGGCCGAAAATTCCCAGCCCTAAGAGTTCTACAGGGCAACTTGAACCACTGCCGCAACGCGCAGAATCTGCTGCTGCAGACTGTTGCGGAGTGGTCGGTTGCCTTGGTGGTTGTGGCGGAGCCCTACGTCGTCCAGGAACATCCTCACTGGTTCGGGGACTCCGGGGACTCCGTCGCCATCTATTGGGCTGAGGTTGAAGGTGGGCCGCCCTGCTCGCTGTTGGACAGGGGGCAGGGATTTGTCGCTATAGAATGGGGACCTCTGGCAGTAGTGGGCTGCTACGTCTCCCCCAACGTGTCTCTCGCCGACTTCGAGGGATACTTGGATGGGGTGGCGCGCAGCATTCGCTGTAAATGCTCGCCCCGTCCAATGCTCGTCCTGGGGGACTTCAATGCTCATTCTAGAGCTTGGGGCAACCGTCGGGACGGGCCGAGGGGGAGGATAATACAAGACTGGGCGGCATCGCTTGACCTCCGATTGTTGAATCGGGGGTCCATTAGCACCTGCGTTAGGTGGCAGGGGGAGTCGGTCGTGGACCTGACATGGGCGGCTCCTTCTGTGGCCAGCATGGTGTCGGGCTGGAGGGTGGCGGAGGAGGTGGTAACGTTGTCCGACCACCGCCACATAGTTTTTGACGTGGCCCTCCGTCCGCCTGGCCCGAGCCGTCTAGGTCCTAGCCCGCAGTCGCGGCGTTGGGCCCTCACACAGCTCGATCGAGAGATGCTCGTCGCTGCTGCCAACGTCGTGGCGTGGTCAGAGGTCGATCAAGGGATCTTGCCCGATCCAGAAGAGGAAGCAGCCTGGTTCCGGGAGGCGATGACGTTGATATGCGATGCATCAATGCCCTGGGCCAGGCGCTCCCGGCGTACATCGGTGTACTGGTGGTCGGAGGAGATCGCGCAGATGCGCGCGATCTGCCTGGCATCCCGCCGCCGGTACCAAAGAAGCCGACGCCGGCGTAGTGCTACAGCTGGTGAGACTGCGGAGGCCTATCTGGCCTACCGGGCGGCCACGAAGTCGCTAAACAGCGCAATTCGCGAGGCGAAGGCTCGGTCCTGGAACGAGCTCCTGGAGGGACTGGACAGGAATCCGTGGGGGAGACCCTATCGTATGGTCGTGGGCAAATTGCGCCCGTGGGTCCCCCCGGTGACCGAAACCTTGGCCCCGGATTTGCTGGAGGGAGTACTTTCAACGCTCTTTCCAGCGGTCCGGGACCGTCCTGGTCCCTCTCCACCCCTGATTGCCTCAGAATGGGCCGAGGAGTTAGGGGTTTCGGAATTTGCCGCCATTGGCCGCCTGAAGAGTCGCCACACCGCACCGGGTCCGGACGGCATTCCGGGCCGCGCGTGGGTGTATGCACTGCAGTCTCTTGGGGACCGCTTGAGGCGGCTGTTCACCAGCTGCCTCCGTCGAAGCGTGTTCCTGTCCAGCTGGAAGGAAGCCGGATTGGTTCTATTGAGGAAGGAAGGAAGGCCTGCGGAGTCTCCTTCTGCATATCGTCCCATTTGCCTGCTCGACGAGGCTTCGAAGCTATTCGAGAGAATAATTACCCGAAGACTCGTTGAGCACCTGTCGCGAGTGGGTCCCGACCTGGCCGAAAGTCAGTATGGCTTCCGGCAGCGGCGGTCCACAATCGACGCGATTCTTCGCGTCCGCTCGCTGTCGGAACAGGCAGTGTCCCAGCGGGGTGGGGTGGCGTTGGCTGTCAGTCTAGACATCGTCAACGCCTTCAACTCCATCCCGTGGGGTGCGATTAGGGGGGCACTAGTCCATCATCGATGCCCCCCCTACCTGCAGGGCATCATAGGGGCCTATCTGCGCGATAGGCACATTCGCTACGTGGGCAGGGATGGTAGCGTAAAGCGGAGGGAGATTACGTGCGGGGTTCCACAGGGGTCGGTTCTGGGCCCCTTTTTATGGAACCTCGCCTACGACGCGGTCCTGCGTGTCGTTCTCCCCGCTGGCGTCAGCTTGGTCTGTTACGCTGACGATACTCTTGTGTTGGCCAGCGGGGAGTCCTTCGACGGAACCATCCGGCTTGCCGAGCAAGCGGTGGCAATTGTCGTGGCCAAAATCCACGCTCTGGGTCTGCAGATAGCGCCTCACAAAACCGAGGCGCTATGGTTCCACAAACTGCCGCGGAGCAGAGAACCACCCAGTTCGTGGATACGCGTTGGTGACGCGCAAATCAGGGTGGGCCAGTACATGAAGTACCTGGGGCTCACCTTGGACAGTCGTTGGGGCTTCGAAGAGCACTTCGCACGCCTCGTCCCCCGAGTCGAGAGGGTAGTGGGTGCATTGCACCGGGTGCTGCCCAATCTCGGGGGACCGAGCGAGGAGGTTCGCCGTCTCTACGGGGGCGTCGTGTGGTCTGTGGCCCTCTATGGGGCGCCTGTATGGTCATCCCGGCTGTCAGGCGTCCGGCGCTGCAGAACCAAACTTCACAGTCTGCAGCGCAGAGTGGCTATACGGATCGCACGGGGATACAGGACAGTGTCCTACGAGGCGGCAACTCTCCTGGCACGCTTCCCGCCTTTCGACATCCAGGCGGAGATGGATGCGTGGGTCTATGACCAGACACGCTCCTTCCGCCAAAGTAGGGAAAGCGTGCCTCCAGGGGCGTTTGACAGAATGAGGCGGCTGGCTCGACGGCGCGCACTCGAGATATGGCGACAACGCCTACAGTGCAGTTCGCGACCAAGCGCGTCGTCGAGGCCATCCTGCCACTCTTCGGAGCCTGGCGGCTCAGAAGGAGCGAGCGCGTCACCTACCGTCTGACGTGTCTGTTTCGGTGCATACCTGCACAGAATAGGACGCGAGGTTACGGCACAGTGCCACCATTGTGGAAGCGACCAGGATACCGCACAGCACACGCTCGAGGAGTGCCCTGCGTGGGCGGCCGAGCGGCGGATCCTGGTCGATCGGATCGGGCAAGATCTCTCTCTGCCGGCAGTAGTGTCGGCTATGTTGGCAGAGCATACAAATTGGAGTGCAGTGGTCTCCTTCTGCGAGAGCGTCATGCTCCAGAAGGAGACTGCAGAGCGGGATCGGGAGAGGGCTGATCCCGCACGGAGAAGGACGAGGCGGCGCCGGGGCAACAACCGTCCCGGCTCCCAAGTCCAACACGCCTGACCCTCCTGCCGTCACTACATGGTGGGGGGCCTCGGGGGTCGCGGGCGCGCAGATTGGGGAGTCTGCGTGCTCACACCGAGCGACCCCCGGGAAGACGGTGGCGCGCACGTGGTCACGTGCCGCCGTGTGCGCAGCACAGCGCAAAGCGAGGCTTGGGGGGATCCTTTACAATCCTCCCCGAGAAGTGCCTGGGGGGGTGACCTTTTTACAGTCGCCTTTCCTCCACTAGAGGGGGTGACCGCTTTACAGTCATCCCCTCCGTGATGTGCCTAAAGGCGTGGCGCCAATGGGCGGCTCTAGTGTGATTTTACGAGGACCTGGAGCCCCCCTTCGGTGCCGAAGATGACCGCTCCAGTGGTTTTAGCCGGTAGGAGTCCGGCATACCCCTTCGCCCTTCCCCGGGGTGAAGGAAGTTCCATGTAGAATTTCCACTGGACATCAATAAAAAAAAGGTTTCGGCCCGTCATTGTTTGGCGGGCCCCTTCTGTAAGCGACCTTACTGGCTGCACCTGTCCTACTGAGCCCGCACGGAACACATGCGCTGCCATCTCGGGCTTTGTTTCTGTCAGGGCGACGCACTGCACCTAGTTCATCGCCCGCAGGCCGCTCCTCATGGTGGCCGGAGATCGTTCAGTACCCTCCTCTGGCACCCGCGCCCGGTGCATTTTCTGCGGCGGGGATCAGAGGTGGTCTCCTCCCGTTGCCACTCTGCCTCCTCCTTGCTTGCATCGCGTGCTTGGTAACAGCCTGAGACAGGATAATGTAGACTACACTAATTGTCAATTAGTATAGTCTATTTATTATTTAGTATTTGAATAGGCTGGTTACAGTCAGCCCTCGTCAACGACCGTCATCCTCCGAGGTATGTTCTCATCAAACCGGACAATGAAATCACTAAAGATATTGGAAGAAAGGAGATATGCCATGTAGATCAAAATGTATGCGAGCCTAGAAATCCATTTTCCCACTACCATTCTTCGTAAAAGCACACTAATGCACACAGTTACAAGGTCTCATCCCATAAACTGAATAAACACAACATTTTAATTGGCTTCTCATATATAATATTGAGATATAATAATATCTCATTACAATAAGCCCTTATTTCTGTTTATGGGCATGACAGACAGAAGACAGACAGACGACAGAATTTCTATTTTACTTGGTATTTAATAACAAAACCTGAAAGCTTCAAAGAACTAAAGTAAAGTTCGTTACGCCTAACCCAATCAAGAAACAAAAAATAATTCCACGTGAACAATTTAATTTCGGTAACCTCCACAAAACAACCTCTAACAAGATCTGAAGCAGATTCAAAAAATAATTTCTATTCATCCCCAAAGTAAGGGTTGGAACAAAGGAGTGGCTTAATATAACAGCTCAAATGCAAAGGGCATGTCATTGGCAACAATTACCCTAACGATTTCATTCAAGCAACATTAGTCTTGATAGATCACTGCTCTTAACACAGTCTTTGTAATCGCATTGCCCTTTTCAAACTACACTTTTTATTTTGATAAATAGAATTTATATTGCTTTTTAATTCAATCTTAAAGAGTAATAGATTATGTAAGGAGTAATGTTAGATGGATGCTTTTTTTGAATGAGAAATTTATTTGAATTGCATTAACAAACAATCCATTTACTAACATTAATTATTGGACTTAAATATTGAATTTAAGTTGGGACTTAGGTTCTTTTGCCTCCAAAAGTAACATTAATTTACTAAAATCATTCAATTTGTGTCAATGTTCATCATTTCGGCCGAACGAAGTCCACTGCTGGACACAGGCCTCCCCCAAAGATCACCACAACCACCGATATGGATGTGTTGTGGACTCATTGGGGGGTTTTGCCATAATCGCCACGCTTGGCAGGCGAGTTGGCGATCGCAGTTGAGTTGTTAATGTACTCGAAGAACGCTGCTGCCCATCCTCCGGCAAATCCCTTAGTCGACTTTTACGACACCCATAGGAGGAGATGGGGTGGTGGCATTCTGAGCCGGCACCACATGTTATCATGAAATAAAGAAATATAAGTTCTTTTTTCGATCTTAACTATTATTTTTGTTTTTTGTTTAATAATAAAAATAGTGATATGAATAATAGTGTGGGCCAAGCGTGGTGAATATTGGCAAATACCCCCCAAAATGATGACACAGTTGTGTAAATCTATGAGGGAGGCCTTTGTTCAGTAGTGGACGTATAAATGGCCGATATGTTAAGAAAGCTCAAGGTCACTTGGCGAGCTAGGTTCGGCATTTCTCTACGAGATCGAATCATAAATGAGGAGATCCGTAGATGAACTAAAGCTTCCGTCATAGCTGAAAGGATTAGTAAGCTGAAGTGGCAATGGGCACACTTTCACAATACTAAATTCGAATTTTGATTTGAATAAAGAATGAATCATGAAGTGGACAGTGATGGAGATAAAAGGTATGAAGTCATGAAAGAGGTTGATTGAAATGAAGATGGAGGATGACTTCGTCACAATACAAATACATATTTGCTCCTTGCGGGGATGCAACCAGTTAAGCCACTGCACCAACTGCTCTAACTACTACACTACATGTACTTGGTATACATCAAGCTTTTTTGTTAGCTAGTAAGTAATACTAAAAGACCGTGGTGCCGGCTACGAATAGCACCAACCCATCTCATCCCGTGGGTGTCGTAAAAGCCGACTACAGGATTAGACGGAGAATGGGCAGCAGCCTCCTTCGAATACATTAACAACTCAACTGCGATCGCCAACCCGCCTGCAATGCGTGGCGCTTATGGCAAAACCCCCGAATGAGCATACAAAACACCTATATTGGTCGTTGTGGTGATCTTTGGAGGAGGCCTGTGTTCAGAAGTGGACTTTATTCGGCCGAAATGATAAATACTAAAAGGCTTCTGAAGTCCTTCCTTTGTAATCAATGGTAGAGTCCTATGTCTGTTATGTATAGTCCTCAAAACTAGTTATGACAGTATCACTTGAAATATATTGAATACTAGCTGGGACCTGCGGTTTCACCCGCTGTTTAATTTAACTGTTAATAAAACTGCATTATTTTTCAATAATTTAGAGTATTTATTAATAGACACTTGACATAGAGTATATATATTGGATATTGTTATGTGTACCGTTACTTTCAAATGCATTAAGTAAAAAGCTGTTATTTTGACATTACAAACAGACACTTTAATTTTATTTATTTGTATAATAGATAGTACTAACATTTTATCCCCTATCATATTTGATTGCCATATCAACTATAATATGACTGCTAAAATCCAGTGCATTTGACAGCTCCCGCCGAACTAAGCAACGGCGCTACTATTATCGCGCGCCCGAACTTAATCGATCCAGTTATGGCTAGTTATTACTAGTTGTTACTGGATATATCTCGTTATAGTAAACAATAGCTGTGTAGTTGATTATGTCATTGTTCAGAATAACCGCGGACGATATTGATAATGCTTTTGTTGGCATGCTGGCTGGCTACATTTCGATTTTGATTTCAGATTGCTATTATGAAGTGCATCGATTATTTTTTGTGGTTGTTATTGTTTTTAATATTGATAGATGATGTGTCATCATCATATCTGCCAAAGGACGTCCACTGCTGAACAAAGGCCTCCCCAACACATTTCCACAATGTCCGCTTACACGCCACACGCATCACACGGCTCCCAATGACCTTCACCAGTTCACCCGTCCATCTCATTGGAGGTTGTCCTACGCTGCGTTTTCCGGTGCGTGGTCGTGGTCTCCACTTGGGAACCTTTTTTGCCCCAACGGCCATCAGTACTACGAGCAATGTGTGATGGATTATTATGGCTCCTAAAATGTATGTTATTAATTAATTTCATTGGAATTCCTGAATGGCTTTCATCATCATCAGATTATATGCATTATTATATACCTTTGCATATTTTGGCTATTTTTTAAGTTATTACATTTTATCCGTGCATTTTCCATAATTTAACTAATTAGGTAAAAAACGATATTGCACAGAAAAGTTTCTTTTTGTAAAAAAAATTCACCCTCACTAGGATTTCTCCTGTGTCGTGGGTTTACAGGCACGAATTCCACATACAAGACACCCAGACCCGGAACAACTACCTGCAGGTCATACAATTATTTGTTCCGTGCGGGAATCGAACCCACGGCCCGGAGCGCAGCAGCCGACTATATCAGCCTTTGTATAAATCTTTGACTTTTACACGCACGCAAATCGCGTAACCTGCCCAATCTGCAGGTGCACGATAGTTTATCCTAGCAGTGTAAAACCGATTGTCATCATCATTTCGGCCGAATGAAGGCTACTGCTGGACACAGGCCTCCGCCAAAGATCACCACGACGATCGATATAGGTGTGTTGTGGGCAAATTGGGGGGGTTTTGCCATAATCACTACGCTTGGCAGATGGTTAGCGATCGCAGTGGAGTTATTAATGTACTCGAAGGACGCTGCTGCCCATTCTCCAGCTAATCCCTTCGTCGACTTTTACGACACCCACGGGAGGAGATAGGGTGGTGGTATTCTGAGCCGGCACCACACGGCAAACCTATTGTGAGTAGAAAATAAACGTATATTTTATTACTATTAATATATATTCATTTCTATCGAGCTTGCGGTCAACTAAGTGAACACCAACACCCCCAAACATACGCAGCATGTGTTGCCGACCTTCAAGGTCCTCATGACGTAGGTCCGCCATCTTTTTGGGGTTGGGCTTCCGGCATTCGTCGCTCATAGTGCGAAACGCAGCAACAGCGTTGGAAAACAATTGTACTCCACGCCGATATTCAGTCGCGTGGCTTCCCCGCTCGAGCCAGTCCATTTACGAACTCTATGACTATAGTTAATCTCTCCCACGCAAATAAAAAAGGAAAGGCTCTGGTAATAATCTTCAGAAATACAGATAAAGCTTGATGACATATAGCTGTCACTCAGAGATCCAACACATTTTGTGTCCCCACTTATTTGTCTCTTCATGTAAGAGTAATTTATATAAACAGAAGTGTTTCTTATCTCTGACGCTGTCGTCACAATGTGGGCGTACAAACAACCTGGATGTGTTTTGGGGAGAAATGTTGATTATTCGATGAAGGATCGTGCTGCGAAAATGTTAGTAAATTAGTGAGGCTTCAGTATTGTTATGTGTATGTTTTTATTTATCTAGCTAACAAGTTTTACGTATTTAATAAAGATAAACACGAGTATGTGTTAGTATAAAATATAGGTGTTAAAATTAAGGACGGAACATTTCTAGGTTCTCAAACTTTACTAACACAGGAGCCCGAGTTTCCGTGTGCGCAACATAGCTCAGTGCACAGTGAGGCTTCGGACCTTCGAGATCCTTTACAATTTCCCGGGGGGGGTTTACAGTCACCTTCTCCGGAATGTGCCTGTAGGCGTGGCTCCAGTGAACGGCTCTAGTGTGATCATATGAGGTCCCAAAAAGTCCTCCCGCATGGATGATCACAATTGTGTCGTCATTTTGGGTGTAATTTGCCAGGTGGGTACCACGCTTGGAAGGTTGGTTGGTGAGCGCAGTATGGCTACTGTTTCACAGGGGAACGCTGCTGCCCATCCCTCTGGTTCAGTTCCTTTGTCGCCTTTTACGACATCCACGGGCAGAGATGGAATAGTGAAGGAGAATAAAAAGACTTTACATGTATTTAAAGCCAGTTAAATTACTTTCGTATCGTACTTGCAAATATGAGGGATCAAAAAGTAGTGAGAATGAGATAGAATATAATGAGTATTGATAACTTAATAATTTATTTTTCTACATAGTTTCCGAGTCTCTCTACACACCGAGTCCAACGCTTCTCCAAGGCTTCAATCCCTTTCACAAATTTTTTTTTGTCTTGGTCCTGCAAAAAGCTCTCCACGGTATCCATCACTTCGTTATCGCCTTCGTACCTGTTTCCCCTTAAGTATTTTTTCAATTTGGGGAACAGATAAAAATCGCTAGCCGCCAGATCTGGTGAATAAGGGGGGTGGTCAACCAATTCGAAGCCAGCTTGCTGAATGGCAGCCATCGCAACTGCCGACCTGTGCGCGGGTGCGTTGTCGTGATGAAACAGCACGCCCCTTCGAAGTTTCCCTCTCCTTTTCTCTTTGATGGCATTCCTCAACTTGGGAATAAAAGCTGTATAATATTGGCCTGTAATAATGGTTCCACGCTCCAGGTAATCAATCAACAATATCCCTTCTGAGTCCCAAAATATTTTTAATTTTTATTGAGGCCATGACCTTGCCAGCCGATGCCACGACACGAAACTTCTTCGGGGTCGGTGATGATGGTCGTTTCCATGGCGAAGATTGCTGTTTTGTTTCGGGATCAAAATGATGGACCCATGTTTCGTCCATTGTTATGAAACGAGACAAAAAGTTTTCAGAATCTGCTTGAAACTTGTCCAACAATATCTTCGAAATGTCAAGTCGATTTTGTTTCTGACTGTCGGTTAATATTCTCGGCACCCATCTTGCGGAGACTTTTCTCATATTCCAAGGTTGTTTCAATATGGATTTAATACTTTCATATGAAATGCCCGTTTCTTGGCGTGTATCGGATCGCTCAATAAAATTTTCTCGACTTTCGCAACATTTTCTTGGGTGACTGACGTCGATGGATGGCCGCAACGATGTTCGTCTTCTGTGCTCGTTCTCCCTCCTCAAAATTGAGAAGCCCACCTTGCGACAGTGGAATACGGCGGAGCAGACTCTCCTAATGTTCCCTCAAAATCGCAATGAATCTCTTGCGTCGTTAACTTTTTTAAACAGAGGTATTTAATAACGGCTCGCACGTCGTTTTTCTCCGTTTTCGAGAACACGTTCCGACACGAAGCAAACAAATGACTACATTCAGAAAAAAACAAAAGAGAATCCAAGATTTTTTTCTTTATTAATATTACAAATATGTATCTGAGCTATGCCTGCCAGTATTTATTCTTTTTTCTTACCAAGGAATATGTCGTTCTCACTACTTTTTGATCCCACCTAGTATATGACTTCTTTCAATAACATTGACTTTCCAATTTAATATCACTACCATTTAGGAAATTAGGACAACAGCATACCCTTCCGATTCAGAGCAACTACCATACCATATTACACTAATTCCAATTTCCATTGCCTTATTTTGTCTAGGCTTAGGGATCGAATTGGAAAATAATTGGAGCTCTAAAAGAACTGAAGCATTATTTTAATAATTGATTAATAAGCGATACATGCAATCACCATTCCGTTTGCACGGCGATCATCTCCTAGTACTGTCCCTTCTACAGGTCTTTGGGAATTGGTTGGCTGGTCGCACTTGGTTGATATCCTGATATGTCATTCTCAGATTATCCTCAACCTTCACTATGCGTACAGCTAAAGAACTTTTTGCCAACGTCTGCTTTCCCTGCCATTTATAACCCGAGTAAGAGCGAATAGGAGTCTTCTAGGTATGCTCGTTCCAGGCAAGATTGAGGTCAAGAGTGGACCAATCAGGAATAAAAAATGCACTCCGGGAGTGCCGACAGAAGTGAAAACTTATTTTAGCGCGTTAGGAGATTTTATCTCATCTAAAAATATGCGTACCGCGCTAAAAGAAGTTTTCACTTCAAGCGTCTCGTAACGGTGTCGCGAGGCCCGAGATTTTATCTTACCTAAAAATATGCGTACCGCGCTAAAAGAAGTTTGCACTTCAATATACATGCTATAATGCCGTGTGGTGCCGGCTCAGAATGCCACCACCCCATTTCCTCCCATGGGTGTCGTAAAAGTCGACTAAGGGATTAGCTGGAGGATGGGCAGCAGCGTCCTTCGAGTACATTAACAACTCAACTGCGATCGCCAACCCGCCTGCCAAGCGTGGCGATTATGGCAAAACCCCCCAATGTGCTCACAACACATCCATATCGGTGGTTGTGGTGATCTTTGGGGGAGGCCTGTGTCCAGCAGTGGACTTCATTCGGCCGAAATGATGAATGATTATACCATATACATCCAGACGCATCATTTCTAAAGATGTTGTTGACAGAAATCAAAACAGTAGCGATATTGATAATTAAAATACAATTTCAAAATATTTACACCGTCTTCAACATACTTTTTTTTATTTTTTTTATTGATGTCCAGTGAAAATTCTACATGGAACTTCCTTCACCCCGGGGAAGGGTGAAGGGGTATGCCGGACTCCTACCGGCTAAAACCACTGGAGCGGTCATCTTCGGCACCGAAGGGGGGCTCCAGGTCCTCGTAAGATCACACTAGAGCCGCCCATTGGTGCCACGCCTTTAGGCACATCTTGGAAGGGATGACTGTAAAGCGGTCACCCCCTCTAGCGGAGGGAAGGCGACTGTAAAAAGGTCGCCCCCCCAGGCACTTCTCGGGGAGGATTGTAAAGGATCCCCCCAAGCCTCGCTTTGTGCTGTGCTGCGCACACGGCGGCACGTGACCACGTACGCGCCACCGTCTTCCCGGGGGTCGCTCGGTGTGAGCACGTAGACTCCCCAATCTGCGCACCCGCAACCCCCGAGGCCCCCCACCATGAAGGGGGCTCAGGCATGTTGGACTTGGGAGCCGGGAGCTTCTCCGTGCGGGATCGGCCCTCTCCCGATCCCGCTCTGCAGTCTCCTTCTGCAGCATGACGCTCTCGCAGAAGGAGACCACTGCACTCCAATTTTCGTGCTCTGCCAACATAGGCGACACTACTGCCGGCAGAGAGAGATCTTGCCCGATCTGATCGACCAGGATCCGCCGCTCGGCCGCCCACGCAGGGCACTCCTCGAGCGTGTGCTGTGTGGTATCCTGGTCGCTTCCACAATGGTGGCACTGTGCCGTAACCTCGCGTCCTATTCTGTGCAGGTATGCACCGAAATAACCGTGACCGGTGAATACCTGCGTCAGACGGTAGGTGACGCGCTCGCTCCTTCTGAGCCAGGCTCCGAAGAGCGGCAGGATGGCCTCGACGACGCGCTTGGTCGCGAACTGCGACCGAAGGCGATGTCGCCACATCTCGAGTGCGCGCCGTCGAGCCAGCCGCCTCAGTCTGTCGAACGGCCCTGAAGGCACGCCTTCCCCACTTTGGCGGAGAGAGCGTGTCTGGTCGTAGACCCACGCATCCGTCTCCGCCTGGATGTCGAAAGGCGGAAAGCGTGCCAGGGGTCTCGTAGGACACTGTCCTGTATCCCCGTGCGATCCGTATAGCCACTCTGCGCTGCAGACTGTGAAGTTTGTTTCTGCAGCGCTGGACGCCTGACAGCCGGGATGACCATACAGGCGCCCCGTAGAGGGCCACGGATCGCACGACACCCCCGTAGAGACGGCGTCTTCAACATACTTAGCAATATAGTCAATCGCCTAAAGGAAAAACATAATAAGTAAACGATTTCAATTGCTCTGAAACTTAGCCGCAACTTTACCCATTAGGACGAAGTCTAAGTCCGGGATGTACTGGGCTTCTGCTTCATGTAACGGGTAACGATAATTGTTTGGACAATCGTTATTATTACTTTACTCCGTTATTTATTTCGTTGCCCCGTTATCGTTATGTGGGTGACAGATAACAAGTATCTGGTTAACATAAGAAAGGGTGACCACATTTTACGGAGCAATAAGATAATATAAAGTTCATGCGTGTTATCTTTTGTTAAAATTAGAGACCCTTTACATCTCCCGAGATGCGCCTAAAGCAGTTAGATTAGTGTGTTTGTATCGAGGATCTGGAGCATCCCTTCGGTGCCGGAGATGACCGCTTCAATGGTTTCAGTCGGTAGGAGTCTGGCATGCTCCTCCGCCCTTCCTCGAGGCGGAGGAAGTACATGATGTATCTCCAACGCGTGAAAAAAACCTCGACAAGTTTAACAAGTACCTGGTTAACATAAGAAAGGGTGACCACAGCTTGAGGAGAAATAAGATATAACAACGATCACGCATGTTTTATTTGTTAAAATTGGGTGATTTAAGATTTAAATAAAACGTTTACATATTTTGAATAAATTTATTGACTTGTATAATATTTTGCATCGAAACAATGATCTTTTACTCTTGTCACAGCTAGCATGCCAGCTATTTTGGAACCCAATGGCTTGGCACGTGACGATGGCAAAAGACTAGACGGTATTTCTTTACTGCCATGAAAGATGGGCAGGCCTCTGGTGTGGGATGCAACTTATGTGGACATCCTACCATCCAAGTGCGGCAGGCTGTGATGGCGCTGCTGCCAGCCCTCAAATGATGAAAATACAATTACCTAATCAGTAATTATTGTTTCGAGTCGTTTGGGGTCGAAACGCTTAGGTCATGGGGTCTGAGTGCTTGCCTGCTTTCAAAGATATAGCTAGACGGTTGGTCAAAGAATAAGCATTGTGATTCAACATAGCATAGCAGTCAGTCTGCTAGGAACATTACCAGTCGGGTGCGCAGATTGGGGAGTCTGCGTGCTCACACCGAGCGACCCCCGGGAAGACCGTGGCGCGCATGTGGTCACGTGCCGCTGTGTGCGCAGCACAGCGCAAAGCGAGGCTTGGAGGGATCCTTTACAATCCTCCCCGAGAAGTGCCTGGGGGGCGACCTTTTTACAGTCGCCTTCCCTCCGCTAGAGGGGTTGACCGCTTTACAGTCATCCCTTCCGTGAAGTGCCTAAAGGCGTGGTACTAATGGGTGGCTCTAGTGTGATCTTACGAGGACTGGAGCCCCCCTACGGTGCCGTAGATGACCGCTTCAGTGGTTTTAGCCGGTAGGAGCCCGGCATACCCCTTCGCCCTTCCCCGGGGTGAAGGAAGTTCCATGCAGAATTTCCACTGGACATCAATAAAAATAAAAACACATTACCATTGTTATTACTTAGTGCATGTGCCACTTTTGATATGCTTTCTTTTTATTATTTTTGTAACTTAATTTTGAAATTCTCATAGGAAGGATTTATGAAACAAAAATAATATTATAAGGAATTCACGATTCGTTTATAACCAAATATCTTTTTTCAGACACAATACGCGATACATCGTTCAATTTGCATAAAATAAGTCCATTAAAACACCAATCCATCAAAAAGTATGTCCAACAATACCCAAACACATCATCCTATTCAATTATCCTATCCATCACCATATTAAAGACAGCCTTATAAAATCATATACCCCCTACAGGCAAAGGCAACAGTTAATTAAGCCACCTGACTTTATTTATAATCTGTTGTACAATTATGGCGGGAAATAAGTTTGGGTGCCCTTTATAAACTCAGGTAGGTTCAAGGGAGCTTCTAAGTAAAACAGGCTCGGGTAAGGACGGCCGTAGAATATTTTGTAGCTTTTGAGTTTCTTAGAAAGATATTACAGAGGTTGTTACACATCTCAGACAGGAAATTATCTCTTGTCATTTTCGTAGAGTTAATTAAACAGGTACGTTCACGGTACTCCCCTCCTCTATTACCTTACGCCTGAAAACCCCCTGCCGCCGCTATAAGGCGGGGGACCTTTGGGTTCGCGGGTGAATAGATTGGGGAATCTGCATGCCCACATCGAGCGACCCAAGAGAAAACAGTGGCGCGCATGTGGGCACGTGCTGCCGTGGGACGCTTTGGGGGATCCTTTACAATCCCCCCGGGGCTGTGACCGCATTATGCCACCCTCTCCGAGATGTGCCTATAGGCGTGGCACAAGTGGGTGGCTCTAGTGTGATCATTCGAGGACCTGGAGCCTCCCTTTAGTACCTAAGATGGACGCTCCAGTGGTTTTAGCCGGTAGGAATCCAGCTGCCCCTTCGCTCTTCCCCGGGGCGAAGGAAGTTCATGTAAAATTTCCACTGGGCACCAATAAAAAATTAGGTTCATGCTACTCATGACGTTTACCTCTTCGGCCTACTCTTATTGATACAACTCTTCACTATATTAGCCAAACGAAGTCCACTGCTGAACAAAGCCCCTCCCATAGATTTGCACAACTGTGTTAACTTTTTGCGGGGAATTTTCCAATACTCACCACGCTTGGCAGGCGGGTTGGTGAGCGCAGTATGGCTGCTGTTTCACAGAAGGGACGCTACTGCCCATCCTTCTGGTTTGGTGTTCCCTTGTCACCTTTTACGGAATCCAAGGGAGGGGATGGAGTGTGTGTCTAACGACTATCAACGTGAGCAGTGGGTATTTCTTTGCCGTGCCGACCATTAGTACCAGGGTATTCTAACCGGCGGCACTCACCATTCACGTTCTTCGTCAACTTCATAATTATTTTTGGTAAAGTTCACTGAAGCTGTCGTACTGAAAATGTGATACAAATCAATAAAGCTTGAGTTAGTAAATGAAACTGTATTTCTAGTCTCACTGATTCAAAATTACAGTGGCATACTAAACGCTCTATAGAATAGGATAAGTTCTACTGCATCTACAGTCAGAAGTTTTTTTTAAACGTTGCCCCATACTAGGACTTCTTCTGTGTCGTGGGTGCGTTTACAGACATACATTCCACACACAATACACCCAGACCCGGAACAACTACCTGTAGATCATTCAAATATTTATTCCGTGCGGGAATCGAACCCGCGACCCGGAGCGCAGCAGTCGACTGTATCAGCCACTGCACCAACCGTGTCGTCAATTAGGCAACTAACTGACGTAGCCGCGGCCAGACTTTAATATTTCGCATATTTACACAGCATAATGTCAGATGGCATTCTGTTGTGGGGAGCAGCGGCTAATGTAGGTTCAACATTAATATTACAGAAGAGGGCGATCCGCTCAATCTATGACATGGGTCCTTGCGAATCACTTATAGATATCTTTAAAAATGTTAATATACTGACAGACCTTGACATTTTTGAAAATTTTATCATCATTTCGGCCGAATGTAGTCCACTGCTGGACACAGGCCTCCCCCAAAGATCACCACAACGACCGATATGGATATGTTGTGGGCTCATTGGGGGGTTTTGCCATAATCACCACGCTTGGCGGGTTGGCGATCGCAGTTAAGTTGTTAATTTACTCGAAGGACGCTGCTGCCCATCCTCCGGCTAATCCCTTGGTCGACTTTTACGACACCCATGGGAGGAGACGGGGTGGTGGCATTCTGAGCCGGCACCACACGGCACGTGAGCCGGCACCACACGGAATTTTTTTATGTTTATCGGTAAAAATCTGCTTTTGTTTAATGTAAAGCGCGACATTCGTTGTATAAATATCGGAAAAAAAAAACATAAAATTGTGGTACTTAAATTTAGATTGTCTAAAACCAATAAATCATTCTTACATAGAAAAGAGGATCCATGGAGATTCTTGCCGGCTCTTCTCCATAGTATCAACTAATTGGCACCGTGCAACTAAATTCTGACGTTTCCTAACTACCAGTAATTGGTTTATTTGAAATAAAAATATTTGACTTTGACATTGAAAGAAATAAGTATACAGGTTCTCCTCTGCTTAACTGTTTCCTAAATTTTGTATTAGTAGTGGTTTAGTAAGTTTCGTATCTTTGACGTTAAGTTAATTCCCTTTACAGTTTAGTCACTTAGATAGTTTTAACTTAACACCGGAAATTTGCTTGGCGTTAGAATACCTGAGGGATATAGGGATATTGCCTATGAATATTATAAATCTCGTCGATAATTTAACACTCTATGCTTCCTGTGAAATTTATAGAAGATAGTTACTCTGACGATGGATTGGTTGACGATTCCAGGATATGCTTAGTGTACTAAAACTATTCTGCCGCAAAGACAAACCGATTTTGGATTCGAAAAATCTAGTATTTTGAATTACTAATGTCTTTGGATAACGTGGCGTGGAATGGCCTCCAATGAGATGGACAGACGTCGTTGGATGTGGGTGGTATGTGACAGTATGTTGTGGAAAGTGGACGGCCTTTATTCTAAAATCCTAAAGCACTAAATCAAAATATTCATTATATTATTATGTTAGTATGTAAAATTATTTTGTTTCTTCTTCTTATATTATATAATACTACTACTCGATTAGGTTTGTTATATTGTTTTTATAGTTCACTACCACAAAATTTATAGTACATCTCGTTTTACCTTAAATCATCACTTGTATTTGGGAATGTTGGTTCACCAGTCATTGGCAACTGTTTCAGCCCAAAACTTATTGTTACCTACTGTTATTTGATATTTTATATACAGAAGCTGTTGGTGTACCTTTATTAATAAATAAATAAATATGATGACGGTGAATGTTTTTGGAAACAACTTCTTACAGGAAGCACATCTGAATTTAAGTTTAAAGTACCAGCTTTAGTTCAAAGTACCAGCTACTTGACCAACTAGTTAGAACAATACATTAGGTATCAAAATGTTGAAAGTGAGTTCAGTAGATGTCAACAATAAAATAGGTATAAAAGTAAAAAAAATTAACAAATGACTTTAAATGCAGCGAATACCTTGCTATATGGTGCTGGCTAACAATAGCACCAGCCTGTCTAATCCTCGTAAAAGGCAACTATCGAATTACCCGGGGGATGGGCAGCAGCGTCCGTCCTTCCTACATTTACAACTGCGATCGCCAACCCGGAAAGCGTTGCGATTATGGCAAAATCCCCCAATGAGCACACAACAGAAACTGAGAGCGCTTGTTGTTTGTTCTTGGGGCATGCCTATGTCCGGCAGTGGACGTCTATTGGCGCAAATGATGAAGATGAATGCCCCTGAAATTAACAGTAAACAAATGATTCACCAAAAGACACGAAAGCACACAAATTTTATACTAGCTGAGACCCGCGGTTTCACCCGCCATTTAATATAAAAGAAATTGGATTACTATAAATAATTTAGAGAACTTTGGCATAAATATTTGACATAGAGTATAATTATGTATTGGATTTCATGGGTTTTAATTATTTTGCGCGAAACCCTAATTATTGTTCTAAACTAAAAGTAGCATAAGTTATTCCTTATAATATCAACTCTGGCAGTGAAAGTTCCGTAGAAATCGGTCCAGCCGTTTCGGAGATTAACGGTAACAAACAGACCGACAGACAGACAAAACATTTAGAATAGGTTTTTTGCTGTAGGTACTGTATTTACTTTCATATACTTTACTTCAATTTTATTTATTTGTATAGATTGTATATTTTCAAGGTCGTCTCGCACACAAAGTTTTCTCAACTTAATTATCAAAAATAGATATCATCCATCACGTTTTCATTTAACATTAACTTAATTGAATTAACTGAAAGTACAAGCATTAACCGTACAATAAAGATAATTAAGATGCTCGAAGCTATAGAAATTAATAAAATAAAATAATTGATGTAAGCTATTAATTTTCTAGTCTAATGGGTGGGCTGATTAATGATCTGTATTTGAGACACTTTCTAAGTGTGTGTAATGTGAATTTTATTTAAATTGAGTTTGTTTTTGCCTCTTGTGTTAACTGAAAAAGCCAGTTGCTTGATTAATATTATAGTAACGTACTTGAAGTTAGAGACTTGATGAGGATTGATACAAGGAAAATATTTATCTTAGAAACAATCTCAGCTCGAATTTGACATTATAAAGATGGTTAAAATAGGCATGGCCCGTATTCTTAATTGAGAGAGATTACTCAGGAGCTTCAACATCGTTGCTGTGTGGTGCCGGCTAAGAATGCACATCTCATCCCGTGGGTGTCGTCTTAAAAGGAGACTATGGGATTACCCGGAAGATGGGCAGCAGCGTCCTTCGAGTACATGTATACACACAACTGTGATCGCCAACCTGTCTGCCAAGAGTGTCGATTATGGCAATACTGGGGGTACGCGCACACAACACAAACCAATACCGGTCGTTGTTTGTGGCAATCTTTGGGGAGGCTTCTGTCCAGCAGTGGACGTTTTTCGGCTGAAACGACCATCATCATCATATCAACCAGAGGACGTCCACTACTGAACAACGGTTTCCCCAATAGAATTCCACAACGGCCGGTTAAATGCCATCCACGTCCAATGGCTCCCAGCGACCTTCACCAGGTCATCTGTCTATCCTATGGAGTCGGTCACACGCTCCTTTTTCTGGTTCATAGACTCTACCCGAAAACCATTCTTCCCCAATGGGCATCAGCTCTACAAGCTGTGTGCCCCGCCCACTGCGACTTTAGCTTACAAATCTTCTCTGCTATGCTACGCTTGTCATATCTGCACATCACCATTATCACCGCAAATAGCATGCGGATCTATGATTGAAAGAAAGAAATAAAGAAACGTTTATTTGTCACAAACAGAGACACAAAATAATACAGAAAAATTTAAATAAAGAGTAAGTGTAAAACAAATAACATTTTAACTTATACACACATTTACACACCCACATGCGAACTATATATACATTTCGTCTCGAGTTTGCACCATAAGGGTTACCAGCTCAGCATAAACCGGACGAATAATGCCTGATGATAGTTTTCAGCTGGACCGATATAAAGTGAAGATTGCAGCATGTTGTTTGTCGAATACAGAAGAAGGCTGCTGTCCATCCTCTGGATTGACTTTAATCGCATTTTACGATACCAATTGACAAAAAGGTGGTGGCCATTTCTAGTCTTAATGTTGATCTATAAATATATTATTTTTACAATTAGAAGACTGAAAAGAAACAATAGATTTTACAGTTCAATAAATTTGCGAAGAGGTGCCTTTTACATAACGCGGACTGACAGATTAAGATAACGCAACATGGCGGCTAAACACAAAAAAATAAAAACATAAAGCCTGATCCAACACTCAATTATTACCCATCTATAAAATATAATACCGCTAGATACCAAAGCAAAACTTTTATATCGCCTCCAATCTTTTCTCACAAAGACTGTACAAATGAAAGCGCACAGTATAAAAAGCAATCTTTTCCTACGAAGAGCTTGAAAACCAATGTCAGATTGATTCGTGATCATCGTTCTACGGCCTGTCACAGTGTGGGATGATCAGCGACGGAGACAATATCAGTGAACCTGAAGAGACACCGCAGTAAGGTGGATCATAAGTTATAGGAGACACGCGAATTGTACGCAAGCCTACGCGTGGCTACAAATTATCCACGGATATACTGATGCGTCAGGTTTGCATGAGGAGTTGTGTCAATTATTTGTGCCTATTAATTACTATCGCTTCCGATAGCATAAATTATTTAATGTCCCGTTTTGTCGCACTATATCCCGATCCACCTCCCCCATACCGCGCATGTCGACCATGCTCAATGCGCTCGTGGAGACCAGCCCAGCTTTGGATTTGTTTGCTGATGAATCATCATCATATCAGCCACAAGACGTCCACTGCTGAACAAAGGCCTCCCCCTTAGATTTCCACAATGAGCGGTCACATGCCGCTCTCATCCAAAGACTCCCAGCGACCTTCACCAGGTCGTCTGTCCACCTCGTTGGAGGTCGTCCCACGCTGCGTTTTCCGGTGCGCGGTCTCCATTCGAGAACCTTTGTGCCCCAACGGCCATCAGTTCTACAAGCAATGTGCAAAGAAAAAAAGTTGTCGACATAGCTGAAAGGATTAGTAAACTGAAGTGGCAATGGGCAGGGCACAATATATATAATAAATAAATAAATATTAAGGTAAACATGTTTCAGAACGAGAGATCAGCTCATATTGGATATGTACTAATAAAATATAATATTACAAAACATAATTGATAAAAACAATAAATAGTTCTCGTTACATTTAGTCTTGAGAAATGAGACGTACAACTAATGATGATATTAATTCCTTAATACCTAGTAAATTGCTAGTTTAATGCCCTTTATCAAGCAGTACAATTCCAGCTCAGCTTAATTAATTTATAAAAATCAATCCAATTATACTTTTATAATATATATTAAGAAGTATTTAACCCATTTAGCACCCATTGTAGTAGTCCTTATAATTGTAGTTTTCATCTCATATAATAGTTTTACACCTCCGGGGACAATTCGAGACTGCTCTTTTATAGTGCAGCCATGGCGAGCGCCCGGTTCGTTTTAGATTAAAATTCTCTAAAGGGCCTCCACGTGTTGGACCCATGTCCCCGCGTAAGCCTATCAAAAGACCGGGTTCCCCCTTACATGGGATTAACGCGTGAAGAGATAATAAAAATAACTACATCAGCTGTTATCAGCGGGAAAGGAAATCAATCCATCAGTTTCAACAGCACTTCATTATTACAACTGTTCGATAAAAATAAAATTACAATTCTCTATTTCCAAAAGTGTGTTTTCTAAAGCCTTTTTCTACATACACCTTTTTTTTTTTTTTTTTTTTTTTATTGATGTCCAGTGGAAATTCTACATGGAACTTCCTTCACCCCGGGGAAGGGCGAAGGGGTATGCCGGACTCCTACCGGCTAAAACCACTGGAGCGGCCATCTTCGGCACCGAAGGGAGGCTCCAGGTCCTCGTAAGATCACACTAGAGCCGCCCATTGGTGCCACGCCTTTAGGCACATCACTGAGGGGATGACTGTAGAGCGGTCACCCCCTCTAGCGGAGAGAAGGCGACTGTAAAAAGGTCGCCCCCTCAGGCACTTCTCTGGGAGGATTGTAAAGGATCCCCCCAAGCCTCGCTTTGCGCTGTGCTGCGCACACGGCGGCACGTGACCACGTGCGCGCCACCGTCTTCCCGGGGGTCGCTCGGTGTGAGCACGCAGACTCCCCTTTCTACATACACCTACCGGCGACAACTAACATATTTCACCCCAACCACGCGAAATGTTAAAGACAGTCAATATCCACCATTCTTCTGTTTGTTCTATGTGTCGTAGGCTGAATACACGTGGGCTTATCACCATACCACCTTTGTTACAACCGAAGTGATTTCTAGCAAGAATAAGGTTAAATGTTTTTTTGTATGTTTTCGTTGTTATTAATTTTGTTTCAATTGTATTTGGTGCCGGTATGCCGTGTGGTGCCGGCTCAGAATGCCACCACCGCATCTCCTCCCGTGGGTGTCGTAAGAGTCGACTAACGCATTGGCCGGAGGATGGGCAGCAGCGTCCTTAGAGTACATTAACAAGTCAACTGCAATCGCCAACCCGTCTGCCAAGCGTGGCGATTATGGCAAAACCCCCCAATGAGCCCACAACACCCATACTGGGTGCCAACGGGTGAATTTTACGACACCTACGGGATGAAATGGGGTAGTGTCTGTAGTTAAATAAATGTTTTTCTTTCTTTCTTTTGATATCAAGAGGATGGGCAACGGAATCTTTCCGTGTACCATTAACAACATACTGAGATTATCAATCCACCTGCAGAGCGCCCATGTTCAGCGGTGGGTATATGTGTGTGTGTGTGTGTGTGTTATTCAGATGAATATCCCGTCTCGGTATTCGATAATCAAAGCTTCATTATCATTGTTACTAAACATTCTCACTACATTTAACTTCGAATTAATATGAACCTCTGTCTCTACTCCAAATACCACGATACACACATCAGGCCAACAAATCTGAGTACTTCAGCCTACATTCTAGATAGTTGGTACAGTGCAAATAGTTGGTTAGTTTAGTTCGTGTAATGAGTCGCCACCGCAAATTGTTTCACTCAAGACATGAATGTAATTCTAGGATTAAATGGACAAACTACATTGCTAGGAATCGAGAAATAATTAAATAAAAAACAACCTCGTCATAAAAAATCTGTTAATTACACAGGATGTCCAGTAAATAGCACGACATACTGCAGGGGGTGAGAGCTTGGGTTGACCTTGGAGGATGGTGGACCTACCAAAAAAAACACAATATATGTTCAGCAAAATCTTACGGATTTACAGTAGTACAAAATTTTAAGATAAGAAAATTGTACTGTGAAAATTTAAATAAAAATTGTATTTCTTGATTTTTTTTTAGTTTTTAATAGAATAAAGACTTATCAATGAGTAAAGTAACTATTCACAAATAATTTGAGGTAAAAAAAACTAGAAAAGGAATTTTTCATTACGAGATGCTTAAAAATCTGTGTCAAGGTAGAGATTTTTCGAAATTTCGGAAAATTTTGTACTACTGTAAATCCGTAAGATTTTGCTGTACATATATTGTGTTTTTTTTTGGTAGGTATTGACCCAAGCTCTCACCCCCTGCAGTATGTCGTGCTATTTACTGGACACCCTGTATGTATTTTGTAAGGCATATATGTGCTTATATATTACATATACGAGATACCATTAAAAAGTTTCCCAGTAGTACGTCATTGTTAGTCATCGTTCCATTGCCAGGTTCTGAGAATTTTTCTCACAGTCCAAAAATATCTAATAATTATTTTGATTTGGTTCAAGCTCCAAGGTGAATATTCACTCAAATGCTTCGTCTATTCTGCTAGGATTTTTCCAGTACGTGTAATAAAATATTAGTGCAGATATCATTTTTTTACCAAATAACCTAATTCTTCATCATTTTGGCCGATTGAAGTCCACTGCTGGACACAGGCCTCCCCTAAAGATCACAACGACGGATATGGGTGTGTTGTGGGCTCATTGGGGGGTTTTGCCATAATCGACACGCTTGGCAGACGGGTTAGCGATCGCAGTGAGTTGTTAATGTACTCGAAGGACGCTGCTGCCCCTGCTCCAGCTAATCCCTTAGTCGACTTTTACGACACCCACGGGAGGGGATGGGGTGGTAGTATTCTCAGCCGGCACCACACGGCAACCTCATTCTTATTTTAAAATATTTGTATGAGGATACTCATTTTAAGCGCCAATGTAATTTTATTGTTTTGTCTTAGTATTACTAGATTTACTCCTTTATCAATATTTCACGAAGAAATGAAAGTAAGAGTATCTAGACTTAGCTTCAACATGTAATCATATAAACATGATATTCGCGTATCTGGCTCGACCAGAAATAGTTTTAGTCTACACTCAGTTTATTTCGGTTAACGGAACCAATGTGATGTGGTGTGGTTATTAATAGAGTTCTGCATGCCACGCCGCTCCAGAACAATCGCTTATCGGTCTTCATTGAAGGGATTTCATTTGGAAACATGTTATAACTTTCATAAACTAAATTTCGTGAGTGATATTCTTGTTTATACGTGCGTACAGCTTTTTTACGCCTTCACTGCATAAAAAGCTAAAGAATTAGTGCACCGAAAGTCTTCAGGCAAATTCGAAAGTTACAAGTGAGTAAAGCTACTTTATGTTAAATTTATTTAAAACGAGCTGGGACCCGCGGTTTCAGTTACGTTTAATTTAAAATACATGAGTACTTCGACATAGGCACATGACATAGAATCAATATATTGAATTTTAAGGGTTGTTTTTTTTTGTTGCGCGTAACCACAATTATTTTTCTAAAATAAAAGTAGCCTAAGTTATTCCTTATAACATCAGCTATCTGCCAGTGAAGGTCCCGTCAAAATCGGTCCAGCCGTTTTGGAGATTACCCGGAACAAACAGACAGACAGACAGACGGACAGACAAACAGACGGACAGACAAACAGACAGACAAAAAAATTTAAAATGCATTTTTTTTATATGTTCCGTATATACTTTCATATGCATTTTGTAAAAAGTTGTTATTTTGACATTACAAACAGACACTTCAATTTTATTTATTTGTATAGATGTTACCTACAATGCGTCATCGGTTAGTAACATTTGGAGTTTATTTTTATTTTTTATTAACCCTTGCCCCATACTAGGATATTTCTTGTGTCGTGGGTGCGCTTACAGACACAAATTCCACACACAATACACCCAGACCCGGACAACTACCTGCAGATCGTACAAATATTTGTTCCGTGCGGGAATCGAAGCCACGACCCGGTGCGCAGCAGCTGACTGTATCAGCCACTGCACCAACCGTGCCGTCAAATTGGATTTGAGATTGGAGATTATTTGCTTTTTGTGCTCAGTACCGATCGATTTATACGAATATGGCACGTATGATTTGATGAATGATGATTGTCCATCAGTTCGGGTCGAATAAAGCTCTATTCATCCATTACCAATATCATTAAAAATATTATTTGGATTACCTGAGAGCATCAGATCTACGGTAATTTGACGAGCGCTAGGTATTTGTAAATTGTGACACATATTGTAAAAAACATTAATTTTCATTTTCTACTAGAGGAGTAGTAAGAATTTACAAAGGGAAATGACTTCAGAGCTGATGTAGGCGAGAACTGGCAGGGTGCCACTACTTGTACTATTGTGATCTTTAAACCCAAACACACAGGAGTTTGTGTTTCTGAACGATGCCAATACACCGCGTGGTGTACTCTTAAAGACAAGATAATCTGTACATTCGAACAAATTAGTACGGCACGATTGGTGCAGTGGCTGATACAGTCGGCTGCTGCACTGCGGGTCGTGGGTTCGATTCCCGCACGGAACAAATATCTGTATGATCTGCAAGTAGTTGTTCCGGGTCTGGGTGTACTGTATGTGGAAATCATGTCTGTAAACGCAACCAGGAGAAATCCTAGTGTGGGGTAACGTCTAAAAAAAAGAAGTATTTGTATATATATATTCATATATATTAGAAAAAAAAGTAATGTGCGAAAATAATCGTCAAATGCATCGCACAAGGTGTCAATGGGCATTGAAATATTTGGATGAAGTTAGAAAGAAAGAAAGAAAGATTTATTTTGATCACAGCACAGAGATACGATTGTAAAAACAGGGACATAGATAACAATATTTAAAATATAAAAATGTACAAGTCCAAATAAAACTAACGTAAACCTTCGTAGGTACCTAATAATATATGTCTCACGGTTGGACCAAATAAGTGTCCAGATCAGCTTCATGCCAGGCTTAAGTGCCGGACGCTGGTTTTCATCTGGAACCTTATGTACACCACGGATGTCAATGTCACGTATGACATAATACAAAATGTATTATGATTTATGTTGTGGGTAATGAATGTTAGTATCTGCTCCAGATTTTCCTTCTTAGTCTTGTCCCAGTCCCGTGACTTGGGATTGTATTTAACTGCAGGAAACTTCACTTTCCAAGAACCCGATCAAGAAAAAAATTGGCCACCCATTCCTAACGGATTCACGAAGTTTGCTTGTTTTTATTGTTGGGCTTCTCGCAGACATTTCCGAGAAATGCAGCTGCTCAACCGGACATTTCTGGCGAAGCCAAAAGAGGCCTCCAGATAAGCTTAAAATTAATATTATGACCTATGTTTTTTTCATTGGTTTCCAGTGGAAATTCTACATGGAACTTCCTTCACCCCGGGGAAGGGCGAAGGGGTATGCCGGACTCCTACCGGCTAAAACCACTGGAGCGGTCATCCTCGGCACCGAAGGGGGGCTCCAGGACCTCGTAAGATCACACTAGAGCCGCCCATTGATGCCACGCCTTTAGGCACATCTCGGAGAGGATGACTGTAAAACGGCCGCCCCCCGGGCACTTCTTGGGGAGGATTGTAATTTAGGGGGATCTCAAACCATGCTTAAGGTGCTGAGAGATGAAGGAGTGAAAGTGAGAAAACCTACTTAAGTTAATTTTAGGTAATAATGATATTCTTAACTAACTATGTCCCCTGGTTTCACCCGCCATTAATTTAAAACCAAACGGATTATTTATAAATAATTATTTTATAATTAGTATATATATAAAGGATTGCACGGGTTTTCATTATTTTTCGCGGAGCCCTAATCCTTTTTTTTTCTAAAATAAATGTAGCCTTCGTTATTCCTTATAACATCAGCTATCTGCCAGTTAAAGTTCCGTCAAAATCGGTTTAGCCGTTTCGGAAATTAGCCGAAACAAACAGCCAGACAGACAATAAAATTAAAAATTGTTATTTTGGTGCTAATTACCGTATCTACTTTTATACGCATTTAGTAAAAAACTGTTAATTTGACATCACAAACAGACGCTTTAATTTTATTAATTGTATAGATTAATGAATGTATGTGGCGCCCACCGTTTTGATTAAATAAATAAATAGATTCACGGGAGAAGATAGAGTTGTACTATATTCTTAATCCAGATTCCACATGGAAAGACTTTAATTAAAGGAAAGCTATGCTTGGTATTTCTCTACGAATCGAATCAGAAATGAGGAGATCCGCAGAAAAACTAAAGTTGTCGACATAGCTGAAAGGATTAGTAAACTGAAGTGGCAATGGACAGGGCACATTGCTCGTAGAACTGATGGCCGTTGGGGCAAAAAGGTTCTCGAAAGGAGACCGCGCACCGGAAAACGCAGCGTGGGACGACCTCCAACGAGGTGGACAGACGACCTGGTGAAGGACGCTGGGAGTCGTTGGATGAGAGCGGCATGTGACCACTCATTGTGGAAATCTGAGGGGGAGGCCTTTGTTCAGCAGTGGACGTCCTGTGGCTGATATGATGAAAGGAAAGATGGTAATTTATCTGTACACAGTGCTTTTTTGTCCTGGGTATAACTTCCTTGCAATTTGTCCAATGAGTTTGTTTCCAAAAAGTCGAATTACTTGACAACTACTGAAATCAATTCTCCGTGGTCGGCAATATGATTACATTGAATTTCATAGTACTGAAGTGGGTGTACTGAAGCATACCTCTACGTGCTATAATTATTTTCTTGGTATGTGCGATCAGAATAAAATTATTTACATACAGAAGCAATATGCATAATGCGTCATGCTCGTGAACGAGTGCTGTCTATTGGGATTGGTCAGCTTAATGCTGCCATGACAATTTAATCATAATTTAACATAAATATCAGGCTTGTTTAGTGTGCACTTTTTAAGAGATTTACTTTTGTCTGCTTCATTGTCCTCACATTATTTATTTTGAGAATTGTTCTCATCAAATCTAATCAAAATATTGTAACAATTATTATGATTTAAAAAGTGTAACCACGGAGTTTCTTGCCCGTTCTTCTCCATAGGAAATCAACATCTTGGAACGCGGCAACTAGAGTCTCGACTATTCATAAGTGCCTGCATATGGTTTTACATGAATAAAAATATTTTTATCTTTATCTTTAATATTTTTCTAATTAAACCAAATTGAAATTGAAATTACAAGTTAGTTTGTGTGAAACCAGATTTAATTGTTTCCACTGAAACGGGAAAATAAGCGTTATGAATTAAAATAATGTTATGTATTAATTGCTTAATCAGCCGTCAATGATTGTTCAGCGAAAACTAATTGAAAATATGAATTCAATTTACTTAGTTATAAATTAGTTAAAATGATTAGATCATAAGTGTTTTAGTTTTAACTTCAACAGTATTTTATTTCCATGATTTGGTATGATTAAATTATACTATATTCGAAGCGATGAAACTTTCATAACGACAATTAAATCTATCTCTTTATTCACTTAAATAGTCACTAAGCCGTGTGGTGTCCGGATCAAGAACATAGCACCACTCCATCTCCGTCCGTGGATGTCGTAAAAGGGCGACTAAGGGAATCTAAACCAGAGGGATGGGCAGTAGCCAAGCGTGATTAGTATTAGCAAATGTCCCCCAAAATGATGACACAGTTGTGGAATCTAAAGGGGAGGCTTTGTTCAGCAGTGGACGTATAAATTGCCTATATGAATAGTTACATGAAACTTGCCTTATTATGGTTCAGTTTTCTTAGTCTTTTGAAGGGTGGCTACCCACTAGCAAATTAAAACGTATTCCTCAAGTCCCAACGCATGGTCACATATTATTATTGTCTTTTTCGAAATTGTTGTTGTAGCATAATACATGAAATCAAGAACCATAATATAAATGTGGCGCACGCTAGGAGAGGCCTATGTCCAGCAGTGGACCGATGAAGGCTGATGATGATGATGATGATGAAGAGCCATAGTATAAATACGCGATTATTTTTTCATAAATAGCGCTTTTTAGTTCATATTTCATTTAAGAGCGTGTTTTTTTTTTTTTTTTTTAATCACCCTATTTATAGTAATGTCTTAGGTTTTCGCGATTGTTACACACTATAATAAAACAATTTTAAACGGACAAAAACAAAAATCAATAATAAACGCGATCTAATCCGTTTAAAATTGTTTTATTACCCTTTTTATGTTTTACTGCAATATTAATCTTCAAAATTGTATAATAATATAGTAATGTGCTGATTATCTTATTAATCCTCAAGATTGCTGATTGTCGCAATCTATGAGCCTTTACAAAGCACTAGATTATAATAAACTGTAATGACATTTATTACTTACTATAGATACTTAAATTTAAATAATTTTCGAAATACAAAAAGATTTATTGATAATCAGTTGAATAAATACAAATTCTATATTCCCGAGCCGAGCGGACCAAGCCACAATATACCAAAATTAATAAAATGAAACTATTAATTATTGACATCACAATTCCCGCTGTGACATTTTATAATATTCATACAATAAATTATTCACGAAACCGATATATTATTACTCGTGTGTTTAATTCATCTTTTTTTCTTTTACAGGTTATATATCCGAGTGTTAAACGACTAAAAATGTTTTAAAGAGTATAAGTGTTGTGTAAATAAATATCATAGTGAATTGAGTGTTTAGTGGTAATGGTGTGATTAGTGAAACTGACACGAGATGGCGTTGAAAGCGGTTTTGATCATTCTCGTCTTGGCCGTTGTCGGGGGCGGACGTGCTGCTGCTGAAAGAGGTAAGATTTCTGTTGGAGAAATAATTATGCTGTTTCAGTGATACAAATTATTTATTACCGTTTGATAAAATAATTTTAAAGTGCAACGGCTAAAATATTGGACTTAACAATCGACTATGACTCGTTCGAGTCAGACCCGTTGTACTATTTCAATGAAGTGACTTCTAATTCTTGGTGCACAAACACAATCTGTAAACGACGAAAACGAGATTATAGAAATAAATGGAAGAGGCCTTTGTTCAGCAGTGGACGTCTTTCCGCTGATATGATACGCTATATGATATAGTCGATGTATGTGTCGCCACAAGTTCATAAACATCAAGCTTAGCAGATGCCAATAATAGAACCAAAGTATATTGTGACTTAGTACACATCGTGGCGAATGAAAATGTGAAATAATTCCATGCATGGAATGCGTTGGCGACGCAATAACTAAACCCATATAGTAACACGTAAATATAAATATATAATTTCACATGCCATAAAGAGTAAGGCCCAAGAGCCCATCTTATAATACACCCTTCGTCATATTGTCCCATGGATTGGGAGGAGGTGGATTCCTTGCTGGGAATAAAATATTAAACATAAACGGTTACTATAGCAACATTGGCCCGCCTACTCTCAGTAGCGGGATTTAAGGTCAGTGGTCTGGTAATTCCTGGAAAAATCTACAGCTACGAGTATGAACAGTGTTTATTTATGCATGAATTTTGGCATAATTATCTTAATGGTCGGATCACAGAATAATCCCACTATCGAAAACATAATCCTCTCTCACCGACAAGGCAACATTGTAAAGATGTATCACATTATTCACATTATAAAAAAGTTAAGCTTTAAAATTGAATTGAGCACATATTTTGCAGTAGTGTGTAAACTTTAGACAATACTATCCTTATTGGGCTTAAGAGCTGTCGCTAGGTGACGAGTACAGCGGGATCGGGAGAGGGCCGATCCCGCTCGAAGAAGGAGAAGGCGGCGCCGGGGTAACAACCGCCTTCGCGCCTAATTCCTATACGCCTGAAAAACCCTGCCGTAGCTACAAGGCGGGGGACCTCTGGGTTCGCGGGTGCGTAGATTGGGGAATCTGCGTGCTCACACCGAGCGACCCAAGAGAAGACGGTAGCACGCATGTGGTCACGCGCTGCCGTGGGACGCTTTGGGGGATTCTTTACAATCCCCCCGGGGGGGTGACCGCTTTACAGTCACCCTCTCTAAGATGTGCCTATAGGCGTGGCACCAGTGGCTCTAGTGTGATCATACGAGGACCTGGAGCCTCCCTTAGGTGCCGAAGATGACCGCCCCAGTGGTTTTAGCTGGTAGGAGTTCCGCATACCCCTTCGCCCTTCCCCGGGGCCAAGGAAGTTCATGAAGAATTATCTTTCCTACTCCTCCTTTTTCGTTTCTGATTAATTTCGGTGCGGGTTCCAAGACAGTGATTCATTTCTCTGGGACACACCGAGCTTCATTGATCGGTGTTCTTTTCGGTGGTCGCCATTGTAGATCCTGGCTTACAGGAGTTGCAGTGGTTGGGAATGTGTGGCGGGCTTGTCCCAATAAAAAAAAAGACAGTGACACCACAGTGCAGCCTTCCAAAAATACATTTTATTCTGTACTCAACGTGTAATAACTGAATTATTGAGCATAACGACGCGGGTCGGCTTCGCGTCGTTTCAGTATCGGAGCGTTGTTTGCCGACACAACAAAACAACGGAGCATGCCAACTCGGACGTTTGTGAATATGGTAAGCAGACCGGCAGGTAAACGCTGCGGTTGAAACGCTTGGTATGGCGTTTGGTTTTAGTTTAAAAATTCTGTCTTGGAATGTACTTGGTTTGAAATTAGCAAGGGGTCTCCTGGCGTCATCATCATTTCGCCCGAATGAAGTCCACTGCTGGACACAGGCCTCCCCCAAAGATTGCCACAACGACCAGTATGGGTTTGTGTAGCGTGCTCATTGGGGTTTTGCCATAATTGCCACGCTTGGTAGACGGGTTGGCGATCGCATTTAGGTTATAAATGTACTCGAAGTACGCTGCTACCCATACTCTGGCTAATCCCTTAGTAGACTTTCACGACACCCACGGAAGGAAATGGGGTAGTGGTATTCTGAGCCGGCACCACACGTGTTATAAGCCAACTAATTAAATGGGATAAGTAAAAGACTTCATAATATTACTGTGAGTGACATCGTAACAAAAGCTGTTACCCTGGATTTAGTAAATGATTCGGGAACCCTCAGCGTTAGAACTTTGCGTTAATCTTTTCGTTAATTATTAGATTATTCCTAGTATTTATTTTACTGATTTCAGTAAAAAAAAAAAAAAATAACACATATCTTGACGCTATTTTGAATAAAAATAATAACCTATTTATTTTTATATGAAACAATGTAAATTTTTTTTAAACGTTGCCCCGCACTAAGGTTTCTCCTGTGTCGTGGGTGCGTTTACAGACATGAATTCCACACACAATACACCCAGACCCGGAACAACTGCAACCTGCAGATCATACAAATATTTGTTCCGTGCGGGAATCGAACCCACGACTCGGAGCGCAGCAGTCGACTGTATCGGCCACTGCACCAACCGTCTAAATAAATAAAAACTAAACGGCTGTTGTTTCGGTACAGTTCACAGATGAGGTCATCACTAGCAGCAGCATAATAATATAATTCCATAGTAATTGTACTATAATTACAAAACGTTTTGATTGCGGTTTTTACGATACATTGCGTACTCAAAAATGACAAAACCTGTAACCTATTTCCGAGTTAAATAGTTTTCCTATTTTTATTATAAACCTAAGTATAAACCTCTTCCCAAAGTTTTTGGTACGTTGTAACTTACACCTTGTAGATATCAAAACATCTGAAAAGTGCTCTTGATAACAATTGCACGAACAAGTTTATTTGAGAACTGTAAAGCTACATAAATAAATAAACGATTTAAAGCATACTCATATTCCATCTGTTCTACGACTATATTCAATGCTCACTAAATCACTACAGCTTACAAATCCTTTCAGCTACGTTGGCAGCTATGTCCTTACAGATCTCCCAATGTCTGATTTGTTCGCGTAGTAAATACATAAAACAGCTCTATCCATAGCCCACTGAGAAATCTTGGCTTTCTTATGAGCGAAAATAGTAAGCACCCACGTCTCTGTGCCAGAATGGAAGCAGCTTTGGGGTTGAAACCTTCTTGAGTGAAGACCAGAAAAAGTAGCGTGGTACGGCTTCCAACGACAGACCACCTTTCTTTTTTTTATTGATGTCCTGTGGAAATTCTACATGGAACTTCCTGTACCCTGGGGAAGGGCGTAGGGGTATGCCGGGCTCCTACTGGCTTAAACCACTGGAGCGGTCATCTTCGGCACCGAAGGAGGGCTCCAGGTCCTCGTAAGATCACACTAGAGCCGCCCCAATGGCAATATTAATCACCAATGTGCCACGCCTTTAGGCACATCATTGAAGGGATGACTGTAAAGCGGTCACCCCCTCTAGCGGAGGGAAGGCGACTGTAAAAAGGTCACCCCCCCAGGCACTTCTCGGGGAGTATTGTAAAGGATCCCCCCAAGCCTCGCTTTGCGCTGTACTGCGCACACGGCGGCACGTGACCACGTGCGCGCTACCGTCTTCCCGGGGGTCAACGACAGACCACCTAGTACCACCTAGACCAGCAGCTTGCTTAGGTAGCAAGCAGCTGGTCGTTGGTTGCGTGTGGCATGTAACCGGTTGTGGAAATCGATGGGCTGGTCTTTGTTCAGCAGTAGTTGTGCTTCGGCTCGTATCATGATTTTATCCTACAGTAAATTTAGCTGATTATACAACTGAACTGTTTTATCAAACGCCCGTCTGCAGCGCCGGCAATCAGTTCTCTCCCGTAACCACGGTGACGTGAGCTTAAAAGCTTTCGGGCATATTTTTTGTGTCGCCATCTCTGTATCGTTACGTGAACTGCCACTGACACGTGAGTATGAATATTTCAATTTTGGAATAATTGGTGACAAAATATTGGATATTAAAATAGAATAAAGCCGTCATAAACTTAGTAGAGGAAAGATGGTTGTATAAGTTGGGATTATGACATGAATATGAACAGCAGCTGTTTAAACATATTGGTAAACTTATTAAATTACACTACGAAGAAATTTAGTTTGTTTTTTTTTTTTTACTTTTCGCGACACTAGGATTTCTCCTGTGTCGTGGGTGCGTTTACAAATAGAATTCCACATACAATACACCCAGACCCGGAACAACTACCTGCAGATCATAGAAATATTTTTTCAGTGCGTGAATAGAACCCACGACCCGGAACGCAGCAGCCGACTGTATCAGCCACTGCACCAACCGTGCCGTCAAATCGTAGATCGTGGAGTTCACATGAGGTTAAGCAACACTCCGCGCGGTCAATATATGGATGTACGTACGTCAGAGGACACGTGAAATCGATGATTCCAGTTATTGTCTTTAGACAGCAGTCTTTAAAGTCTTTAAACCAAGTCGAGGCTTTTGGGCGACTTGAACAACTGGTACAAGGGATAAGGGGGAAGCAACTGAAAATGGTGGAGTTCAGGAGTCTATCTGACAATTTTTATAAAACTTATTGTTTTTCATTGACAATTGACAAGGAATTAGAGTCCCATACACTTTATAATAAAACACTTTTAAACGGGTTACATCACAAATAATAAAGAGCCGTTTCAAACAAGGTGACAAGTGTCGTTACAGTTTAAAAAGTTATTTTATCTATCGTGCAAAACGAATCAAAAATTGTGTCGATGCACGCAGTCATCACTCACTGTGTCTTGATGATTTTAGTGTGGTATGTTTTAAAAATCATGTGTAAAAATCGCGAAAACCTAAGACCATAGAACCTGTATGGCTCAGAACGCCTTAAGTTAATGTTGAGTAGTTTAAGTTTGAGAGTAGTTAACACAAACCACAGATTTAGCAAATAGTTAAGTTTATTTAATAGTAGTAACAAAGTAATTTAAAGTTGGATGCTAATCCGCGGTGTTCGCGTAAGTAAGTTATTTGTCAACTAAACATATAATATATATTAGCGCGTGAAGTAGGTCGCGGGTTAGCAAAATAAACAACCTGTACGTATTTAAAACCGTACATGCTCCCGAGGGAAAAAAATGGGATGAGCATCCAGTACATGGGTAAATTAAAATTGTAAAGTGTACAAAGTAAGTATAAAACAAAACTAAAACAATAAATATGTGTTAACATTATTTTGACAACTCATCAAAGTGAAATCCCTTATTCGGTTTCACTTCGCTGTATAAGGGTTGAGATCGGGTCTCATGGCGTATCTCTTGCATCTCGATATCCACTCCAACATTGTCCGTTCCCTTAGAATGCTGCGATTTAACGATTTTCTTCTCGCTAGTTTTCTTCACCCATCGTTTTCTAATGATAATGTAGATTGCAAACGAAGCAATACCTCCCAACAACAAAGAAGTCAGTGAATAAAAATATATGTCGTGGTTAGAGATGTTCGACGTCACCGGTAGAATCTCATGCTCTTTTTCGTAAGCCAATTGAAGCTCAATTTTTTAAAAATTTGATGTTGCTATCGGCTCTAGCTCCGTAATATTCAACTGAGCGGTTCTCCAACTCAGGTCAAATATGTTGTTGATGGTCGAGTTTATAGTTGGAACTTCAATATCCGCTCCCATATAAAATTTACTTCCTAAATGGTTATATGTAAATATTATCGCATCTTTTTTTTGTAGTATGCACTTTGGTTTCACGGTAATCAATCCAGTGTCGTCAATGACCGCTGGCGTAACCTGATCGCTGCATATGACGCGCATCAGTTGTTTTTTCGCACAATGTAAACAGCCACCAGTTTGGTTTATGCAATTTTTGTCCACGTTTCCTTGCATGTTGCGATAGTAACATAGAGTTGTATTCCGATAGGTGACGTAATTGATTGACGACGGCATCGCATGACGTGTACTCGTGTGATATGCTTTTACAAAGTATATCAACTTTATTAATGTAGCTGTTCATTTTGTTTGTACCTTGCCAGAATGATGTTAAGTTAAAGTAGATTAACCGTGTCCATTCATCATGTATAGGTTGTAATTTTTCCCTCGGGAGCATGTACGGTTTTAAATACGTACAGGTTGTTTATTCTGCTAACCCGCGACCTACTTCAAGCGCTAGTATATATTATATGTTTAGTTGACAAATAACTCACTTACGCGAACACCGCGGATTAGCATCCAACTTTAAATTACTTTGTTACTACTATTAAATAAACTTAACTATTTGCTAAATCTGTGGTTTGTGTCAACTACTCTCAAACTTAAACTACTCAACATTAACTTAAGGCGTTCTGAGCCATACATAAAAGTGGTCCTTCGAGCCGGATTCGCGAAAACCAAGTATCCAGACTCGGGATTCGTGATCCAAGAAACTAGTGCCTGCGGCGATACAACTCTACTGTGCCAACGGTTCAATAACTCTAAATATTACAACAATGGGTCAGAGCGTCGAAGAACTTATCAGCATTCAAGAATCTACATTTTGCAGCTTGAAGCAAATCTGCATCAACTACAAGAAAGATAGTTCTAACAGACAAAACTTGGATTATCTGGAGGAGCGTCTGTCTCGCCTAAATACAAATTGGGAGAAATTTGTTTACAATCATCAACTGCTAGAAGAATCTGGCAATACAAACATTCAATACTTTACAGACGATGTTTTCGGCAGCACAAAAAAGATGTATGGAGATGTTTTGCAAGACATACTCAAACGGAAAGCGGAGTTACCATCTGCAGCTACAAGTAACGTGGAATTGTCACCTTCTGCATTACCTAAACATAGCAAAGAAAAATCAAGATTTAGTTTCGATGATATCAAATTTCATATACCACCTCGCGAAACTAACGAAACGAGTGAAAAGCAACAAGATATATTACGACAGCAGTACTGCAACTTTAGAGCTTTTGAACGCACTGTGGAGAAGATAAACTTTGATTCTTCGATGGAAAAATGGGAGTTAGAAGACAGTCTTAACATCCTGAAAACAAAATGGGAACATATCGAAAAATCTAATTGGGAACTCGACTATATTGTACAAGACGCAGACTCGTCATACAAACAAAAATATGATGCTGTAGAAAACATTTATGATGACTTGAGAAAAAAGCTACAACACAATATCTGGAACAATTCACACTATGAGAAGAGTACGCCAAAAATAGTGATTCCTGATTTTTATGGCAACTACAATCAATGGCTAACGTTCAAGGATCTCTTTATAGAGAGTGTCCATAACAATCCGTTACTCTCAAAGGCTCAAAAGATGCAACACTTAAAAACAAAACTCAAGGGTGAAACTGAAAAACTAGTGCAGCATCTCGGCATCAGTGCTGAAAATTATACATCTTGCTGGGAGATAATTACTCACCGCTATGACAACAAACGGTTACTATTTACGTCTTACATAAACACGCTGTTAAATCAACCCATCATTCAACAAGCGACCGCTGCGAGCGTAAGAAAGTTACATGACGTCATGGTAGAGTGTCTAAATGGACTCAGGAATATCGGGTTAGACATAACTAATTGGGATCCGCTTATCGTCCATGTTTTGGTTCAAAAACTAGACAGCGAAACTCATAACGAATACATAAAGGATCTTAAGGAACCGAGGGAGTTTCCCGATTTGGAAGAATTCACAAAGTTTTTAGAATCCAAATTCATGGCATTGGAAGCATTACAAGGCAGTAATAATTATAAATCAGATTCAAAGAAACATTCTACGTTATACAAACAGCCTTATAATATAACGACATCCAGCAATAATAGTTACAAATTTAATCCGGCTCGAAGGACCACTTTTATGTATGGCTCAGAACGCCTTAAGTTAATGTTGAGTAGTTTAAGTTTGAGAGTAGTTAACACAAACCACAGATTTAGCAAATAGTTAAGTTTATTTAATAGTAGTAACAAAGTAATTTAAAGTTGGATGCTAATCCGCGGTGTTCGCGTAAGTAAGTTATTTGTCAACTAAACATATAATATATATTAGCGCGTGAAGTAGGTCGCGGGTTAGCAAAATAAACAACCTGTACGTATTTAAAACCGTACAGAACCTATAACCATAAATTCTATATTTCACAACGAAATAAAGTAGAAAATCAAATAACAAAAGTACATAATCCTCTAAACGTCTTATATTTTAGGCATTGAATACTCATTTAGATAGTATTAAGGACACGCTGTATTAAAAATACCGCACTGGATCAAGTTCAAAGTTTACAGTACGTGGATTATTTTCACCGTGATGTATGGCACGTCACGCGGGTACCAGTAGCGATATTCAATTTCAGGAACTCAGTCATTCGGGTGGCTCGGAAGTTTGGACACTTTTAGAGATACGTAGTAAGGGTATTAGCTGTTCAGGTAGGAGTATTGATAGTCTGAATACAGTTCCGACTATCAATGAGTTACTTTTTGATGTTCCTTTTCCATGTGATTCCCAGCAAAGAATAGATCACCGCTCTCATCCCATGAGTGTTTTAAAAGGCGATGATGGATTTATATCAAGATAGGCAGCACCATCCTGCCATGTGATAATAACAACATATAATGATCCGTCCACCTGCCAAGTGTTTTGTTTATAGCAAAATTCCCTATGACTGCTCATTGTAATGATCAATGGGAGGCCATTGATCAGCAGTGGATGTTTACGGGCTGATAGGATGAAATAAACATCCATGCACATTCATAACTTCCCGATAATTATTATAGGGAGACTACATTTTTTGAAAAGTCGTATTACGAACACCGCTTATGAAACTTATTTCATTTCATTTTCCAAAGCAGAACAGAAGAAAGTCCTTTATCGATTACCCTATAAATAGAAAAGCAAAAGCAATTGTTATAGAACTTGTCATGTTTACCTGTAATGTGTCACTTCAAACGGTTTGGTGGCGTTTAGAAGCCAAGAAAGGCAATTTGGGGTTTTGTTTATACCGCAAATAGGAAAGGTGCTAGAGAAAAATGTGAAGGAAAATTAATGTATTATTCAACATTTCTACTGCGTAAGCAACGAAAATTAATAAAATGTTAGGTTAATTAACATGAGGGTCGAATTGAAACCACGTTGAGCGGATTGCGTCGTTAAAGAAAGTGTCGTACTTAATAAAAAAAACATTAACGAAAATAATTGTAATAGGGCTTGAAATGTCACAATATCTTTCTTTCAATTTCGTTTACATAAACTATGTTTTGACGTTTTTGATACGCTACAGGTGCAGTAGAGATGTATTAGTTTCATTGTGCTCACACTAAAATAACCTTATGAAAGCTACTCGTGGGAAATTTCAATCCTTTAGTCAATAACTATGTTATAGACACTTATATGCATATGTATATATTATATATTTTAATGAAACAATAGAGGGCATTTCGCTATATGAGCACCTCTGAGAAGAAAAGCACGTTTTTAAAGTTTCCTGTTTGCAAGACGCAAAGATTTAGTACTGGATACAAAAATATTTCGATCTACTATCAGCATCTGTACTCTTCATGTTTATAACAGACTAGATTTAGGTGGCGTGTTATTAAGAATACCTTCGTTGCTATACATTCAAATGCGAAAGCAGCACAAATAGTTACTTATTCCGTATTGGAACTTGAAAACAACTGGTTTCTTTGGTGCTCATAACTAGTTAAGGTTACGCTGACCGAGGTTTTCCTTTCCAAAAACATATTCTACTCTATAAGGAAAGCTTTTATACGTTCAAAGATCAAAAATTTGTCTTAAAGACTTAATTTTAAAGTTTAAAGGTTTGTTTGGCCATATGTTTTCACTCTTGACCATGGGCATTGGGAAATATGAAAGGAAGGGAAGGAAAATTGAAACGAACACAACCTCGTTAACAATGGCATAAATAGTTTTTAACTAGACTATAAGTAAAGATGCAGTTTAAAAAATAGAAATATGGGCCAAAACAACCCCAATTCTGCTAATTTACAAACGCTTCAATGGCGTCATAATGGCGTGTCGATAGCATGTCGTCGGAATAGTTTTACACATTTGGTATTCTGCTAGCTAAATAAGACCAGTGGCTTTCCACTGACTTTTCAATGAACTGTCATTCAGTTGCAATTGAAATAATTGGTATTCTGTACTTCAATAGTTTATCAATATAATGACAATGGTTAAAGCTACGGTATTCTACTCGTTATTTGACATTTCTGACAATCGTCTCTCAATGACTTTTTGCCATTGAACTATCATTGAGTGGTCATTGAACAAACACTGATTTTGTTGCTCTGATACGACTAATATTCTACATAACATTGGAAAAATTGTGGTTGTTCCTGCACAACCCCATGTCGGAGGAACATTTTATGAATACCTATGATTGATTAAATCTGAATACCGTACAACGTTGCCTTATTGGCGAAATTGTGGAAGATATCTACAGAAGCCATAATCTAGGAGAAAAGGAACCCGATTTCGCAAATCCATCCAAAGCTTGTCTGGAAGAGAGAGCTGTGTGCGATAAATGTGCCCGTTGTGCATTGACTATTGTGACCTATTGTTTTTGTTATGTGGTGTTACAATAAAGTGTACTTATATAAAAATAAATATTATTAAACAAACCCATTTGTTTGTAAATAAATAGTAATCTTAAGTACATACAAACCTAAATAGATAGTATTCTAAGTAAATCTAATGATGTTATAGATTTTAGGTGATTCTAGGTGTGCATACTAGTCTGCATCAATGCCACTCATGTGGTTATATTTAGGCCCACCACCCATGAGGGGCGGTATTATAACTGAAAGGAATTCTATTTAGTTAATGTATTGGTTATGACTAGGTATATTTAGCTATTTTAATAATATTAGGTTTAACAAACAACATTCTTCTCAACAACTAAACCTACTATATTATAACTTCACTATAGATTTGCAATGCAGACCTTATCATTTTAAGTGTAGATGCAAGCAGCCCCAGTTCATCCCATACTTCAATGGTATGGCAATGTCATCCACTCAGTTGCTATTTGACCGAGTTGTCAAATGCTGGAGAACAATTAGTGTTTGTGATAGTTAGGTTACTAGGTATGCTATAGTCGGTGAGAATATTCCCTAAAGGTATCAATATTTATCAATTAGGTTTATATACACAGATTGTGCTTACTTTATAATTCTTGATACCAAGCTAGACTAAATGACATTAATCAGTAGTATTTTTCTAACCAAAACATAAAAGTATATATACTTTCTAGACATGGCAAGATCTTAAACAGCCATATAACAAAATCTTAAACCAACAACTTTCAGAGGGAATATAATGGGATGGTGAACGGCAATATATTAGGTATATAATAATGTGGAAATAGGTAATAAAAACATTTAACCTTTAACTTTGTAATTATATTTATAATCATACACAGAGATTTACAAAATAATACAGTTAGATAAGCAATCATCATATTTCATAGGAAAATACAAATGGATAACTGATAGAATTTGAATACAAAACAAACTTTAAAATGACTGTGGGCAGTTTTGCTACAAAGCATTAATTAATTGTTGACTATCTGTGCTGCAGTGATTGTTTCCCTAAATGATAATACCTCAGTAGGATAATTATCAGTTATTATAAACAAGAGGTGATTGCCCAAAACCTCCACATGTGGCTATTGTGCCTGCTCCACCAAATATTTGAAAACTCCAGTTGATTCATACCGGGGTCCCAGTATTGCTATTAATGCAATCAATGTATGCCACCAATGACCTGGCACATGATATTTTACATTGAATCTGTAAAAATTAACTTTAATGAATATTTGTACTATTTCAGACTTAGTAGGCATCTTGCTAGTATTTAGGGTTGATCTTCATAACCCTAAGTCCTTATGAACAGACAATCAGTGAGTGGAGTCAATAAGAAATGAGATATGAGACTAGATAAGTTAGTAGTAAGATTAGTCAATATTTAGTTTTGTTGATATTTGTTAACACAATATGCATATAAAATGAGTTAAATAGATTTCATAATCCAAAAAGAGAATTATACATTTGATATAAAGAATATATAGTTTATATTATTGTATTCCTTTAAGAAACATAATATTTCATATTTACATAATTTTAAAAATATTTATCTCAATCTAGTTTGAAATATAAAAACCAATTAATTGCATGCATATTGTCTATTGCTTATATTGTATATATCTTTGTGTACCTACTAACCGATACACAGATGTTAAGCAACATTTAATTATGGCTGTGATAACTAATGAAGGAAGTGCATATATGACTGTAAGTATACAAAAGATATGTATTAAAACATTACCCTTTTTTATTACTAGTTTCTTTCTTGTGTTGGGGGAAGTTATATGTAGGAGGCTGTGGGTTGGTTCAAATCCGCTAACACAGCATCATTTATACACAAACTAATAATTGTTTGACCATGCAGCACTAGCTAGTCCATGCCACTAGATTTCTGATATTCCCTGATGTTTCAAAGCTTATAATTGTTGAGATCTAAAAAAGAAATATTAGTTAAATAAATGTGCAAGATTATGGTAACTAGTTATAAAAGGAAATATAATAGAAATAATTTTAGTACAAGTTTACGCTGTTCACCCATTAAATAGGCATCCTCATACACAGCTTACGGTCATTTTGTTTTAATAGTAAACATTTGTGGTGTTGTATACATTAATAGTTAACTATGAGATATATTACCCACCTTCGGATGAACCGGAATACACGCTACACCTTTGAGGAGCGGTAAGCTTATCCGAAAGAACACCACATAAAAACAGAAAGTTCCTTCGTGACCTGGTATTGCTTAGTGCCTTAGTGAATTGAATACTAAAGGGTCTACGAATAAGGGATCCCATGCTTCCCTGTTATCGTTCTTCGAGCAATATGCGTAGCTGACGCTAGCTTCGTACTCGTCTTCGTGTTTACTACGATTGCATTTTCTCTTCTTTTACAAGATAAGGCAAATCAACTTAATTAAAATTTAGGAAATAGCTAAAGTTAACTAGTTAGTAATAGTTTACTTTATTCGTCCATACGGACAGGCGAAGGTATTAATACCATACTGCCAATTCTTAATGTCGTTTTTCTTATTTATTTAACTTATCTAATTTTATTTATTTTAATCTCGTATATTTTTACTAAAGTTAACTAGATAAATCGAGATAACTACATATGACTACCACAGAACCATAAATTACGTTCCAAACCTGTCACTTGTAGTAATTGTGATTTCAAAATTTCTATATTTTGCTGAAAGATTGTTTTAAATCAATGGAAACTATATTTTTATGTTTTAAGCATTACTTATGACGATAAAACGTATAGAAACGAAATTCAATAAGTTCTTTATAGCTAAATCCACAAGAGTAAAAATCCGGATATTTTACAGAATTTTAATTAATTAATTTATGCTTTTGGTAGATTTTAATAGGCAACACAGATTGTCATATTCATTACGATTCCATTGGTCTACCATTGTCATTCAATCGACATGCTATTGAAACGACATTGAAGTTTTAGCAGAATACCAAATCTGTCACAATTATAATGGCCTCTCAATAGAGTGTCGCTGGAATGGCAATTGTGTGTCATTTTAATTAAATTAGCAGAATCGGGGCCCTGTTCATATAATATTTAACAAGCTGTTTACAGATAAATGTTTCCATTTATTAGGTTACAACAATAAATAAGAAAAAAATTAAAACAGTGAACACAGAACCCAATCATCTAATGCCAGCTCTCTCTGTCTATGTCTATTCGAATCCTTTTGCAGATGAAACCGCCGAGTGGCGTTTGTTAGTGCGTTCTTGTTGCGACATTCAGTTAATTAAAGTTTCGCTATCTCCTGGTCTGAGGTTCAGCTTTGTGTGACATTGTTTTTGTTCTCACATGTGGAGAAAAAAGTATTGTTTGTCATCTGCCATCATGCTTCATGTATGTTCAGAAATTTTGTTCCCGTTACGAGTTTAGAAAATTTGTATCAAGTGTAATAATAAAATAGCTGCATCGATTTTTCTATAGTACTACTTACAAGATTTATTTATTTATTTATTTCATAAGGCACATCAACAGTTTACATATGTTAAGTTTATATAGCTTATTACAATAACAAATTCCTATATGTATACCTATTATAGATGTACACAACATTTGCAAATATGATTGGATTAAATTGTAAAAATATAATCATTTAAATATTGTGTGATTGTGAATTATGTCTAATATGTAATATATATAATTAATAACAATTATGACAATTAATAAATAGAACATTTTTAATACATTTTGAACACAGTAAATTAAATTGATTTGTGAAAAGGACAGTAGATTTGATTTATTTCTAAAATTTATGGATTAAATTTAAAGTACTAACATCACGTGTGGATTCAAATTTAAATTAATCTTACGTCACTGATTCCGTAAGAACTATATGAGGTCACAAAATTCACTGAATGTCACCCCTCGTAGAATTTGAAATTTCGTTTCTCTTTGTGAGCATTAAATTATTTTATTTTATTTTATTTGGGTGGCGTATAATAACTAACAATACTAAAAATATAAAAATTAAACAAATAGCGAAAAGCCATTCACAAGCCTCCACAATTAGTACTAAAAGTGTAATATATTAATATATAGTGAATAGTAGAAATTAGGTAGGTAAATTACATACATACAACGCTTTTATAGCTTTTTGGATTCAAGAAAGTCTTTAGATATAATGGTATCAATAGATGTTAAGCTACTTGTAAACAGATCAAATGAAGGGTGACCAGATTTAATGAGTAGGTTGATTGCTTTGGATGATCGTAACATGAATGAATTCTGGCGGTTAACTGTGCGTGCATAAATTATATCAAACAGACCCTGAAAAACTATCCATTTATGTTTCGTCCATGAGGTATGAGGTGCTCATAACTATTTATTGCATTCACGAATCTGAAAACTATCGGTGAGGATAAGCAACGCTCGGCAAGGACAGTATGTGGATGGATAACTGCATAGCAGTATTTGAATCATCCGTGCATTGGAGGTTATAAAATCGCTGGATCCAGTTATTGTCATTAGATGGCAGTCATTAAGCCAAATTGGAGTTCATTGGGTAGTTTGAATAACTCTGAAACAAAGCTGGCCCTAAACTGAGCGGATAGAAAGAAGAAGTCTATGAACATCTTTAGCTGAAAATAGGCCTTCTAATTATCACTGCAACTAACAATTAAAATTAAAGCCATCATTTTTACGTTTTATTGGTGGAACGGTGTATTAAGTGTTGATTTACAGGAGGCCACTGCTGCCTCTTAGTCACCTCCTACGACCTTTTAATATACAGCGGAAGTCGGAAGAAGTAAATTGTGTGCCAAACATCTCCCCCCAAATAACCGTATTTAAATATGATCAAATATACGCAAAATTATTAACGTAGCAATATTCAGATTTAATATCAAGAGGGGTGCCACAGGGTACGGGGTCAGGTCAAATGCAATTTATAAAATGACTACCCAATTTTACTTTACAATTTCCGTACAAGGTAGCTACATATTGTTGGTACTGGTTGCAAATGTGTCATCTTGGTTAAAATGGAGCTATCTGCTATGTGCATCAAGTCTTAAAGCTGTTTCTTTAGGTTTATTGGTATTTCTGGCTTACCATGCATGTTTGCCGATTCGCGTCTTCCATTCACAAGCCAAGCGGTCTTTTAAACAAATGGCTGCATGGTTGGTGCAGTCTGTAAGCGATTGGCTTTATGCGCTATGTACTGCGAGTTAGATTCCAGCACGGAATAAATATTAGTATGATCTACAGATCCGGTCTGGATATTTCTGCGTGTGAGACCAGATACCTTTATATCTGTAAACTGTACCCACGATACGTCACCCAAGAAAATGAAAATGAAAATAGTGTAAAGAAAGTATATTTTAAAAAAATCGGTCAAATGCGAGTTGAATTCGCGTGGAGAAGGTTCCGTACGATGAATGTGTTATTCACTATGCTTTTTTAAATCTGACCAATTTTTTGTTGTTTTTATATTGCCCTCTAAAAGTGACCCCATATTAAAATATCATTTATTTACGTTACACATCCGTGTTAGGGTTGCAGAAATCCATATTTCTATCAAATTTCAACTTAATTGCTCCAGTAGATTCGGAGCAAACTGGCTGTGATGTACAAATAGACAGACAGACACACGAGTGATCCTTTAAGGGGTCCGCCGTGTTTCACTTCGGACGTTCGGATACCTAAAAAAATTGTCACTCTCAGCCGATTCTATGACTATACCAATACAGCTTTAGGTTGTTTAGACCTGAATTTTCTGAAGCATATTGTCAACATTTATTTTGATAGGTTATGAAAAAATGTTGTTGGTATTAAAATCTCATAGTAATAGGATACATTTGACATGGCTATAGATACGCCAAAGTGCCAATTTTTTTTATCTTTTTTAGGCATTGATTACTTTTGTCCATGATCTGTAGAATCCCTAGAAGTTAAAACTGTTCTTTCCTACCTTTCATTAGTTTCTTTGAGTGTAAGCAAAATAAAACAAATTGCCAGATCAATACTACACCTAAGATTGACAGATCAATACTATGAAGTCTAAATAAACACGTCTACATATAGTTGAAAACGAAGTTCAAAGAAAGAAATATATGAGTTTTCGTGCCCTATTGCAAAACTTGGTGTAATATTTTTATTAAATATGACACTCTGTATAACGACGCAAGACGCTCATGTAGTTTCAATAAGAGCTCTCATATTAATCACAGTAACCATATAATACTTTTCGTTGCTTACGTAGCAGAAATGTTGAATAATACATTAATTTCACTTCACATTTTTCCTCTAGCATATTTCCTATTTGCGGTATAAACAAAAGCCAACATTGCGTTGCTTGGCTTCTAAACGCCACCGAACCCTTAGAAGTGACAAATTTCAGGTAAACATGGGGAGGTCTATAACAATTGTTCTTGAATTTTCTACTTTTTACGTTGAAGTGGGTGTTAAATAAAAGACGTTCAACTACCTGAGGTAAACATAAGATATTAATAAATTAAAAGAACAGGGTGCGGTCGTATGCCCGTCACCAATACATTATTTGCACTCAATTATTTCAAAAGTAAATATTGGTAAAAACCACTTGTGTACCTACGAAAGTAAAGCGAGTGCTAAAAGTCACCTGGAAATGGATTGCAGATCATTCCATCGCCGAATGTAATAGTCAATCTTATACAAAATCTTCAGATTTAAGATTTTGAACTTCATCCGTTTTGTGTTAACATCATATTTAACACAAAACGGATGATTCCCTAATCCTAAATTGAAATGTTTTGGATTAGATTGATCATTAATTTGCCGTTTGGTGCCGGCTCAAAATACCACCACCCCATCTCCTCCCGTAGGTGCTGTAAAAGTCGACTAAGGGATTAGCTGGAGGATGGGCAGCAGCGCCCTTCGAGTACATTAACAACTCAACTGCGATCGCCAACCAGTCTACCAAGCGTGGCGATTATGGCGAAACCCCCCAATGAGCCCACAACACACCCATATCGGTCGTTGTGGTGATCTTTGCGGGAGGCCTGTGTCCAGCAGTGGACTTCAATCGGCCGAAATGATGATCATTAATTTCGGCTGTTGATCGTCATAATTTCTTTGTGTGTGAACGATTTATTTTATCTATTGATTTTAACTTACATTTGTATTCCTATCTCGTCTCATACAAGGTGGCGATAACGATACGATAATAAATAATCACACGTATTGGACAAAGCATATTCAGATAAAAATAATTAAATGACTAGTAGTGATACACTTAGAAAATAGGATACGTTGTCATTTGCCACTATTACGTCCCTTCACCAAGATGAATGAGTGCATACGAAATGTAATCGAAAACAAAGTCCGGGATATAGATTTTTTGTATAGGTACAGTGAAAGAACGCATTGCCAAATATGTAGTTTCATTTGACGGCACGGTCAGTGCAGTGGCTGATATAGTCGGCTGCTGCGCACGGGGTCGTGGGTTCGATTCCCGCACGGAACAAATATTTGTATGATCTGAGATAGTTGTTCCGGGTCTGGGTGTATTGTGTGTGAAATTCATGTCTGTAAACGCACCCACGACACAGGAGAGATCCCAGTGTGGGGCAACGTTTAAAAAAAATTACATTGTTATCGCCATCTTGTATTCAAAATTATTAATATGTAAAGAAAACACGCTCAACTGTGTAACGTCAGGATAAAATTCCAACTTCTTGAAGCCGCAGTTATTTAATTCATTTAAACAATTTCGTTTGATCGTTCATTCCGTTGAATGTTTCGCTTTTGATATTTTAAATAATCAGATCAAACGCTCGTTTTGTTAGACAACATGAAAGTGAATATTTTATAATCGTTGAAAATCTTTGTGTGAGTGGAAATTCTAAGACACTCGCAAAGTTAGGGTGTTATTATGCTTGCAGTGATTCTGGCGATGAGCAACGTTGGTTGACTGAGCATATCTGGACTGTGCAATGCTCCAGAAAAGATCATCTTGGAATACAATAGAACTGATTAACTTATTCATAGGTCATATTAAGTTTTTAATTGATTGATTTAAACGACGGAGAGGATTACTTTATGTGATATTAGGTATCTTTCTAACTATTTTCTAACAACATTAATTGTCTTTGACATGCCAAAAGCATTTAACTTTGATAATCATAAGCTCCTCATTAGTAAATCTGAAAAATTCGATATTTAACGCCGACTTTAGATTGGTTAACCAGCTTTCTCACAAATCAGAATCAATTTTTTGAGATCAGCTACTTTCATGAAAATCTTTATTTTTTAAATTATATGTCATGTAAAATTTATAATTTTTGTGTGCCCCAGGTGATATTTTGAGTCCACTTTTATTGGAGTTTACTCCTTAAGAATCATTTTATATATAAGGCCGCCAGTATGCAAAATTTATGAGGAGTGAATTTTTTTCGTGCGTTAACTAAAATACGTTACGTTTTTCTTCGCACCTTCTGCGTTAAAGTCATCTGTGTCAAATGTCGTTCGATGTCAAAGTTTTATATAATTTAATTTGATATATATAAATATTGTTATTATTATTAATTATTAATACACAGTGGAGTGATTAAATACAAACAACAAAAATCTGGTTTAAGTGACTGTGGAAGAAAATCCGACGAACACGTGGATGCAGTTACTACGATACGATAATATGGTATATATCGTGCATATAAACATACGTGATCTTTATTTTTTAACCCTCACTGCCTATTAATTACTGAGACAATTGTTCTTAAGGAGTCCTCTCTACTCACTCCAATCGTGCGTCGTAGCACACACACTTTTTTATTTTATATTAGCGATTTGCTTTCTGAAGTGGTACAACTCTGAATTCAATTTGCCGACGTTAAATTAGTAGTAGATACGCACGACGATATAACAACACCTAGTGTTCACAAAGATTTTAACGCAAATACTGATTTAATTTACAATTGGCTTGCTAACAATCATCATTTCGGCCGAGTGAAGTCCACTGCTGGACACAGGCCTCCCCCAAAGATCACCACAACCACCGATATGTATGTGTCCTCGCTCATTGGGGGGTTTTTGCCATAATCGCCACGCTTGGCAGGCGGGTTGGCGATCGCAGTTGAGTTGTTAATGTACTCGAAGGACGCTGCTGCCCATCCTCCGGCTAATCCCATAGTCGACTTTTACGACACCCATGGGAGGAGATGGGGTGGTGGCATTCTGAGCCGGCACACTAACAATAATATATCTAAAATAGATTTCTGAGTTTTAGCTGTTTTGGTAGATTTATCTACCAAAACAGTCTAAAATGTAAAATATTACGAGCAGCATATTGAGTTGACAGGGGAATAACAGTTCCTAGGTCTAATGATCGACCAACATTGTAACTGGAAATGCCACGTAGACCTTGTTTGTAGTAAGAACCAGATTCGGGTTCGCTGTTAAGAGACTACGGCACATCGTAAACGAAAGTGCAGCATTAATGGATATGTAGCTGCTAATCTGAGATATGGTATATTACTTTGAGGAACTTCAATGAATAAAGTATTCCTTGTACAAAAAAAGTACATGGTGTGGTATTGGCCCTTTAGAATAATGTCGTCCACTAAGACCATTAAGATTGAATATCCTGTACATAATGCTAATTTGTAATCTTGTAAAAGAACATCCAGAAATGTAAATTATTATTTGCCAGTATAGACCCAACCAGACAAAAAATTGTTTATTGAAAAAGCACCCTATATCAAAAGAATAGAATTGTCACGGGTCTTCAATAAAATATCACAGTTACATTTTAAAATTATTTTAAATAAAGCTGCAGAAATGGCTTGAATGGATTTTATCGTGTTACATCGAAGTAATGTTTTAAATATTATTGTTTATGTTATTTTGAATTTTCATCATCATCCTCATTTCAGCCATAAGACGTCCACTGCTAAACAAAGACCTCCCCCGTAGATTTTCATAATTGTGTCGTCATTTTGGCGGAATTTGTCAATTCTCTAGTGCTTGTCAGGCGGGTTGGTGAGCGAAGTATGGTTACTGTTCCACAAAATGGATGCTGCTGCCCATCTCTCTGGATTAGAGTCTTTCAGTCGCATTTTTCTTTGGCTGAAACTGCTTTCACCTTGCCGATTTTGATAGCTTGTATAATCATCATCATATAAGACAAAAGATTTAGATTAGCACAACGAACGGTTTCATGCTACCCGCATCCAAAGACTCTCAGCGACCTTCACCACGTCGTCTGTCCACCTCGTTAGAGGCCGACCCACACTGTATTTTCCAGTGCGTGTTCTCCACTCGAGAACCTTTTTACCCCAACGACAATCAGTTCTACAAGCGATCTGCCCAGCTGGGTTACATTGCTAGGTATACTATGGAATGAATTCTCCAGGTCGCTTAACATGCAAATGGATTCATGGCAGATTCAATCAATTAACATTAGGCATGAATCGTGCAATGTGGAGTAAAATTACATGGCTGGACAAGACATTTGATCGTTGTCATTTGACAGATGTACGTGACAGGACGTGCAAAGCTATTTCTTTTTATCTGCACATCTGGACATGGGCCTTCATTATGGGGATATCGCCATTACCACGACGCTTGGCAGGTCAATTGGTGATTGCAGTATCTTGATACACACAGGCCGATGCTGCTTCTCTTGATATCCACCCTGGTCGTCTTTTACAGCACCCATGGATAGAGAAAGGTGGTGTATTATAAATGTATAATCTTTAATTGTTATTTATTTATGTAAATGTTGCCGTGTGGTGCCGGCTCAGAATGCCACCACCCCATCTCCTCCCATGGGTGTCGTAAAAGTCGACTAAGGGATTAGCCAGAGGATGGGCGCAGAGCGTCCTTCGAGTACATTAACAACTCAACTGCGATCGCCAACCCGTCTGCCAAGCGTGGCGATATGGCAAAACCCCCCAATGAGCCCACAACACATCCATATCGGTCGTTGTGGATCTTTGGGGGAGGCCTGTGTCCAGCAGTGGACTTCATTCGGCCGAAATGATTTATGTAAATGTAGGTATAATAATAAAACACGATTTTGGAATTAATAAATTTGAATTTCGACGTCAACCGATGCTGCTTTCTAGACATCACTAATAGACTGACTGTAACGGTTAAGTTCGTTCAGTGGAACGGTATATCTACTGTTAGTTCAAACAAAAAACAAGCTCATACTTCTTTTTTTGCTGTGAAAAATGTGTGCAAGTTCTATTGCTTACTTTTTTTTAGTAGTTGCGTCACGGCGTTTGATATACCAGGTATGTCTATAATTTCCTCGAGGTAAAGAGATGTGTTGTTTAATCGGGACAGGGAGGATGCACTTTGAGAAGACAATCGGATTGAATTTACCACCCTTGAGGGAGTACATCTGAGAGACCGCCAATTCAACCCAGGTTGGCGACACTGGCTTCCCTCGAGTAGACAGACCCCCACTACCCACACACTACTCTCGATAGCCATATTTGAGACCACTACACCAATAATGTAATTCTAACCATCACAACAATAAATCGATGTGAGCGTCGTCAAAAGTAGAGTTCGTGTAACACTACTTTAAAGTTTAATATATAAGTTGAGTTACTTTATGTGTCTGCACAGCCAAGGACACCAAGGTCGCAGTAACAAAATTAAAAGTTATATTTGTTGAAATTACAGTTTTGTATTCTTCGTAATTTATTTTATTGCAGGCGGTTTTATGTTTATGTTTAGTTACGACATGACTGTAGTTCTCTTGATCTAATCAAAGTTAAAATAGTATCAAACATAATTGCAGGCCTGATACATTATGGGAATAATATATGTACCTGTGATCACTTTGGTCAATTTTTCAGGCGAAATATTCAGATAAGCTCTTGGGTCCAATGGTTGGGTTGGTGGTTTAATGCAACGTCAGGCTAAATGGGATGTATAGAGAAGCCTTTAGCTGATAGAAAAAATAATCATCATTATAATACCAGCCAGAGGACGTCCACTGCTGAACACAGGCCTCCCCCTTAGATTTCCACAACGCGCGGCCACATGCCGCTCTCATCCAACGACTCCCAGCGACCTTCACCAGGTCGTCTGTCCACCTCGTTGCAGGTCGTCCCACGCTGCGCTTTCCGGTGCGCAGTGTCCATTCGAGAACCTTTTTGCCCGAACGGCCATCAGTTCTACGAGCGATGTGCCCCACCTATTGCTACTTCAGTTTACTAATCCTTTCAGCAACGTCGACAACTTTAGTTCTTCTACGGATCTCCTCATTTCTGATTCGATCTCGTAGAGAAATACCAAGCATAGCTCTCTCCATAGCTCGCTGAGTGGCCTTGAGCTTTCTTATGAGGCTCATCGTGAGTGACCACGTCTCTGTTCCATATGCCATCTCTGGTGCTGGTTTTTTTTCCACCAGTGATTACAAGTGAAAAAATAATATGACAAATTTGTGAATTTTATAATGATCTTCTAGCTCATATCACACATATCAGCCAGAACACGTCTACTGCTGATCATAGGTCTTCTAATGATGACGACATGGTCATGAGGGATCTTAACATAATCAGCACGCTTGGTAGGTGGACGTGGACGCCCCCGGGAAGACGGTGGCGCGCACGTGATCACGTGCTGCCGTGTGTACAGCACAGCGCACAGTGAGGCGAGGATCCTTTATAATCCTCCTCGAGAAGTATCCGGGAGGCGGCCTTTTTACAGGTGCCTTCTCTCCGCTAGAGGGGGTGACCACTTTACAGTCATCCCCTCTGAGTAGGCCTAAAGACCTGGCACCTAGAGGTGGCTTTAGTGTGATCTTACGAGGACCTAGAGGACCTTAAGGGGGGCCCCTTCAGTGCCGAAGATGACCGCTCCACTGGTTTTAGCCAGTAGGAGTCTGGCATATTCTTACACCCTCCCCCGGGGTGGAGAAAGTTCATGATAAATTTCTAATAGCGACCAATAAAGGTGGACTTTTGATTGCGGGTTGTCATTATTAGCACACGGTAGAATGTTGCTGAATCTTCTTGCCGAGATCCACAGGAGACACCATCTTAACCTTTGTCCTTCTACCGTTACTGTACCTTATGGTTTTGCTAACTTGCTTCGACGCGTATCTTCAGTCAGCCATCCAAGAATGAACTGCGGCAGCGTTGCTTAACTCCACAGTTGATCGGACAACGCAGTAGATTTTTTACACGACTTTGAGGACTAGCCCTGCGGGACATCACCTGCACTCGCCTGGAGACGTAAAGTTACTAAGTCTCTTATGCTCAGTAATTTCACTAGGTAAAGAGTTCTTCTAACCGGAGCACAGTATTGTCTAACTTTTAAACACTACTGCTCAGTGGTGAATATCTGGCACTGGGTGGTACCTACCGAAACAGGCTCTTGCAATAAGGTACCTTTTTATTGGTCCCCAGTGGAATTTCATCATGATCTTCCTCTGCCCCGGGGAAGGGTGAAGGGGCCGGACTCCTATCGATTTAAACCATTGGAGCGATCATCTTCGGCACCGAAGGGGAGCTTCAGTAAGATCACACTAGAGCCGCCCATAGTACAACGTCTTTAGGCGCATCTCGAAAGGGATAACTGTAAAGCGGTCACCCCAGCATAGGATTGTAAAGGATCCCCCCAATCCTCGCTGTGCGCTGTGCTGCGCACACGGCGGCACGTGACCACGTGCGTGCCGCCGTCTTCCCGGGGGTCGCTCGGTATGAGCGAGCAGATTCCCCAATTTGCACGCCCGCGAACCCCGAGACTGGGGTGGTACCTACGTAGTGGGCCTCTTGCAATAAGAGACTTACCACCAATTATTCTGCCACAAGCTTAATATATCCATCAACAGTTGATGGACGGTACATCTCTCTCAATCATTCAGCGAACGTCCTCAGGGAATCCAGGCGTGATGCCAATAAATAAAGCATTTTAATGACCGGCCTCATTTGCTGACGGTACCACGTCACGCGTAATATGTTATTACCAAAAAGCCCCGGGGAGAGTGAACGATTCATATGTTTTATATATTAAATTTGGCAAATATTCCGGCCAATTCGCGTAATATCTAGGTTACGTGCCGTGTTGGGCTTGGCGGTTCTGTTGATACTGTTATGTTAATATTTTAGATAACGTGTATTTTGGGTATGTTATTTTTGGGCTAAACCTCTAGGGTACAATGTAACTACTTAGCGCAGTTCATCGACCTTCACATTGACAGACATCTAAACACAGGGTTGTCTAATCGTCACATGCAAAGATATAGTATTACCTACGTACATAGTTAGAGCCTATTAAGATGAACAAATTTCCAGTTATAAAGACCTGTCATCCTAATGCGAGCATTCCGTGTGATAAAAAGAGAAAGCATTAACCGTTCGCGCACGTCTTGAAGCGTTGCGCGCCAACAGCTATATTTACCTGAAACCATCTGGTTAACACACGACGCTAACCGTTTTAACAGAAAGTGGATTGTTACTTTAGTACGAAACGGTGCCATTCGATTATTTTGCTGTAACCAATGCTCTATAGACATCTCTTTCTTTCACATGACGTTGCGCATGTACTCGTTAGAGGTAGTAATAGATTTTTTGTTTATGCTTAATACTGTCTGTCTATAGATACTTGGTCTTAGGTTATACGATACAAATATTAAATTAAAATAATCTTTGTCACTTACATTCAAAATCAGAACGCGTCATTCCGAATTTGAATGATCTTCAAAGTCCAGTACACATTCATTCAAAAGCGGAATGTACTAACTTGAAATGTCATCTTCCGAGATGTACTTTGTACTACTGTTCGGGACTTAAACCTCCCATGATTATTGTTATATATATATTTTTTTTTGTTTTTTTAAACGTTGCCCCACACTAGGATTTCTCCTGTGTCGTGGGTGCGTTTACAGACATGAATTTCACACACAATATACCCAGACCCGGAACAACTAACTGCAGATCATACAAATATTTGTTCCGTGCGGTAATCGAACCCACGACCCGAAGCGCAGCAGTCGACTGTATCAGCCACTGCACCAACCGTGCCGTCTATACTCGTATTGCTCACTGCGTGATGGTGATTTAAAACCATTCATAGATTCAGATTACCTCACTATGTTTTCCTCCACCGTTAAAGTCAGTGGAGTCATATTAGATTATCTTAGAAAGTACATAAGACATTGAAAATTTCACACTGATACCCGCTAGGTTTTGAACCCGTGACATTTTTTTACCTGAATAGAATTGCTCATGCATCATCTGAAACCTCTTGGACGAGGGTTCGAAAGGAGGTTTTAGCCGGATTCTTACCGGCTAAAACCACCTGGGTGGACATCTGTCGGTCCTATAGGCACCTTTCGGAGGAAGTGACTAAACAGATATCATCCTGTGGTGGAGAGGAAGTGGATGTAAAGACCAAAAATGCTCCTCAAACGCACATCTCGGGCGGAATTGTAGAGCTTCGTAGAGTACAGAGCCTCGCTGTGCGCTGTGCGCTGGGCTGTGCACAACGTGGGTTATCACCACGTGCGTGCTGCCATCTTCCCGGGTTGACCCCTTAAGCTAGTCCAAATTGCCCAATCCCGCAGTGAATAAGGTAATAAAGATGGCGTACGGTTGGTGCAATGGTTAAATCTAGCTCCAAGTTTATATTTCAGATAAACCAAACATCGGTCTACTCTAGACTATGATAGTACAGAAAACTTTTTTGTATATCTTCATTTATGTATAAGGTGCTTATAATGTAATCAGGTCGAGAGCCTGATGATCTGTCACACAGGGCTCTCCTAGTACAGATTCCTAGATCCAGTCTGTCCCAAAGGAACATATTACCTGTTGTTATCATCTTGTGACCTTCATGAAGAGAGAAATAAAAATTATTATCACTATATGTCTCTCTTTTCACGGGTTTATATCCCCTGTAAGGGGAACCCGGTCTTTTGACAGACTTACGCGGGGACATAGGTCCAACACGCAGAGGCCCTTTAGAGAATTTTAATCTAAAATGTAATGGGACACCAACCGGCGACTCTCCATAGCTGCACTATAAAATGAAGTCATGGATTGTCCCCGGTGGTGTAAGGCTATTGTATGAGATGGAAACTATAACGATAAGATATGGAATAAAAAGACTAATAAATATGGGAACAACGGCGTCTGCCTTTCAACTTTGATCGTTATCACTATTATTATTGGTACATTTGAAACACCTCCTTAAAAATCCTTACTGTTTTATGTTTGCCTGAGTAAATTTATAAGTTCTCTGGTAAACTACAGTGGATGTTTATTGTTGCTGATTCTATGTATAAATGTTACGTATATATCTATAATATTCCTGTTACGACACCCACGGTAGGAGATGAAGTGGTGATAAATTCTTAATCTGGACACCATACGCAACCACATAGTATGCTTATAAAGTTGAGGATGTGAATAGTAACATCGGCTGCTCACTCACCTCTTACCTGTCCGGCTTCATGACTTTCACTTTTTTTCCACCTTGGCAGAAATCTTCCTTGATCCCTCCGGCCCAGGGAGACACAAATGTCCTGCTGATGGTACGGTTTTGTGACATTGAGCTCCCTACAATAGTGTCTGCCGGAACAGGTCACCCCGAAATTCCAGACGTTGCCCTACACTTTTCTCGCGTAATATATATAAATATGTTTAGACTATAAACCAGAATATTGTTATTGAATATTATCATATTATTATTATTCCGTGTGGTGTCCGGATTAAGAATAAAGCATCACTCCATCTCCTCCCATGGATGTCGTAAAAGACGACTAAGGGAATCTAAACCAGAGGGATAGGCAGCAGCGTCTCTTCTGAGAAACGGTAGCCATACTGCGCTCACCGACCCGCCTGCCAAGCGTGGTCAGTATTGGAAAATACCCCCCGAAATGATGACACAGTTGTGAAAATCTATGGGGGAGGCCTTTGTTCAGCAGTGGACATATAAATGGCCGATATGATATGTAGATAAACCAGAAACTTTTGAGTTTGTTTTAGCATTTCTTCTCAGAGGAAGTCAGTAGGAAATGCCGGCTTGATCTAAATATATTATCGAATTTCCCTCGTGTTTCTTGAAACCTACATGGTAAAATAAAGATCAATTATCATGATGATAGTTATAATTTTAATAAGCTACTGATTTACTAAGAAATAAAGAACAGTTAGTGTCAACTGCTACAAATTCAATGACTTGTAAGATTGAATCTGTAAAAGTGGTTTTGCCTCAATACGCTTTGTGTTTCCCCCGTATTTCCCTACAGACCAACAAACCCGCCATTTGGTATGTACAATTGTGAATTTTTAACTCCTCACAATTCTGGAGGTGGCTTTAAAGTGGACCTGAACTGGCACATTAACATTTTACCCGTTTTAAAAGCTTACTCGTTTTAAAACATTGAAATGAAAACCGTTCTTTTTGTGGTGTACACATTATAAAATATTGAAGATCACATCAAATGTATTTGAAATGTCTCAATTTTTTATGCGGTTTATAGAAATTTATTTCTCAAAAGAAATTACATGTTAACAAATAACTTATTTTTTACGAACTGAGTACCGATTAAAGTGTGTAACGTGAAATTATTGGTAGACTTCAAATTATTCGTAACATATTATGTTAGTAAATTATGTTTAAAGATTTGTAATTTTATCCAGTATTGTATTGAACTCGCGCTCCTTCAAAAGTATGTTTTTCTTTCCATAGTCATTTATTCTAATAAAAATCTGCATCCTCTCCTCTTTGTGTGGTGTCCAAATTGAGAATATAGCACCATTCCATCTCCTCTAGTTGACGGCACGGTTGGTGTAGTGGCTGACACAGTCGGCTGCTGGGTTCCGGGTCGTGGGTTCGATTCCCGCACGGAACAAATATCTGTATGATCTGCAGGTAGTTGTACCGGGTCTGGGTGTATTGTGTGTGGAATTTATGTCTGTAAACGCACCCACGACACAGGAGAAATTCTAGTGTGAGGCAATGTTTAAAAAAAAAACATAAATAATTTGTAAAAGGTGACTTAAGGACACTAAACTAGATGGTGATGGGATGGGCAGCAGCAGTCCTTCTGTGGAATCAATAATGCTCCGCTTACAACCTGTCATTTAAGCTTAGTGAGTAAGAAAGAAAGAAAGAAAGAAATAAGTTTATTTTTTAAGCATAAACTGGATATGTATAGTTTGTGATGTAGCCGTGTGTACATAGAAAAATAGTCATGTACATATTTATGTACTTCAAAACCCTATAAAAATCAAAGCCCTTTAACAATTCACTTTCATTTTGCCCCCTGTTGTTACCCTCTGTCCAGCTCCCTAACGTAAAGTCGTTATGTGAGGTCACCCCTTATTTGAATCTACGGGAAATAACCCATGGCCGCCGATCAGATTGAGTTGTGAAAGATTTTTTGCTTTGACGAGGAAAATATTTGCACAGACAGGTTTTTGACCTCAAAGTCAAAGACTTTTAGGCATAATTTTTGGGGGAATTTACCAGTACTTCTACTACTACTATTCGCCACGCTTGGCAAGCGGGTTGGTGAACGCAGTATAGCAACTGTACCACAAAAGGGACGCTGCTGCCCATCCCTCCGGTTAAGAGTCCCTAAGACACCTTTTACGACATCCACAGCAGGAGATAGAGTAGTCTCGGGGGTGGCGGGTGCGCAGATTGGTACGTGCTCACACCGAGCGACCCCCGTGAAGACGGCGGTGCGCACGTGGTCACGTGCCGCCGTGTGCGTAGCACAGCGCAAAGCGAGGCTTGGGGGGATACAATCCTCCCCGAGAAATGCCTGGGGGGCAACCTTTTTACAGTCGCCTTCCCTCCGCTAGAGAGGGTGACCGCTTTACAATCACCCCCTTCGGGATGTGCCTAAAGGCGTGGTACCAATGGGCGGCTCTAGTGTGATCTTACGAGGACCTGGAGCCCCCCTTCGGTACCGAAGATGACCGCTCCAGTGGTTTTAGCCAGTAGGAGTCCGGCATACCCCTTCACCCTTACCCGGGGTGAAGGAAGTTCCATGTAGAATTTCCACCGGACATAAAAAAACAAAAATGGCGATGGAGTGGTACTAATTATATATATAATACTAATTGCAATTTTGATAATATTAATTCAATGAAATATAATATATAACATAACATGACGTTATGTATAAATATAGGTATAAATATATAATTATAAGATGCCACATGTAATTATAAAATTGATACTCAAATGATATAGATATCAAATTATTTAATGAATTCTGAATATAAATCACCCAAAGGCGGTAATATGGTAATCCACAACACGTTTTAGTTAAAAAAATATATAAATAATATGCTTAATATACATTTAATGGATAGTGTATTTATGCACAAATATACATCTACTTTAGTCTAAATATGTACATTAATATACGTTCGGCTGCGGCTTGTGGATAGTTTTATTCTTTTTGTGGTTGCAGCTTTGTGTGACGCACACAGCACAGTAGAGTAGTAACATTATCTAATTATAATATACATATTATGCATACTACGAGGTATTGCTGAAAATCAGCGCCGCACCGCTAACTGCGATGTGGCTTTAGGCTGAGCAATGTCTCTTTTTGATCGGTATTGCGACGCACACCACTAACCATTAACTTTATTTATAAATAATAAATGTATTCTTCCAGCTATTTTCATATTGCATGGTTTGTTGTATGTTGATCTATCAATATGTTTGTTAATGGTTTGTTTGTATATTATTTTGATTTATCTACTCAATTTATGCTTCCTGTAAGTGATGTGTGTTGCCCTATCTATCCAAATAAATTTATTTTCTTTCTTTCTTTCTTTTACTATATTGTTAATCTGGACACTACACGCCTAAGCATTATAGCTGTGGCAATCTGTTCTGGCATTCAGTCGAAAGGATTAGGCTATGGTAACTGCTTACCATCAGGCCGACCGCAAGCTTGTTGCCAACTTAGTGGTAAACAATAAAACTCTCAAAGCTTAGGATTGCTCATGTTCAGTATCGGTTGTCAGAGGCGCTCATAGCAGTTGCATGCGCTGATCGGTACCGGACCGGTTGCATGTCTCCCGCATCCAACGCCTCCCAGCGAACTTTATAGGGTCGTCTGTCCACCTCGTTGGAGATCGCCCCACGCTGCGTTTTCCGGTGCGCGGTCTCCATTCAATAACCTTTTTATCCCAACGGCTATCAGTTCTACAAGCTACGTGCCCCGCCCATTGCTACTTCAGGTTACAAATCCTTTCAACTATGTCGACAACTTTAGTTCTTCAGCGGATCTCCTCATTTCTGATTCGATCTCGTTGAAAAATACCAAGCATAGCTCTCTCCATAGCTCTCTGAGTGACCTTGAATTGATAATATAATCATATAAATAGTTAATTGAGAGGTGCTCATAGCCAGTTGCATTCACTGATCGGTCAACGATCGGCGAGGTTAAGCAACGCTTGGCGCGGCCAGTATAGACTGGGACCATAGGGATAGGTGACCGCAAAGTGGTATTTGAACTGAGCGTCTCCGTACTTCCGAGGGATCGAAAGATCATCGGTCCCAGTTGTTATCATTAGATGGCAGTCGTTAAGCCGAGGAACAACACAAACTTAGTTCTACAAATTTAGTTCTAGGGATCTGCTCATTTCTGATTCGAAATGATATAAATATCAAAGTTAACAGACTCCCGCTTCGTTTATTTATACAAAATAAAACAAGTATCAACTTTTCCTTTCAGCATTAACTTTTATGTCTATCTTACTTTTTATATCAAAAATAAAACAAAGTTTCTGATGAAGTGACACTTTATTTCATATTTTATCACCTCAATCATGATTTACCAAAGTATAACAACACAAAACATTGTCAAACTCATTAAAAAAATAACCAACAACTATCTGGTTCGTTTGGTACAAAAGCTTCGAACCTTCACTCAAACGTGCCAAACTATTATTACTCTCCGAACAAGACGTATGATTCGAGTTGCAAAGTAAAACAAACTACTATTGTGCTCCTAAATTCACCATTATACCTTAATACCTTGACATACGGTACAATTTACTGGTGTATTTATTCTGATGAGAAGTATATTTTACGTAGCGCATGAAACTTAGAAAGACAAATTTTGTACAAACTGAAGGTCGAAAACAAAGTTTGTTTGTATGCATAGAGTAAAACTAGAAGTGGCTACAAACCTAAAGGTGAAAAACAAAGTAAAAAATAAAACTTTGGACATTAACTCGTTTTAAAGTAGTAAACCGTATACATCTTTCATGGTTGCGGACATAACATTTTGAAATAAAAGTTTTATTCAAATAAGTACCAGTGATAGCGATGTGTAAATTCCGGCAAAGTTAAGAACACCTCTCACAAAAAAGAAAACACTTTAATCCAACCCCCCTACGAATTCCCCTACTAAGCATAGCGATTATAGATTCTTTTCCTAGAACCGTTCACTGTAGCGGTTATCTAGAGGACTGGTCGATCGGATCGGGCAAGATCTCTCTCTGCTGGCATTAATGCCGGCTATGCCAGTAGAGCATTATCATTAACATCATATCAGCCACAGGATGCCCACTGCTGAACAAAGGCGGAGGCCATAGATTTCCACAACGAGCGGTTACATGCCGCCCTCATCCAACGAGTCCCAGTGACCTGGTCGTCTGTCCACCTCGTTCGAAGCAGCGTGGTACCAACGCTGCGTTTTTCGGTGCGCGGTCTCCACTCGAGAACCTTTGTGCCCCAATGGCCATCAGTTCTACGAGCAATGTGCCCCGCTTATTGCCACTTCAGTTTGCTAATCCTTTCAGCTATGTCGGCAACTTTAGTTCTTCCACGGATCTCCTCATTATTGATTTGATCTCGTAGAGAAATACCAAGCATTGCTCGGCACGGTTGGTGCAGTGGCTGATACAGTCGGCTTCTGCGCTCCGGGTCGTGGGTTCGATTCCCGCACGGAAAAAATATTTGTACGATCTGCAGGTACTGTTATTTATTTTATTTTATAGTTGTTCCGGGTCCGGGTGTATTGTGTGTGGAATCCATGTCTGTAAGCGCACCCACGACACATGAGAAAGCCTAATGTGGGGCAACATTTAAAAAAAAACTTTCCATAGCTCGCCGAGTGACCTTGAGCTTTCTTTTGAGGCCCACAGTGAGTGACCACGTCTCTGTTCCATATATCATCACTGCTAAAGCATAACTCTATGAAAATTATTAAATGCTTTAGTATTTGTTCAAGGTCAATCGTCAAGACCACTTCTAGAAGCTTACGTCCTTGGCCCTGCCGTAATAATAGATGTAATAGTTGTCCAAGTATTCGGGTTTGAAGTAGGCAGTTTTGTTTGCGGTCGTTTTGACCCGGCGCACGGTGTGGCGGCACGCGGGTTAATAGTGTGGCAGGACCTTCAATTATTGAATTTAATTGTGTTGTCAGGGGAATGTTAATTAAAGGCAGATTTTTTAAAGTGTTTCTAAACAAACTAACCTTTTGGTTAAACTGAAAGCCAACTCCAATAAACTGGGTGCCGATTTAATCAGCTTTAACCTTTTAGGGGGTGAATCAGTCCACGGTTCTAAATCCGAATCAGTACGAAAAAAGATTTTTTTTACCAAAATACTAATTCATGTTCCTATCTAACACAGTGTCATTCCAAAACAGCTGACGGTCAATGGCATCAAGTGCCTACCATATGATCGAGTAGTAGGTACCAATAAAAAAGGGGTTCCATCAGGTGGTAATAAAAACGAGTGGACTGTATCAATAGTTGCTGGTGTATTTATTCAATTCTACATGGAATGCAGTCCGACAATCTACACCGGTATGTAGTGAATATAATCAAAATGTAGGTATGGTCAATAGGACGCTAAATTTGAAAGTGAAAAAAGTTAAACTAAATTATATAATTTTAAAAAGCCGTTTTAATGGTTCCGCCCCGTGCGTCAACCGCCACCCGCGGACGCCCGGCGCGGGTGCGGTCCAGTTCGTAGTAAGATAATTTCAGCTGGTATCATCTGACACTATTGATAAATATTATTTTATTAGGTGGACCACACCAGTACCAAACATCTCCGCAGTTTTTATTTTCTTCAAGTGGTGCACTGTACCAGCGAGTATCTATTGTAGCGTTTATCTACAATGAGGTTTTTCATACAGCTTTAATTATTTTATTAATAAATTTAAGCAAGGGAGCCAGCCTTTAGAAATATACCATTAGAAAGGACTCACATTCATATGTTTTTGAACTATTTTAGTAGTATTGTTTTTTATATTTAATTTTTTCCTGTAAAATTATGAATGAAGAACACAATTATGGAAATTTATGCGGCAGGCCTTTGGTCTGCTCTGTGTGTGTGACCTTCAGCCGATATAGTAATACTAGTAGTAGTAATAGTAGTTTTTATTTGCATAAAATGTAGGTACATTACAGATGGTGTAAATAAAAATAGAGCCAGATACATCTTGCCGCAGCGCGACATGCAAACTTTTTGCGCGTTTACATACGCCTGAATAAAACTAATGTCAACAATAATTAAATTAAATATTATATGACAATAATGTGGTTGAACATACTGTACCGCGTGATTATTAAACAATGAATGAATTACATTACCACCAATATTTTCTATCAAAAGAACAAACAATGCTTTTAAATTTATAATAAGCCCAACAATATAACGTCCCACTAACGTATAATTTACTAGCTTTGAGGTGACCTGCTTCCCGCAGCTGGCATTTGAAACTGGGTTAAATAGTATCGACAATGTATTATACGTAATTATAGATTTTAATTATTACGTGTGGTCCTTGACTAACAATAGACAATTCTGTGGGTGTTTGCATAAAAGAGACGACGACAAGCAGATTGTGGAATATGTCGCCTGCTGTAGAACCTACAGACTCAGGTTGCTACAACAAGAGCGGAAACATTTCTAACTAGCTCTTATTAACAAAAATAGATTCGTGGAGGGAAATATTTCAAATCCAACTCCTGCCAAGAACGTCACTTCACCAAGCCTGAGAGCATCCTATATTGTTTTCTGAACTTCCACTCAAGAAAGCATTAGCCTAATTTTATTAGAACAGCGAGTTTATTGTTATATCAAGATGTTGTCTGCAGCGAAAGAGCGCATTCATGGTATGCAAGATGATAACTGGGTTATAAAGGATAAAATCAAACAGTATCGGGGCCTGATAAAGTTATGTCAAAGTATTACTATAACAAAAAAAAACAACTTCGTAGAGTCAGATACACGAAGAAGAAGAAAATGGAAAAAATTCTCTTGGCACAGTTTATGAAAGAGCAAAATTGGACTTCTGGACTTCTGGAAGGCCTGGTGACCTGAAACACAGGCTTCGGCCTAGCTTAGGCACCAGTCTCCAATATAGTATTTTGTTGCAAACTTTTCATTATCGTGGTGAGAAAATAAATTACTTAATTACTTAGTTACTTACTTAAATGCCGCCTGCATCCAGCGACTCCCAGTTATCTTGACCAGGTGGTCTATGGATCTCGTTGACGTCGTCCTACGCTGCGTTGTTCGGTGCGTGGTCTCCACTCGAAAACCTTTTTACCCCAACCTATCAGTCCTATGAGCAATGTGCCCCGCTTATTGCCACTTCAGTTTACTAATCTTTTCAGCTATGTCGGCAACTTTAGTTCTTCTACCAATCTCCTAATTTCTGATTCGATCTCGTGAAATACCACAACATAGTTCTCGCCATAGCTCACTGAGTGACCTTGAGCTTCCTTATGAGGCACATAGTGAGTGACCATGTCTGTTCCATATTATCACCACTGGTAACAACAACGTTTTGAGGCATTGCGGTATTGTTGACGAAAAGAAGTTTCCCGAAAGCTGCCCAACGATGATAAAAAAAAGCAATTTTTTTTAATTTCATAAAGATATATATTACATTTCATTGGACAATCAAAAGTAATATAGGTAATAATAAAAAGACTTGAACGTAAGAATTTAAGCTGTATTACCTCAGATGTATTTTTACCTTGAACCTAAAAGATAGAAGAACAATGTCTCCTGAAGAACAATAGCAATAATACTATCTTTATTCAGGAAGCTTTGAATATAATCTGACCCAAAATCCTCGGAACCCTGAAATCAAAATGGACGTTCTGTCCGGGCCAGTCCATAGATTCCGGTCAAAGGTTGCTCGTATAACTGTCCGGTTGTTCGGCTGTCGTGTAAATTGGACCCGGACACTTGTTATTTAAGGCAGGGGACTGTGGGAATGAGAGCACTCGGTTCATATTTAAACTGATAGTAAGTTATGGTTTTAACACACGAGGGCTTTCGGAGTGCTTATGTGGTGGGAAATAAGGGAACTGTTATTTTCTTGCTTATTAAAAAAACGATGCCCTACCTTGGGATATATCCTGTATTGTGGGTACATTTTATAGACTTGAAACCCGGAAATAGTAGACAATGCAAATAATTTGGTCGAAGTTCGGAATCGTACCCATGACCCGTAATATCGCAAACCAATCATTGACTAATAATTGCTAAATAGTAACATGTTTTTTTTCGGGATGGCCTCCAACGAAATTGACAGGTGACCTGATAAATATAGCCGGGACTCGCTAGATGTGGGCAGCATAGAACTGGTCGTTATGAAAATCTGTGGTGGGTGGAGGCCTTTGTTCAGCAGTGGACCTCCTTCGGCTGATATGATGATGATGATTTTTTAAGCCAACCAATGTGTAGTCTCGACGGTATCTTTCTGATTTTATCAATGGTGATGAGATGGGGCAACTCCCATCGCATTATCATAGATCCTGAGGGTATTGTAGAACGACTACGGTGGTTTAAAACTTGGTGCGTACCATTTAGCATTTTTGGTTACCCATAGGTAATTATTATAAATCACCAACTACACACAAGACAACCATACTATACTGTAAAACACTTTTAACCTTTGCAATATGACTGGGCAGGGCAGGCAGAAGAAGAAGAAAATTAAAGAGTTTCGTCCCACAATGTCATAAATTTATAAAATATAACACTCAATCACCTAACACTCACTGTTACTTTCAAGAATCTCTTGTAAGTTGATGAGTTACAAATAAAAAATTTCAATTAATGCAAACAAACTTTACATGGGACCTAAAATATCTCCTAGCGGAACCAATACAAGAAAGTTAGGCTGAAGCCATACATATCCGTAATTAATCGTGTTTCCAGCGCATTTGTAGGCAAATAGACGGTCTTAGTTCTCGAGTTCTAGTTAACTGTTCCCTTCAATTGTCTGGAACAACTAGTTCCGGAGCAAGGATACTGTTTTGTATTGATTGAACATTGAGACTTGGACTTCTTGGTGTGTAGCATAATACTGTATTTACGTGCGAGTATTGAAAGATTAAAGAGGCGTACTATCATTGAGTACATTTTGCTGATAGTCTTGATCGGACGAGACTAACGGCTAAAATGAAATAATCAGTCTAGTCTAAAACCTTCAGCCTTAAGATTTTGAACTTAACCTGTTTTTGTTTTAAGATCATTTAACCCAAAAAACAGATAAATTCCCTATCCCAAATCCAATGATTTCGGATTAAATTGATTGTTAATTTCGGCCGTATCATTTCGGCCGAATGAAATCTACTGCTGGACACAGGCCTACCCCAAAGATCACCACAACGACCGATATGGTGTGTTGTGTGCTCATCGGGGGGTCTTGCCATAATCGCCACGCTTGGCAGACGGGTTGGCGATCGCAGTTGAGTTGTTAATGTACTCGAAGGACGCTGCTGCCCATCCTCCGGTTAATCCCTTAGTCGACTTTTACGACACCCACGGGATGAAATGGGGTGGTGGCATTCTGAGCCGGCACCACACGGTTCGGCCGTATAACCTTTTGTATATATTGAACTTTTATCAGTGATGTGTTTGCAGATGAATGGAAGATGATCATAAAAGAGTGTCTGGAATGTTGTGATTAGATCACATATTATTAATTATTTATATTTAAAAACAAAAAGAAAAGATTAATGTTTCTGATTTTAGATTTTTGTATATTAATTGTTTTGTTTAGGTCTGATGTCAATTTATATTTTATATCTTTAATTTATTATTGTAATTGGCTTTGCCGTGGTAATAAATAAATTAGGCGGATGATCATTGGAGTTTATAAAGGTTTGTTTTTTTATTCACAATTCGCCATTTACGTTCTGCTAAGCGTCACACCTGCCCATAGCAACTGTAATGCTATGCAGGACTAGTCCTGCGCGGCCCCACACTGCACTTGTCGCCTCGAGACATTCGTTATTTAGTCTCTTATTTCCAATAATTTCACTACCTTTAAACCGAAATGGTTTAGTGAAAACAAGGTATCACGTCAGTGCCCAGGTGGTGGAACAAGGTGTGATGTTCTTCCATAGAACATGGAGAATCCAATTAAGCAGATGTTATGCCTGGTGGGCTGAAGCCCACCGGTTGATGTTGGGCGTCTGTTGTATATGCAGCGTGGTGCAAACTTTTCACATGCGCGATTCAGGATTCTTTCATCATCATCATCATATTGGCCTTTTATACGTTCACTGCTGAAAAAATGCCTACCCCATATATTTCAGCACAGGATTCTTTGATATCATCGAAAAGTTTCACTTAATGTTAAAGTAGATATTACTTCAAGTTGTAGTTATAGGATGGCGATGTGGGTGTCGCTGTTGCTTCGCTCGAGGAATGTCCTGCATGGGCTGCCGAGCGGCGGATCCTGGTCGAAGATATCTCTGTGCCGGCAGTAGTGTCGGATTTGGTGGCAGAGCATGAAAATAGGACAGCAGTGGTCTCCTTCTGCGAGAGCGTCATGCTCCAGACGGAGACTGCAGAACGGGATCGGGAGAGGGCCGATCCCGCACGGAGAAGGACGAGACGGCGCCGGGGTAACGACCGCCCCAGCATCCAGGTCCAACACGCCTGAGCCCCCCGCCGTCATTACATGGTGGGGGGCCTCGGGGGATGCGGGCGCGCAGATTGGGGAGTCTGCGTGCTCACACCGTGTGTCTCCCGGAGAGACGGCGGTGCGCACGTGGTCACGTGCTGCCGTGTGCGCACCACAGCGCACAGCAAGACTTGGGGGGATCCTTTATAATCTTCCACGAGAAATGCCTGGGGGGCACCTTTTACTGCCCTGCGCTGTACTGGTATGATAGCGGTAGCATGAACCGGTTAAGTCTCTGGTTTATAATTGCTACGCAGCACTTCCTTGCTACTACGCTGCTACGCCGCAACGAAGCCCGATATTCACAGATTTTTATTTTTTATTTTAGGACGAATGCTAAACGAGATATCTTCTTATTAGTCAAGTGGTCATAAGCGCCGCTGCAGAATATGGGTTTCTGGGATTTCATACCTAAGTTGGACCAATCATCTGCATAATGAAATTCTGGTGGACAAGTGGTCATCTTCATATCAACCGAAAGGTGTCTACTTATCTGAACAATCTCCTCTTCCATGGATTTAAGTTACAAGATTGAGAATTAAATTCGTAGAAGCAGCCTGAAAGTGTGAATTTTCGCTGGTAACAGGTAACTGGTGGTCAACACCTGGCTATAAAAACCATTTCCAACACACTGTATTTTCAACAACCAACTTACAATATCATACTGATCTAATATTTGAAGAAATATTTATGGATACAAAGCGTTGCTTTAGTTGAGTGGGTCATTAAGAAACAGCCACGTTTTTAACGACTGGCGAAAATGTTCTTTGTTCAGAAATCAATCGCGTGCCCAACAGAAAGCGCTCATTGCTTACAGATTCTTTCCAACGGGGCCTTGAGAATAATTTCGAAGAATTTTTATCTTAGAAATGCGAGAAGCTGTTGTTATCCTAACTGGAACTGATTTGCAGTGTTGGTGCAGTGGCTGATACAGTCGGCTGCTGTGTCCCAGGTCGTGGGTTGGATTCCCGCACGGAACAAATATTCGTATGCTCTGCAGGTAGTAGTTCCGGGTCTGGGTGTATTGTGTGTGGAATTTGTGTAAACGCACCCATGACACAGGAGAAATCCTAGTGCGGCAACGAAAAAAAAAAGTATGTAAGAAAGATTTTACATCGGATATATATATTTTTTTCTTTTTGTGTTACATCAGTCTTAAGGCCACTGTTGGACATGAGCCTCATAATCATGATGTCGTGATGATGATGCGTGGTCTATTATTTGATCATATTATATCAGTTATTCTTCAGGACTTCTTCAACTAAACGAAGACCTTCCCAATAGATGTCACACATCATCATCATATCAGCCAGAGGACGTCTACTGCTGAACAAAGGCCTCACCCACAGATTTCCACAATGAGCGGTTACAACACCTCCTAGCAACCTTCACCAGGTCGCCTGTCCAGCTGGTTGGAGGTCGTCCCACGCTGCGTTTTCCGGTGCGCGGTCTCCATTCGAGAACCTTTTTGCCCCAACGGCCACCAGTTTTACGAACAACGGCCATTCATTCCACGAGCGATGTCACACAACTGTGTCGTCATTTAGGGGAAATTTGCCGATACTCACTACGTATGGCAGGCGGGTTGGTGAGCGCTGTATGGCTTCTTTTCCACAGGAGGGACGCTACTGTCCATCGTTCTGGTTCAGAGTCCTTTTGCCGTATTTTACTAAATCACAGGAGCTATATAGTGTGGTGCTATATTCATAATCCGGACACTACATAGATTGGATCACCACACAGAATCTATTCTTTGCTGAGAAATTGATGTAGGCTGGAAATAGAAATCCTTTTTGAAATTACTAACTTTCAAGCGATAATTAAAGCAACAACACTATCTAAACCCTTCCTGCCACAGATAATATCAATGTTGCCATTATAAACTGTAAATAACCCCAGAATTTCAGGGGTATTGTGTTGGTATTATTCGAAACAATAGAGGGTTAATGTTAGCCTTTGTAAGGAAGGTCGGCTATTGTCGCCCGGCTTTGTGAGTCTTCAGATTTTTGCAATCACTAGCTTGATGGGAATATGAAATACCCAGATGACGGAAGTATGTACTGTGAGGGTGAGCGTGCTCGATGATGGCAGGCGAGGGGTGGGATTCTCACATGAAAACTCTTGATGAATATATATGTTAATTAATTTATATTTTTACTATTCACTTCTTACTTGCTGTCTTTTTCTTCTTCTTCTCTTAGATGATGGCTTCTGTAGAGTATCTTCCACAATTTCGCCAATGTCAAGTATAAGGCAACGTCGTACGGTGTTTAGAATAATGAATCTTTACGTATTCATAAAATATTTCTCAAAAATGAAAAAAAATCTATAAAAGATGTGGGCAACGTCGTACGGTTTTCAATTGTTTTTCCAGTGTTGTCATAATTAAAAGTTTTTAAAAAATATGACAATTTTAAAAACTGTCTGATCAATGACGATCAAAGAGTCAACTTGTTGTCTACAGCCCAACTTTTTTCTTTTCTGTCAATGTCATTCTCCCATTTAAAATTCAAATAAAATTACTTTTATATTAAATGGCTAGGATGGATCAACCTCATTACAGTACCTATTTGTGATTATTAGCTGTACATACATTCCGCGTGGTGTCCGGATTATAATATAGCACCAATCCACGACGACAACAACGGCACGGTTGGTGCATAAACGCACCCACGACACAGGAGAAAGCCTAGTGTGGGGCAACGTTTAAAAAAAACCATCTCCTCCCATGGATGTTGTAAAAGGCGACTAAGAAATTCCTTCTGAGAAACGGTAGCCATACTGCTCTCACCAACCCGCCTGCCAAGCGTGGTAAGTATTGGCAAATACCCCCTAAAATGACACAGTTGTGAAAATCTATGGGGAGGCCTTTGTTCAGCAGTGGACGTATAAATGGCCGATATGATGAGCTGTACATAAATATTAATATTGTCTTGTGATAGAGGCTGAAATGGTTTGTAAAAAATAGGTAAGTCAAATTCAAGGTTTTTATTTCATATAGGCATTTAAGATAAGTCAACAGTTAACGTGCATGGTTTGGAAAAAATGGTCTTATAGAGAAGGGCTGGCAACCCTCCTGATCTCATAGGGTAAGTCGAAGGAACGCCGTGGTGGTCCAATTTTTTTGTCAATACACCTTTTTATATTAATTATATTTACTGACTCGGCTCTATGTATTTTATATCTTATGAGTTTCTAATCTTTCTTTATTTTCATGTCGTTAGTGGCCCACCTTGTGTCACGGTTGCTCAAGCCCCCAAAGGCCTCTGACTTGGCTTAACGGCCGTCTAATGACAACTATCAAGACCGACGATTTTATGTGCCCTCCGTACGGAGACTCTTAGTTTAAATACCACTATGTGGTCACCCATCCAAAGACCGACCGCACCCAGCGTTGCTTAACCTTTTGTTTATTGGTGCCCAGTGGAAATTCTTAATGAACTTCCTTCGCCCCGGGGAAGGGCGAAGGGGTATGCCAGACTCCTACCGGCTAAAACCACTGGAGCGCTCATCTTCGGCACCTAAGGGAGGCTCCAGGTCCTCGTATGATCACACTAGAGATCGTTGCTTAACCTAGCCGGTCGTTTACCGATCAATGAGTACACTTGGCTACGAGTTAAAATTTCTAATAGGGTTTGTAAATTCGTCAAATAATTATATTTTTCATTTGGATAATATTCCAAGTAGCATTTTAAACAATTTCCAGGCACATTTTGGTATATTTAATTCCACACGTCTAGGCGATTAATCCCTCTTTATACGATTCCTGCGGAGAACTAAACAGGATACGAATTACGATATTATTAGAAGACAGTGACCCCGAACCGCTTTGCGCCAGTAAATACCGCCCCAAACTGGTTACATCCAGAATATTAATCAAGTAAAATTTCTCATCAATTGCGGGCCAATATTTGTGGTCTGACCGAGTCTCGTTTACCGTAATTCCTCGGTAAACAGCCAAATAAATTTATTTAATGGTAACCCAATGATCCTAGTAAATTATGGTCAGGTCGGAAAATGTTACCCGTATCTAAGTGCCTACCAAGACCTTTGGGAAACGAGGACTTACAACATGGACGATCTTGTATTGAAATAAGTGAGACTGAAGAAAAGTTGTAAGAAAAATAAAGTCGGAATTAAAAAATAGTAATACTTCAACGTAGCGTAGAAGTGTCTCTAATGAGATGGACAGAACACCTGGTGAAGTTGGCTGGATGTGGAATGTAACTGTTCGTTGTGTCAATTTATGGAGGACGCCTTTGTTCAGCAGTGGACATCTTTCGTCTGATATAATAATGATGAATACCTCAAATGGAACTGCCGGTGGAGAGATTTTAGAACAAGCCCACGTAGCACTTGACGTGGACCTGGGTCTTTTCGATACTACCTGATGACGAAACGAGCAAATCTTTCGCTGGTGGCAAGCATCAGGCTTGTCCATTATAATTGTAATGCTACCCAGGGTTAGTCCTGCCTGGCACCACACTGCACTCGTTATTCCGAGACATTCATTATTTAGTCTATTATGCCTACTTCTGCTTGTTGGCAGAATATCTGGTACTGCAGTGGTAATAAAGAAGATAGAAGAAGAAAGAAAGAAAAACGTTTATTCTTAAATGCATATCAAACTTTAGAGGACGGAACAACACTCGTGACATACCGCGCCAAGTGAAATGTTATGGAGAGAAAGAGAATCGAAATTTCATTTCATCGCCTTATTTGTGTATATGTGGGATAACGTTGTATGTCACCAGTGAGTCACTAGGTTTTTTTAGGTTAACTGTGTGATGCCACAAAAGGCCGATATCTCAGCTATGAGCTGCAAAAAAACAATGTTGCGGCGCTGGTCTTCAGATAGGGCCCAAAGTGAAGCCACGCTCAGCTACATATGCCAAAATTATACAGTACAATTATTTATGTTTACAATAACATTCACATACTAATAGAAATTCGCATTGAAAGCATACGATGATTGATAGAATCTATTAATAACATTAAACATTTATAATAATTGAAATTCAATAACTGCACATAATGATTAAACTATAATAATATTATAATCGATTACAAATATTTAGTCGATTTGTGCAACCTTCGCGTCCACCTCTACTTATTGTCTATTACAAAAGGAAGTGTTAATATGCGCGGGGTTCACATTTGACAACCACACATTAAAGAGCTATTATGTGAAGATCTTCGGAAACAAATAATGGCTGCCTTGCCTGAAAGCTATTTTGGTACTTACATAACCGGACTTTTGCAATAAGAAACCCACCCTCACCATTATCAGATTACTTTGTAAATGCACCCTGATTACCATTAACAAGTTACCACAGATAAATCAATATGAAGACGTTCCCCTCTAAATCCTAGCGTGAAACTAGGCAGCCATCGCGACACCTCCGCCGACCCTTACTGACTTACCATCAATCTTGCACCGTCGGATTAAAAGCTTGCCCTCCACCCTTAGGGTCTGAGGGATAAGAAAAATATGATACGATACAGATAGATAGGAAGTTCTACTCTGTATAATCCAGGAGAACAGTTTAGACTCTCTCTAATATTGACAAAAAACATCAATGTCTTTTGGATTATCTACACTGGTAATCGTTTTTAAAAGATCTCTAACCAAATGGCTTTTAGGTAAATGTTTTTCTGGCCTTAACGATTATATTAGCTTCGTAATCCGAAATTGCAAATTGTTCAAAAAGTCACGCACAAAGATAATTTTATATTACAGTTTGGTCCGCAGCATATTGGAGTACTGTAGTGTCGCCTGGAGACCCCATTATGCCGTTCACTCGTTGAGAATAGAAAGGGTTCAAAAAAGATTTCTCAATTACTTGAGCTACTCACTTGGGAACAAGTGCAAAAAGATGTCATATCTTGACAAGCTATCATTTTTCAAAATGAAGACTCTAGAAAAGCGCAGGGATATTCTGGACCTTAAGTTTATTTTTAAGTTGTTTAGAAACCAAATCGATTGTCCTCAGCTTCTGAGTAGGTTCTGTCTTAGAGTACCCCGTAGGCCCCCTCGTAAACCTATTACTCCTTTGGCTCCTCCTCTCCGTCGGACCAAATTTGGCGCTAACTCTCCAATTCCACGTTTGTGTAGACTCGTTAACGAAAACAGCGACCTGAACGACATCCACGGAGATAGTCTAGTATCATTTATCCGTAATACTAAGCTGTGAATTATGCGTGCCCATGCTTGATGTCTCTCCTTTGCATGCTTAATTTTAATTTGGTTTTGATTGTTTATTTTAATAATGTTTGTCGTTTCTGTTGTGAAAGTCTCTTTGTATTTTAATCTCGAAATAATAATTTTTACCACAGCATATTTGCCTTAAGCCTTTAAAGGATGGTGAGCTGATTTGACGATCAGCGTAGGAGACATGACTGTCTTTTTCTTTTTGTAACTAGTTAATACATAGCATGTTGTGTTTACCCGTAATTGGTTGTGCAGTTATTTCAAAAATTTATATGTGTTATACTTAACTAAGCATTGCTGTAACAACTGTTGGTGAACCTTAAATAAATAAATAAAATAAAATAAATAAATAAATATGACAGATCAATAAATTGTAATTAATGTTTAAATAATAACTCAATGCTAATCTTTTTTCTCCATTATTTAAATGATACAATTAATCAAAATAGTTTAATTTGCTTGACAATTTTAACTATGCTTTTGACATTAATTAAAATTACATTATTATTTTTAAATTGTAATTATTGATGATATTAATGCTCATTCGTATAAAATTGTTTTTATGTTATTTATTTTTAGTTTGCACACCATTATTACGGTAACCGGAGGATGGGCAGCAGCGTCCTTCGAGTACATTAACAACTTAACTGCGATCGCCAACCCGTCTGCCAAGCGTGGCGATTATGGCAAAACTCCCCAATGAGCCCACAACACATCCATATCGGTCGTTGTGGACATCTTTGGGGGAGGCCTGTGTCCAGCAGTGGACTTCCTTCGGCCGAAATGATGATTATGGTATGAATGTACAACTACATTCTTGCAAATAAATTATTTGAATTTGAATCTTAACCCAAATATGTTATAGACTCTATGTAAGGAAATACGCAGTTGAAATTAGAAGGTAATTTTATTCGTCTCAATTGACGTTGTGGTTGTGTTTTGTTCTGGGCTTTCAGCGTTACAAGTACATCTGGTACATCGTCTTTTTCTTAGGCAAGTAATAAGATATATAAATTAAAGCGAATGTCCTCTGAATCGTAGTTGTTGGAAGATTCCAGTATCATATCATCATTGGTTTGGTCGTGACGTTTCAGAAACTTTGTGATGCTTGATTAATATTCACCTGCATGGCCGGGCGGATGATCTTTCACTCTTTAGAGACATGAAGGTTTGTAGCGGAATAGTCTCTCATCCAATGCAAGGCCATTGTTGATCCACAAGGCTTAAAAAACTAAAACTTCGTGTGTCTAAATAGGTACCAGACTACAAAACAACAGCAATTTTTTGTATTTGACCACTGGTGAATTTCTTAGCAGTGGAAATTCTGTATACTTTGTGAGGTTACAGTGAAGTATCAAGTGTTGTATTGCTCGGGATCTTGGGATTATGAAGGATACGGGCAATTGTGGACACATTCAGGTCTGTTCTCGTATTTTGTCGAAGTTTGGGAATTTGGAGTCATACGATTCTATGGTCGAAGTAGTTTTGTTATTGTGTATTATGTGATGGTGTCGATGTAGTTTTGACTGTTTAAATGTTAACCCCATTACTTTGCTTGGTTTTGCAGCGAAAACAGACGTGAAATTCATCAATGAGTGTTTTGGTTTTGGTTTTGGAAAATCAGTTTTGGGCAAAGCCGGTTGGTTCGGAAGGGAGAGGTCCAACCCCGCACGGAGATGGACGAGATGGCGCCGGGGTAACAACCGCCCCGGCTCCCAGGTCCAACACGTCTGTGCTCCCTGTCGTCGCAACATGGTGGGGGTGTCAGGGGTCACGGGCGTGCAGATTGGGGTGTTTGCGTGCTCATACCGAGCAACCCCCGGGAAGACAGCGGCGCGCAGGTGGTCACGTGCCACCATATGCGCAGCACAGCGCATAGCTAGGCTTGAGGGGACCCTTTACAATCCTCCCAGAGAAGTGCCTGGGGGAGTTGCGATTTTCTTACAGTCGCCTCTGCTAGAGGGAGTGACCGCTTTACAATCATCCACTCCAAGATGTGCCTAAAGGCGTGGCATCAATGCATCAATTTCCCCTGGGCACTAATAACAATAAAAGGTCAGGTTTTGCTAATCAAAGGGTGAGCGGAACTTTTAATATGAAAACACGCTTTGAAAGGCCGAGAAAAACAGGCCAGGCCAGGCAACGACACACGGAAAGAGACAGAAGAACATAAAGTGACCCTGTAAGGGTTCTGCTTTTTCATAGGGAACTCTAAAAGGAAGCCTTTGTTTAATAAGAAGTCCGGTTCATCGGATTTTAAATCTGGCATTGTAACTGGCATACTGAGAATGCAACACCTGTTTTCTTTGCTTACCCCATTATGTGTTGTATACAAAATATGCATGAGTAATCCCTTGGAAGAAAGAGACAAGGATTTTTGGCGGCACGGTTTTTCCAGTGGCCAAGAGATTGGATTAATATTCTGAATCTGATCTGAATTTCTGTGCATATTAGATGTATGTCAGTAAACTGGGGAATTCTCTAAGCTCAAACATCCATATAGCCTTTAATACAGAATTTAAATTACGGTGATAACCCAATTTGGTATCCGCTAAGACTGGTCTTCTTGGCTTACCTTCTGCGACGTGTCCTTGAATAGTCTTTTTGTACTTTTCACCGTAATTTTAATTCTGTATTGAAGGATATCTGGATGTTTGAGCTTAAGGAATTGCACCCTTGGGGCTCAAACATCCTTGAATATAGAATTGAAATGACACGATTGAAGCTATTCAAGGACAGGTTGCAGACAGTGAGCCACGGGAACGAGACTTAGGGAATACCAAATTGAGTTGTCACCATTATTTCAATTCTATATTTAAAGATGTATGGATGTTTGAGATTAAGGAATTGCACGCCTGCTATCTTGATACATCAGAGAACAGCAATTTTATAAAAAATAATACTTATCTGCATCCGTGTAAACTACTGAACTTCCAAAGTTTTACCAAAATTAAGAGGAAACGCTCCCATTTATAAAGGCAAACGACTGGCTATCTGAAGAAAAAATAAACAGTTTTTTATGAACAAATAAATCACGCGAAATACAAAATAAAAGGAAGGGTTCACATTAACGCAGAAGAAGATTACATTTAACTATCATGTGGAGATAAATAGCGGAGGGTGGCGGCGCCCTCAGTCCTCCGAGCTTCCGCAACACAAATCACACGTAACTCAATGGGCATGCCCACTAAGGAAAAGCGCGCAGCGGGCGACAATGCTGCAATAAAGACTTGATTTAAAATAATCGCGAGTTGATGTTTATTGTCCTTGTCTTACAATATGACGATTCAAGGCTTAGTAATCATATTCTTTTAAATTTACACAGCGACCGGTTATACGCCACCCGCATCCATCGACTCCCAGCGACCTTCACCAGGTCGTCTGTCCACTTCGTCGGAGACCCACACTGCGTTTTTGAGCGCGGTCTCTATTCGAGAATATGTCTGCCTTAACAGCCATCAGTTCCACGAGCTATATATATTTATTTATATATAAACGTTGCCCCACTCTAGGAGTTCTCCTGTGTCGTTGGTGCGTTACAGACACAAATTCCACACACAATACCCCGGACCAACAATCTGCAGATCATACAAATATTTGTTCTGTGCGGGAATCGAACCCGCGAATCGGAGTGCAGCAGCCGACTGTATCAGCCACTGCACCAACCATGCCGTCAATGTCTATGCATGTCCCGCCCATTGCCATTTCAGTTTACTAATCTTTGGTTCAGCCCTGGAAGCCCTTCGGCGGATATGATGATGATGATAACAGATCGTTTAGCGCTCAAACGCAAGACTTTTCATCACAGCAACCAAAAGAAGCCCACCGCTGAACAAAGGTCTCCTCTATATAAGACCCGTTACATGCCTTCCTCATAGACTTCCACAATTGTGTCGTAATTTTGGAGTAAACTCGCCAGTAGGCAGGTGGGTTGTTGAGCAGAAGGGACGCTGCTGCCGACGGGCACCCAGGGAGTCTCAATCAGAGGCGTGTCCCTTAGTCGCCTTTTACGATATCCACGAGAGGAGATACAGTGGTGCTATATTCTTAATCCTGACACCCCAAATTTTATGACACCTATTCAATATTTAAAAATAATTTTGGTTGCTAACTACATATAAAACCGCACGACGTGTCATGGTGAGTCTACATTTCTGCAAAAACAATAATGTCTGATCTGTGCCCTTATGAGGAACAATAGTATTGAACGAATATAAAGCAGATACTTCAGGCGACTCTACAGAAAAGCACCTCCAAACTAATAGGACAAAAAGTCGAGCTCAATATTAATGTCGCTAATTCAACTGTACACAAGTGTGCGCCCCTCAAAGAGATTTGCCGCGATTCGTACTATTTTGTTAAATTAGACCGTTTGTAGTTCCTCGCTGAATCGTGCTAACGAAGTTTTCTTATTGAGATACGTAATGGGCGAATCATTATCGTCCACAGCCTGTCGAGTCACTGCTTGAACTGGTTTTTTATGAAAGAGAAGATAATTGCTATTAGTTAGGCCGCAGAACTTAAAGCGAAGCTGATGGCCATCAGCAGCCTGGATATGTAGGCTGGCAAGTGGATTGTTATCTTGCCTTTTTAAAAGATGGCCGATACTAGGATGTCTTCTGTGTCGTGCGTATAGTTTACAGATTTATTTATTTGCTTATGTTCACATATTTACATAGGAGAAGTAAAAGCACTGCTTATTTCTTTAAGAAATCTCTTCCAGCAGACTTGCGAGAGGAGAATTCTAAGACAAGAAATGTAGACATGGTGTGTAGAAGATATTCCATCATCATCATCATACAGCGTCCACTGCTGAACAAAGGCCTCCTCCATAGATTTCCACAATTGTGTCATCATATTAGGGGGAATTTGCCCAATAATAACATAATACAAAAATAATAATAATAACCTAATAATGTCTTAGGTTTTCGCGAGTATTACACATTATAATAAAACACTTTTAAACGGATTCTATCGCGTATATTTTAGATTTTTGACCACGAACCCTGCAAAGTGTTCGAAACGTCAGGAAAAACAAAAATCTAAAATATACGCGATAGAATCCGTTTAAAAGTGTTTTATTATAATGAATAATAACCTATTTACCATGGTGGAGACCACGCGCCGTTTGTTAGTTGCGGGCAGCATGTGTATATGTTGTGGAAATCGAAGTGGAGGCCGTTGTTCAGCAGTGGACGTCTTTCAGCTGATATGATGACGATGATGTAATTAATATCATTATCAATATATTTACTCGCCCGTTTCTGGTGGAACAGGAAACATATTGCATATAAAAAATGAAAGTTATATGGATGGTTGGTAGCAGTTAAATTCTGTTTAAACTCTGTGACTTCGCCAAAAATATATAAAAATATCAGTATCGGAAGTCTTGCAAATACTCGTAATAAAACTTCAATTTGCACAAACGCAAACAGATGCGTACCCTAGCAAAAATGGGGGAAAATAAATTTCCCATCCCCTACGAGACGACAGAGAGAAAAAAACATTTATCACCACAATACTATGGATTCTTGAAACAGTCTTATCAGCACCTTTTACTAAAACATCTTCGACAAAATCGCGTACCCAACACATCGCCGTTTCTGCATTAAGTTTTATGTACATCTTTGAACAAATGCGGTAATGTATGTGGGATTTTTATGGAGGTGTCGCTTTGTAAGTCTGTCGTTGATGCGTCTCGGTGTGAAAGATAGGGGAAAACGTGGAGTGTCGCGAAATCGCTGCGTTTTGTACACGATAATACCTCTCAGACGAGGCTCCCCTAAAGAGGGTGCCGTGACAAAATAGAGACAGAAGGTCTACGATAAGGTTATGTTTTATGGTTTTTTTAAGAACGTTGCCCCACACTAAGATTTCTCTTGTGTCGTGAGTGCGTTTACAGACATGAATTCCACATACAATACACCCAGACCCGGAAAAACTACCTGCAGATCATACAAATATTTGTTCCGTGCGGGAATCGAACCCACGACCCGGAGCGCAGCTGTCGACTGTGTCAGCCACTGCACCAACCGTGCCGTCACGTCTATGTGGAGTAATCTTCGTTAGCGAGTCTCCAATGGTCACATTTATCGGCGGGCTGATTGCGTATGTCATTGACGGTTTGTGACAGGCGTAAATGACGCAGTCGCCGCTGTCAAACTACATTTTGGTATTACGTAGTTGCCGATAGCGATTAAACAGACGAAGATCTCTGACACACACTCTGTTGGGCTATAAATGAACTTAAAATTGCATCCTCACCTTTGAACTTTAGGCGATTTGCCACCGGTGGATCATTGGCGGCGCGATAGCTGCTACCGCGTATGCTGTCGTTGTTTTAGCTAGTCAGGGTGGGGATTGGCACACCCAGCGTGAGAAGCCCAACAACTAGATAGACCAACAACCTGAATAAGTTAGATGGGGTGAACATTCAATTTTATTAATGTTACATAATTACAGCGATGCTAATAACTGTTATTTTACACTACTTATGTGATTAGTTTTACCTTTTTATTTTTATTCTTTAGATATTATTTGTTTTAGCGTGACGTGACTGTCCCTGTCCTCAATTACCATGTTCCTGCTGAAAAACAGCACTGAAGTGAAGTATTGCTGTAGCTTATGCTGAGATGGGAATGCTTTTTTGACCTCGTACAGCTAGTTCAATTCGCATTTGTTATATTAAAGTATTTTAAGATTATTATGAACTAGCTGTGACCCACGGTTTCACCCGCCATTTGATTTAAAAACACGTTTTTTGATTAGTTTATATTATTTATTATTAATCTTTGATTTTATGGGTATTTTTTCGCGTAGCCCTAATTATTTTTCTAAAATAAAACTGTCCTAAATTACTCCTTATAATATCAGCTATCTTCCAGTAAAAGTCCTGTCAAAATCAGTCTAGCCGTTTCGGAGATTAGCCGGAACAAACAGACAGAGACAGAAAGAAAGACTTAACGAAAGACAGAAAGAAAAATTCTAATTTTTTTATAAGTATCGTTTAAACTTTCATATGCATTTAGTAAAAAGCTGTCATTTTGACATTACAAAAAGACACTTAATTTATATCCGGGGGGAGGCGACTGTAAAAAGGTGGTCCTCCAGGCACTTCTCAAGGGGATAGTAAAGGATCCTTCGAAGCCTGGCTGTGCGCTGCGCTGCTCACAAACTAGTGCATAAGAAACAAATTCGTAAACCTCCAGTCCACCACGATGCCTTAATTCTTATGAGATCGAATAAAAATAATCTGAATATTCTGCGTTTCCTCCCTTTATCTCAATCATCATATATCATCATACCGGCCATAGAACGTCCACTGCTGAACAAAGGCTTCCCCCACTTTTCCACAATTGTGTCGTCACTTTGGAGAAATTTGCTAGTAATCACCACGCTTGGCGGATGGGATGGTCCGGATTTGAAATATAGCACCACTCCATCTCCTCTCATGGATGTCGTTATTAGCGATTAAGGGACCCTAAACCAGAGGATGAGCAGCAGCGTCCCTTCTGTGAAACAGCAGACCTGTGCTCACCAACCCGCCTGCCAAGCGTAGTGAGTACTGGCAAATTTCCATGAGGCGGCCATTTCTCAGATTCAGATTTCAAGTAGTAAGACAGACGGACGCTATTATAACTTATCACATTGTCCTTTATTTTTTAATTGGTGTGTATGTTCTTGCTTTCCACGCATTGTACAGAGTTGGTTTTCTGTTCATTATTTGGTTTAGATAGCAATAATGACGTAATCATATACGAGTTATTTTAGTTAGGATAATTGAATAATTGTTGGCGCCAAGTTTGGCACAGTGGCTATGCGCGTGGATGTCTGCGCTCTGTCGTGGTTTCGATCCCTGTACGGCAGGAGAAGAAAAGGAAGAAGAAAGAAGTGTACTCACAAAGTCACTGGTTGGTCTCTTATTGCTTCCCCCTGTCGTTGCTATACGGCGGGGGACCTCTGGGTTCGCGGGTGCGTAGATTGGGGAATCTGCGTGCCCACACCGAGCGACCCAAGAGAAGACGGTAGGACGCATGTAGTCACGCGCTGCCGTGGGACTTTGGGGGATCCTTTCACTCCCCCTGGGGGGGTGACCGATTTACAGTCACCCTCTCCGAGATGTGCCTATAGGCGTGGCACCAGTGGGCGCTAGTGTGATCATACGAGGACCTGGAGCCTCCCTTATGTGCCGAAAATGACCGCTCCAGTGGATTTCGCCGGCAGGAGTTCAGCGTATCCATTCGCCCTAAATTCATGAAAAACCTGGGCACCAACAAAAGTGTCTCTTATTGCTTATTCATATTATGTCTTATTTTTATTAAGGGATATGTAGATACAACCCCAGTGCCAGATACTCTGCTGCCAAGTAGTAGTGTTTAAACTTTAGACATTACAGTGCTCCGGTTAGAAAGACACTGTAGCTAGAGACATTACTGGGCATAAGAGACTCAATAACTTTACGTCTCGAGGTGACGAGCGCAGTGTGGTGCCAGCAGGACTAGTCCTGGGCAGCATGACAATTGTTATGGCGGGTATGACACGTACCACCAGGCGAATGACTAGCTTTATCTGGTCATAGAGTCATATACAATTAATTTAATAAACTCTTCCCGTTTCGGTGTCTTCAAATACATCGATACTCTAAACTTGACATCGTGTATCTTAAGGTCAGCTTTACTGAACTTCAGTACACATCGACGGCACGGTTGGTGCAGTGGCTGATACAGTCGGCTGCTGTGTTCCGGGTTGCGGGTTCGATTCCCGCACGGAACAAATATTTGTATGATCTGCAGGTAGTTGTTCCGGGTCTGGGTGTATTGTGTGTGGAATTTATGTCTGTAAACGCACCCACGACACAGGAGAAATCCTAGTGTGGGGCAACGTTTTTAAAAAAAAGAAAGATAAATAAAATAAAATGATATTTTTAAAGATCTCTTTAAGTGATTCACAAGTGATCGTCGGACAGAGTGTTCGTCAGAGATCTTAGCCTGGCAGGTACCGCCTGTTTGGAATCCAGTGTTACTTTAACTGTCCCAAGGCACCCTACCACTTAAGCTATAACTTATCCCCTTAAGTAAGATTACAAAAGCTAAGCAAATACACTTTATTTAAAATCCTTGTAAACCTACCCTCCGGTCACAAATACAATTCAGCATCACTAAAACTACCCCTGAACATTCACCCTAAGAGATTACGTGTTATCAAATCAAATTGTGCCAGTCTGCTTCACCCGGGAGTCGTACCCACGCAGGGGGCATTGTTCGTTACGTATAATGATGTATTGAAGCTACATAATCTTGTCTTAACGAAGTCATTGGTTCGTATATGAGGGCTTATGTTAGAAATGCTTGACCGATTTAATGTGAAATATGTACTTGTTGTATGTATTTTCATCCATTCTGAAGCGCACGGAACATAATTTGTGAGTCTTACGTCATGGTCGGCTCAGTGGCTAAGTATTGCGCGATGGTTTGCGGGTTCATTTCCCGTATGAAACAATTTTTAGGGCTTCGTCCATCCGAATGAAAAACGACGGACCTCTTATAGGATCACTCGTGTGTCTGTCTGCAATTTGCTCGGAATCTACAGGATCGATTCATTTGAAATTTTGTACCCATGTGGATTTCTGCGACCCTAATACGAGCGTGTAACGTAAAAATGTTTTTGAATATGGGGGTCACTTTTGGAATCTACAGGATCGATTCATTTGAAATTTTGTACCCATGTGGATTTCTGCGACCCTAATACGAGCGTGTAACGTAAAAATGTTTTTGAATATGGGGGTCACTTTTGGAATTTACAGGATCGATTCACTTGTAATTTTGTACCCATGTGGATTTCTGCGACCCTAATACGAGCGTGTAACGTAAAAATGTTTTTGAATATGGGGGTCACTTTTGGAATCTACAGGATCGATTCATTTGAAATTTTGTACCCATGTGGATTTCTGCGACCCTAATACGAGCGTGTAACGTAAAAATGTTTTTGAATATGGGGGTCACTTTTGGAATTTACAGGATCGATTCACTTGTAATTTTGTACCCATGTGGATTTCTGCGACCCTAATACGAGCGTGTAACGTAAAAATGTTTTTGAATATGGGGGTCACTTTTGGAATCTACAGGCTCGATTCATTTGAAATTTTGTACCCATGTGGATTTCTGCGACCCTAATACGAGCGTGTAACGTAAAAATGTTTTTGAATATGGGGGTCACTTTTGGAATCTACAGGATTGATTCAATTGATATTTTGTACCCATGTGGATTTCTGCGACCCTAATACGAGCGTGTAACGTAAAAATGTTTTTGAATATGGGGGTCACTTTTGGAATTTACAGGATCGATTCACTTGAAATTTTGTAGAAATCCACATTTCTGCGACCCTAATACGAGCGTGTAACGTAAAAATGTTTTTGAATATGGGGGTCACTTTTGGAATCTACAGGATCGATTCATTTGAAATTTTGTACCCATGTGGATTTCTGCGACCCTAATACGAGCGTGTAACGTAACCCATTTAGAAAATATAAGAATAAAATATTGTATACTGTACCGTGTAATATAATCAAATAGAAGGGCTAGTTGTGAGGGTCACATTTTTTTATATAACTGTTTTGCGCAGCACAGCACAGCACACAGGGATGTCTCGGGGGCTCCTTCACAATCCGCCCGAGTGGGTGACCGCTTCACAGTCACCCTCTCCGAGATGTGCCTATACACGTGGCACCAGTGGGCGGCTCTAGTGTGATCATACGAGGACCTGCAGCCTCCCTAAGGTGCCGAAGATGACCGCTCCAGTGGTTATAGCCGGTAGGAGTCCGGCATACCCCTTCGCCCTTCCCCGGGGTGAAGGAACTTCATGAAGAATTTCCACTGGGCACCAATAAAAAAAGGTATTATGTGTGTTGTCCAGATGAAGACTACAGAACCACAATAACTTCTTCCGTGGGTGTCGTAAAAAGCGGCTAAAGGACTTGAAGCCAGAGGGATGGGTAGCAGTGTCACTTTTGTGGAACAGCAAACATTCTACACTTAACCCGCCTGCCAAGCCTGGTCAGTACTGACAAATTCCCCAAAACTGACGATACAATGTGGAAATCTGCGGGGGAGGCCATTATCCAGCAGTACACGTCCTTTACTGTCTATTCCGTGTGGTTTCCGGATTAAGAATATAACACCACTCCATCTCCTCCCGTGGAGGTCGTAAAAGGCGACTAAGGGAAACTAAACCAGAGGGATGGGCAGCAGCGTCCCTTATGGGAAACGGTAGCCATACTGCGCTCACCAACCCGCCTTTTTTATTGTTCCGTTGGAAATATCTCATGTACTTTCTTCGCCCCGGGAAAGGGCGAAGGGGCATGCCGGACTCCTACCAGCTAAAACCACCGGAGTGATCATCGTCGGCACCGAAGGGAGGCTCCAGGAACTCGAATAATCTCCACCTAGAGCCACCCGTTGGTGACACGCCTTTAGGTACATCTCGGAGGGGATGACTGTAAAGCGGTCATCCTCTGTAGCTCACCAACCCGCCTGCCAAGCGTATGCAATACTCACTATTTGGCAAATACCCCCCAAAATGATGACACAGTTGTGAAATCTATGGGGAAGGCCTTTGTTCAGCAGTGGACGTATAAATGGACGATATGATGACACGTCCTTTGGCTGAAATTATGATGTTTTTTTTATGATGGTCTTTCGCACACTTCCCGAGAGGGATATAGTTGCTTAACCGGACAACTGATGACTTCAATATAGAGTTTACATTCTTAATTTATGGTGCCGGCTCAGAATACCACCACCCCATCTCCTCCCGTGGGTGTCGTAAAAGTCGACTTAGGGATTAGCCGGAGGATGGGCAGCAGCATCCTTCGAGTACATTAACAACTCAACTGCGATCGCCAACCCGTCTGCCAAGCGTGCCGATTATGGCAAAACCCCCCAATGAGCACACAACACACCCATATCGGTCGTTGTGCTAATCTTTGGGGAGGCCTGTGTCCAGTAGTGGACTTCATTCGGCCGAAATGATTCTTAATGTTCGGTGTTCATATTGTGTTCGAGTTCCCTGTAGCAGGGCGAAAAAACAAGATGAACGTGCACTCTTTGCTCGTACCGCCTTGTGCGGGCGTTAAGCTATCATTGTCCAACGGTATCATGATATATGTTCACGACGATATCAGAGGGCACGCGGCAGAATTGTGCGTAAAGAATATCGGAGCTTCTTTATTGATCCGTTCAGAGGGGTCGTGAATTCGATGCCAGGATTGAGATGACGTGGTTATTTTATTTATTGGGTGATAACACTTTTATGTGAGCACGTTTAAGATAACTTAAACGCCCATAGAATTCCTTTGTTGTGGGTGGTTGATGCTGGTGGTTGGTGATAAGACGAGCATGTCGTACGTGTAATTTATTTATTTATTTTTATGTGTGAGATTCGTTAGAACTTAGTACGTAAGAACCTTAAAATGAAGAATAGCACTACCCATCTCCTGGCTCCATCATCAGATCATTTCATTGGTACCAAATTATTATGGTCATCCGGATTACAACTTGCAAAATGTAATATCGATAACGCAATTAGAAGTAGGTTAAAATCGACTATAAAAATGGTTTACATAGTTACAACTGTTACAAATGCAGCTATGCAGCTAATAATATAAGCATGTTAAAATGAATTTTAACTGTATATAATATGTGAATTTTTATTTACGCGGGTCACACTGAATGTTTTTAGATTTGGCCGGTAAGAAAAGTTTTTTTATATTTTAAACTAGCTGGGACCCGCAGTTTCACCCGCGTTTAATTTAATTTAAAGTACTTCGACAACTTTCGAGGGTTTTATTTTTTTTGCGCGGAACCCTAATTATTTTTCTAAAATTAAGTAGCCTAAGTTATTCCTTATAACATCAGCTATCTGCCAGTGAAAGTCCCGTCAGAATCGGTCCAGCCGTTTCGAAGATTACCCGGAACAAACAGACAGACAGACAAAAAAAATTAAAAATGTTTTTTTGTTATATGTACCGTATATACTTTCATATGCATTAAGTAAAAAGCTGTTATTTTGACATTACAAACAGACTCTTCAATTTTATTTATTTGTATAGATAAAGAACTCGTTGGAAAGCTGTTGAATTGAATTAATATGTCATTTGTTTTTACAAATTGGCGGCAATTTAAATAGTGTGTGTCGTGCGTCGAAACGAATTTGACTAGAGAAAGTTTTCGCTCCATGGTTTATTGAGACATTCGCTGCGGTCTTAATTAACAACTATGTTATGACACGACGATACGGGTCTAAGTAAAAAAATTGGTGATAATATGGGAGTCAAAATATATTTTACACTAGCTAGGACCCGCGGTTTCACCCGCGTTTAATTTAAAAGAAATTTAGAGTACTTCGACATAGACACTTGATATAGAATATGTATATTGGATTTCAAGGGTTTTATTTTTTTACGCGGAACCCTAATAATTTTTATAAAATAAAAATAGCCTAAGTTATTCTTATAACATCAGCTATCTGCTAGTGAAGGTCCCGTCAAAATCGGTCCAGCCGTTTCGGAGATTACCCGGAACAAACAGACAGACGGACAGACAGACAGACAGACAAAAAATTTAAAAATAGTTTTTTTCTTATATGTAACGTATATACTTTCATATGCATTGAGTAAAAAGCTGTTATTTTGACATTACAAACAGACACATCAATTTTATTTATTTGTATAGATATAGATAATTCAGTCTATTGTTATTTTGAATACTGAGTTCATTTACATATACTTTCATGTTAACTCTATTTTTCTTTTTAATGCTCTCCCTTCCTTGAGATAAGGATGGTTACCACTCGGGACGGATATAAGCGGAAAGTCCTCAAGTTCTTTCTCAATGAAACTTTATCAGAATCATCTCAGTAATATCTTATCTATGTTGATATATAATAATTTTTTGTGCTTTTTTATTCATATTACTTAAGCATCATAATTTCGGCCGCATAAAGTCCACTGCTGGAAACAGGCCTCCCACAAAGATCGCCACAATGACACGTCTGGGTGTGTTGTGGGCTCACTGGGGGGTTTTGCCCTAATTGCCACGCTTGGCAGGCGGGTTGGTGATCGCAGTTGTGTTGTTAATGTACTGAAGGACACTGCTGCCGATTCGTCGAATGATGCCATAGTCGCCTTTTACGACACCTACGGGCTGAATGGGTTGGTGCTATTCGTGCAGCAGTGGACTTTATTAGGCCGAAATGATGAGGTTAATTCAGTTCAGTTCAGTTTGCAGACAAACCTCACATACACAACACCCGGAAACAACTATCTGTAGACCATAGAAATATTTTTCTGTGCGAAAACTGAACCTGTGACTCGTAGTGCTGAAAACCACTTAGCAACTGCGCGTACCAGTTCAAGCAAGACATTCAAGTTGAAATCTTAATAGAGTACTTAGTCTGAAGACCATCCCATTGTTTGTTGTATTCCCCTAACTAGTAAACAAAATAATAAGGGACCCAACATGCTTGGGTCGCATCATCAAGTTAAATGTTTGTATGTATGTTAGCTTAATATAACTTTATGTTTAGGAATTAAGCCTTGAATTGTAAAGCTTTAGCTACAATAGGAATTAGTCAAGTAGGAAATGACGGCTTCATCTAAATTTATTGACGAGCGAATGTATTACTTTAAACCTACTTGATATATCATCATATCGGCCATTTATAGTCCACTGCTGAACAGAGGCCTCCCCCATATATTCCACAACTGTGTCATCATTTTGGGGGGTATTTGCCATTACTCACCACGCTTGGCAAGCGGGTTGGAGAGCGCAGAATGGCGACCGCTTCACAGGAGGAACGCTGCTGCCCGTGCCTCTGGTTTAGATTCCCTTAGTCGCCTTTTACGACATCCACGGGAGGAAATGGAATGATATTCTTAATCCGGACACCACACGCACTTGATATATAAAGATCATTTATCATTCACATTATGTCACTTCGATCATAACTTGCCGACCATGAAGCGTCTTATGAAACAAGCGTCCAAACGCTATTTCAATCCTGCCCAGTCCCACCCAAATCCCCTTGTGGTATCAGCCGCCGACTACGAACCCTCCCGTATCAGTAGAGTACGCCGCCCGAGGCACGTTCTGGTCGACCCAGACGATAAAATCACATTAGATCACATAAAGAGACTCGCGTTGTCTCGTTCGCTTAACACCCGACCGTTTTAACGCCCTCGCCGTCGCGGAGGCCTATCGCGTCACCATCCCGTTCAAGTTACTACTTCTCCCCCCGTCTCTTGCTCGCGACAGTCCGTTAAATGCATCTTAATACATTTTAAATAATACCGATATATAATCGCTGTCCCCAAAACAATAGCTTGTTATCCCCAGCAACGCCCTAAGCTGAGGTCCGTGTCCCGCACGGGGCGCCCCAAGTTGCTTACCAAGTAATGCTGGCTGGAGGCCTCTTCTGGCATCGCCAGAAATGACCGGTTAAGCAACCACATTTCTCAAAAATGTCTGTGAGAAGCCCAAAAAAATAATTTCTTTCTACAACTTTCATATATCATATCGTTTACTGGGGTTCCTGGTACAAAATAGTCCACCTTTCTCCACCCAAAGGTATAGTAAAAGGCTACTAAGGGATGTTTTTATACCACTGACTTAGCAAACAAGCATACGGTCCTCTTGATGGTAAGCGGTCACCAGAAACTATGAGCACTTGCTATACCAGAGGCCTCAGTCGAGCGTTACCTGTAAAAATCTTTTCACGCCCCTTTTGAGGAGCCACTCAGGTATAGTCTCTTGAGAAAACCTCGGTGGCGACTTGATTCCACAACCTAAGCATGCGCTCCCAGTAAGTTCTTCTGAAACCGTATTTTACGAGACTATTTTGGCTCTAGGGTATGCGAATGAAATGTTTTTTTTTATATTTCAAATAAAGAACTCTTTGGAAAGGTGAGATATACATTGAATTAATATGTCATTTGTTTTCGGTTCAAAACAAACAAAACAAAGGTTCTCGAATGGAGACCGCGCACCGGAAAACGCAGCGTGGGACGACCTCCACCGAGGTGGACAGACGACCTGGTGAAGGTCGCTGGGAGTCGTTGGATGAGAGCGGCATGTGACCGCTCGTTGTGGAAATCTAAGGGGGAGGCCTTTGTTCAGCAGTGGACGTCCTGTGGCTGATATGATGATAGTTCTAGATATTCCTGCGCTCTTTAACTCGTATTCCAAGCGTGGTGAGTACTGGAATATTCCCCCCAAAATGACGATACACAGCATATAACCAGTTGTTTATGGGGAAGCCCTTCGTTCAGCTGAACTTCTTTTGGCTGATATGATAATTCATTACAACAAATACTATAATAAAGAGTATATTTAGAAAGAGCCCCTTTAGACAATAAATTACGTCTTCATACGATGATTTCCGACCGACATGTTCAATTATATAAAACCCACCCTCTCTCGTAATTACCCAATAGATCCAACATTAATTACATGACCATCCAATCAGAACCTCCCACTGCAAGCAAAACCGGGCGTCTAGCCACTGCACGCATAATTCATTTATGTCCCCCTAATAAAACGCGATGTCATTATCCTTACAATTTCCCTTACGGCTTAAGGGTTAGTGCACACAGCCCTAGTGAGGGTTGTAATAATCTCTTCAGTTTATCTTTATTGCGTAAACATGTAACGTGTGGATACGGCCTTAGTTTTGGTAGATATATGTGTTGGTTGGACTGTGATGTATTGTACAGATAGAGTGATTTAGGGATGAAGGAGAAGAAGAACAGCTTATGGTAAGAAATGTTTCGTTTCTAAAACAGAGCGCGTTATATGGAACCTAAAGTCTCAATTTCACATTCATTCTGCTGAAGGGTGATTCCTCTCAAACTTGCTGCTGAGCTGGTTGAGTGTGAGATTAGACCTCTTTTGATTGGCATTTGAAATCTTTTCTATGGATCTCGCATTGTGTTTTTGTATATCATCGGCCGGTTGGTGCAGTGGCAGATACAGTCGGCTGCTGCGCTCCGGGTCGTGGGTTCGATTCCCGCACGGAACAAATATTTGTATGATCTGCAGGTAGTTGTTTCGGGTCCGGGTGTATTGTATGTTATTGTATGTGGAATTCATGTCTGTAAACGCACCCACGACACAGGAGAATTCGTAGTGTGGTTTAAAAAAAAATTTGGGAAGACCAAACAGCATTCGAAATACAGCAGAAAACACTCAACTACAGGTCTGTACTAATACTAAGTATAAACTCATTATAATAAAACTCTTTTAAACAGATTACATCACGTATATTATAGATGTTTGTCATCCTGGTACTAAAACGCGGTAATGTGTTCGAAACCATGGGAAAAACTAAGTAAAATTATCCGCAGAATTATGGAAATAAAGGATATAATCAATCAAACCGTGTATTCCTTAAAAAAGTCTTGGCATAGCATCCTTCTCACCATCGTTATATTTGCGTTTAAAACGTCAAAGTCAGGGGATTTCGTGTTAATTGCCTTGCTTGCTCGCCACAGAAATATATTTAGCCAATAATTCAATGACAAAGGGGTTTATTTAACTTTTTAAACTTCTATGCACAACGGTGGTACACAAGGCGAACTTAATGCAATGTGCCAGTGCATCGAAAGAGGTACAAGAAAAACCGGTAGAGGAAAGATATACCTACATACTTAAAAATCTACGTACTATCATCATATCAGCTAAAGGATGTCCACTGAACAAAGGCCCATAGGTTTCCTCAATTGTGTCATCATTTTGAGGGGAATTTTTGGAATTTACTCACCGCGCTTGGCAGGCGGGTTGGTGAGCGCGATATAGTTACTGTTCTATAGAAGGGACGCTGATGCCCGTCTCTATGAATTAGAGTTCCTGAGACGCCTTTGGCGAAATTCACGGGAGGCGATGGAGTGGTGCTATATTCTTAATCCGGAATTCACACAGATACTATGGGTATGGTTAAATACACAATTTAAAATATAAATATTCTATTGATTACAACAACGATGCCTGTAATTGTCGATAAGTATTGCAGCAATTTCAAGTAGTATTTCCGAACTTTACGCTAAAGAAAATTAACTTGAGTCTTTTTATATCAAGAGGAAGCTTGTTTCAGAGTTTGATTGCTGGGATAGCAAAGGAATTAAAAATGAACCGGTACGGTGAGAAGGTACCTGAAGAATCAAATTCTCGGTAGCACGCGGGTACGGGCTGTGAGAACTCTCCAATACTAGAAAATATATTTTGAGACAATCCAGAGTATAAGGATAATTAATAACGGAGAAGAGGAGGTAAAGAGAACTGAAGGATCTTCTCCGATGGATAGGCAGCCTTTTATGCTAGGAACTGTATAAAAATATGTGATCATATTTCCGAAGGCTATAGTGTTTATTACGCATAGATTTTACGGAGGTGTTACATTCAATTTCATTGAAAAGTTCGTAATGTTGAACACGCTTTTATTAGCTTGGTATGTATCTATGTAACGGAATTTTTGAACTCGATTTTCATCCCCTTCACAACGTCGGATTTATTTGAAACTTCGCACACTTATCAAGGATCGATGACAATGCAACTTCGTTCCAAAAACAACAACAAAAATACGTTTTTGTTGTAAGTGGCACTAATAAATATAAAATAAGTAATAGTTTAAAAAACTACATAAACACGCCAACTAGTATTATAAGATAACAAGTTAGAATTATAAGATAAATTGGTTTGAAATAAGTAGCATTTAAAGGTAAAACCTGTACAAAAGAGCGAAACGCCTACAAACTGCATGAGCAGTTTGGCGAGTAAAATTAATGTATGTAACTTTGAATGTCCTGTAAGATAAAAAAATTAAAAAAAAAAGTATAATTTTAAAATTATAAAAAGTAAAAATTAGAATAATTTTAAATTAAAAAATTACAAACATTGTAAAAAAGTGTGGGGTACTTGATGTCAATTGTTGGGAATATTTGTAATAGCAGCGACATCATGAAAATATCTGATATAGCACCCCACGCTTTTTACAATAAAATATTTTTCTTTTGTTAATCACTCTATTCTTATTTTAAACTTATTCAAAATTATTTTCTACTTTTTAGTGCGGTTATCTAACAAAAACGTGGTTTTTTAAACTATTATTTATTTTAACATGACTCCTCAATTTTTCATAATCATCGCATTATTATAAATCGAGGAGGCACGAGCAAGCGAAATAAAACCCATCATCATAAAGTGTTTTTATTGCAGTACTGAACGCTGAGTTACTTTTAGTATTTATTTCAGGGGTTCTTACGTAGTAAACTGCCCTTAGTTCTCCTATATTTATACCAAAATACTGAATAGACAATTAAGCTCTAAACCATAGATGAAGTGTGTACAACTCCTAACTGAATTCGAATTGCGTAACCAGTAAATTTAAAATTCTACTTCGTAGTTCGTCGTAAAATAAAAATAAATCGCTTATACATCACTTCACACTCCGTGAACAAACTCTTTCATTAAGCATCTGAACGCACTAAGTGACATTTTCTTCCTTACTTTAACATTTCTAATGCTTGGTCTAGACATTATCTCTTCCCACGTTTAATCGTTGATAAATTATTCGGTAGCACTAATTTCGTCTGAACAAGGCGTTGTCAAGTTACGAATAGCTACGTGTAATAAATTGAGTTTTCTTTTCGAATCTCATGTTTAACTGTTTTGTTTTTTTTATTTTTTTATTGGCCTTTCGCATACATTTCTGGGAAATGTGGTTGCTTAACCGGTCATTTGCTGGCGAAGCCAAAAGAGGCCTCCAGCCAAATTTAACTATGACGCAGTTAATACTGTTATATAAGCTCGGTTCGATTCCCGCATAGAAATATTTATTTGTATATTTACATTTGTCATGATGAAGTCCGTGTATTATCAATACAATTATTTGTATAAAAGAGGACAGAATTTGTACTCATATATTCTAATATTTATTGCTATTAGTATCACCTAAATGTATATGTTATAGTAAATATTTGTTTACACTCAGACCCATAACACACACTCAGACATATACCACGCACTCATACACATAACACACACTCATACACATAACACACACTCATACACATAACACACATAACACACATTCATATACATTACAGACACTCATACACATACCATACCACTCCCACACATACTTTATAAATTTTTGTCATGAATTTTGCTAACGTCAGCATGATTAAATATTTTTTAATAGTAATCAAAATGTCTCTATACCTTATTGGGCTGGTAATTAATTAATTAGGTACTTACTTAAATAATGTCGATCAAGTAAACAATGAAATTTCAACTTGTTAAACTTATATTGTACGTGGCACCCTTAGGACAGACTTGCCTATTGTGGGGCCACTGGATAATTACTTATTTTGTAATGTTGTTTCTTGGCAAATAAATTAAATTGTAAATTGTAAAAATATATCGTTTGGTGTTTTTTATGTTATTGTATATTTAAACCAAACTGCCGATCGTGCATATTTAAGTGTATATATATATATATATATATATAACTGTGGGAAAATGTACGTTCATATTGTAATATTTATCTATACTCACACCTACTTTTAAAAATAAGTATGATTAGCTATTATAGCAAGATATATTAGCAACAATATTTATTTATTTAATATAATTACTTACCTTCGTCTGTGTGTCACTGCGGGGTGTCAACTGAAAACCAGCGCTGGGTGTTTCACCGAGCACATGCTGAGTTACCCCCTTACAGAACGGGCATGTTCGACAGCGCACCAGCCCACTTTAGAATATGTTATGTAGCTTTTATTTTATTTTATGCACTGTCTAATATGTTCTTTGCCGAATAAATGTTGTCTATTCTAGTACGTTCGTACATTTTCTATTTATGTAGTTTAAACATTTCTAGAACAAAAAATATAATATCTCGTTAAAAATGGTGTAGCTAAGTAAATAAAGTAAGTATAGCTAATTGGTTATAATACTGTCATTACATATTATGTTTTCTATTTTTGTTTTGCAAAAAAGCTACTTTTGCAGTCGCCATGAAAATGTTTGTATGAAACCAACTGATTAATAGATAACTACACCATGCATTCTAAAGTTATAGACATAAAATAATTAAAACTATTTTTGATCGAAAGTTTTTTTTTTTTTTTTTTAAACGTTGCCCCACACTAGGATTTCTCCTGTGTCCTGGGTGCGTTTACAGACACAAATCCCACACACAATACACCCAGACCCGGAACAGCTACCTGCAGATCATACAAATATTTGTTCCGTGCGGGAATCGAACCCACGACCCGATGCGCAGCAGCCGACTGTATCAGCCACTGCACCAACCGTTCAGTATCTTGTTTTAAAAAAAACATATTTGTTTGGTGCGGGAATCGAACCCGTGACACATAGTGCAAGCTAATCGCTTAGCCGCTGCGGTCACGGTGCCATTTGGAAAGGTATTTCTGTGGCAGACCGTTATAATTAAGAAATTATAAATAATCCTATTTTTTATTACAACTAAAGTTCTCTAGCCTACCTCGGTAAGTAAGAATCAGCCATGCATACTAAACGAGTTGGGCGGTTAAGTTCCGAGTAATACGGTTGGGCTGAACCATACTAATGCACGCGTCATGTACATGAACGAGCGCCCTCTGCCGGGACTGGCCAGTCTTTATTTGCTATAACAGTTATAGTAAGGAAAATTTGTTATCTCAGTACATATGTTTTTTTAAAATAAAACTTTGCCCACACTAGGCTTTCTCCTGTGTCGTGGGTGCGTTTACAGACATAAATTCCACACACAATATACCCAGACCCGGAACAACTGCCTGCAGATCATACAAATATTTGTTCCGTGAGGGAATCGAACCCGCGACCCGGAGTGTAGCAGCCGACTTTATCAGCCACTGCACCTACGTGCAGTCTTTTTTTTATCTCACACATTGGCGCCAGCATTATCCTTCATTCATTCTTTTCACGATTCTATTTTAATCATAATGTAACATACGTCCGCCCATAGACGTCCAGGTCCACGTCCACGTCTACTGAACGTGAGCCTTCCAATGAACACTACAATGAGCGGTCATAGGAGATATTGCCATGACAACTACATCCGCTTGGCCGACGAATTGGTGATCTCAGTATTGTTATTACCACGTGGAAGGATACTACTGCCGATCCTCTCGATATCAATCCATAGGGTGAAGAGGGGGGAGGGGATAGGGATATTCTTAGCTGAAAACTACACTGGACAAGATATATAACGATGCTGTATTACACTTGTCACACAGAGACGTGGTCACTCACTATGGGCTTCATAATAAAGCTGAAGGTCACTTGGCGAGCTATGGAGAGAGCTATGCTTGGTATTTCTCTAGGAGATCGTATCTTAAATGAGGAGATCCGTAGAAGGGCTGAAGTTGCTGACATAGCTGAAATAATTAGTAAACTAAATTGGGCAGGGCACATTGCTCGTAGAACTGATGGCTTTCAGGGCAAAAAGGTTCTTGAGGGTGACCGCGCACCGGAAAACGCAGCGTGGGACGACCTCCAACGAGGTGGACAAACGACCTGGTGAAGCTCACTGGGAATCGTTAGATCAGGGCGGCATGTAACCGCTCGTTGTGGAAATCTATGGGGGAGGCCTTCGTTCAGCAGTGGACGTCCTTTGGCTGATGATAATGACGTCGTATGCTTTAAAAAGAGCATCCATGGTGTTTCTTGTCGGCTGGTCTCCATAAGACCAATTGCTTGAAACCGCGAAATGACCCTAAACTATACCTAAGATTTAAACAGTTTACATAAATAAAAACATTTGACTTTGACTTATTTCCTTTCTAATACATGTTCAAACCATTACAAAATAGCAGAACATTTAACAAAAATTTCAATTACCATAAATTACCAACAGCGTCCACCAGAGTTAAATCCTTATCTATAATGTTGATACCAGCAGAAGCCGTTTATATTGGTACATTAAGCTTGATATAATCTGTGTTACTTCATTGTAACCACAAGTAAATACCTCTTAATATTCTGTACTACTGGATTCTAACTCGATTGCAATCAAAGTGAAACATGTTTGTATTGGCCAGATTTAAAAAAGGAACTTCTAGAAATCGTTGGGTATTTTTCGATTTAATTGAAGTTCTATGATAATCCGAATACAGTTAGATTAATAGTCGTACATCCGAAATAAAATTAGTTTAATATGCCACAAACCATAAAAATATATGTTTTAATCGTTGGTCGAACAACATAACTCTAGTTAGTCTATTTTCGCCTAGATATATGCCATCAGAGAATAACTCAAAATAGTTATTTTATAAAATATATCTACGCTCATCACTGACTCAGTAAAGCTTGATGAAAACATGTATATATATATTTTTTTTTGTTATAACGGGCACCGGTGGTGCCGGCTCAGAATGCCACCACCCCATTTCCTCCCATGGGTGTCGTAAAAGTCGACTAAGGGATTAGCTGGAGGATGGGCAGCAGCATCCTTCGAGTACATTAACAGCTCAACTGCGATCGCCAACCCGCCTGCCAAGCGTGGCGATTATGGCAAAACCCCCCAATGTGCACATCCATTTCGGTGGTTGTGGTGATCTTTGGGGGACGCCTGTGTCCAGCAGTGGACTTCATTCGGCCGAAATGATGATAACGGGCACTTTAGGTAACAGACAACAACTAATATAAAATATTATATGTATTCTCATCACTGTCTCACTGACGGACTCGGTAATGCAGTATTTTTTTTCTGACTCGGTAATGCAGTTTTTTTATTTTTTAATGTATGTGTATTTAATTTAGTACTAAGTTGATACTTGTAGAAAAATAAATAGCGACCAATTGTCTTGATTTTGGTTAATTATCACATTTTTCACTTGAGGTCCGTACGCTCGTCTACGGGCGCACTTTGTAAGAAATTATCAGTCATAAGAAATTGAATTGAAACGAATTAGGTGCTCATTGCTAGTTAGTAGCATAGTGGCTCTCGGTGATTGGTTAACGATTGGTGAGGTTAAGCAACGCTTGGCACGGTCAGTCTATGGATGGGTGACTGCAAGAGGTATTTGACCTGAGCGTCTCCGTGCTTCGGAGGGCACGTAGGTTGTTGTTATTAGACGGCAGTCGTTAAGCCACGTTGCAGCTCTTTAGGTGGCTTGTACAACTCTGAAATAAGGTTGGCCACTAACTACCACAACTACTAACACAAGAAAGAAGATAATTAAAAAGAAGTTTGATATAAGAATGCTTAAAAAGAATAATCATGTAAGAGGCGTGACCTTGTAATCATGGACCGCGGAGTCCATTTGAGTCTATTAGTCTTTATTATAACATCTACGGGAGCAAATAGACTAGTGCTATGGATAACCACACAGGTGATAGCCAAACAGTCAGCGGTTGTCAAACCTCAATCGACCTTCTTCAAAGTAATTCTCAATCAAATTAATTGAATGCAACATCGTTACTTGCTTACATCCAATCAATTTAACGTCAAAGCGCAATTTATTCAACAATAGCGAAACATCCACATCGTATCGAGTTCCCCTAGTGATAGCGAAGGGGAGATGAAGAGATTAGTACAGACGTAACGTGTCGAAATGAATCATTGTCGAGATAGATGGATAGATAGATTGAGTTTTTGTGGTAGAGGGGTGTAGTATGGGATGCTTTAAAAAGATCGACATAATTAAAGATATTAAACTAAGGAAGAGCACAGATAAACGAGCATTAGTATACGCCAAAATAAACATCGGTAATGTCATTCCGTGCTTCAACGTAGAAATAACACAAAGAAAGAAAAATGAACTGAATTATGGATACAAGAGATGCATTACCGAAACGTGCCGGGCCGTGTCTGCCTCAGAATGCCACCATCTCATCTCCTCCCATGGGTGTCGTAAAAGTCGACTAAGGGATTAGTCGGAGGATAGGCAGCAGCGTCCTTCGAGTACATTAACAACTCAACTGCGATCGCCAACCCGTTTGCCAAGCGTGGCGATTATGGCAAAACCCCCCAATGAGCCCACAACACACGCATATCGGTCGTTGTGGTGATCTTTGGGGGAGGCCTGTGTCCAGCAGTGGACTTCATTCGGCCAAAATGATGATGAAACAATTATAATTACAGTTACCCATGAAATCCAATATAATATATATATATATACAGTTTTTTTTACGCCTAATCATTTTTCTAAAATAATTGTTGTCTACGTTATTCCTTATAACATCAGCCTGCCAGTTAAAGACCCGTAGAAATCGATCGAGTCGTTTTGGAGATTAGCGGGAAGACACATACAAAATAGATTAAAATAGTTTTTTTGTTGTAAGTACCGTATATACTTTCAAACAGACACTTCAATTTTATTTATTTGTATAGACAAGTATCAATTTGTACGTGAATATAATAAATACATACGCAATACAGTTATCGCTTAAAAGCCTTACACTAACGCATGATCATCTCTCAGTAACACAATTTGCGTAGGATGACAATAAGCCGAAACTCTGTTGTCCTTTAATTCTATCCCCATCTGTAACATGATGGATGTATCTCACTGAGAAAACAAACAAATCCTAGATGTAATCGACAAGGGTGAAACGTAATTTTCTTACAAAACGAATCAATGTGAAACTATAATGTATTACATTAGTTCAAAGGCTGAATGCAGCCGTGCCTTTGCCCGAACGTGACCTAATTTAGAAGAAACAAAGCGATCCCAAACGACAATATTAATCTTAATACTAAACAAACAGAAACAAGCCCTAATACTTTTAAAATAACGTTTGTTTCAACCGAAAATTGAGATTTGTGCCTCCATTTTCCAATACAAACGTTAAATACAGATTATCCAAACAAAAACAACTCTTATCTCTAAGATAAAAAGAGTGATTTGAGTGTCAACGAAAAAATTGATGGTATGTTTTGGAACAACAATACAATTTCCAATTTTCAAGCTAAATTGGCAGCAACAGTTCGGGAATAAGGTCTACAACGGACGCAAAAATAAATTGGTGCTGACGCTATAGATTCGATAAGGCCCTTGGTTTCAATCATTGGCGAAATAAAATTCGGTATCTTCTATTCCGTTTTCTGTTTACTCGATTTTGAGTTGAGACGTGATTTTGAATATTTTTGTTACAATAAAAATGTAGGAAAGAGATCATTCATGTAGGGTTCGGGATATAAAAGGAAACATTACAAATTAAATATGTGTTTCTAAGAGAGATTACAATCTCCACAAATTCTTTTAGGAGCAACTTTCAATTCATTCTTCATAACAGCCATTCGCCCTCCTTTTCTCTCTTTAATACTCCTTTCATTCAATTAGATCGGATACGTTCACTTTATCTTACATTTCCTAAAACATTTGGATATACATAAAACCATATGTTCATTTACAACGCATCTTCTTCCTGCCTTGGTCCATAACTAAGTAACTACTTGGGATAGTCTAATTGCATAGTTTTTGGCAAAAGGATTTTATATTCGGCCAGCTGCCTGACAATCAACCCTCCTTGAGTATGCTAGTGTTGGTGGTTAGCCCGCTATCCGCAGGATAACCCAATGTGCTTACGGTACGCACTGGGTTCCAAACTATCCTCACCTTCTTGTCGGCCCGACACATATACGGTAAGGATTTTCTTCGCTTTCTACGAAAACCATGACCAAGTGTTTCAGAACTGGCAGTGGTGTCTGCGATTCAGTAGGCGAACATATTGAAAATTTCCGCTTACCTAAAAGTAACACAATTTTAGTAAAATTCTAATTCCCCCACGAGATGTCTAGTAAAATCTAGCCACCTGAATACTAAAACTTCCTTTATATAACATCTAAAGCAAGAAACGCTGTGTCAGCAAATAATACATCTTCGTAGCGCAGTCGGTCCGGTCGTGTCGTCGCTTCGCTGACTTGCATTAAATACATCTCTTAGAAGGATATGAACGCCTGGTATCTATGCTGTGTTGTACGAAAAGTCTACATATTGGTCGGCTGTGTACATAGGGGTTATTGCTGGACGTATTTCAATTTCGTGTATTTAGCTATATATGATCTCTAATTGCCAATTCTATTAAAATCCATATTAATACGCCAGTTTTGGATCCATCATGGAACGTCAGATGTAGGAGCCATTATGGTTTCGATCCTTCGGAGACGATACGAAGGCTGATCAAGTGATCATACAATTGTTAGTTCGATGACAACCGGTTGGTTTCGGCTGACATTTTTTAAATTTCTTGCATAGTTATGTGCGCCTAGTACCTTTGCATATTTTACCGTTGAAATGAAACCAAGCCCCGATACTGTTTTGATTAGCTCAGATAATTTTTTCTCATATTTCTAGGCAAAAATTTACACTGTTGATAATTTATAAGTTGAGTGACCGTGTCTTTCTTTGGAAGGATAAGAGATTAATTAATAAAGTAAAATCTTCGATAGTAATTTCGCCGTTATTTTAGCTGAAGAACGTCCATAGCTGGTCAAATGCTCCCAAAGATCGCCACACCGACTTGTCGGGGTTTATGTTATGAATCGCCACGGGCCAAGGGCTTGTTGGCAATCCCAGTTGAATTTGCCGGCTAACCCCATAGTCGCCTTTAAATTACGGCACCTACGGAAGAAATCGGGTGGTGCTATCTTGGCTGGCACCACACAGTAAATAATGTAAGGCTAATCTCAGTAAGGTCATGCTAGAAGTCGGTTTTTTCTGTGGATGTGGATATCTCGCAAGGTAATTAAAGCCTGTCGTAAAATTAAAAAATCTTTAATGTCACGAAATATTGCGCCCTTTTCAAGCAGCACAACACTATTTATATACTACGGGGTCTAGATTCCTGCTCTTTGGAACTAGGCTAGATTCACTAATCCAGGCATTCATTCGACAACAATTTATTTATATATTTAGTACGTATACTTTGTCTTTTACCTGGCTAAAATGTCTTGCTGGCGGTGGAGTTGTGTATCAGGTCGTTCGGTTCCCTACAAAATGGTTGAGCTAAGCGATGCTAATGCATGCGTCATGCTCGTGAACGGGTGTGTCGGAACTGGTCACCCGTTAACTTCTATGGCAAATAAACTATTATTATATTATTGTAGTATGTAGTTTTTTAAACATTAACCTTAATTATGCTCGTTACATGTTTTAACATCATTTGTATCAATTAACATTGTAATCTCAACTATTTTTAAAGAGGATCCATGGAGTTTCTTGCCGGCTATTCTCCATAGGATCAACTAATTGGAATCGTGCTACTTAAATGCTGACGTTTCATAAGTGCCAGTAATTGGTTTATTTGAAATAAAAAATATTTAACTTGACTTTGACTAAACTTGAACAGGAACATCAGAATCCAACAAAATTGCAGAGCATTTACAAAATAGCTCTATATACACCCTGCTGTCCTAGTACTAAAGCAAAGCTATGCCAACACAATAGATCTTACTGCAAGCTTGCTCCGATGACTTGCATTTCCAACTGAATAAATAACTCTTTATGTGTCATGTGTGCCTGGTATTTTGGATCTTAAAATTTCAGTGTACATTTGAAGCAATATTCTAATTGCTTTTTACTAATTGTTAAAAATATCTCCTCCCGTGGTAAAGGTGTCTAAGGGACTCTAAGCCAGAGGGATAGGCAGCGTCCGTTTTGTGGAACAATAGCTAGCCATACTGTGCTACTAACCCAGCACCGAGCGTGGTGATTACTGGCAAATTCCCCCCAAAATGTGAATCTATGGGAAGGCCTTTGTTCAGCAGTGGACGTCCTTTGTCTGATATGATGATGATGATGAATACTCATTGAGTACCTAACTGCCCATCATAACAAAGTCACATAAAAAATCTATAGCATCAAGTATTTTGTTAGCGTATGGCCTCAGAGCGCCTATCGGGAATCACGTACAAACTATTATGTCTAAATTTTATCCAATAACTGAAATATTGGTTGAACGTGACAGCTTTTTTATCGTTCTATTAGTATTTTTTGCTTGAACGCGAAAAGTGGGCATTTATTTATTTAGTACTTAGGGTTCGTTCGTATTGGAAAAGTAGGTGTGGTGGTCATGACTTTGGTTTTTAATCTATACCAAAAACAACACGCGGTAGAAGTGAAGCTTTGTATTTTGGTATGTATTCGTATTTGTTTGTATAGAAGTGAGGGGAGGGAGAGAGAGGGAGAGTTAGAGCGATAGCGAGAGCGAGAGCAAGTGGGAGAGAATATGGTTTCCCTATATCTAAACGTGTTTTATCTCATTCTCTCAGAGCTTAAATCCTGTAAATACATTTATAGTTGTCTCTCTTTCGTTGCACGTTTTCGTTTCATAAAATCCAATTCACACCCTCCCAAAAGAAGTTTCACTTTAATAATAAAAATCATGTGTCTGTCTGTGATTTTAAAATATATTCCAAATTAAGAATTTGGCAACACTTCATCACATCTCGGAGTGGATGACAGTAAAGCACCACTCTATCTCCTCTCGTGGATGTCGTGAAAGGCGACTAAGGAACTAACCAGAGGGATGGACAGCAGTGTCCCTTCTGTGGAACAGCAGCCATTCTGCGCTCACTACCCGCCTGCCAACCGTGTACTGGCAAATTCCCCCCAAAATGGCGACACAATGACCTTTGTTCAGCAATGGACATTTTCTGGCGGATATGGTGTGATGATCCTTATGGATTTTAATTAATTCCCTCGCGTATTAAGTTACGGGCAAGAGCTATTATAGTAATGTTTATAGAAGCGAAGCGAAACCTTGGCACTACTACGATTAGGGTCATCAATCCACCATTAATATTACGGAAACGCAAACATTTATTAGGAAAGTTAAACAATACAATAACATGTTTACATCCTTAACATGCTATTTCAACCCTTCGCCCACTAAAAGGGTATTAATTAAACTTTCCGATATATGTTACCCCGACCCTTAATTTAATCAGCTTTTGATAAACTGCGCCCATTACAAAGAAAAATATTCACTCGCTTTTTTTTATTTAATCAAAGCTATATGAAAATACTCTGCCAAATAGTACTTTGCACAACCTAGAAAGAAATTGGATCTTATAGCTGTAAACATAAGGCCGTGTTTATGTTTTCTAGATGCTAGTATAGGTTGAATTTCGGAAGGGCGATTGCGAATCAGTCTGCAGTGAAAACCTCTGAAAAATAACAAAGATTGTACTGAAAAAATTTAACAGATGGGCTGTTTGTTGTTATGGAGAAGGGTCTTGAAATGAATGTTTACAAGGATTTGATTCACTTTATTCTGTTTTAAAATAGAGGTAACTTTAAAGAGTACCAGGGTAGCAGACGTGGGCTGCGAGAGTAGCTCATCTTTTTATTGACAAATTTGATAGTTTGACAGGGTCGTTACTTGACGAAAGTCTTACAAGGTAATTCTGAATTAATATCAAGCAGTCGACCACAATTAAAAAGGGAGCTACCTTTATTATACAGGTAGGGATTATATCCCAAACTCCGCCACACCGACGTCGCGGAGGCCTATCGCCGCGACACCATCCCGTTCAACTTACTACTTCTCCCCCCGTCTTTTGCTCGCGCTGGCCCGTGCCGAGGCTGTAGTTTTAAATGTCCCATAATACATTTTAAATAATACCGATCCAGCTGTCCACAAAAGAATAGCCAATCTCAAAAATCATCCCCAGCAACGCCCTAAGGCTAGAGGTCCGTGTACCACAGGGGGCGCCCTTACTTAAATGTAATCGATCAGAATATAAAATTAAATAAAAAGGCAAACAAAACATCCTTTTGTTCGGTTACAAGTGTTAGAGTCGTTCAAGCCGTCCAAAGACCTCCGACTTGGCTCAAACACTGCCGTTCAATGACAACAACCATTATCAACGATACCTACCCTCCAGAACAAAGAGACGCTCAGTTCAAATACCACTATGCAGTCACCCATCTATAAACTGACCGCACTGAGTGTTGCTTAACCTCACCAATCGTCTACCAATCAGCGAGTATACTGACTACAAGCGCCACACACTCACGAGAAGAGTACAGTTTATTTTTAAAGCTGTAATTGGCGGTTTCCAAAAGAAGCAAAATAAAACATCAAAAAGCTCTCTCCATTTCACCCTAACAAGGTGTAGGCGTTATCAGGCGGGGTAAATAATGAAAAACATCCCTTATAAATGAAATCAGAATGGTTTGGCGCTGTTGTTTCAACGTGGATTCAGACAACATGGCCCATCCGGCTTTATATATGAGAACAATTAAACTTTCAAGCTCTGGATACGTTTCGTATAGGCAGAATTCTCTTGCAATTCCTCGTAAATCTGTGTTCCTAGTACCAGAAGTAATTGGTAAATTGATTGTTTATGGATTTTGTGTTATGCTAGCTAGTAAAATGCCTCAAGACGAAATTTTTTAATCAGTGTGTGTTACCAGTGATGAAATATGGAACAGAGACGTGGTCACTCACAATGCTATCTGGCAAGATATTCTGCAGCCAATGAGTAATGTTACCGTGTGGTGCCGGCTCAGAATACCACCACCCCATCTCCTCCCGTGGGTGTCGTAAAAGTCGACTAAGGTATTAGCCGAAGGATGGGCAGCAGCGTCCTTCGAATACATTAACAAGTCAACTGCGATCGCCAACCCGTCTGCCAAGCGTGGCGATTATGGCAAAACCCCCCATTGAGCCCACAGCACAGCCATGTCGGTCGTTGTGGTGATCTTTGGGGGAGGCCTGTGTCCAGCAGTGGACTTCATTCGGCCGAAATGATGAAAGGCAATAATTAAAAACTTAACCACTCAACCCATCAAAGTCATAACCAACCAACTTAAGATGACTTACATACAGATCGAGAATACTGCCGTAGCACTAGGCCGTCGGATAAAAAAGGTACTTCAATTTTCGATGTTCACGCATTAATATTTAGATTTACTTTACTTTGATTTCTACCTGCTATACACGAATCGTTATCGGGGGCAAGCGTTGAATGTGCACTGACAATTTGGAACAACACTACAACAATCTTAATAAAATCATCATCATATCAGCCACAGGACGTCCACTGCTGAACAAAGGCCTCCCTCTTAGATTTCCACAACGAGCGGTTACATGCCGCCCTCACCCAACGATTTCCAGCGACCTTCACCAGGTCGTCTGTCCACCTCGTTGGAGGTCGTCCCACACTGAGTTTTCCGGTGCGCGGTCTCCATTCTAGAACCTTTGTGCCCCAGCGGCCATCAGTTCTACGAGCAATGTGCCCTGCCCATTGCCACTTCAGTTTACTAATCCTTTCAGCTATGTCGACAACTTTAGTTCTTCTACGGATCTCCTCATTTCTGATTCGATCTCGTCTCTCCATAGCTCGCTGAGTGACCTTGAGCTTTCTTATGAGGCCCATTGTGAGTGACCACGTCTCTGTTCCATATGTCATCACTAGTAACACACACTGGTTAAAGACTTGCGTCTTGAGGCATTGCGGTATTCTTGACGAAAAGATGTTGCGAAGTTTCCCAAACGTTGCCCAGCCGAGTCGGATTCGACGATTGATCTCTTTCTCGAAGTTGGACCTACCTAGCTGGACAGATTGTCCCAGGTAGACATACTTGTCAACAACTTCGAGAATAGAGCTCCCAATTTTATTAATAAAAACATAGTCATTAGATACTTATGGGCGCCTAGTACTTCATCAACGATAAATCTAAACTCTTCTATTTGAGATGGCTCCTGATTAATGATATCATCGCCAGGTTAATTACACTTAATAGAACAGATGAGATGACGCCTTCCTCGGAAACCCTAAATATTTTCACTTTACTATTAACGGAACCAAAAGCTTTATCGACACGAGCAGCGTTCAATGTGAGCTGATGTAGTGCGTATTTAGAACACTTCACCCGTGCTCTTGCCCGGTATTAAACGTCCATTACTGTACAATAACATCTTATTTGTATGGAGTGAGGTAAGCGATACAGCGGGGGCGGTTTCACCTTTTATTTCATGAAAATATACGCCTCAAGTAATTCGAGTGAGTGAGCTTATATTATGAATGGAGAAACCGGAATGCATTTGCTAATTAAGTAAGGCCACGATTATCTCCATAATTATGTATTACAGGAAAAAGAAAGAAAAAAGCTACTGATTTGTTGAGTTTTGTTTGACTTTATTTGATTTCCTCTTCCGAGAGAATACGTTTAGGCCTTAGAGCGCCCGTATAAACTGCACTATAACGAACTGTCCTTTCAAAAATACAAGTGCGATTTGAAAGAAAATTTCTACCTGTTAAAAATGTTAAATTGTTTATAGTTAAAATAGAATAGAATTAAGAATGATGTACTACTAAAGTTTGATATGGATGAAGTATCTCCAATATTATATTATCTGATGTTTACGCGAATAGCATCCATCGAATTGAAAAAAGCTTACGGAAATTTATCGCGTTTAATTAATTAATTCTATAAACTTATGTACAGCATCTATGCATGCAACGTGCAGCCCTAGCACATACAATTATTGCATTATTAATACATAAATATATGAAATACAAAATAAAACAATACTATAGTGTTCTACCCTATATACTCACACTTGCTCATAATAATACTTGTAAAATCATACGTGCAATACACAACTAAGCAACACCTTTGTATAGTGGAACATAAATGCATGCGACATAAATATATAAAATAAAATGCTAATGTTAATTCACTCTTAGCGAAATAACACCACAGAAATCGCACCAACTCATCTCACCCCGAGGGTGTCGTAAAAGGCGACTAAGGGATTAGTCGGAGGATGGGCAGCAGCGTCCTTCGAGTACATTAACAACTCAACTGCGATCGCCAACCCGCCTGCCAAGCGTGGCGATTATGACAAAACCCCCCAGTAAGAACACAATACACCCATATCGGTATGGTGATCTTTGGGGGAGGCCTTTGTCCAGCAGTGGACTTTATTCGGCCGAAATGATGGTGAAATAACATTAGTATTTTATTTTAGATACTCGTATATCTCCATTATCTTCAAATATTCTCACACTCTATAGCATTTTCTCCGCTACCTTCATCTTCTACTTTACACCATCCACTACTCGTTGAGTTTACACACTGAATGTATGTATGTGACGGCCTCTGCAAACTCGCGTCACGTTACAGATACACCCCATCAGCAGAAACGTCTTGAAATGTTACCTTATATTTTAGTACATCATTTTTGGCTAACGACATCGTGTGAGATAGGGACTCATTTCTTTAGGAAGGGTTTGTGTGCTATCAGCGGGAGGTAGGCAATTACTAATCTGTCTACCAAGGTGTTGACATTAATAATGATAGGCCAACTCGTATAACTTATCTGTCACTATAAAGGGGACTGCCTTACACAAAAACGGCTGAGTTGAATAAAAATAAATTAAACTCCAAATCGAAGGAAACACGGTACAATTTCATTCATTATTTAAAAACTAGGGTGAAGTCAGTTTAAACCTTTGTGCGAAAGGTAGGTTATTTCAAGGTTAGGTGGGCATATAATAGATTAGAGTACTGGCGTTTTTTTTATTGGCCCAGTGGAAATTCTACATGAACTTCCTCCGCCGCGGTGCAGTGGTTGATACAGTCGACTGCTGCGCTCTTGGTCGCGGGTTCGATTCCCGCACGGAACAAATATTTGTATGATCTGCTGGTAGTTGTTCCGGGTTTGGGTGTATTGTGTGTGAAATGTATGTCTGTAAACGCACCCACGACACAGGAGAAGTCCCAGTGAAGGGCAACGTTCTTTAAAAAATAAAAAATAAACGATAAAGGGGCATGCCGGACTCCTACCAACCACTGGGGCGGTTCTTCGGCACCTAATGGGGGCTCCAGGTCCTTGTATGATCACACTAGAACAACCCACTGGTGCCACGCCTATAGGCACATCTCGCGGAGGGTGACTTCCGCTGGGCACAATAAAAAAGTAGGTGGTACTACCAGTGAAGAATCATTATCCTCCTGTATTCATGATATTTTACTTGCGCAATGTTTCATTTTTAAATTAATCTAAAATTTTGCCGTTATCATAAGTTCAATTTCTGCTTAGCACCTTCTTCTATGTCATGTCCGGATTAGGAATATAGCACCACTCCATCCCTCCCAAATATCTATGGTTGATTTGGCTGATATGATGACGATGATGAGTTTCTTCACGCAACTCATCAATCTTTTTTTTATTCTATCTCTCCCAACTTTCACACTTAAAACACTTTCCGTAACATACTCCTCATAGATCTGCATCACGTTTAGATACCATAACAAACGGTAGCTTTTCAACGTTTCTGCCATCGGCGCCACTTGTAAACCGATATATTAATTCGTCAAGTAGTTGGTGACCAGTCACATCTCAGATGCATGCAAATTTCGAATCCCGTTATCGAAATCCTAATCCCTCCATCCAAACACCGATCCTTAAAAGATTAGTATTTTCAAATATAACAGTGAGGTTTCAAAGTACTGAGGGCCAATTCTCGTAATTTAACAATGTTCAAAATATAGTTCCGATCTAGTCTCAGTGTCATAAATGTCACAAATGTCAAACGTGATCTTACACTGTGATGAGATCGAAAATGGATCGAAAGTTGACCGAAGTCAAAACTGTATTCTACTAACATTTCGAACTGTATATTGACATGTGACATGTATGTAAATGTACTGAATTGGCATTATATAAACGCCAAATTGAGATTGAAATGAGCCTAGATCGAGATTATACTGAAATCCGACTGAACTTTAAGAGTAGCAGAATAGCATTTTTTCGGTCAATTCATAATTTAATCTCAGTTCGGTCAAGTTTCAGTCATAGTGTAAAGTGTCAACCTTTTTTTTTTTTTTTTTTGTGGAAATTCCAGTGGAAATTCTTCATGAACTTCCTTCGCCCCGGGGAAGGACGAAGGGGTATGCCGGACTCCTACCGGCTAAAACCACAAAACCACTGGAGCGGTCATCTTCGGCACGTAAGGGAGGCTCCAGGTCCTCGTATGATCACACTGGAGCCGCCCACTGGTGCGATTGGCACATCTCGGAGAGGGTGACTGTAAAGCGGTCACCCCCCCGGGGGGATTGTAAAGGATCCCCCAAAGCGTCCCACGGCAGCGCGTGACCACATGCGTGCTACCGTCTTCTCTTGGGTCGCTTGGTGTGGGCACGCAGATTCCCCAATCTACGCACCCGCGAACCCAGAGGTCCCCTTTAGTGTCAACCTACCAAAAAAAAAAAAAAAAAACTTTTAACAATGTATAGCATTTTGAGCATTGCTCGTCGAAAGAAACGTGACCTCCTTTTTAGGGACTCTTGAACAGTCAATCGCATGTTATGGCCTTATGGCCGGTTTATTGTTGTTTTCTATAGCATAATTGTCAATAATAAATTAGGCAGATTGCTTATCGTAGTTCTTTATTAGTTACTTGAATCAACAGTTAGTAACACTGATTAATAATAATCATTTTTGTTTTGTTTTATTCAATCTTTGTTTTTATTAGTGCTCTGGTGCGTAGTTGTGATTGTTAAAATGTCTGTATATTATTCCGATTTCTATCAGTGGAAATCTGTAATTGGTTTTTATAACCTACGCTAGTTACCTATTTACTTTTGTATAGCTGTTGGTTTTCCTATTTATAAATAAATACATAAGGGCGGTTTTATCCATAGATATGCCAACATTATAGTAACCTATATACCATATAACACATCCACATTAGTTAAAGCACCTACAGAAAGAGGTAATAAATCACTACTGAGACCAAAAACCACCCAATTTTTTTCGCAGCAACCGATATGGGATTTCCTATAACAGTCAATACAAGCCCAGCGTTAATCTTCATGGACGGTATTGCATTATTTTCAGCGAAGGCGTTGTTAACAAACTATTGCTTGTTTTAGTTATTACATTTTCGGATACATCTTAATTCAGTAGTATCCGGCGATATCCTGCAGTTGATGATGAAAAAATTGTCAATGTTTCATAACATCATTCCATTACTGAACACCCCTCAAAGAAATTACATCGGTCGTGAATACCGATTACAATATTCCACGCTTTGCAAGTGAAAGGGTGGTCGCTGTAAGTCGGTTTTAGCGAACAAAGAGGGTGTCACTCTTGAAACTATCCTTAAGCTGCTTTATATGTCGGCAGAACCACATTTTCCTCAAGGCTTTTATAAGGTTGTCAGCCCATTGCCCTACCGCATTCGAATACTTGACTGTATGTCCAGTTATAATTACCATGCTTTACAGTTTACGTTTATAAGTATTTATGTAGCGAAACGATTTCACTTCGCTGATGTCTAGAATGGAACCGCAGTCACCGTAAAACTATCAATTTAAATTAAATTGTGAACAGACTAAAATTAATCTACTTGAGGTGTGTCAGGTTTAAAGACCCTCCCCGAGAAGTGCCTGGGGGCGGCCTTTTTACTGCCACATGCCCTCCGCTAGCGGGGGTGACCGGTTTACAGTCATCACCTCCGAGATGTGCCTGAAGGCGTGGTACCAATGGGCGGCTCTAGTGTGATAGTACGAGGACCTGGAGCCCCTCTTCGGTGCCACACATGACCGCTCCAGTGGTTTCAGCCGATAAAAGTCCGTACATACCCCTTCGCCCTTCTCCGGAGCGAAGGAAGTTCCATGTAGGATTTTCACTGGACACCAATAATAAAAAAAAGGTTTAAAGACTCATCTCATCAAGGCTGAAATAACTACCTAACTACCTACAGATCATACAAATATTTGTTCCGTGATGGAATCGAACCCGCGACCCTGAGCTCAGCAGTCGACTGTCTCTGCCATGGCACTAAAAGTACTATCTTAATATTACTTCTTTCTGACTTAACGTCATCAAACCAGGGTGCACGAGGAAGCTCACTCTAAATTACTTTATACCATATCCCTGATTATCACAACACTCAAGGCACTTCATCAATATCATTTTTTCATAATTATCATCATCATTATAGTTTTTATCCAGCCGGATGACGCCATTGCGTCACCAAGGAGTCTGACACTGAAAATCAGTGCTGTTGGCGTTGTCTCAACGCCTCGGCAATGTGCTGAGTGTCAACCAGTTTCTGCACACTTCGGAGCACTTGATTTCTGTTTTTTTTTAATTTAAATTTGAGCCTATAACTATATTTAGATTTGTACATTCTATTGCCACGTTAAAAAAATATGTTATGTGTCTAGTTGATAAGTTTTTACTTATATGTCACCTACATATAAGTAAAAACTTATCAACTAGACACACTTGTAACTTAGTTATAGTTTTTAAATTGCCTTTTTTATTATTGTTTTACCTGCGTTCGTGATGCAGAAATAAAATTATTTTCTTTCTTTCTTTATCAACCAAAGGACATCCACTGCTGAACAAACGTCTTCATTAGAGATTTTCAAAATTTGGTCGTCAATTTAGGGCAATTTTCCGAAGCTCACCACGCTTTTCAGGTGGTTTGGTGAGCGCAGTATGGCTACTGTTCGCAGAAGAAGGGTCGCAGCTACCCATTCCTCTGGTTTATAGTTATTATGGTTGGACTTAGTCGCTTTTTACGACATCCACAGGAAGAGATGGAGTGGTGCTATATTCTGTATCAGGAGAACATATTATCATCTTCTATCTATCAATATATAAACCCATGCTAATGTCATTTGACTTTACCGGTAACATTTGTCGTTTGCACATTTGTTTCGAACGATTGTTCTGGTAACTTCCCGATTTCTATTTCCGTCACTCGACTCCCGATATCTGCGAGGACACGTTTTCTCTATTTAGTAGCCAAGACTGCATGACAGATGCATTATAACTTATCCCTATGTCTCCGAAGTTTCTCCTCACTTCATTTTTACTCTGTCTTTCCGTAGAGACAACTTTTTAACGATCTGGTATATAATCATTCTTATGAGAATGCGGTAACCTCTTTTGTCTTAAACCTAACCTTCAAAGGAAAATACTCTATATTATTTTTAACAGACAGTCTATAATTGACTAAGCTGATTAATGGTACATTGGTAGAATTATGAACCTACTGATTTACACATTGAGGTTGAAATTTGAATTCAGTTAAGAGTCTATGTGTCTTAACAATCGTGGGAATTTTGGTTGCTATTGTTTTTCAAACTCTCTACATAACCTTAGGTTCATTTTGGTTCAGTGAACCTAGGCCAGTCGACTGTGACAGCTAACGTGCGTTTTTTTGTTAAACGACACGTCTGTTGTATGAAAATCGATGGAGTAAAACTTATTAGCCATTATAATGTGCATGGGAAAGATGAGCAGAATTGCTCTCTCGCTCTTTACGCGCCCTGTCTTACTCAAGGTGAAATAGCAATCATTTTTACCCCATGACGCTCTACATACATCGACGAGTTTCTCAATTACTACCTGGTAGACTTAAGTCAATTAATTGTGAATCCTTTTCTAGTACAAATATTCCATTCAATTAGAGAAATTAACAAGTATATTAATTGTATCAAGTCTTATACCACAGTATTGACACGAGACCTTCATTGCATTATTATCCTTGAAACTTAGGTTATTTTTCAGCAAAGCTCTCAAATAGGCTAAATAATAAAGAGTATGATATTATTATAAAGAGAGTGTAAGTTTATTCTAAGACTAGACTAGACCAATTCTGAGGATTCTTTCACTGCTGTAAATGTATATGAGTCGTGTTTATTTCTTAATAAATATTACATGGTTCCGTCAAATATTGCAATATTTCTAAATCATGTCGGCGAAGCAGATTCCTTACTGCTGGCTCAGCGTGCTCTTATAAAACCGATAAAGATAGTTTAAAACACCGTAGTAAGTCATTATTGAGTCAATTAAAGAATTTAAAGTCCATGACCGCATATATCTATATTTTAAATATGCCCACTTATAACAATGTTGCTCTCTTAAACCTTTTTTAATGATGTCCAGTGGAAATTCTACATGGAACTTCCTTCACCCCGGGGAAGGGCGAAGGGGTATGTCGGACTCTTATCGGCTAAAACTACTGAAGCGGTCATGTTCGGCACCGAAGGCTCCAGGTCCTCATAAGATCACACTAGAGCTGCCCATTGGTGCCACGCCTTAAGGCACATATCGGGGGGGATGGCTGTAAAGCGGTCACCCCCGCTAGCGGAGGGCATGCGGCAGTAAAAAGGCCGCCCCCAGGCACTTCTCGGGGAGAGTCGTTAAACCTGTCACACTCAAGTAGATTAATTTTGGTCTGTACACAATTCAATTTAAATTAATAGTTTTACGGTGACTGCGGTTCCATTCTAGACATCAGCGAAGTGAAGACGTTTCGCTACATAAATACTTATAAATGTAAACAGTAAAACATGGTAATTATAACTGGACATACAGTCAAGTATTCGAATGCGGTAGTCCAATGGGCTGACAACCTTATAAAAGCCTTGAGGAAAATGTGGTTCTGCCGACATATAAAGCAGCTTAAGGATAGTTTCAAGAGTGACACCCTCTTTGTTCGCTAAAACCGACTTACAGCGACCACCCTTTCACATGCAAAGCGTGGAATATTGTAATCGGTATTCACGACCGATGTAATTTCTTTGAGGGGTATTCAGTAATGGAATGATGTTATGAAACATTGACAATTTTTTCATCATAAACTGCAGGATATCGCCGGATACTACTGAATTAAGATGTATCCGAAAATGTAATAACTAAATCAAGCCATAGTTTGTTAATAATGCCTTCGCTGAAAATAATGCAATAGAGTCCACGAAGGTTAACATAAAATAATGATTTTTCAATTGCTCTAATATATGTATACAATAAAACGTGACAGCCAACTTTTTTATCTACATAACTACCATTATCGAAGAACTGTAGGTTCATCTCTGTTCCATGTTTTCATGTCAAGAACGATGTGTGATTACTGATTACCTAACTTTAACTTCGATTATTATTCGACTGGAGGACAAAAAGCGGAGCGATTTTGTGGCGCAACTTAGGACCGGTAAGAATTTTAAAGACAAGACAATTCATTCGCCAAAGAAACGGGCAACAAAGCAATTACTATTTTTTGGTAGATTTTATCTCAATTACATGTCAACGTATATAAATAAATGGAAATTTTGTATGTGTGCAAATAAACCTTGACGGTGTAAAAAGCATAATCATGGAGCCAAATTCTTATCAGTATCTTCATACGCAGAAGTGATAGTACTCTGATAACTTTAGATTCTTTGTTAAATACTTTAATGTACATATTACAAATAATTTAAGTTTTTGAAGATCGCTGTTTACAGATTCATAGAATCTTTCTATGATATCATTGAATTATAGTAATAACTGATAAATTGGTTTGGTGCTTCGATTTTTTCAAACGTGCATAAATGTTAAGAGATAAATAAATTATATTAAACATAGATATTTGTATCTGTTAAGTTTGTCCACAGCAGTAAACCGTACATTAGAACAGAATCATTATAACGTACGCAGAAACAACCACTCTGATGATCTAAACATTGAAGTCAACAACGTCGCTCATAGCCAATTGCACTCAATGATTGGTAAGTGATAAGGAGGTTAAGCAACTGTTGACGCGGACATTCTTGGGATGGGTGATCTTATATTCGTATTTGAACTGAGCATCTTCGTGCTTCAGAGGCAACGTAAAATTGTTGGTTCCGATTGTTGTCAGTAGATGGCGTTCGTTAAGCCAGCCACTGACTTGGCTTAACGAACGCCATCTTGGGGCGGAATAACCAAAAGAAGACAAAAAATTAGTGTATTGCAATAGGTAGAGTTGAATAACTTGTTTAAAAGAACACGCGATGTCAGACCATATCAGCCAAATAGTTCTCGTAGAGATTGCCACTACAGAAAAAAGCTCTATTTTGAATATGGCGTCATAATTTTAATTGGTAACATTTTCATCTTTAGCTGTTACTTGAAGTATATTGCATTAAATTCTTATGCGTCCATGAACATAGTATGTCGTTCGCAAGATTATTGTCCAAATCCCATGGAGTTTCATTCGATGTACTGGAATCCAATTTCATCTAATCTCGCAATGTCCCACAGCTGCTTTAAAGCCGAATCTCGGGCTTCCTTCCTATAAATATTAATGTTTGTGAAGCCATTCGTGGATATTAGGTAATTATTTTAGTACATTAATTTCAATTTATAAATTTTGGCTCCTGTTTTACATTACATATATTTTATTTAACTAACGTTGTTTCTCTTTACGAAAAAATCCAAATCCAATATTAAATTGATGGCTTAAAAATGAAGGCTAATATTTAATTTATCCAGGATTAAGAATTAGTCCGTGCGGTGTCCGGATTAAGAATATAGCACCACTCTATTTCCTCCCGTGGATGTCGTAAAAGGTGACTAAGGGAATCTAAACTAGAGGCACGGGCAGCAGCGTTCCTCCTGTGAAGCGGTAGCCATACTGCGCTCACCAACCCGCCTGCCAAGCGTGGTGAGTATTGGCAAATACCCCCCAAAATTATGACACAGCTGTGGAATCTATGGGGGAGGCCTTTGTTCAGCATTGGACGTATAAATGGTAAAAATGGTGGTGGCAATATGATATGATGAAGAATTAGTAATTTTCGAACGTTGAAATTTCACAAAGACAGAATGGGTGCTCCATTTACTCTTCGTTCAAGTTGATCAGTTACTTGGTGTGTCTTCTTCTGACTGGCGTTACTAACTCCAGTTACTGAAAGGATCCAACCTCTGGGACATTGTGTGCGAGGGAATATGCATAAAAATCATCACACATTTGAGTGTATTAAAACCTTTCTGGTGTCCTCATAGGCTGGTAGTCTACCTATTTATCGTTTTGCTCTACCATTAATATTTCGAAAAAGGCTCGCATAAATTAGCCCATAAAAATTTACCTTTCTCTGTTTACCTATCTCTTATCTCTTTGTAGCTCGCTGAGTGACGATCCGATCGTCCGCGATGCCCAATTGCGAACGTGACCTGGGGTGCAATTCTCTAAGCTCAAACATCCATACATCCTTGAATACAGAATTAATATATCGGTGATAACCCAATTTGGTATTCGCTAAGACGATCCTCATGGCTTACCTTCTGCAATGTGTCCTTGAATAGCTTCAATCATGTCTTAGCGAATACCGAATTGGTTTTACACCGCTATTTCGATTCTGTATTTAAGGATGTATGGATGTTTGAGCTTAAAGAATTGCACCCCTGTTATTTGTTGAGGACCACACTTATGTAGCAACAACAATTAGATGGCCGTTACTACACGGCCAATTAAATTTTTTTTTTCATCATTTCGGCCGAATGAAGTCCACTGCTGGACACAGGCCTCCCCAAATATCACCACAACGACCGATATGGGTGTTTTTCGGGCACATTGGGGGGTTTTGCCAGAATCGCCACGCTTCGCAGGCGGGTTGGCGATCGGAGTCGAGTTGTTAATATACTCGAAGGACGCTGCTGCCCATCCTCCGGCTAATCCCTTAGTCGACTTTTACGACACCCACGGGAGGAGATGGGTTGGTGGTATTCGGAACCGGCACCACACGGCACAATTTAAATAATAATTGCTAATAGACTATAATGACCAGGTTCTAACAGAATTAGAAATATGGAAATCAGACATTACCCCAACGTCAATTGGCATAGTACCGATCTTATTATTCCGGTAGTCTTTTTACATAAAGACCCAATTGTAATCAGAAGGTACGCCTATTAAAGGAATTGATGTTACTATTACGATAAAGCGATTTATTTAAGAACCCAAAGGGCTTTTTGAATGATGTTCATTTGGTTGTCGCTGTCGCTCGTAGGTGGCCCAAGTTGTTGAAGGTTGGAGGGCTTGATAAGCAGGCAATTAGCGCGGCTCGCTCGCGTGGATATATGTAAATACAATTTTCGTACCGATGTAACTTGAAAACTGACGGAGTTTAATTGAAACTGGTCCCCCCTATTTCACCCCATTTTAGGTAGAATTTGCAAAAAGACTGAAACACGTCTTATTTCTTTATTTTCAACCAAAAAGCCGAAAACCAATTTTCATATATCTAACTTATCAAATGACGGACTTTCATACAGCACGGCAACCCCTGTTTTACCACCTCAGGGGTGGAATTGTGCCATGCTACGATTAGCACCAACCCATCTCATCCCGTGGGTGTCGTAAAAGGTGACTAAGGGATTAACCGGAGGATGGGCAGCAGCGACCTTCGAATACATTATCAACTCAACTGCGATCGCCAACCCGCCTGCCAAGCGCGGCGATTATGGCAAAACTCCTCAATGAGCACACAACACACCGATTTGGTCGTTGTGGTGATCTTTGAGGAAGGCCTGTATCCAGCAGTGGACATTCTTCGGCCGAAATGATTGGTGGAATTTAAAAAAAACTTTATTAGTGGTTGTCTATATTATGAAGGCTGATGCCAAACTTTCAAGTTTGTAGCTCCAGCGGTTTACGCTCTGCGTTGATGAGTCAGTCATTCAGGACGATTAATTATATATGTATAGAAGATGTAAACAGTGGGTCAACCATCTTAAAACAATCATAAGCACGCTGGAAGTGTTGCCTTTAAATTATTTCATGTCTTCATCTGCATGATGGCGTAATATATATTTCTGAGTGGTGTCCGGATTAAGAATATAGCATGCTATATATCATTCCATCTCCTCCCGTGGAGGTCGTAAAAGGCGACTAGGGGACTCTAAACCAGAGGGATGGGCAGCAGCGTCCTTTCTGTGGAACCGTAGCCATACTGAGCTCACCAACCAGCCTGCCAAGCGTGGCGAGTACTGGCAAATTCCCCCCAACATGTTGACACAGTTGTGGAAATCTATGGGGGAGGCCTTTGTTCAGGAGTGGACATTGTATGGCCGATATTACATACCATTAAGGTCAGTAAAGGCGATTAAGGGATTCTTAATCATAGAAGGATGGGCAACAGCGCATTGGGCCGGACCCCTGGCAAGGCTCGGCCCATTACATGGTCTGGCGGACACATCCCTGTGCGTCCTGGCCAGCCGTACATCCTGCTCAGAGTGGTGCGTGCAGAACACAGAGCGCCAACGTCTCGTGCCCGCTATAAGCCAAGTAGAGGACTCTTTTTTTTTTTTTTTTTAAACTTTTCCCCACAGTAGGATTTCTCCTGTGTCGTGGGTGCGTTTACAGACGTGAATTCCACACACAATACACCCAGACCCGGAACAACTATCTGCAGATCACAGAAATATTTGTTCCGTGCGGGAATCGAACCCATGACCCGGTGCGGAGCAGCCGACTGTATCAGCAACACCAATCTAAGATCGTTGCTGCAGGCCGCAAACCATGCAGAATTTAGAGCAGCTGCATTTTTTTTTAACTGAACAAAATTTTTACTAATTACAACAATTAAGTAGTCCTTTCTTTTATAAATCGCACCACACGGAGTACAGGAAGCAGAATCGTCTCGGATTCTGTAAAAAGTCATTGATTTTGTATTGAGAGTCATTTGAAAGAAAATGGTGGGCCATTTGCTATGGCTGGGATCTTTGCCGAATAATTTATTGTAAGCTCTACCTGCAGTATTTAAATTTGCTTATTTTTGCCTGTATTCTTTAGGGGTGATCGAGGGGACTTTTTGAGTTGAGACTTGGGAGTTGGCGAAAGCTTTTGTACGGCAAAAAGGTTGTTAAGTTAAAAATTACATTGCGTTATGGCGGAATATGTTCATTGAATTTAGAATTCAGTTATTTCAGAATAATAAATTAGTCAGTCGTATTGGTTTGTTTGAGTATTGAAACCTTTTATACTGTGTAATAATTTAACCAATAAATTTATTATATTGGTACTGTGTGGTGCCGGCTACGAATAGAACCAACCCACCTCATCCCGTGGGTGTCGAACAAGGTGACTGTGGGACTAACCGCAGGACGGGCAGCAGCTTCCTTCAAGAACATTAACAACTGTACTGCGATCGCTAACCCGCCAGCCAAGCGTGGCGATTATAGCAAAACCCCTCAATGAGCACACAAAATACCTCCTTCGCCCCGGGAAAAGGCGAAGGGGCATGCCGGACTCCTACCGGCTAAAACCACTGGAGTGATCATCGTCGGCACCGAAGGGAGGCTCCAGGAACTCGAAAGATCTCCATCTAGAGCCACCCATTGGTGCCACGCCTTTGGGCACGTCTCGGAGGGGATGACTGTAAAGAGGCCACCCCACCAGGCATCTCTCGAGGGGATTGTACAAGATTCCCCCGAGGCCTCACTATGCGCTGAGCTGCGCACACAGCGGTACGTGACCACATGCGCACCGCTGTCTTCCCGGGGGTCGCTTTGTATGAGCACGCATATTTCCCTATAAGCGCGCTCGCGACCCCCAAGGCCCCCCACCATATAAAGTCGACAGGGGGCTCAGGCGTGTTGGACACGGGCACCGCGGTGGTTGTTACCCCGGCCCCGTGTCCTCCTCCTCCGAGCGGGATCGGCCCTCTCCCGATCCCGCTCTGCGACCTCTCAGACATTACGCTCTCACAGAAGGAAACCACAGCACTCCAATTTCATGCTCTGCCAGCATAGCCGACACTACTGCTGGCAAAGAGAGATCTTGCCCGATCCGATCGACCAGGATCCGCCGCTCGGCAGTCCACGTAGGGCAGTGTACACTTAGTGCTACGCCGGAAGCGCTTGCAAACAAATACAATGCTGGGCCGGTCTGGATGCAATATGCGGCAAAATACCTAGAACGGTCACAGTGGCGATCTTTGAGGAAGGCTTGTGTCCAGCAGTGGACTTTATTTGGCTGAAACGATGATTATTTTATCTACCAGAGAGCAAACTTGATTGTTTTACAAATCACGTACTTTCGATCGGAGATCGCATCTACGTTTTATCATCATCATCATATCAGCCAAAGGGTGTCCACTACGCATCTAACAATTCCCAGCGACCTTCACCAGGTCGTACGTCCATCTCGTTGGAGGTTATACCACGCCGCGTTTTTCAGTGTGCGGTCTCCACCCTTTTGTCCCAACGGCCAACAGTTCTACGAGCTATGTGCCTGGCATATTGTCATTTCAACTTACGATATATCAGTAACTTTAGTTCTCCTATAGATCTCCTCATTTAATATTTGATATTTTGGAGAAATGCCAAGCATACCTCTCTTCATAGCTCTCTGATTAACATTGAGCTTTCTTACGAAGCCATATTAGTGATTGACCACGTCATGAATCTACTCTTGCTATAAAGAAAAATATGTATTAAAAAGTATGAGGCGCGCATATCCAGTTCTTTTTTCTTTTCCTTTTTTTATAAACGTTGCCCCACACTAGGATTTCTCCTGTGTCGTGGGTGCGTTTGCAAACACAATACACCTAGACCCGGAACAACTACCTGCAGATCAGACAAATATTTGTTCCGTGCGGGAATCGAACCCGCGACCCGGAGCGCAGCAGTCTACTGTATCAGCTACTGCACCAACCATGCCGTCATTACAGTCAGTCGGGTAAACGATCAGAAAAGTTAAGTAACGCTTGGCGCGGTAAGTCTATCGATGGGTGACCACATAGTAATATTTGAACTGAGCGTTCTTGTGCTTTGGAGGGCAGGTGAAATCATCAGTCCTGGTTGTTGTCATGAGACGGCAGTCGTCAAGCCATGCAGGGGCCTTCGAGTGGCTTGAACAACGAAAAAATTAAAATGGCGGCACGGTTGGTGCAGTGGCTGATACAGACGGCTGCTGCGCTCCAAGTCGAGGGTTCGATTCCCGCACGGAACAAATATTTGTGTGAACTGCAGATAGTTGTTCCGGGTCTGGGTGTATTGTGTGTGGAATTTGTGTCCGTAAACGCACCCACGACACGGAGAAATCCTAGAGTGGGGCAACATTTTCTGACATAAGGTTGTCTACTAACCACATGACAGAAAAAGAAAGAGTATGAAACAAAATTAAAAGGATTTACAATTTTGAAATATAAATTTCCTTAGAATCTAAACGGTTTTGAGTTGAATTTACATTTAAATGAATAAAAATGTGCACAATTGCGGGTAACGAACTTAGAAATTCAAGCCACGTACCTACGAGTGTATGAAAAATTACACAAGTATGGACTTCGCGTACATTTCCGCAGGTTCAGCCCAATTCATAACAAAATAATTGTCCTGCAATGAGAGCATTGTGCTAGTACTGTAGAGCATGATAATGAGTACTATGTCCCCTACCACAGATTATCATATCAGCCAAAGGACGTCCCCTAGTGAAGAACGTTCTCCCCCATAGATTTCCACAACAACCAGCTCCATGCCATGTGTCGTCATTTATGGGGGAATTTGTCAGTATTTGTCACACGTGGATTGGTAAGCGTAGAATGGCTGCTGTTCCTTAGAAGGGACGCCGCTGCCTATCCCGCTAGGTTAGAGTCTTACTCACTCACCACATCCACGGGAGGAGATAGACTACTACGAGTATATTCTAAATCCGGGCACCAAACGGAGCTATTAGCTCATTTCATCCGAAAAACGTCCACTGCTGGACAGAAGCTTGTGGTTGGTTTGTGTTGTGTGCTCATTGGGGGTTTTGCCATAATCGCCACGCTTGGCAGACGGGTTGGCGATAGCAGTTAGGTTATATACCTATTTGAAGGACGCTGCTGCCCTTCCTCAGGCCAATCCCATAGTCGCCTTTTACGACACCCACGGGATGAGATGGGGTAGTGGTATTTCTAAGGCGGCACCACACGGCATATACAAGCAGGTATTATTTTAAAAAGTATAAAATATTCAATGAGATTTGAGTTACACTGACATCTGAGCAGTGCCGTCGACCATTTTTAAATATACTTTGTACCCTTTGTTTGTTCGGTCGCTAAATGATAATAGAATATATATACAGAGAAAATAATTTGTTTATCATTTAAAATATGCCATAACCTCTAACATGCCCCCTGTTAGCGACAGCAGCTATCGCATAGCCAAGGAACAAGGATCCACTGGTGGCAAATCGCCTGAAATTGAAAGGCGAGGATGTAATTTTTTGTACACTGTTCCGTGTGGTGTCCGGATTAAGAATATAGCACCACTCCATCTCCTCCCGTGGAGGTCGTAAGAGGCGACTAAGGGATCCTAAACCACACGGATGGGCAGCAGCGTCCCTTCTGTGAAATGATAGCCATACTGCGCTCACCAACCTGCCTGCCAAGCGTGGTGAGCAAATACCCCCCAAAATGATGACACAGTTGAGAAAATCTATGGGGGAGGCCTTTGTTCAGCAGTGGACGTCTTTTGCCTGATATGATGATGATGATGATCGTCGGACAGAGTGCGCCTCAGAGGTCTTCGTCTGTTTAATCGCTATCGGCAAATACGTAATACCAAAATGACGTTTGATAGCGGCGCCTGCGCGATTTACGCCTGTCGCAAACCGCCTGCGACATACGCAATCAGCTCGCCGGTATCTTTATAGTAATTACTGATTATTTTGATTCGACTATTGGCAAATGAAATTGTCATCCGTAGCTGAACTAGTTAGCCTATTATATGCTAGAAAAGACTTACATAGTATATATAGTGTACTAAGTACCAATACCGTAGTAGAACCGATAAGGTGTCTATTGTTCTTGTTAATTATCAGTATCGGGGGCTGACAGCACCGATTCCTGTCGGGAAATTAGTCTCCGGTTTATTAAACTTTAGTTTGGAATATAAATATATTCAGGTTGTTCTTGTCGGGTTAGTTTAAGAAATTTTAGTGTTTTTAATCGCTTTTCCTTTAAAGGATAGCTGTCATTAGCTTCGTTTTTGTACCGTATGGTTTCCGGTATATGATAAAAATGTTTTTATTGGAATGCAAATCATCATCATCATCGTCATCATATCACCCACAGACGTCCACTGCTGAACAAAGGCCTCCTTAGATTTCCAAAACGAGATTATTAAACGATATTATTGGTTAGAGAGCACGATTTCTTTTTCATATAATACAGCTATGAGGTGTGGCAATGCATTAAAGGAAATCATTACCCACTTCTAATCGTTTCTTTCCGTTTGATATAAACTATGGTTCAATTAAATAAGCATGGTATAACCCACTGATTCCTGGGATATCGTCTTTTGAACATTAGTTCATTATTCCAAATTAATTGGAACTGGTTCGAGCTCTGGCTTTGAACGTTGCTTGTTACGCAGCCTTCTTCCCGATTATGTGTATGGGGTGAGCAGGAGCTTTCTCTCGTATATTCACTAATTAGTGTCCTTTACAAGGTAGGCTTCACCTTATTGGGTCAATTTCATAGTCTTAAAATAGGACAAAAGACATTGTCAAAAACGGCCTATAGATACGTATGCAACCTACACAATAATATCTAGTTGGAGTTTACTCCTTAAGAAACGATTTGAGTTATCAGGCCCGGTACGGAAATTTTATGAGTAATAAAATCAAGTGTAACCCTCGGAAAGTTGAGGCGTTACGTAGAAAGAGACAAACATAGATATCTGTAGGATTTAACGTGCAAAAGAATGAGATGGAATACATTACACAGCGCATCTTATTCTTGGGGCCTCCTCTTTATGCGATGGTTTGTAGTCTCACTGTATAGTTCACTACCTCTGGTCTGAGAGTTGAATGTGTGCGTATGTTTGTACGTGTGTGCTGTGTGCCTGCGTATTACGAAGTTCTGCCGCAATTTGTATACTGCTGCCGAGTACAGGGTATGTAATAAATATAGTATATATATAGTAGCATTTATCGTATCTATACAACGTACATAAACAGCAACCTAACCGTCAACTTTTAATGTTTTGATTTTAAAGTTTTCTTGTACTTCTATGTATTGATACGTGTATTTTTTTGTACTATTAAACAAATCACATTATTATTTTGTAACATACTTTATGTAATACGCTTTTATTGAAGTAATATAAATAATCCGAATAATTACAGATATTTTATATATGTTTCTCTTATCATTTTAGAAGATGCATTCATTTACCCTCTTTTTCTATTCTATAGATATCATAACCCCCCAATGAGCCCACAACACATCCGTATCGGTGGTTGTGGTGATCTTTGGGGGAGGCCTGTGTCCAGCAGTGGACTTCATTCGGCCGAAATGATGAGATATCATAATTATCGTTCGTAAGGAGTAAACTCCAGTCGTGCGTCGGAGCTGACACACACACTATTTTTTTTAAATGCTTTAATTAATGTCAGTTATTACAATCCGACATAAACTTCACAATCTCGTAATGATTAAAAAAAGTCGTATCACGACTCAATTTTGGATGTTATCCCCAGGGTCATATTTGGACGAAAACAATAATTAGCGCTTTCAGCGTTTGATCTATGGGTATTATCAAACCGATCTATTTAGCGCCAAAGCGATAGAAAGCACTGACTCGCTGAATGCGCGAGGTTATTATGAGGGACATTGACATTAACTAACCAACACGTTTCAGTTTTATTCAAGTGTTTAGATAGATTATTCATGAAAACCAATTGAACCGTACGAGTTGCCGACATATTGCTGTAGTATTTTTTTTAGATGTATTATATGAATATGTAAAGATTGATTGATCTGAACACCGTACAAGATTGCCTTATACTTGAAATTGGCGAAATTGTAGAAGATAGATAAAATAGAAACAACCTCTGAGAGAAGAAGAAGAAGTGTTTAGACTTCCCTAAACTAATAATATGCATTATTATAAGAGTTGCATAGATTACAAGCAACCTACTATTATAATCATTATTTCTGAAGATTTCTTTACATCTTCAGAGCCTTACCAATTTTGTCTATACTGGTTCGTACGTTCGTGGCTCCATATTCCGATTAAGCAAGTTGAGGCGATAAAAAAAGGAGTCCCCCCGGAGGCATACCCCTCCGCCCTTCCCCGGGGTGGAAGAAGTACTTGTATTTCCAACGGATCAATAAACAAAAGGATATCTGTTGTATCGTAGGTAAAATTTATAGGCATAAATTCGCATGCACGATTACCCTGACCCGGAACAACTTCCTGTAGACGATGCAAAATTCGTTCCGTGTTTATTCATGCAATTTTAAACGATTTCTCTCACTAGGATTTCTCCTTCACGGTGGGTTCAGTTTCATCATCATCATATCAGCTAAAGGACGTCCACTGCCGAACAAGGACTCCCCCATAGATTTTCACAACGAGAGGTCACATGCCGCCCGCATCCAGTGACTCCCAGCAACCTTCACCAGGTCGTCTGTCCACCTCGTTGGAGGTTGCCCCACGCTGCGTTTTCCGGTGCTCGGTCTCCACTCAAGAACCTTTAGGGTTCAGTTTACAGACATACAACCCGAAACAACTATCTGCAGATCATACAAATATTTGTTCCGTGCAGGAGCAGAACTCGCGACGCGTAGCGCAGAAACCTAATCGCTTAGCTACTGCACCAAACATGCCGTCAAATATCTTCATTTGCAGGATCTAGCTTTTAGCATTATGTGCACTAACGCACTATACCTATATATATTATTAGCAATTACTTTAGAAAAGCTTTTACGAAACATTTTCTTGGAAAATGTTTACGAGATAATTTTAAATAGAATTCATACGACTCCCTTAGCAATTTTATAATAAGATTTTGCGCCTGACTAGGTATTTCGTCCAATATTAGTTGAACTGTCGTAACCCTTTAAGTTATTGAACTTCGGGTCCAAGTTGTACTTGACACTGGTTGAAAATAGTGGGTCTCTTTAAGGGCAGGTATATTACGTGTTGAATGTTTGGCATTTGCTTCGGTATTCGATGCATGCTGTGAAAGATAGTTATTTGTAACCGTCTTTTATTATAAATACTCCTAAATTTCAGTTTCACATTATACTAGATGTGCTCCGCGGTTCCACTCGCCGTTTAATTCAAACTTCTCGTCTCGTCTTCCCCACAGTTTCTGCATCCGTGTCGTCATTTCTGGGGGAATTTTGACCAGTACTTACCAGGCTCAGCGGGTTTGTGAGCGTGGAGTAGCTGCTATTTCAAAGAACAAACGCTACTGTTCATCCCTCTAGTTTAGAGAGATGAGCTTTAATACCTCAAAATACATCTACAAAATGTCTATATCGAGCTGCTGATTCAATCCCGAAATAAATATTAGCTGAAAAATGGTCATTTAAACGACGAATTAAAGAAATTAATAGAAAGAAAGAAGAAAGAAAGAAAATTATTTTATTTGCACTATAAGGACACGTACCTACAACAAAGACAAAATAAAAACAATTTGATTAACACAATGAAATAAAAATCCTGTTGGGAAGATATGCGCCATATCCGTGCAAAATGGTTGTAGCTCAGCATACTACTGTGGAGAGGCATCCCCACAGCGCTGATATTCTGCGACAGCCTGCGTCGAGAGTGACGTCACTCGGTGCAGTCAATCCAATATAAAACAAGACGTGCGTATAACATGAGACACTCAAGAATAATATATCTATTGTGTGTAATGATATAATAGTGTATAGTGTATATAAAAAAAAAAAAAAAAAAACTAGTGGTCGCCCAGAGGACAAAATTCGACCGTAATTAATTGATTTTTAAATTTAATTTAATGCATTTGTCATTTGTAACACATGATGTACATACATTTTATCTTCTCGCTCTCCTCCTCCATATGAACTTTTAACTAAACCAAATCTCACACTCCTTCATGCACGCAATGTACTTAAAAGAGGTACAAAGTTTTTTTCTTCACGTATTAATACATAGATAATGTTCCAAATCAAAGTCCATGAAACCCAGTTGCTATAAAAAAATGTTGACCCATAAATTCCATCAGAAATAGTAAAAGTAGCTTCAAAATATTCATAAGCTTGTAGATGTAGATCATCATCATCATATCGACCATTTTTACGTCTACTGCTGAACAAAGGCCTCCCCCATAGATTTTCACAACTGTGTCATCATTCTGGGGGGGTTTGCCAATACTCACCACGCTTGGCAGGCGGGATGGTGAGCGCAGTATGGCTACCGTTTCACAGAAGGGACGCTGCTGCCCATCCCTCTGGCTTAGATTCCCTTAGTCGCCTTTTACGACATCCACGGGATGAGATGGAGTGGTGGTATATTCTTAATCCGGACACCACACGGTGATGTAGATAGATGTAGATGATAAGTCTTAATCGCCTTTACCAACATTCAAGGGAAGAGACGGACTGTTAAATTTTTCTTAATCCGGAGATCACATGAATTGAAAATAGTGTGAAAGACGCTGCTTCGCATCCTCTCGACCTCCCAGTCCGCTAAGGGCCTACACTAAGACAATTTTCACAGCACTTACAAGTGGAGAGAAGTGACCTGTTCTTCTCCAGGAACCTTAGGCCAAACGCTGTTAAAGTTAATAAATTCTAACAAGAATTCACTCATTCACTCATCACTTTCATTTGGTTAATAAATACACGTTGCCAATAAAGATCCACGGAAGCCGGAATATGTGCAGAAAAAATCTATTCCAAGCATTCTTTTTGTCAACATAATCTTTAGCTTTATAATAAGCCTTTTTAATAAAGATGCATTTAATATAGTCTTTAAACTTTCCCTCTGTAAGATTCGTAACGGACTGGCACAGCTTATTATAAAATGTATACAATTCCCTAGGAATAACTTAACTGCTTTTATTTATGCAGTAGAGCGAGCTCTGCCACATGAGATCCAAAAATATATTTGGCAAATTGTATTTGTACATGACCTTTGTCTGCACCTTTGGGGAATATAGGCGAATATTATTAATATTTTTATTTTATTTGTTGCAGGTAAACAAACCGAAAATTCAATTACGCGTGGATGTGTCCAGGTAAAAAATACTCGTGCGTACCAATTAAAATTCAATCCGGACATAATTTTTGAGTTATGACAGCCATTGTGATTTAATAATCCAAGTGATTTATGTGTGTTGTTCTTTTTAGGGTTCCGAATGTCCGAAGGAAAAAACGGCGGAACTCTTATAGGATCACTCGTATGTCTGTCTGTCACAGCCGATTTGCTCTGAATCTACTGAACCGATTAAGTGGAAATGTGGTATACATATGCATTTCTGCAACTCAAACACAGACAAGTATCGTAAATAAATGAATTTTTAATATGGGGGTCAATTTTGGGGGGCAATATAGAAAATTAAAGAATAAAGTTTGCCAAACTGTACCGTGTACCATATGAAATGGAGGGGCTTATTGTGAGGGTCTCAAATGTATTTATTTTATAATTTTAGAATATGTAGCTTCAAAGTTATTTAAGAAAACAGACGAAAATTAACGTCCCCTCCCCCCCTCGGCTCCTTGCTGGTACATTGAAACAAAATCTTGCACAGGCATTCTGAACCCTTTGAACAAGTTTATCGGCGCGTACTAAAAGTCTGGGACCTATCAACGTGTCCGCGTAATTGAGTTTAGATAAAACCAAACTTTCAACAAGCTGTATGCGCAGAACCTCGCTTACATAAGGACGAATTCTATCTAATCATTTTAGACATTGAAAAAGTTAAATGTTGAAAAGCCCAATGAGCACACAACACACCGATGTCGGTCTTTGGGTGGTTTTGCCATAGTAGCCACGCTTGGGGTGGCGATCGCAGTTGAGTTGTTAACGTATTCGAAGGACGCTGCTGTCCATCCTCCGTCTAATCCCTAAGTCGGCTTTTACGACACCCACGGGATGAGATGGGTTGGTGCTATTCGTAGCCACACGGCATTGTTTTATATATTAAGTATATAATCTTTTGAATCCCTGAACACTTGACGACAATATTTATGTAAGCGTAAGTGATATATATCAGTGAGTTAGGAAAAAAAATGCACTCCGGGAGTACCGACAGAAGTGAAAACTTATTTTGGCGCGTTAGGAGATTTTCATCATCATTCATCATTTCGGCCGAATGAAGTCCACTGCTGGACACAGGCCTCCCCAAAAGATCACCACAACCACAGATATGGATGTGTTGTGGGTTCATTGGGGGGTTTTGCCATAATCGCCACGCTTGGCAGGCGGGTTGGCGATCGCAGTTGAGTTGTTAATGTACTCGAAGGACGCTGCTGCCCATCCTCCGGCTAATCCCTTAGTCGACTTTTACGACACCCATGGGAGGAGATGGGGTGGTGGCATTCTGAGCCGGCACCACATTTTATCTTATTCTTATTATTTTAGATAGCATCTGAAAATATGCGTACCGCGCTAAAAGAAGTTTTCACTTCAAGCGTCTCGTAACGGTGTCGCGAGTCCAGAGATTTTATCTCATCTAAATATATGCGTACCGCGCTAAAAGAAGTTATCACATCAAAAACATTTACAAGACAAGCCTGTAGTCAAATCACTAATGACATAAAATTTATGACAACGTTTCACGTCGCATCGACCGGAAATGAATGCTTTATGCTATTGGGGAATGGATGCAACTACATTTATATTTTATCTATATTTATGAAGTATACAGTGTTGCTATTTTCTGTACAGTAAAATGTATCATTATTATACCTAGCTAGAATATTGTATTATTATTATCCCCTACCTTCTTCCGTGTGTCGCTGCGAGGTGCCAACTGAAAACCAGCGCTGGTTGTTACAGCCAGCACATGCTGAGTTGGTTACCCTTCCGGCCATGTTCGTCGGTGCACTTATTTTCAAGTGTGTTTGTTTAATTTTCCGGTATTTTTTAATTATGTGCTGTAATCTATGTCCTGTGCCGAATTAAATGATTTCTATTCTATTCTGTTCTATTCTACTAAGTTTTCAGATTTATGTACGAAAACATCATGAGAAAAGTTGCACACCTAGAAAGAAAGAAAGAAAGAAAGAAAATTTTATTTTTACACAAACAAGGACGCACATAATATACACCTGATAGGGTTCCATTATGTTCTCAATGGTGTAGGTAGTTCGCCAACCCGCACTAGGCTAGCATAATGGACTAAGACCTAAGCTTCTCATCGTGAGAACAAGGCGCATGCCCAGCAGTGGCACAATAAGTTGATTATGCATAAAAATCTACTAAATACTTCCTGCTATATCATAAACGCCTGGAACTCTACCTACCCTCCTAATGGCTCTTGTAACATCACAGCATCGATTTGCATGGCACAGGTCCATAATTTATGCCACCCACCTTCCAAGACATATTAACAACGTACCCAGAGATAAAAGTAAAGTTGTCAGGGGTGAAAAAGATCCTTTAATTCAAGAGTCGATCCGAGAGTTAAATGTGTTAGCCTTATGATATGTAACTACATGATTTATTTAAATATTGTTCTACGATTAGTTAATTTTAATAAGTTGTATCGATATTTATTAACTTACCGTTATAAATATCGATGCAACTGTTATTTTGTTCATAATGTTGATAGCAACACTTTTTGATTATATATTACGGTCGATACTGAGATGACAGGCATTCGGACACGAACTTTTATCGGTACACGTTGTTCTGGAATATACGTTTGTGATTAAGTAGAATAAATCCGAATATATAACGATAATCCTGTGTTATTGTTTCAAAGAAGGACCTTTACATCTCAGAAGTGGGATAGACCAGCGCAACGAATATTTTGCAATGTAATACTTGGTAAAAGTTTTAATAATACCTACGTTGTGAATTATAATAGTGAATTTTTTTAATCCGGTTAGTAATTCTAAAATGGAAAAAGAAATTGCATCATCTAAACGAAATAAAACAAAAGGACGAGGATCGCGTTCGAGAAAAAGAAAACATCATAGTAGAAGAGGCAAAATAGACAATTCTAAAACGAAAAAACATAAAGTGAGACGTCATTCTTCAACGGAAAGTACCTATAGTCGAGTGAATAGAAGTAGTGGTTCTTGTGAACGGCGTAGCAGTCGGTCTCGCAAGTGTCACAGTGATAGCTCTCGTGATCGACGTGGCAGTCATTCCCGCGAGCATCGCAGCGATCGCTCTGGCAAGCGGCGCAGTAAGCGGCACAGCAGTCGCTCTCGCGAGCGTAGCAGTGAGCAGTGCAGCAGTCATTCTCGCGAGCGCCAGAGCTGTCGTTCGCGCGAGCTTCGGAGCAGCCATGTGAGTCGGATTGAAAGCAGGAGACGACACAGGAGCCGCAAGCGGAGTAAAAATCGGAATTGCGTGGATCACCTTAGTGACGAGAGTAGTTCATCTCCATCTTCGAAACAAAAACGCGTAAGTCGTTCCAATGCAAATAATAGTACTACGTCTGAATATGCACTTTTGTCCCAATTAGTAAAGTCATTAGTGAATAGTCGCCCTGAAGGTAATAAATTTCCGATGCTTGGCAATGTCATACCAGAATTCGATCCAATGGTTAAAGGACAGACTGTTCACACTTGGCTTAGTAAGGTGGATGAATGTGCAAGGTTGTATAGATGGTGTGATGACCAAATTATTCATTATGCTTTACCTAAATTAACTGGAGTTGCCAAGAACTGGTATCAGGCTTTACCTACCATGTCTTTTTCCTGGCCTGAGTGGAAAAATAAACTTACAGAGTCCTTCCCTAGTAGCGAAGACTACGCCGAACTATTAACCGAGATGTTGTCAAAACGTGTAAAATTTAATGAGTCATTAGAACTGTACTATTATGAGAAAATCAACTTATTGAATAGATGTGAGATTAAGGGAAGACGAGCTGTTGACTGTTTGCTGTACGGTATTGAGGATAGATCGTTAAGGCTAGGCGCCAAAGCATCAAAATGTCAGGAACCTGAACAAGTATTAGAATACTTTCAGTCAATTAAGCAACAACCCCGGGAAGTAGAAAAAGGTAAATATATTCATAATGATAAACGGGCAGGCTCGTCTAATTTTGTTAACACTCACAAATTCTCAAATAGCGGGGACCCCAAATTAAAATTGCAATCTAGTAATTCAGTGGTATGTTACAATTGTAATGAACCAGGACATTTTAGTTTCAAGTGCACAAAGAAAATCTTAAAATGTACCATTTGTAATAAACTAGGACATACTGCAATAAATTGTGCGAAGTTACCCAGCGATAATAATAATAAAATAGATAAACCTACTGAAAAGAATATTTTACGAATTGACACCGGGCAGATTAGCGATCGTAAATACGTGATACAATTGAAGCTTAATGGACATCCCACATGTGGATATGTAGACTTAGGTAGTCAGTGTACCCTCGTTCGCTGCAGTGACGCTCAACATTTAGGAATTAAATGGACGACCGGCATCAATTTGCCGATTATGCGCGGCATAGGTAATAACATCGTAATACCGTTAGTGGTGGCTGTCGTCGACATGGATATACAAAATATAGTTCAAAAGGTTGACGTTTTCATTGTACATGATGATATTATTAAATATCCCGTGTTAGTTGGTCACAGTTTTACAGAAAAACCGAATATTATAATTACTAAAACTAGTGAATCTCTTATTTTCAAAAGAGGTGGGGTACAAAAATATGATTTAATGCTAAGAAGCGATATTAAATTACAACCGACGAAAATGAGTGTTGTAAAAGTATCATGTCGTGAAGATTATTCGGGTTACGTGTACGTTAATGGTTCTTTGCGAGGCGAGCCGGGTAAGGAGATTTATTTACTACCGGGTGAATACGAGATTACAAACGGAGAGGGTTATGTATTGTTGCAAAACGTTACTAATCATCCGATAAATGTCAAGGAAAATGCATTATTGACTCGTGCCTTTGCACGAGTCATTCTCTTAATGTAAATATGTTGGATCTCGAAAACTCGGACTCAGGTAGTTTGCTTAATTTTGATAAATCCTTAACAAATGAACAGGTCGGAATGCTAAAGGCGTTACTAAAGAAATTCGAAAGCTGTTTTTCAAGCAATTTAAGGGACTTGGGATTTACAAATGTTACAGAAATGGAAATTGAATTAGATGACAATAGACCAGTTGTGTACCGGCCGTATAGACTTTCTTTCCCTGAACGCGAACTAGTACGATCAATGGTACAGGAAATGCTTGAGGCAGATATAGTTTGTGAGTCGAGGTCTCAATACGCCAGTCCAATTCTACTAGTTAAGAAGAAGACTGGCGAGAGGAGACTGTGCGTCGACTATAGAGCTCTTAATAGTAAGACAAAAAAGGAACATTATCCCTTACCATTGATCGACGATCAGCTAGATATGTTAGCTGGAAACTCGTTATTTATTACTCTTGATTGTGCATCCGGCTATTATCAACTACCGGTTGCGGAAAGCTCCCAAGATAAAACCGCATTTGTTACACCCGATGGACAGTATCAATTTAAGCGCATGCCGTTTGGGCTGGCAAATGCTCCGTCAGTTTTTCAGAGAGCAATGAATAAAATATTGTCTAAATCCAAGGTCAACTTCGTTGTTATTTATATGGATGATATCTTAATCCCGGCCAAATCGTTTCTGGAAGGACTAGATAGGTTAGAACAAGTATTGAGACTTTTGTCAGACGCAGTACTGACCTTAAAAATAAGCAAGTGTTACTTCTTTTATAAAGAAATAGATTTCTTAGGATTTCAAGTTAATGGCAGTGGAATTAGACCTGGCTCTCGTAAGACTCTGGCGATAACAAACTTTCCTGAACCGCAGAATGTGCACGATATTAGACGTTTTATAGGTCTTACTAGTTTCTTCAGGAGGTTTGTGAAGGATTTTGCCCTTATAGCCCAACCGTTAACTGATCTTTTGAAGTCTAACTTTGATTGGAAATGGGACGACGAACAAAAAGGAGCATTTGAACTACTTAAACAAAAGCTTTTGGAGCGGCCAATCTTGGCATTATATGACGTCGGGTTTGAAACCGAACTTCATAAGGATGCATCAAAATTAGGGATAGCGGGAATATTAATGCAAAGGCACCCGGATGGGCTTTTAAGGCCAGTAGCTTATTACAGTCGTAAAACAACGGGTGACGAACAGAAAATGCACTCATTTGAATTGGAAACATTGGCAGTTATTGCTTCTCTAAAACGATTCCGTGTTTATTTATTGGGGCTTAAATTTAAAATTATTACCGACTGCAATGCGTTACGGACTACACTAACTAAAAGAGATCTCATACCGCGAATTTCACGATGGTGGGTCCAGTTTCAGGAGTATGATTGTGAGATTGAGTACAGGGCAGGGTGTCGAATGGCACATGTGGATGCCCTCAGTCGTGCTCCTGTAACTGAACCTGTACCCGGCGATGATGATAGTCAAATACTTGATGTTTTGGGAATAGAACTGAAGGACTGGATCTCAACTGTACAGGGAAATGATGAGGAGATAGAAAGAATTAGAAGCATTTTAGAAGATCCAAAAACGAAACATGTGACAGATGTCTATAAAAATTACCAAGTAAAGGGAGGTTATGTATATAGGATAGTCGATAACGGTGTAAGGTGGGTAGTTCCAAGAGCAGTAAGATGGCAAGTTTTAAAGATGAATCACGATGATGTGGGGCACTTCGGCTATGAAAAAACCTTGAGCCGCTTACAGAACGTATTATGGTTTCCCAAGATGCGCCGTTTCACAAAAAAGTACGTCTCTGCTTGTTTAGAGTGCGCCCACCACAAAGCCCCCGGTGGTCGTAAAGAAGGGATGATGCATCCTATCCCCAAACTTGAAATACCGTTCCATACTTTACATGCTGACCATTTAGGGCCTTTCATTCGTTCTAGGAAGGGCAACATATATATACTAGCAATAGTCGACTCGTTTACAAAGTTTATCAGTATTCGACCTGTGAGAGACACAAAAAGTTCTACTGCCATTAAAAACTTTAAAGAACATTTTAGTTATTTTGGCACGCCATCTCGCTTAATAACTGACCAGGGAACATGCTTTACAAGTGCTAAATTTAAATCATTTATAAAAAGTTCGAGTATCAAGCACATTCTTAACGCTGTAGCCACACCAAGGGCGAATGGACAGGTAGAGCGCTTTAATAGGACCATTTTAGACGCACTGAGCACAAAATGCCATGGGAAGAATGAAAATTTATGGGATGATTATGTAGGCGATATACAGTTGGGATTAAACACAACTAGTAACAAAACAACCGGCAAAAGTCCCTCTGAGTTGTTATTCGGATGTAGAGTTGTCAGTGCTTCAGAAAACATATTGGGTGACATCTTAATTGAAACTAATGATCGTGTAATTGGCGAGAATCTTACTAAATTAAGGATAGAAGCTAAAGATCGAATAGAAAAGCAACAGCATAGATCAAAAAAAGAGTTTGATAGGCATAGAAAATTAGGTACGACTTATAATGTTAGTGATCTCGTTAGGGTAGAGCGAATGATTAATGATAAGGATCATTTAGGCAAATCAAAAAAGCTTATACCAAAATTTCATGGTCCTTACCGAATAGTTAAGATTCTAGATAATGACAGGTTTCTAATTGAAGATACACCCTTAAGCAGGAGAGGAAATAAGAAATATGAGAACATTGTTGCAATAGACAAGATACACCCGTGGTTGTCATTTAAAAATATTTCCAGTGAGGCCAGTGAAAGCGATCGTAGTGATAATGATTCGGATAGAATTGATGACCATAATGATTAATTATAATTTATCAATTAAATGACTAGATTAATTCTGAAAGAGATAAAATGATGTTATTTACTATGTATGCGATTTATGAATTGCAGTGACGGATAAGTACATGATACAGAGTTTGATTAGATAATTTAATTTGAGCATAGGTTGTGAGCAATCAGTACTGAAGCATAGATGGTCGTAGATCATAGCAGACTGTGTAGGACAGTGAAGTGATGACGACTGCACCTACATAGGCTATGAGCGGTCAGTGCCGAAGTACAGATGGTTGTAGATCACATCAGACTATGCAAGATACTAAATTAATTGTGATATGAGCATAGGCTATGAGCGGTCAGTGTCAAGGCATAGATGGCTGTAGATTGTAGCAGACTGTGCTGGCACAGGCTATGAGCAACCAGTGCTAAGACATAGATGATCGTAGATCATAGCAGACTGTGCGAGTGTCATAATAATAAGGACATGAGTGTCATAATATTTTGGCCCCGCACAACAAATAAGATACTTGACAATAACAATAAAAAATAGGCATACAACAGATATATAGAATAGATGAAATACATTAACAAAGAAAGAAAAATTGCTGTACGAATCCAAAAATGGAACCTATCTCAGCACATGCTACAACACGAAGTGTTGCAACGCTGATTTTCAGATAGGACCTTAGTGACCTACGGACACTCACGACGATAAAAATACGTTTGTATTATTAACTTAAATATTTTTAAATTAACAAAGTTTTGGTAATTTCATTGACATCATACATTCATTACATTCAATTCTTAATTTAAAAATAGCAAAAGCTGCATTTAATATTATAAGTATAAACAAAATAGAGTAAAAAATAGTGCACAATCAACGTAACAAATATTTATGTTTTGTGCCATAAATTCGTTCGATTTGTCGTCTTTCGTATATCCTCCGACGCACTGCTTCTATTGTCAAAGACAAGAGAAGTGACGCACGAAATTTTTTTATAATAAAGTGGACGATATAATTAATTGAATAGTGATATAATAGTAGCATATAGCAGATCATGTTCCGTATTATTACTGAATGTAAAGTATTGTTTTGCGATCGTTGTATTTTGCAACTTGGTACAGCAAGTTAGTACAATTACAAAAATAGAATTGTTTATAGTTAAGTTCAATGGATTGTATTCATGGTGTACTAGATTATAATTACTAAAATTGTATAGAATCATGGGGAGAATTTTGCATTGTATGGACTTTTTTTCTCTCTTCTCTTTCTTCTGTCGTGAGAGGACTCACTAAAATAAGGATGGCCGAGCTGTTAGCCTTATGATATGTAACTACATGATTTATTTAAATATTGTTCTACGATTAGTTAATTTTAATAAGTTGTATCGATATTTATTAACTTACCGTTATAAATATCGATGCAACTGTTATTTTGTTCATAATGTTGATAGCAACACTTTTTGATTATATATTACGGTCGATACTGAGATGACAGGCATTCGGACACGAACTTTTATCGGTACACGTTGTTCTGGAATATACGTTTGTGATTAAGTAGAATAAATCCGAATATATAACGATAATCCTGTGTTATTGTTTCAAAGAAGGACCTGACCTTTACAAATGGTTCGACTGGCGCATTAGTTAAGCGGAGGATTTTGTGTGACGGGTTGCGATTTTGATTCCCATAGGGTACAAATATTTGTAGTCTACAGATTGTTATAGTACCAATACAGTATTTTTTAAACGGGTTCGGTACTTCCCTTGTGTCTTGGTTACAGTTTACAGACAAAAATCTCAGATACACCCAGACCCGAAAATTCTATTCAATTCAATAATTTATTCAGTTATCAGTTCCTAACCTAAACCTAGAGCCCCCCTTCGGTGCCGAAGATGTCCACTCCCCGGAGCGAAGGAAGTTCATGTAGAATTTCCACTCGACATAAATAAAATTAAATAAAAAAAGTTCCTAACTTAAAATGGAGGGCATTTCATTACATGACAAACTCCGAGAAGAAAATTCCGAAAGAAACTCAGCACTAGGTCTTTTATTTGGTGTATACTGTTTTACAAATTTATGTTTACAAACAAGATAGTTCATCGTTTCAGCCGAATAAAGACTGCCAGACACAAGCCTCCCCCACAGATCGCCACAAGGTCGATCTGTGAGGGACCGGTCTGGGTGTATTATATGTTCATTATGGGTTTTGCCATATTCGCCACGCTTAACGATCGCAGTTGAGTTGTTAATGTACTCATAGGACGCTGCTGCCCATCCTCCAGCTAATCTCATAGTCGCCTTTTGCAATCCCCCATAGGATGTGATGGGGTGCTGCTATTCTTAGCTGGCACCACACGGCTCGTATTACGCAGTGGACGTAAACGGGCCAATGTGTTTGTGATGACTCAGAAATTCTAGTTCTTCAAGTTATACATAATTCATCATCAGCAAAAAGAATTGCATCAAAAAGAGGTACAAAAAACATATATTACACAAATTTAATAATAATATATACATACATAAAATTCTACATACTATAGATACGGTCAAATACATAGGTTTAAATATACTACATACAACACGTACTACTCGTATTTATCATTTTAACCATGCCCGTAATTGTCAATTAGGATTCCAGCGAATTCAAAAAGTATTCCGGACTTTGCGTTTGAAAGAAAATTTACTTGACGCTTTCTTTATATCAAGGGGAAGCTCGTTGCATATTTTGATTGTTAAGACAGCAAACGATTTAGAAATAAAACCTGTACGGTGGCAAGGAAACTGAAGAATCAAATTCTCGGCACAGCACGCAGATTAAGGCTATGAGAGCTACCCAACACAAAAAAAATCTTTTGAGATAATCAGGAGCACAAGGATCGTTAATATAATCTCAGTGATCTTCTCTGACGGATAGGCAGCCATTTAAGCTGGGAACGGTATAAAGAGATGTGGCTATAATTGCGAAGTCCAAAAATGAAGCGAATGCAGTTATTGAGAAGTCGATCCAGTGTGTTGAGATAAATCCGAGTAACAAACATTCGCATAATTACAGGAAGCAGAAGGGTTTAGAACCTTAAAAATGCGTAAATCTATAGAATGATCGCACTATGGCTGTGACATTACGGCTAACCTGATAGACTTGCTTATTCCAACTAAGCCCATCATCAATATGCAAACCCAAATCCTTAAGTCAGGTGATAACAGAATATCTGTACCGTCAAATATAATCGGCGTAAGGGGAGCAGTATTTAGGTGTTTTTTTCAAGTGGTATGAGCTACCCGTAACGGTCACGGCAACTGCAAAATTACGTGACCAGTCTGCGGTCTTATATCATTATATCACCCAAAGGATTACATCAGAAACGATTGATCAAGTATTATGGCACTAGTGCTATATAGCTAGCTAACTTTAACTTTGCTTTTTTATACCATTAAGGTAACGAATAATTGAAGCCGTCACCTATGAACGCTTACAACACCAGATACCTCACTCGCGCATTGCCGACTCTATAAAAATGTTTTCACGTCCTTTTTATTTGGGCCCCTGCTGTAGTCCTTTGGGAACACCTCGGTAGGGAGTGGCCACAACCTGAGCGTGCGTGAAAGGTAGTTCCTCGGAAATCGTACGGTACGAAACCAGTTTGGCTCTAGGCTATCCGGGTGATTATCCCATCCCATCATCATCAGGCCCATCTTCTTGATATCAACCCTTAGTCATCTTTTACGATACCCATAGGTGGTCTTTTCTTTATCGGAAACTACAAGGAACTCTGAATCATCATCTCTACATTACTACAGTATATTAGAGATACTTGTTTTTTTTATCTAATTTAAGAGAGACAACGAATAGTTAAATGTTCTTTGATGTGGCTGTTAACCTGTAACAATAAATCAATCGACTCAGCTGATCATAGCCCACTGTTGGACGTAGATCTCTCTCAGGCTGCGCCACTACACCCACTTCTCCGCCTACAACATTTCATCATCATTTCAGCCAAACGACGTACACTGCTGAACAAAAGTCTCCCCTATAGATTTACACAATTGTGTCATCATTTTAGAGGGAATTTTCCAGTACTCACCACGCAATATGCTAATGCCCATCCCTTTAGTTTAGAGTCTCTTAGTCACCTTTTACGACATCCACGGGAGGAGATGGAGTGGACTTTTATTCAAAATATAGGAACCACACAGAAACAAATTTTTATCTACATACAAGTAGCTATCTTCCTTATTTCTCCATCTATTCTGTCTAGAATATGTTCCACATATGTATACAAACCTGCATAAGTACACACCTACTTCAAAAAATTACGCAAACAAGCCATTACATCTAATCTTGTACTGTTATAGCTCAATCTAATCAACCCTAAACCGCCGCAGCTTTAAGATGAACAAACGCGACGGTACCGAGGCCTAGCATGTGAAGGTTAAAATTTAAAGCTCGTAAAAGTTTATTTGAGGGTTATGGTATTATGAGGCAGCAGAAATTTTGTTGGACCGCAATACTATGGTGTTTTAATGTTATGGGCTTAGGTTTGGAACCATTGGGTGGAAATGGTCGCAAGTATATATATCATAATGTTCTACAAAAATACTGAACGTTATTCCAACATGTCCATTAGGTCCATCTGAAGGTTATAGCGATCGCATTTATTATAAACAAGTATTATACAAGCATTCTTCGCTCACCAACCCGCCGAGTAATTATTATAAAAAAACTCTGTTTATTTTTTCAACATTTTATTGCGAAAAGCAAACAATAAAGAACACGCATTGCTGTAACAGAACAATGAATAAGTTTCTATTTTTATACAACCTGTGAGACGAGCCAGTCACATGACGATAAGCGTCATGCATGCCCATAACAATAGTAATGCTACTCAGGGCTGCGCACACGCCGTCTTCCGGGACGATTCCTGTAACCTGCTGATTGTCTCGTTGACATCAGGTTCAGTATTTCTGTAAGACCTAACACATGTTCGTGAAGCGAAGTACCTAAATCTATCAAACCCTATAGATGCGCTGGTTCGTTGCAATATTTTGAGTGAACTCTTTAAATAATGGCTTCTAATGCAATACATGTTTACTATTAAAGATACGTGTGTGAAATTTAATTGTCTGAGAGGAAGAGTTTAGAGGAAGCCTCGTGTACGGCTAGCAGTAGCTTGCTATAACTTCACCGTTGTGGCAGTGGACTAGGTTGCCCTGAATGACTCTTAAAGCTGGGAATTTTTGGCCTCCATTGCCTCCAGTCAGCTCGCAACCAATACCACCGGCGCAGTCTTCTCTTGCCTATTGGATAATGAGAGGATAATTATTCAAATGTATAAGAATGTGTACTAACTGCTATGTAGCAATGACACCAACCTATTGCAAGTAACGCTTTTGTTACTATTCTTAATATAAAGCATGTGTATACTACAGACATTAAAAAGAATATGACAGACCGGGACGTTGCTGGGGAGTGTGTAGCACCGTTTCATTTCCCCAGCTTAAACAGTAGGAAGCGCTGAAGGGTGGGTGTTTTGAGGGCTGCCTCTTATGTTGACGTTCAAGAAAACAAAGTCTAGGGAATTGAATTTATGTAGTATATGCTCATAGAACACACCTGTGACTATGTACTCGGACCGTCACCGCCACCTTGAACCATACTGCGCCATTCTTCTAAAAAGTTCATCACATGTTCACAGACAACTTGTTTGAATGTAGCTCGACTTCTTTAGCTATAAAACTAACGATACTAGTAACGATATTAGCCGTGTGGTGCCGGCTCAGAATACCACCACCCCATCTCTTCCCGTGGGTGTCGTAAAAGTCGACTAAGGGATTAGACGGAGGATGGGCAGCAGCGTCCTTTGAGTATATTAACAACTCAACTGCGATCGCCAACCCGTCTGCCAAGCGTGGCGATTATGGCAAAACCCCCCTATGAGCCCACAACACACCCATATCGATCATTGTGGTGATCTTTGCGGGAGGCATGTGTCCAGCAGTGGACTTCATTCGGCCGAAATGATGATACTAGTAAAACATTGCTATGATTCTGCATTTTATATTCATGATTTTTATATCGCAATCTGGTGATATTACACATTGGTTGATGCAATCGACTGCTGCGCTCTGGGTCGCGGGTTCTATTCCTGCACGGAACAAATATTTGTATGATCTGCAGGTAGTTGTTCCGGGTCTGGGTGTATTGTGTGTGAAATGTATGTCTGTAAATGCACCCACGACACAGGAGAAATCCTAGGGTGGGGCAACGTTTAAAAAAAAAAAAAAAAACATGGTTAGGTATTCGTCTACCCATCTCTACAGCTCCACTCAATCGCAAATACTCAAGAGTGGTTCATCTGTTATTATTCCCTATCCACTGGAGTGTTGAACTAATTCCCAATACATTTGTCTTTTAGCTAATTATTCAGAAACCCTTCAAATTGCTACTAAGCTTACTCATGAAAAAATGTATCTGCAAATTTACATTGAACATTCGTTTGCGTAAAAATGTACTCTATTTTTCTCGGGATAAGGCTATGTAGGAAGATTTTTTAATTTTGTTAAGAGTTATGCTGAAGAGTTGAACAAAATATTTTTACCCTTACAAAAAACGCAAATACCTCTTACCAATACTGCAATAAGGTACATAATCGTTTCTGAAAAATACCAGGAAACATCGGTCGAAAGTATTTTGAAGGCAATTAAGTAGAGTAGCAGAAAAAATGTCGGTATCTTTGTAATAATTATGTAAAATATGATGTCAATGTTTTCAGGGAAACCGCTGTAATAGAAAGAGTGCGTAAATAGAATACCACTTTATTTGGCTTGAGTAAAAGATAATTGTTACTTTGAAAAAATATAAGGAAATTAAAGTTTTAGCAAGCTGTGGTGGGACACAGCTCATAGAACTGATGGCCGTTGAGACAGAAAATTTCTCGAGTGGAAATCACACACCGGAAAACGTAGCGTGGGATGGCCGCCAACGAGATAGACAAATACCTGGTGCAGTTTGTTGGGAGTCATTGGACGCGGGTGGCATGTAACCGGGCGTTGTGGAAATCTATGGAAGTGACATTTGGTTAGCTGTTGACGTCTTTGCTCATTTGACGATGATGTTGATGAATATTGTTCTATGAATTTGTAAATAATTATAACGTATTACAATAATGCCGTGTGGTGCCGGCTCAGAATGCCACCACCCCATCTCCTCCCATGGGTGTCGTAAAAGTCGACTAAGGGATTAGCCGGAGGATGGGCAGCAGCGTCCTTCGAGTATATTAACAATGCAACTGCGATCGCCAATCCGTCTGCCAAGCGTGGCGATTATGGCAAAACCCCCCAATGAGCCCACAACACACCTATATCGGTCATAGTGGTTATCTTTGGGGGAGGCCTGTGTCCAGCAGTGGACTTCATTCGGCCGAAAGGATGATGATGAAATAAACAGGCATTTACTACTTCCTTTTTCTTTTCCACATACAATACACCCAGACCCGGAACAACAGGTAGTTGTAGGCAGATCATACAAATATTTGTTCCGTGTGGGAATCGAACCCACGACCCGGAGCGCAGCAGCCGCCTGTATCAGCCACTGCAATGTGATCCTATCATACATTTAATCATTATGTACACTGCTGTAACAATTCTGGAAGTTGAGACTATACCATAGATGGGTATAAGTTATACCTTAATTTAAATACCACACGATTGTTTAATTACGCAACTATCTACGGAAATTGATTTGAAATTAGGACATCCTTCGAGACTGATAAGGTAACTTCTACTTGCCCTTACAGACGTAATACACTGGTATATAGTTTCACAGAAGAATTCGACTAGCCCTCTGACCTCACTACAGTTGTGTTAATTTATTCAAGTAGATGGACTACCATTACACTTGTAGTAAATGAGTAGCGCAGAGCTGTTGCTGCATATCTGAATAATACAAATAGCTACTGGAGCAAGTCAGTAGGGGTATACTTCAACGTAACTGAAAGTGAAGTATTTAGCTGTGGATTTGAAGATGCTTGCAAAGATAGAAATAAGCCTAGAGTTGGAATATTTGCAAGTCACAGGAATTGTAGTAATTACAATATATGGAATGTTGGAGTGATAATGGAATTTCAAGACCGTTACAACAGTATAATTGCGGGAGCCGTAAATTAGTTCAAGAAGTTACAGCAGTAGACATTTTGAGAATTCTCATCGATCTTCTGAGTTACCTTTCGTTCGGAGCAAAGTGTGATCCAATTCAGGTTTGCATTTACCCGCCCAGAACAACATCAAAGAGAGACTATCCAAATCAGCTATAAAGCTAATAATGTTCTCTGAATTTAACAAGACAGGACGTGGCAATAATGGAACCTACCATTTTCTCGTTTACACCTCATAGTACAAACAACATTTTAATCACTTAATTCGCCATGTTTTTCCCCATAGTCTTTAAAAGCCAACATAAAAACACGTATGTAACTCCAAAATGTGTAATATCCAAAACATTCCCACGAAATAAACCCAACATCAGTATAAAACACATTTTTAGAACGTTACGTCTCATGGGAGCAATTCTTGACATGAAACAATGTTTTGAGCCTATCCATTTTATAAAAACCTGCCTCGCCTCTCTGCGAACGAACAAAAGAAATCAAGTAGGGGAGCACAAAGCTATGCTTCTGGGTCAACTTACACTGGACATAATATATAAAGTCTATTCTATTAAGGCCTTGCATTTCGAGTGAATATTTTGGGCACAGAGGTCCTGCTATAATGGATTTAGAAAGTAGGAGAGCTTGTGTGGTTTACAAAAGATTTCTTTTTATAGTTTAATATTGCAGTTATATTTCTTAGGGAATGTTCATTTTGTGTGGATTTTTCTGGTTCCTCCTTTTATGGTTCAAGGCGTTAATCTTTTTAGTAATCCAGTGTGTATAAGTCCTGTGATATCGGAAAGTAATGCCGTAAGAAAATAACATAAATGTTGTAGAAACATCAATGACATTATGCATATAGACGTGCCATACACGAACAATATTGCACTACAAAATGGCGCGCCAGCCGCCATTAGACCGCGTAATAAAAAATATAACTAAATACTATTTTTATCTACAATATCAACAATTTGTATCTACGTTACGTATTTATTTATGTATGAAATAAAACGTCTCTTTCTCTCAAAGTAGCAGTATACTTCGTGCATCGTCTATTCTATAAACACAGGATGGCATGATTTTTTTTGAATATCTTACTGAATTACGGTTATGGTTCAGGTATAGCTGCGACACTGGTCGGTGTGCGACTAAGTGAATTCCGGGCAATTACCTTGCTTTCTTGTGACCATCGTTGAGCGCGGGCAACGCATCTACACTTATTATATTAAACATCTTAGAGAAAAATAATAAAGTAGGGAACTTAAGTTCGTAAATACTTTTGTGAACTTCTGAACTGTTAAATGATGTAAAGAAATAGACGGGCGTGGATTGGACGAATTATATAATATTTTTGATTCTTTATAGTGGTTAGTAATAATTTTAACATGATTGATGCCAAGATTGTGCAAGTCATTATCGACTCATTTGTTAGTTTAATCTATTTTAATTTACATATTTCAAAAACTTGAATTATTTCGACACATAACAAATTAGTTATCGTTACAAGGTTTTAGGTGCGACTAAGTAAAAAAAATATGAAAGATTTTTTATTGCCTGACTTTGGTGAGCCAAAAGGAAGAGTTATGGTTTCAGCTTTTAGCATCTATATGTTTATTTTTTTTCTTTCTTTCAAATTTTTTATCTTACACTAGGATTTCTTCGGTGCGTTTACAGACACAAATTCCACACACAATACACCCAGACCCGAAACAACTACCTGCAGATCAAATAAATATTTGTTCCGTGCGGGAATCGAACCCGCGACCCGAAGCGCAGCAGTCGACTGTATCAACTACTGCACTACACTATGTTTTTCTTGCGTGTGGTGCCGGCTTGCCGTGTGGTGCCAGCTCTGCCGTGTGGTGTCGGCTCAGAATGCCACCACCCCATCTCCTCCCATGGGTGTCGTAAAAGTCGACTAAAGGATTAGCCGGAGGATGGGCAGCAGCGTCCTTCGAGTACATTAACAACTCAACTGCGATCGCCAACCCGCCTGCTAAGCGTGGCGATTATAGCAAAACCCGCCAATGAGCACACAACACACCCATATCGATCGTTGTTGTGATCTTTGGGGGAGGCCTGTGTCTAGCAGAGGACTTTATTCGGCCGAAATGATGACGATGAATGATGATTTAAAGCCGTGACTAAATGCTTACACTACTCTGAAAAAACCTCTCAAACGATTTCATCATATCAGCCACATGTCGTCCACTGCTGAACAAAGGCCTCCCCCTTAGATCTCCACAACGAGCGGTCACATGCCGCTCTCATCCAACGACTCCCAGCGACCTTCACCAGGTCGTCTGTCCACCTCGTTGGAGGTCGTCCCACGCTGCGTTTTCCGGTGCGCGGTCTCCATTCTAGAACCTTTGTCTGTCAAACGATTTATATGAATAAAAATACGTCGACGACGATGAAGTTTTTACTTTAGAGCAAAGTTATCAGAGCATAATAATATCATACAAATATTCTTACTCTTGTCCAAAAACTTTTAATGACTTAAGAAATAAAAAAAAGCTTGACGACTTTTAGTTGTTAATGTCTAAACTTCCCTGTTTTTGTTCCTCCACGTTGGGAAGGGCGGAGAGGCATGACGACTTTCGACGGCTCTAGTGTGATCATACGAGGATCTGGAGCCTTCCTTAGGGGCTGAAGATGACCGTCCCATTGGTTTTAGCCGGTAGGAGTCCGGCATACCCCTTCGCCCTTCCCCGGGGCGAAGGAAGTGAAGAATTTCCACTGGCCACCAATAAAAAAAATAAAAAACTTATTCGGTAGGTGAGGGCACCATACCACCTCTCCAGCTATTCCTCCATGACGGGTGTTACAGATGCTATCGCAATGTGCCCTTAGATAAACTTCTCTAGCTTCAAACGTTAGTTATTTTCAGACAGGTATAATTTGGAGACTAAATCCATCGTTAAAAAATACATTACATTTATTAGGAGGGAACTAGTTATTACTCCCCTCACAATTGGCTTTATCCGGATAAGAAATGAATAAAAACATTATTCTGGGCATGGGTCAGCAAAAAAGAGTTCAATTTAATACATTTTATTACCGTGAAGACCTTTTTTCTACCAAAATAGACCTCACATTTATTCAGCAAGATAAGAGCATCTCGATTCGATTTCCACTTCAGTTTCCATTGCGTTATTTCAATAGTATATCAAGGGGTAATATCGTAAAAAATCTGCAATGGACATTGAACATAGACGAAGCTTGGGGAGCTTAGGTTGCGTGGCACTTTGTTATGGAGGTAAGATAAAATAGTTTTATTACAGGAACACATAAACCATTTGTGAAGAGTTTTATGAAGATTTTATGTTAGCGCGAAAGTATAATAATAAAATATTATCAGGTTTCTGTCAACTCAGTGATTTTAAGCGCTCTGGGCTGAAAGGGACTGTTGAAGGTCGTGAGATGCTCGGAATAGATATAAGTATGTTCTTCTTCATCGTGTCGAAGGTACATTACATTAAATGTAATTTTCCCAGAATTTTGCCACCCCTAATGCGTTAATAGAGGCAGTGGTAGGAGGTTACTCAAAGTGCAGGAGCTAGGGCATGATGACCAGGACAGTAGATGGGACATTGTCTGGGGGACAATTCCGTATATCCCGCTGCGGTTTCATCGATATAACTCCACTTGCTCATGTTGGACCTACATCTGCCCACTTGGGTCCGAAGTTGGTTTAGCAACTTCCATGTGGGCTAAGGGAGGTCATATCTAGCAGGGAGTTTCTCACTGGGCTTGATGTAGTAATCAGGAGGGGGGAATTTGTTACGCCACAATTTTTTACGGCCCTCAACTGGGGAACTCGATAGTGCCTTTGCTGTGTTCATGAAACTGTGTAGACTTTTTAATCGTTGCGTTGGTGATAGGGCACCGAATTTTGGGTGTCTGGGTAAGTATGCTAGATGCAGTAAATTGTATTGCAAAAAGCCATGGACCATGGGACTATGGGCGATTGCCTTGGTAGCAAGAATGAATGTGCAGCGAAGATTGTTAACATTTTGCAATTATTGCTATTCTATAGTTTATTGATAATATTTCAGGATCCAGAAAACACGGAAAACTGAGTAAATTTAAGTTATATATTCTGTTCATCATATCGGCCATTTATACGTCCACTGCTGAACAAAGGCCTCCCCCATAGATTTTGTCATCATTCTGGGGGGTATTTGCCAATACTCGTCACGCTTGGCAGGCGGGTTGGTGAGCGCAGTATGGCTGCCATTTAACAGAAGGGACGCTGCTGCCCATCCCTCTGGTTTAGATTCCCTTAGTCGCCTTTTGCGACATCCACGGGAGGAGATGGAGTGGTGCTATAATCTTAATCTGGACACCACACGGAACTTATTCTGTTCACCTGATCGACTTTTCTAGTTGTAGTACTAGTTGTATTATAAAATAAACATTCCTATTAAAGAAGATGCGTTTATTTGTTCAAGCTTAACAAGTAGCATTGAGATTTTTCCTCAAAACACCAATAAACTAATACACCAGAGACTACAAACGATGTTGCCTGTTAGGGCATTACACAATTCTGCCCGAATATTTTTCCTTGGTACAAGATTAATGATTTGCAAAAGTTGGCTAATTTTCTTGAGTTTTAATGAATTCCGTTTGGCGTGCGACAACGTTGACTTTTTTAAGCTATTTCATGGAGAAACTCTTTGGAAATTTATTGTAGCTGTTCGATCAGTTGTTTTGTCAACTGTTATTAACAAGGATAAAGTATTACCTATTAAGTTTTGAAACTAGAAACTGAAATTACATTATTTACAAAAGGATCTACTTTTTTAACCGTCTTCACAAGAGGAGGTTCTCAATTCGATGCGTTGTTTTATATTATGTATACATTGATTACTTCGAGATCTGTAGACCAATTTTTAACAAGTGCAAAATGCTTTCGAGTTGCTCCCATATGAATTTTATTACATTTGATTGAGTAGTATTTTAGCCAGCTTCAATAAAAAGGGTGAAAAAAATAAAAAAAGTCTTAGTTTCTTCGGGGCCAGGTATGCCGCAGCCATGGTTCATGCAGACCAAAGAAAACGAGAAGTTATATTTTATACCTGGCCCGACTTTACAAATAAAGTATTTTTTTTCCTTTTCAGTGGTTTTAATATTTTTATATCGTGTAGGGTTTTTGTAGTCGGTATATTTATTGTTAAAAGTTTTATTGTTTAAATCTCTTACGAACAATCAATATGGCCTCCTTGGACTTCTAGCAAGCTTTGGGCATATGATTGATTTTTGGCATTAATGTTCTATTCTATGTGTTCCGTGTGATGCCGGCTACGAATAGCACTAACCCATCTCTTCCCGTGGGTCTCGCAAAGGCGAGCCGGAGGATGGGCAGCAGCGTCCTTCGAGCACATTTATAACTCAACTGCGATCGCCAACTCGTCTTCGTGCGTGCCCAAAGCGTGGCGATTATGGCAAATCCCCTGAATGAGCACACAAATCAAACCCATACTGGTAGTTGTGACAATCTTTGACTAAAATTATGAATGTTCTATGCCTGTAGAGTAAACATAGGGTATGAGAAAATGAGTCTTCTTGAGTTACTATGTAGCAGAGTAACTCAAGAAGGCCATTTTTCTAGAAAATCGAGAAACAACCCAGACCCGCCTATCGCCAAAAATGTCTTCAAAGATAACAATTGAAAACGTAATAAATCTTAAAACAACTTCGCGGGGACTCAAACATGAAAATTACATAAAAACTAAGAAAACTACGGCTGGGATCGAACCTGTGTCCCAATAACCCTCATGGCCGTCGGTTTTATTTCGAGACGTTTTACGAGCGACCAAGAGTTACGACTTTTCGGCTAAGATAGGTATGCCAGCTTGGACTTTTCAAAAGTCCCTTGAAATACCTAAAATGAACTTCGAATGGAATCGGTAAAAGGAATTCTTAAGACTGTTTAACGAATGTTGATTTTTGCAATGATAAAATATATAAGGTATGGGAAGCAAGGTGTGGTTTTCCTCCATAAAAAAGGAAGGATCCTCCAGCCAGGCGGGTGGTATACCTTTTTTTTATTATTGGTGCCCAGTGGAAATTCTTCATAAACATTCTTCGCCCCGGGGAGGGACGAAGGGGTATGCCGGACTCCTACCGGCTAAAACCACTGGAGCGGTCATCTTCGGCACCTAAGGGAGGCTCCAGGTCCTCGTATGATCACACTAGAGCCACCCACTGGTGCCACGCCTATTGGCACATCTCGGAGAGGGTGACTGTAAAGCGGTCACCCCCCCAGGGGGATTGTAAAGGATCCCCCAAAGCGTCCCACGGCAGCGCGTGACCACATGCGTGCTACCGTCTTCTCTTGGGTCGCTTGGTGTGGGCACGCAGATTCCCCAATCTACGCGCCCGCGAACCCAGAGGTCCCCCACCTTATAGCAACGGCAGGGGTTTTCAGGCGTATCGGAATTAGGCGCCAGGGCGGTTGTTACCCCGGCGCCGTCTCCTTCTTCTTCGAGCGGGATCGGCCCTCTCCCGATCCCGCTCTGCAGTCTCCTTCTGGAGCATGACGCTCTCACAGAAGGAGAAGGCGGGTGGTATACTTGGTGGGCCGAAGCCCATCGATTGATGTTGTTATATGAGTTTGGTGAGCGAAAATATCACGTCAGAGTCAACAGTATGGGGAACCAGGTTTGGTGTTCCTCCATAGACAAGGTAGGATCCTCCAAATAGGCTTTTGCCTGGCGGGATGAAGCCCAATGGTTGATATTGGGTGTCTGTTTAAGCAGCGTTGTGCGAATTCTTTATATTTATTTACGTCATCGGAGAGTTGCACGTAATACTCAACTAGATGTCGTAAGTTGTAGTTACATAATGGCGATGTAGGTGTCATCACAAAGTATCAAATGTATATGGTTTTGTCACAGCAGTTTGTTATTAAACCCATTTTTGTATTGTACTCGCTTCTTGTCACTACACATGTCCTGTACAACGGTTTTTAGTTAATTACTTTAGATACTAAATCTAAATTGACGGCACGGTTGGTGCAGTGGCTGATATAGTCGGCTGCTGCGCTCCGGGTCGTGGGTCCGATTCCCGCACGGACCAAATATTTGTATGATCTGCAAGAAGTAGTTCCGGATCTGGATGTATTGTGTGTAGAATTCATGTCTGTAAACGCACCCACGACACAGGAGAAATCCTAGTGTGGACAACATACTTTAAAACAAAAAAAAGTTATTTAATACAAGTTAGGTTTAGATTATAGAACTGAGAACTGTGTCGTGCAAAAATAATGTTACCAGTCAAACAAATATTTATAAGTTTACATTGCCATCTACAAAGTTGGGGTGGAAAGTACTAAACAAGCACCGCTTGAAACGATAAAAATTGAAAACCGAATTTAAGTGTACAATTTCCAGATTATGGCTGACATCAAAGTTTTTCAGGAAGGTAGATAAATTCTAGTCGTAATGAAAGTCCATGTGGTGTCGGCTTCTAATACATCCAACCCATCTCATCTTGTGGGTGTCGTAAAGGCGACTAAGGGATTGGCCGAAGGATTGGCAGCAGCATCCTTCGAGTACAAATCAACTGCGATTTCCAACCCGCCTGCCTGTGATTATGGCAAAACCGCCCAATGAGCACACACCACAAACCCAAACCGGTAGTTATGGTGATCTTTGGAGAGATCTACGTCCAGCAGTGGACGTTTTCCCGACTGAAATGATGAAATTACATTTATGTATAGGAAAAATATATACATGTGTATTTGTCTTCATAGTATCTACGGGTTGTTATTTATTTAATATCAATCCATCGACAAATACCTATTTTAAAGGACTATATAGCCATGTCACCGCAATAAATATGGGAAATTGAATGGGATATGGGAGACTGATAACACTCTAACACACTCGGTAGTCGCAGTGTGGTAGATTTTGCCGCTTATGCTGCTAACATGATCATATTCTAAGTCAGAGATTCTGAAATAATATTCTAAGCATTAGGAAATAACGATTAAAATCTACTTAACCATGAAATGCAGAACTAAAGTAGATAAACTTCATAGATGCATGCCATACAAGATAATATCCTAAAGCGCGTAATTCTCCAGACGGTGCAGCATATTTTTATTTTAAGGCAACACTGAAACCTTTGTGTCGACCTCACGCCCTCTGTAAATTTAAATTAAGACATTTCCCTTTGTAAATTTTAAGTAATGTTTGCTGCGAATTATTTTGTTTTTGACCATCCACGGATTAAGACATTGCGCCGACGTCTTTAAATTTAAAACTTGAATAAATTCATGGGCTGAAATTGAGAATTTATTATAAAACTGGTGATATGGGAAGATTAAATTGTTTTGCCTTTGTATGTACAAAATGTACTGTCCAGATGTCGTAGATTTTAAGTAAGGCGAATTAAATGTTGTTTGGAGAAACTCGGTGTGGTGTTTCTCCATAGAAAATGGAGGGTTCTCCTACAAGAGGGGTGTTATTCCTGGCGAGCCGTTGCCTAGTGATTGATGTTGAGTGGGCAGGGTTGTGCAAACATTTTACATGCGCGATCCAGGATTCTTTGAGAGGAGAGTTACACTTAATGTTCAAGTAGATGTCGCTGTAAGCTGCGGTTATATAGTGGCGATTTAGCCGTCGCCAGTTGCTTTGGAGTTTCACATCAAGCGCACAGCTATTTTATTCAGATATCAATCTTCTGATTTGACGTTAAGCAAATGTTGAATATATATAAGATAGTATTTCCTATCCATTTGAAGTGGCACACATAAAACAAATTGCGACCACGTTTTGTATATTGCTTTCGTTTTCATTGTTTTCACGCCCCTATTTGTTAACCAAATAAACAAAACTAAAAAGTGACCAATTCGTCTGCCAACAAAAGTGACATCCTTACAACCATTCATTTTATCGGTTTATTGGGCCCGTGTTTAGCGCTAGATGTTTAATGAAAAAATTAAAACGATATAATATTGAATGACTTATTGATGATTTATCAGTATTCAAGCGAAACAAGTCATATACTATGGAAATATATAGGTTGTACTTTAGATTAAAGACTAAAACTGGGCCATGCTCCAGCTATTAATCCATGCCAACTTTTTCGATTTTTATCGCAGAAAATAAACGACAAAGCAAACTTACCAAAACACATACTAATTGTCGATGACATAACTTGAAACGAAATTGATAGGACTCTAGTGTGATCTTACGAGGACTTGGAGCCACGCTTTGGTGAAGATGATCGCTCCAGTGGTTTTAGCCGGTAGGAGTCTAAAGTACCATTCCCCGGGGCAAAGGAAGTTCATGTAGAATTTCCACTGGATAGCAATAAAAATTAGGATAGCCATTTGAAAGATAAATCGATTATTTTATTTATTATGAGAACTACAAGTGTGATCTTAAAACTACCGGTGAATATAACTCAAGTTCTAATACAAACAGCATGAAAAAAGTGCCTCATGGTAAGAAAGAAAACAAACAGCTTAGATATTTTCTGCCAACAAAGTCAAAAAGGGATCAATCGGAAGCCCGTAGCACAATTATAGTAGGATGGTGGAACGAAACATGGAGCGCTAACAATCTGACGGCAAACGCCAAGTTTGATAGCTAAAGGCTTGTGTGGTATAAGTGACCGAATGGAAGCGATTTTGTAAAAATTGAGAATTTTCATATTCTAACCCCTTTTTTTATTGGTGCCCAGTGGAAATTCTTCATGAACTTCCTTCACCCTGGGGAAGGGCGAAGGGGTATGCCGGACTCCTACCGGCAAAAACCACTGGAGTGGTCATATTCGGCACCTAAAGGAGGCTCCAGGTCCTCGTATGATCACACTAGAGCCGCCCACTGGTGCCACGCCTATAGGCACATCTCGGAGAGGGTGACTGTAATGTGGTCACCCCGCCGGGAGATTGTTAAGGATCCCCCAAAGCGTCCCACGGCAGCGCGTGACCACATGCATGCTACCGTATTCTCTTGCGTCGCTTGGTGGTTCCCCCACCTTATAGCAACGACAGGAGGTTTCAGGCGTATGGGAGTTTACGCGAGGCCGATCTACAGAGGATGCTGATGATGAGGTCCACTCTCATTAAAACCGTTTTAGAGGCCTGGGAGGATGCACATGATACTTTAGGTGTGTTCTGCGGTCTGAAGCATTCGAATTTCTACCCAAAGGTTGCCTTTGTACATTACGCATAAATAAACTAATAAATTTTCAATATTCTTAACGATGTTGACAGCCCCGTTTTTATTTTTTCATTTACTTATTTAATCTTTCAGGAACCATTTGGATTGTGCTAGCTCATATATAAAACTGATGTACGTTGTAACCCGACTACCATGCCGCTTTATCTTCTACCTTGTTCCACACAAGAAAACCTTGAGGTATGTTTCAGTTAGCTCACTGTTAACTGAGTCGGCAGCCTTGTTCACCCTTTGATGTTACTTACATCTTTAACCTTTGACTTTGCAACTTTACAGTACTTAGGATTTAAGGTGAAAAGCAGATTTACAGTTTCATTTAGGACATAAGGATCTAAACACATTAGAACCGTATTCATAATTCTTCTTTTATGTGGTTAGTGGTCGATCTTTTATTTATTTATTTGGGATAGACAAACAGCTACACATTATATCTTAGCTAATTAATATTAATTCAAAAACAAAACAAACGTGCAACTCACACCGTTGTCCACAGTTTACACAAAGCAAATTATGAAATCTTAATAACTACTACGCAAGTGAGTGGAACAAATGTACAGTATATATGTAAAAGGTTACAAATTATAAATTTCTAATTGTCTCAATCAAGGCTTTACGAAACTCGCTGGGCGATCCAGTAAACAAATCTAAGTCTGTAAAAAAGCTGTTATAGTTTTGACTTAAACGACGCAGAGGAGCGCGCACTCCAGCGTTGGTTCGGCATGAAGATACGGCGAACAGTGGACGTGCGCGTACCTCTCTTCTAATGACGGTTCTTGGAACTACATAGCACAATTTATTTGTTATTTCAGAGCAGTCATATCGGTTATTGCACACACCAAAAAGAAACATCATTTCAAGATATAAGCGTCTAGACCTTAGGCTAAGCAAGTTGTATTTCTCAAGTAAATTATTATATGCAGGGAAATTACGGAAACATCCATAGTGCATCGATCGGAGGAATTTACGTTGATCTTATCTCAGAATTGTTCAAACCACCCAAAGGCCTCAAACTTGGCTTAACGACTGTTGTCTAATGACAAGAACCGGAACAGATAATTTGACATGCCCTCCAAAGCATGGGGACACCCTATTCAAATACCACTATCAACATTATCGACAAAATCGAATTCTATTGACACTTAAATTATGTGTCTATTGATAAGTTTTTATTGATATATAGGTGTTATTTGTGACTTAGTTATAGTTTTCAAATTGTCTTTTTTATTATTGTTTTACCTGCGCTAGTAATGCAGAAATAAAAACATTTTCTTTCTTTTTATTTTTTTATTTTATTGCCTAGAACTAAAGTACTGCGTGGTACCAAACTGCGCTCGTCACTTTGAGACATTAGTTAATTAGTCTCTTGTGGAACACAATAGTTTAATGTCTAAGTACTACTTCTTGGCAGCAAATATCTGGCCCTGCAGTGATACTTACATAGCCAGACATAGTTATAGTAATTTGCTTCCTACTTTTTTAATTGACGCGATGGAAATAAATTATGTACTGGTGGCTTCAGGTCCTGAATACAATCATTCTAGACCTGCCCGTGTTTTCGCCCTGTGGTGCCCGCTCAGAATACCACCACCCCATCTCCTCCCGTGTCGTAAAAGTCGACTAAGGGATTAGCCTAAGGATGGGCAGCTGTTTCCTTCGAGTACCTTAACAACTCAACTGCTATCGCCAACCCGTCTGCCAAGCGTGGCGATTATGGCAAAACCCCCCAATGAGCCTACAACACACCCATATCGGTCGTTGTGGTAATCTTTGGGGGAGGCCTGTGTCCAGCAGTGGACTTCATTCGGCCGAAATTATGATGATGATGAGACCTGCCCGTTGGTGCTACGTCTTCAGGCACATATCGGAGGGGATGTCTACAAATTGGTCAACCTCTCTAGTGGTGGGGAGGCGACTGTCAAAAGAACACCCAAGGCACATCTCGGGGGATAGTAAAGGATCCCTCCGAAGCCTCGCTGTGCACTATGATACGTACACGGCCCCACGTGTGGGCCGCCGTCTTCCCAGGGGTCATTCGATATGATATGCGCAACTGTGACCCCCGAGGTGCAATAAGATACCTCATCATTTCAGCCGAATAAAGTCCACTTCTGGACACAAGCCCCCAAAGCATGCCACAAAAACCGTTGTGTTGGCGATTACAATTGAGTTGGTACTGTACTCAAAGGATGCTGCTGCCCATCCTGCGGTAAATCCTATTGTCGCCTTTTACGACATATATATAGAGAGACAGACATAGACATACGTATAGAGAGATAGGAATAAGATACCTACTTGTCTCCAGTAAAATCATTCTCAATTAGTCCCCACAAATTATGACCTGCCGTACGTACAGTCTTGAAGCATATAAAAATTTCCAAGAGGGTGAATTTCACTTCAGCCCAGTTACACAAAGAAGTTTGTATAAAAAAACCGAACAAATTCCACAAAAACAACATAGTACTGAAACTCCACGTGAACCAGATAAAAGTTGAAGATTGGATAGAATTAAATCAACTGAGTCCAGTAGATTGTCGAATCATTCGCTTATTTCATTTGCCCAATCACATTCGAGTGTTCAAGACGGGTGGGGTGACGTAACCGGGGAAAGAGCCCGGATAAAATACGACGATATTTTATTTTATTGATGAAAACTCAAGGAATTGTGGAGTTTTCACCGATAAAATGAAATAGTTGTACCTGTGCCATCTGAGAGATGTATTTTGGACCAAGTTCTGTTCTTTTTTATATATTTATGTGATTGACGAGTTCCGTGTGGTTTCCGGCTTAAGAATAGACCAATCCTCTCTACCAATAACCGTTAAAAGGGCGACTAAGTGTTGATAGCTACAGGATCAGCAGCAGTATTTGACGGCATGGTTGGTGCAGTGGCTGATACAGTCGGCTGTTGCCGGAGCCCACACGAAACAAAGATTTGTATGATCTGCAGGTAGTTGTTCCGAATCTGGGTGTATTGTATGTGCAATTCATGTCTGTAAAACGCACCCACGACACGGGTGAAATCTTAGTGTGAGGCAGCGTTTAAAAAACTAAACTTATATGAACACTCATCGTAGTGATAATTGGGAAGCCTATTTTCAGCAGTAGACATTTACATCCCGATTTTTTTTTTTTTTTTTTTTTTAATTTATTTATTTATTAACATGTGTATTATTACAAAGTTAACACTTTGCCCCACAAAACCGTGTTGTCGGTTTGACTGTGGGATCGAGTCTCCGTACAGAACTACATAATATATTATAATATACTTATATCTAACACTTATCCAAGTAATATTTTTTTAGTTTCGATGTATGTACAATAGGTACAATCACATGCGCAATCACCCACACTCTGAAAACTATTTGTAGATCATATAACGAACCCACGAAACCCCAGTAAGGTCATTAACTATGTCAAATTTGACACTTCGCCACCAAGGACCAATACACTGAAACTCAAAGGTTTATCAGCCCTGCCAGTACGACACGTAGGTATGTATGTGTGTGTAGCATCGGAACGTACTCTAAATCTACGTAAGCCGCCGCGCGGGACTTTACACGTCATATACTTTGCATTCGTTCGTTTTGAAAGGAAAAACTTGGAGGCAGGCGATGGGTTACACCGAGGCAACGTTATCTTTATTGGTTTTTATGTAGTAATAAGTTTCTTTTTACATGATAATTGCTGAAAATCAGCGCTGATGGTGTTGGATGCTTTCAGCGATACAGCGTTGTTGATATGAAATATCGAATGACAACTTTAACACCACGGGTGGAGCAGTGGCTGCACTATGAGACACCGGTTTGATTCCGGGGAGCAAACACTTATATGGCTTACTTAAAGTTGTTCAGTTCTGGGTGCTTCTGCATGTGAGACTTTAGTATTTTAACTGTGGCTAAGATAAAGGAAATATATTATTATTTATTAGAATAGAAAACCGACGCCTCGAATTTTCTGAACCGCACAATCTTAAATTTATATTTCCCGAGGTGTTATACAGAGGCGTGGTTTTTGGTTATACACGCTTATTTTACCCATAAGGTTCGATAAGTAGCGTATTGGAATCAACTGAGAGCCTAACTGGGTAGAAGATTATTAACGTCTTAAGACCCTTCTCAAATTCCCATCCCACAAAACCGATTTCTTCTCTTATTCCTAATCTGTGCACGCAGTTAGGTTATGGAATTCGCTACCACCTGACATAAGAGAATGTAAAACCGTTTGTAGTTACAAAAAATGTATTAAAGAGCATCTCTCTGTATCCACATAATTAGTTATGTATATATTTATATATATATATATTAATGTAAATGTTAGTATTTAGGTATATTTATATACTGTACGTAGTATGTAGGTATATTATCTATATGTATGTGTGTATAATTATATGTATTGTATAACCTCTACACACCGTGCCTACATCTCTTTTCTTTAAACTCTCCTATCGCAGGTCTGCTGGAAGAGATTTCTTGAAGAAATAAGCCGTGCCTTTGTACTCTGATTTCCTATGTAATTATGTAAAAAGATTTCTGTGTGTACATAAATAAATAAATAAAAAAACGTTATACAAAGTACAACATTTACTTATTAGGTCATTTAGAAATCTGAAGCTAGTGAAATTACTGGCCATAAGTAAAGTGAGAGGCAGCTGCTATTTACATAGTATACAAACAGGCTGAATTCTGCGGCAAGCTAAGCATAGTGATTATTGCAACTTCCCATAATAAATTCATTAAAGCCATAAAGATGAAAGCCCATGCTTAGGACAAACATGCCGCATCTCGTTACACCGCTCTAACACGGTGTTATAGACGGCCTATTCCGACCTCCCACTTAAAATAATACCTTCATTTGCGACATGCATACATAGAGCTTACGTGTAGCGCCGTTCAGTAGAGGGTACGTGTTATACGTGTGCAGTGTTGTATGACAGTAAGTTGTTAGAAATTGATTTTTTAATTTCAATTCTTATAAAAAAAGCATATTATAGGATTAAAGACTATGTTGACGATAGGGACATATGGCGTTAGCCCTTTTCTGCACATGTGGCTTCCCTGGAAACCTAATATATCTGAAGTGATATTTGCATTATATAGCTGCCATATTTATCTTTTATATATAGATGACTAATTTAAATACTTTATAACGAACAGATTTGTAAAAGACGTAAAAAAAATGACAAAAAAGACTAACTCTGAGTTTGTTTCAGCATTTCTTCTCAGAGGTTGTCATGTAGCGAAATGCCCTCCGTTGTTTCAATATGACGTGTAAAAGTGTCTGTTAAGACCTATTTACTGAATAAATGATTCTATTCTATTCTATTCTATTCTTCTTAAGACGTACTCAATGGCTGCAACTCAGATCTAGTGGTCGGTGACGTCAAGCCGATCCTACCGTGACCAAGCTTCAAAGGACACTATAAGGCGGCAGTTCCGCACCTTGACTAGCTAAAAAGAGCGACAGCAGCTATCACGCAGCCAAGGACCCGGCGAGGATGCAGTTTTTAGTTTATTATTTGTCCGACAGAGTGTGCGTCAGAGATCTTCGCCTGTTTAATCACTATCGGAAAATCATCATCATATCAGCCACAGGTAAACAAAGCCCTTAGATTTCCATAACGAGCGGTTACATGCCGCTCTCATCCAACGACTCCCAGCGACCTTCACCAGGTCGTCTGTCCACCTCGTTGGAGGTCGCACACGCTGCGTTTTCCGGTGCGCGGTCTCCATTCGAGAACCTATGTGCCCCAACGGCCATCAGTTCTACGAGCAATGTGCCCTGCCCATTGCCACTTCACTAATCCTTTCAGCTATGTCGACCACTTGAGTTCTTCTACGGATTTCCTCATTTCTGATTCGATCTCGTAGAGAAATACCAAGCATAGCTCTCTCCATAGCTCGCTGAGTTACCTTGAGCTTTGTTGTGAGGCCCATTGTGAGTGACCACGTCTCTGTTCCATATGTCATCACTGGTAATAATCAGAAAATACATAATACCAAAATCAAATTTGATAGCGGCGTCAACATAATTTAAGCCGTCTCTGACATACGTAATCAGTCTGCCGGTTGTCTGCAGACCACGTACTGAGGGCCTTTTTCATAGGTGTCCAGTTAAAATTCTACATGAACTTCCTTCACCCCGGGGAAGGGCAAAGGGGTATGTCGGACTCCTACCGGCTAACACGACTGGAGCGGTCATCTTCGGCACCGAAGGGATGCTCCAGGTCCTCGTAAGATCACACTAGAGCCACCCATTGGTGCCACGCGACTGTAAAGCGGTCACCCCCTCTAGCGGAGAGCAGGCGCCTGTAAAAAGACCGCCCCCCAGGCACTTCTCGGTGAGGATTGTAAAGGATCCCCCCGAGTCTTGTCGTACGCTGTGCCGTGGCTCACTAAACCACCTGCCAAGCGTGGCGATTATGGGAAGACCCCCAATAAGTACACAACACACCGAGACTGGACTTTGTGGCGATCTTTGGGGAAGGCTTTTGTTCAGCAGTGGACTGTATTCGGCTGAAATTAAGATGAAAAAAAGAAATGGAAGCTTTGAAACAATATCTGTAGCCTTCTCACATTAACCACTATAAATTAAAATAACACTCTTCCCAAAAGCAATGTAATGGGTCACATGCGTAGCCATATTCATAGGTACACCAATCCATATACATAGGTACATTACAATAAAACAATTTTTAAACGGATCCTCAAGTCCTCGCGAAAGAGAACCGTTATGTACCAAGAATGTTTCGTGAGGCTATTGAAATTAAAAAACATCCTAATTTTAATAGAGAAGATGGTTGGCAGGTACCACCTGTTTGGAATCCGGTTATTAAATTAATAAAATCCCAAACAACACACCAAACTAAAAAACATCAAGACACTGTGAGTGATTACTGCGTGCATCGAAACAATTTTTGATTAGTTTTGTACGGTAGATAAAATAACTTTTTAAATCTGTAACGACGCCTGTCACCTTAGTCATCCTGCGACCAAGAACCCTGCAAAGTCTTCGAAACGTCAGGAAAAACAAAAATCAATAATACACGCGATTTTATCCGTTTAAAAATTGTTTTATTATATTGTGTAATAATCGCGAAAACCTAAGACATTCAAAGGTACATTAATAAAATCCCGTACTCACCTGTACTCAATCCCTTCAATAGAAGGAAATGCCTCCCACGTGGCGTCACCCGCGAATTTCCCATGCATTTGAAACAAAAGTGGAAGCAACACATTATTATGCACACACCCTAAGTAATTTATTATGTACGCACACAAATAAAGTGGAGGAGTTAAAATGTCGCTTTTCATCGTATGCGCGAGTATCTGGTCGTACGCTTACATGTACCTTTATGATGTTCGGTCAGTTTTCAGGGTTCCATACCTCACAATAAAAAATGGAATCCTTATAGAATCACTTTGTTGTCCGCCAGTTAGTTTGTTTATGTAACCATGGAGTTTCTTGCCCGTTCTTCTCAATAGGAAATCTACATCTTGGAACGCTCTATTGGCAACTAAAGTCTTGACGATTCATAAGTGCTATTATTGGTTTGAATGAATAAAAATATTTAATCTTATCTTATGTGCCAAGCCAATTTTCTCAAAACGGGGTCTTAATTAAAATTAATACTAAATATTTAAGTTACTAGTTATACGCAATACAAATATACGGCCATTACAATCGTACTTTTTTAAAGTATTCTCGTTACCAGGTCGTGTAAAACACTAAAAGTTCCGCTCACTGACTGATCATCATAACCTACAGGGTACGTTCCGGTGACTCACAATCTTACAATTGGGCCCAAAAGAAAGGTCTTTTGACACAAGTGAAAGACTTTAGTCGTTGAAAATCATAAATTTCAAACAGCATGTGGATTTATTACGATACATTTTTTTCAGTTAATTTTATACAGCTCGTTTAGAGCACCCGCATAATAACAGTTTGTCTCATGAAAATGTAAGATTAAGTATCTCGTATCTCTCAAGTCGCGAGTCCTACTCGCACTTGAACATCTTTTTAACACAGCCTTACCATGCTGCAAACAGAATATTTATTTATTTAACTAACTAACTCATATTGAGAGTCTATCCACATATAATATATGCGCTTAAATATTAAAATTATCTTAAATGAACATAAAATCTAATGAATTTATTTTTATTATCTACATGTTTCTCTTTTACACGGGTTTATATCCCCTGTAAGGTGGAACCCGGTATTTTGATAGGCTTACGCGGGGACATGGGTCCAACACGCAGAGGCCCTTTAGAGAATTTTAATCTAAAATGTAATGGGACACTAACCGGGGATTCTCCATGGCTGCACTATAAAATGCAGTCTCGGATTGTCCCCGGAGGTATAAAACTATTGTATGAAATGGAAACTACAAGTATAAGGTCTATTGCAATGGGTTCTAAATAGATTTAATACTAAGAAAAACGATAAAAACGGCGTATTATTTTTATTATTATTAACAACACCAATTTGGATTAGTGAACGCAATATAATAATAATAATATATCTACCTTTTTTTTTCATGAAAGCACTTAACCAATAATCACGGGAGGAGATAGGCCGGCTTATTCTACTGCATAATGAGTTAGCCCCGTAAAATAACAAAAATATACCTTTAAAACGCTTTTCCACGCGGCAGCAGCATCTTACCGCCCCAAAATTCTTACATTTAATATACGAACTTAATATCATTATTCTCGTGTTTGACAAAGACGGCTAAAAGCCTCTCTTATGAATGTAAAGCGCGAGTTTTCAGCCCCTGTGTTATTGTTTCATACTTTTGTCTTTGCTAACAGGGATGACGACGAGTTGGATGTTTGAGGTCGATAATTTTGATGTTACAGTTGTTAGGGTGTATTTACTGAAGACATTTTTATTGAATGTTACTTTGTTGCTGCGGTAATCTGGATGAGGTGTTTATATGATGCCTGGTTTTATGTCCTCATTTCGGCCAAATGAAGTCCACTGCTGGACACAGGCCTCCCCCAAAGATCGCCACAACGACCGATATGGGTGTGTTGTGGGCTCATTGGGGGGTTCTGCCATAATCGACATGCTTGGCAGACGGGTTGGCGATCGCAGTTGAGTTGTTAATGTACTCGAAGGACGCTGCTGCCCATCCTCCGGCTAATCCCTTAATCGACTTTAACGACACCCACGGGAGAAGGTGGTTGTGCTTATATTCTTAATCCAGACATCACACAGAATTAATGTTAGAATTTATTTTATTAATTTATAAAAATAATACGAGACTTTCAAAACATCCTGTCATCCGTGAACCTCCTAAATTGATCACCTCAAATGTCTAAATAAAACGTTAGCTCAGTTAATTCCAACAAACCAGTGACATTCAAACACAAACGGAAAAATATATTTTTGCAGTCTAATAGCACAAAAGCCCTAAAACCCTTAAAGGACCAAAAATACCACCAGTATGCGAAACGTGTAAAAAATGTCCGGTCCACAACGACAAATAACCGGCGATTTAAATTAATCATTCACTCACTCGGTCACCGTTCACTCATTCGGTCCCGCCGTCCCTCGCAGGGTGTCTAATTTCAATCGCTTTTTTGACACGCCAACATATTTTTTTATTTTTTGACTGTTGAGATGTTTAATTATGAAATATTGGCTTTGTCACTTTAATTATTTGACGGCACGGTTGGTGCAGTGGCTGATACAGTCGGCTGCTGCGCTCAGGGTCGTGGGTTCGATTCCTATACCGAACAAATATTTGTACGATCTGCAGGTAGTTCTTCCGGGTCTGGGTGTATTGTATGTGGAATTCATGTCTGTAAACGCACCCACGACATAGGAGCAATGCTAGTGGGGGCAACGTATAGTAAAATGCTTTTTTTGTTTAAATAATGTTTTAAGTAGAATCAACGCATTGTAAGTGGGTCCACGTGTGACTATTTTGTAGTTGAAGGGAGGAGGTGGAGGAAGTTCACGTATGATTTCCACGGAGCACAATAAAAAAATTCAAAAAAGTAGGTACCACCCCATTGAGGACCTGGAGCCTCCCTTAGGTGCCGAAGATTACCGCTCCAGTGGTTTTAGCCGGTAGGAGTCCGGCATACCCCTTCGTCCTTCCCCGGGGCGAAGGAAGTTCATGAAGAATTTCCACTGGGCGCCATAAAAAAAAAAATGGTTCCACCCCATTGCCAGATATTCATCGCTAAGCATTAGTGTTTCAACTATAGACATGCTCCGGTTTGAAGGGCTCTGCAGCTAGTGACATTACTGGGCATAAGAGACAAAATAACTTTACGTCTCGAGGTGACGAGTGCAGTGTGATGCCTCGCAAGATTAGTCCTGGGTAGAATTACAGTTGTTATGGGCAGCCATGTCGCTTACCACCAGACGAATGACTTGCTCGTTTCATCACAAAGTACTAGAATATAAACTGTTGACTTTTCTTAGGAGCCTCACAAGGCTTATATGATCTGAATTTGAATTTGACATAATCATTGCTGGTTTGTTGACATAACGCAATCATCTGCATTTAATAAATATAAACGCATCTTCAGCTCTCTCAAACTTAAAATGTTTCATCATTCATTTTGGCCGAATAAAGTCCACTGCTGGACACAGGCCTCCCCCAAAGATCACTACAACGACCGATATGGGTGTGTTGTGTGCTCATTGGGGGGTTTTGCCATAATCGCCACGCTTGGCAGACGGGTTGGCGATCGCAGTTGAGTTGTTAATGTACTCGAGGACGCTACTGCCCATCCTCCGGCTAATCCCATAGTCGCCTTTTATGACACCCACGGGATGAGATGGGTTGGTGCCATTCGTAACCGGCACTACACAGCTAAAATGTTAAAATTAAATGTGAAAAATTCTAAAACTGCTAATGTGATCAGCGGGACATGGAATAGAGGCTTTTAAAATAGAGTCCGTTATAAATGAAATATAATTAAATGTACTGAGAGCAAGCCACGATAGTCTAGGTCGTGGAAAGCGTGCCTTCCATACAGGAGGGTCTGAATTAGATCACGGCCCCCACCTCTGTTCGGATTTATGTGCAGATCAAAATTTGATTATCACTTGCGTTAACGGTGAAGGAAAACATCGTGAGGAAACCTGCACACCTGAGAGGGCTCCAAAATGTTCTCAATGGTGTGCGTGGTCTGCCAACCCACGATAGGCCAGCGTGGTGGACTGAAGCCTAACCTTTCTCCTTGTTAGAAAGGCCCTTGCCCATCAGTAGGGCAGTAACAGGCTGGTTATGTATGTATGTATTTACTGATAGGAACTGTTTTGGTCCGTAATGTATTTTATTATATTGTTACAGACGTTCTTTTGAATACGAATATTCATCATTTCAGCCGAAAAACGTCCACTGCTGGACAGAAGCCAGGGAGGCTTGCCACAACGACCGATGTGGGTTTGTGTTGTGGGCGCTCTTTGGAGGGTTTTGCCATAATCGCCACGCTTGGCAGACGGGTTGGCGATCGCAGTTGTGTTATAATTGTACTCGAAGGACGCTGCTGCCCATGCTTCGGTTAATCCCACAGTCGCCTTTTACGACACCCACGGGAAGAGTTGGGGTGGCGGTATTCTTAACCGGCACCACACGGCAAATGACGGCACGGAATGAATGTTATCTTACCAGTAATGCAATTTCCTAAGCTCAAACATCCATACATCCTTGAATACAGAATTGAAATAACGGTTAAAAACCAATTTGGTATTCGCTACGACATGATTGAAGTTATTGAAGGACACGTTGCAGATGGTGAGCCATGAGGACTAGTCTTAGCAAATACCGTATGGGGTTGTCACCGGTATTTCAATTCTATATATTTAAGGATGTATGAATGTTAGAACTTAGAGAATTACACTGCTGATGTTAAGCGACGTTGCAGTCGATAATGGTGCACGCTTGCCGAGAAGAAACCTATTCATTTATAACTTATAGTTTCTTCAGCTCAGAACGCTCGAGAAACCCAGACTCTAGCATGGAGTAATACTTCGTACGTTAAAGTGGAAGATCAGCAATATATCGGTGGCGGAATCCCATTTGTGGGGTTACCCGACGATGGAATCGACTTGGGGGACATAAATCATACAATTCCAGTGCACAGTCGCCGAAATGTATCCAATAAGCTTGTAACATTGACTTGAACACACACGCTAGTATGTTCAAGGCTCTGAAGAATCGTTAATGTGTTAGCAATTTTCTTTAAACTTTGCCCCACATTAAGATTTCTCCTGTGTCGTGGGTGCGTTTACAGACACAAATTCCACACACAATACACCCAGACCCGGAACAACTACCTGCAGATCATACAAATATTTGTTCCGTGTGGGAATCAAACCCACGACCCGGGGTGCAGCAGCTGACTGTATCAGCCACTGCGCCAATTTTTTTTAATAAATATTGTCCTAAAATTTGTCTATTATAAAGCTTAACCGAGGTAACAAAACCCCAGTCAATTTAAATACATTTCTAACAATGCAGCCATTATCATGTCACACCCGTCATTTATATGACACCCTCTGTCCAGGGGTGGTTCGACCCCTTAATTTAATATGCACCCCTAATAACTGGACATAATGAATATTGACAGATTTCGTAAGTTGTATTGACGATTTTGATCTGTGAGTTTTAAAAAACGAATGTTGATCTGTTTACCTGGCAACACCGGAAATCTCACCTCACCTCTGGAATATATAGTGTGTGATGTAAATGTATTATGTATTTGATATAGAGTATGTATTTTCTTTTTAATGGGGGACTTCATGGCGTTATTCTGATATAGACATGACAATGCTATTATTATTATTATATTCTGAAAAACGTTGCCCCACACTAGGATTTACCAGCGTATTACCTGAGTTTTACAAATAAATTATAATAAAGAAATTCAATTTACAAATAAATTAAGATTATTGTTAATTGCATTTCTTGCTAACATTTTACAATTTTATCTGTGTCTATACTTGACATTAAATAATATTATTAATAACTGTACCTATTAAACACTGACATGATAATTAATATGAATATGTAATTAACTGTTTTTTTCATAACTGTAGCAACAATAGCATGTTGTCTGTGTTTCGTTGCTTTTATATTATTATTAGATAAAATGCATGCAATTTTGGTGAATCAGCAATGTATGTGTATGCTTACTTTTTAAAGATCCCAATTTGTACCCAAAATCACACCGATAAAGTTTCTGATTTCCGATTCCTGTGTCTTAGGTGCGTTTACATTACATATAATACACCCAGACCCGGAACTACTACCTGCAGATCATACAAATATTTGGTCCGTGCGGGAATCGAACACACGACCCGGAGCGCAGCAGCTGACTGTATCAGCCACTGCACCAACCGTGCCGTCAATACAGCACCATTCCATCTCCTCCCGTTGATGACGACTAAGTGACTCTTACCCAGAGGGATGGGCAGCAGCGCCCTTTCTATTGAACTGTGGCCATTCTGCCCTCACCGCCTGCCAAACGTGGTGAGTACTGGCGAAGCCCCTGCAAAATGACCTCACGTCAATGATGTAACTCGTCCTTTATGGGGCCTTTGTTCAGCAGTAGATGTTTTAAGGGTGGTGTGATGATGATGTCCTGTTTTGCGGGATGGCATACCGAAGTCTCCAGTGGAATGCTGTGGTGCCCTGACTAATAGATGTAACAGTTATAAATGCCATCGTAACGAAAACTTATACCATGTGGTCAGTACATGATTTTGGAACCATTTGCGATGGAATTTTGCGTCGGTCTGTTCATGAATTTTCTGATTTATTTAACTGATTTCATTTGCATTCACTGATCGGTAAACGATCGATGAGGTTAAGCAACGCCTGGCGCGGTCTTTGGATGGGTGACCGCATAGTGGTATTTGACCTGAGCGTATCCGTGCTTCGGAGGGCACGTAAAATCGTCGGTCCCGGTTGTTGTCATCAGACAGCAACTCCTGGAGACTGGCAAGCCCCCTTCAGCGGCCATTGCGTTCACTGCGGGACGGTCACCAACCTCTCCGAAGAAATACAAAAGCACTAACTTAATTTGAATCACAAAAAAATGTCTCGCGTGTGAACTGGCGCCGGCGGGGAAATTAATTAGTTGTCGATCAAATAAATTAAATTACGTTTCGAAGCTCGTAATTGACAGTGAGTTAATAAAATATATGAAACTTTTAATTAACGATTCAGCTGTGCCCAGGATATTAGTAAATTAAAAGGTATAAGCTGGCTCTTTCTTCTTCCAAGTCTTTTTCAAAACTCAAAAAAAACTCAAAAAAACTTAAATCTTTATTGCATTCATATGTTCATAAGTTAACAGAAAATTAGATGCGTATCAATATGAAACCCTGTTAGGGCGCAGCAATTTTACTATACAATAACAATAGTATTTATGTTTGCTTAAAATAATAAAAGGAAGAGATTAATACATACTTGGTGATCTCTTCCTGTCCATCCAAAGGTTGTCTGGAAGAGATCGCCCTGTGCGATAAGACCGCCCATTGTACATGTATCTTTTTAAATATTTATCTCTATGTATGTATTATATGGTGTATAATAACGAGTATATAAATAAATAAATAAAGCGAAATCTGATCATTCTTATTATATTATATAAATATTATTTACTTAGTACGTATAAAATTTGTTTAATCACAAGAATAAATAATAATAATAAATAATTTCTAACTTATATTATGCCGAGCCATTTCCCAGCTCTGTTAGGGTCAGCCTCTAGTATCATCAGATGCAGCTGTATATCGATATTTTACATATAGTGACTCATTAGTCCACACAACCTTTTTTTTTTATTGGTCAATGGATGGCTCAATGGAAATTCTTCATGAACTTCCTTCGCCCCGGGGAAGAGAGCGAAGGGGTATGCCGGACTCCTACCGGCTAAAACCACTGGGACGGTCATCTTCGGCACCTAAGGGAGGCTCCAGGTCCTCGTATGATCACACTAGAGCCGCCCACTGGTGCTACGCCTATAGGCACATCTCGGAGAGGGTGACTATAAAGTGGTCACCCCCCTGGGGGAGTCCACACAACCTACAGACTCGGCAATATCGATAATCTCGTGTTAAGACGGTACGGTTGGTGCAGTGGCTGATACAGTCGGCTGCTGCGGACCGGGTCGTACCGTGACGGCTTAGTTTAAAAAAATCTACATATGGCTGACTATTGGGCTTCTGATCATTTCATCATCACTTCGGCCGAATAAAGTCCACCGCTGGAAATCACCAAAACGACCAATATGAGGGTTTTTCCATAATCGCCACACTTAGCAAGAAGGAAGAAGAAAGGACCGTTTGGCGATTGCAGTGAGTTGTTAATGTACTCGAAGGACTTCACTAGCTATAGAGTCCTTTTAACGGAGCACAGTAATGTCTAAAGTTAAAACACTACTGCTAAGGTTGAACCGTTTACATACTACAATGTATAGAACACTACTATTTACGTAAACATTATAAATGAGAAAACACTTGATTTTAAACAGATAGTTTGATTCAAACCTAATTATTTTCATCAAAAATGTTTGTTTTCATTTTCGTTGCCACTAAAGATTATAGAGTTACCACAGATTATTAGACACCACTTTTTTACATTTTCTGTTGTTGTTTTTGTGTAAATCGTCAAAAGGCTGGCAAAGGTAAGACCATACAGCCTAAACTTATGTGTGTGATTAAAAATAAGGCCCTTATCAGACGATACGTATTATATTTAACAGTTAAATTGTTTATTCTTATATAAAACATTGTAAATATTATTTAGCTTGCATATTTAGCATCTTTATTTTTGTACTAGCTGGGACCCGCGGTTTCACCCGCGTTTAATTTAAAAGAAATTTAGAATACTTCGACATATACACTTGACATAGAATATATATATTGGATTTCAAGGGTTTTATTTTTTTGCGCGGAACCCAAATTATTTTTCTAAAATCAAAGTAGCCTAAGTTATTCCTTATAATATCAGCTATCTGCCAGTGAAAGTCCCGTCAAAATCGGTCCAGCCGTTTCGGAGATTACCCGGAACAAACAGACAGACAGACAAAAAATTCAAAAATAGTTTTTTTGTTGTAGGTGTCGTATATACTTTCATATGCATTTAGTAAAAAGCTGTTATTTTGACATTACAAACAGACACTTCAATTTTATTTATTTGTATAGATTGATATAAGTCGTAGCCGTCCGTGACATCACAACTATCACATTCGGTCCTTTCTGAAAAACAGCGCCGCGGCATTTTTCTTTTTTTACGTGTCGCAGCATTATGCTGAGATAGGGACCTTTTTTGGCTCCGCGCAGGTTGTTTAAACTTTATTATATATCTTATCTGTACATTATCTGTAATTACCTACGTGAGTCCGAAATAAAACTGTTTTCTTTCTTTCTTTCTACTACTGCTCAAAGACGAATATCGGGCATTTCTGTGGAACCTTCTTTTTTCTTTTTTATGGTACTTCCTCCGTCCCAAGAAAGGGTGGAGGGGCATGCTGGATAGGCTGAAACCACCGGAGTGGTCATTTTCAGCACTAAAAAGTGGCTCTAGGAACTCGAATAATCTCCATCTAGAGCCAATACACCAATAGGTATTGGTGCCACACCTTTAGGCACATCTCGGAGGGAGTGACTGTAAAGAGGCCATCCCTGACATGGGCGCCGCGGCGGTTGCTACCCCGGTACCAAGTCTTTTGCTTAGCGGGATCGGCCTTTTCCCGACCTCACTCTGTGGTACCATCCTAGCCGTCCTCTTGCAATAACAGACTACCCAACAGTTTTCTAGATCCCTGTCGCCATATTGCTCGCGTATCCCTATTTTTTTATTGTTAACTTCCTGTAATAGCTGTTTTAAACTGGGCGTGACGTCATATCGGTTCCACCGTCTATTTAACTCTCTCGTAACTTTCCACATTTGGCAAACATTTTTGAACAATTAACCTTTTAAAATGGTACTGTTTCAGCTTAAAAATAGGTTAGTAGCGTGTTGCCACGATAGCATATACCGATAAGCCAAGCGATTTTAACCTTTGCTGTTATTTAATAGGGGTTGCATTAAGTGTACAGCTATGTTTGTTTTAGTAAACGCCGTTTCCTTGCCCGAAGCAATTTGCTGGTTAATTTCTTATTATTTCAACTTTTAACTGCTTAATTTTGTTTTCAGTTATAGGTACTATTGCCATTTTTTCCCTCGTATTCTGGTAATGGGACGTGGCAAATAAGGGATGACTGCTTGGGGTGAATTAAATTAAATATTTTTAAAAGATAATTAAGTAGGTTATCAATGATTGACTTTTCATAGGGGCTGGCAAATATCATTTCGGCCGAATGAAGTCCACTGCTGGACACAGGCCTCCCCCAAAGATCACTACAACGACCGATATGGGTGTGTTGAGGGCTCATTGGGGGGATTTGCCATAATCGCCACGCTTGGCAGACGGTTCGCGATCGCAGTTGAGTTGTTAAAGTACTCAAGGGACGCTGCTGCCCATCCTCCGGCTAATCCCTTAGTCGACTTTTACGACACCGACGGGAGGAGATGTAATGGTGGTATTCTGATTCGGCAATGGCAAATATAATCAAAAGATTTTTATTCATATAAACCATTTACAGGCGCTTACGAATAGTCAGAATTTAAATTGCACGGTTCCAAGTCGTTGGTCCTATGGAGAAGAACCGGCAAGAATCTCCACGGATATACTATTTGGAGTGGAAGTTCTTCGAATGATATTGTTTCGGCCATTGCTGGACACAGGCCTCCTCCAAAGATCACCAAAACAACCGATATGGGTTTGTTGTGGGCTCATTAGGGGGTTTTGCCATAATCGCCATGCTTGGCAGACGGGTTGGCGATTGCAGTTGAGTTGTTAATGTACTCAAGGGACGCTGCTGCCCATCCTCCGGCTAATCCCTTAGTCGACTTTTACGCCTAAGCCTTCGTCAGGATATACCAAAGATATTGGAAGAAAGTATAAACGCCATTGCACGCACACATTGCTCGTAGAACTGATGGCCGTTGGGGCACAAAGGTTCTCGAATGGAGACCGCGCACCGGAAAACGCAGCGTGGGACGACCTCCACCGAGGTGGACAGACGATCTGGTGAAGGTCGCTGGGAGTCGTTGGATGAGAGCGGCATGTGACCGCTCGTTGTGGAAATCTAAAGGGGAAGCCTTTGTTCAGCAGTGGACATCCTGTGGCTGATATGATGATGATTGAATCTCAACTAATGTTATAAAGGAGCAATATTTTCCGAATTGCCCGGATTGTGCATGTCGCGGTGGCGCGGTTACGCCCCCGTACCAGTTCTCCTTATTTCCTATTTCTGTGGGATATACACAGCCAAACATAAGCCGGTCCAAAAACAGGCATTATGCATGCATGACGCAGTGGTTGATTTTATCATATTACATTACTCAATCACTTTGACGTCGCTAAACACGACCAACCAACACACACAAAATATTATTAATAAGTTTCGATCAAAAGCGGCCGCAAATGCATTGCCATCAAATAGCGTGTTTGCTAGTGCAATCAGTAATGCCTGTTTGGGAAACGTCAAATTGGTGGTTATAAATTAGCGGCTGTTTCGTAGGCTTGTATTTTGTTACTGAATATGTATGACAGTCAGTGACTGACTGTGGATGTCTGAGGACCTGGAGGATTGACTCGCTTTTTAAGTCAGACAAATATGACGTGCAGAGACTATGCTGACGATGGGGACATAGAGCGTTAGTTCTGCATATGTAGTATTCCTGGAAACCAAATATATTTACAACACTCTCTGTAAAAAAAATTTAAACTTTGCCCGGGATCCTACAATTTCTTCTGTGTCGTGGGTGCGTTTACAGACATGAATTCCACATACAATACACCCAGACCCGGAACAACTACCTGCAGATCATACAAATACTGTTCCGTGCGGGAATCGAACCCATGACCCGGAGCGCAGCAGCTGACTGTATCAGCCACTGTACCAACCGTGCCGTCAAATACTTTTAAACGTCGCGTATATTATAGATTTTTCTTCTTTCTGACGTTTTGAACACTTTGCAGCATCCGTGGTCGCAGAATGACTAAGATGACAAGCATCGTTACATCATTTAAAAAGTTACTTTAACTGAAAGTTACTACTATATATGAAAAGTTATTTAATTGATTGTCCTATGCCTTCTGATCTTCGTCATCAACTGATGAAATTGTCATTAACAGGTAAAATTTGTACTCTCTAAGTCTGAATCATCATCGATCTAACGGTTCACAGCTGGACAAAGATCTCTGCCTAATTTCACCATAACACTAATTTATGCTTCTCCTTCCGCAGCCAGTAAACCCTGCCCACCTTCATTAAGTTGTTGGTCCATCAGGCGTACCACGCTATTTGATACCTCTTTGGTACGGTAAAAGAAAATAATAGCAGATTTCAGAGTATTTGTCTAGGGTATATTCATTGGAAGTGAGGTGGTAACTCGTCACTTAAACTAGATTTTTTCATATTTTTTATTTATTTATTTAATCGCTCCACTGCGTATTAATAATTAATAATAGTGATATTAAACATCAAGAATTAAATTTATAATATAAAAATATGTCATCGACATTTGATACATTGACTTTAACGCAGAACGTGCGCAAGGTAGGTGCACAGAAAAACGTAACGCATTTTAGTTAACGCTCGACAAAAAGTCACTCCTCATAAATTTTAGTTCATAAGCCTTATATGTAAATCGATTCTTAAGGAGTAAACTCCAATAAACTCCAAAAAATATATTCATATACTCGTATTACTGTATAAACGATTCTTATCGATTCTATAATCACTTTCAAGAGTATCCAATTACGAGTTAATTTGATGACCTTATTATAAAATAGTATCACCGCAGTTCTTCGGCCCCTAAATCTCAGAAAACTTAATCTATACTTAATCCAGCTCCACAGAATGATGGAGCGATATCAATAATCATAATCATTACTGCGTCATTTATTGAAGATCTTCGATCCTAAGCCCAAGTAAAGTACTGAAACCCTCTAAATATCTTAATAAACTTAATCCAATTATCCTATAAAACCTTGAGCTATAGAAGCTTAATAGAAAATGGCCGAAAAAGGTATCCCCATCAGAATTTCACCCGATTCTTATATTTAACGAAGAGAAAAAAGTCGATGTACCCTCTAATATAAATTATCTGGTGTCAACTACGGTCCACTGAATTCATACTCACACCAAAAAGAACCTTATTCATTTATGATCAAGGTCCAAATTCTGTCAGAAAATATCTCAATGTTATCGTCATTTAAAATTGAAATTTACGCACAAGACATAGATACTAAATTTGAGTACTACAGGAGTGTTTATCTCGTCAAGCAATTTACAGTTCTATTACGTAGGTTGAAACGTTGGATTTTGTTCGTCAGGCTATTCTTAAGAGTCATTTATCAGGCTGGATAGATGTCACAGGATGATAAGACTTCGTATTAAAAATAGCGATATTTTTACACGATGCGCGCTAATATGTTAACATAAATAACATTTTATTATATGGTTGTATATATGAATTATTTATAATGTATTGTATAAAGTATTATGTATTGTTGTATATGTGTGCATGTTATTTAAGTAATTTATGGAATAAATACCTATTTGTATTATATTTAATAGATTCACTATTTGATTATGTTAATATAATAAGTACACCACGGAATACCCCTTTGTCTTTGTCCATCTTTTTCTTGTCCATCCAAAGGTTGTCTGTAAGAAATCGCTAATAGCGATAAGGCCGCCCATTGTACAATTACTGTTCATTAAATTCCATTCAGTAGTTCATTAATTCAGTAGCTGTTTTTAAAATGGTGTACAATAAAGAATATTCTATTCTATTCTAAATAACTCGTATGAAAGAACAAGGATTATGATGGTGAAATTCGTGGGTAAGTTTGACTGTCAAACGAGAATACCCAATGGACTATGGGACTTGGTATCGGTCTCCATTGGAAATTCTACATGAACTTCCTCCGCCCCGGGGAAGGGTGAAGGGGCATGTAAACTCCTATCGGCTAAAACCACTGCAGCGGTCATCTTCGGCACCGAAGGGGGGCTCCAGGTCCTAGAAAGATCGCACTAAAGCCCCCATTGATACCACCACGCCTTTTGGCACATCTCGGAGGGGATGACTGTAAAGCGGCCCTCTGGCGGAGGGAAGGCAGCTGTAAAACGGCACCACGACAAAATCACGGCTCTGCATTGCCCAAGGTGGGCACTTTTCCAACGTGTGCTGCGCCGTGTCATCCGGACTGTCTCCACAGCGATGACAACTAGGTGCCTATTCGACACAGGTCCTTCCCGAAACACTCATGGTTCGAGAGTACCTGCATCATCCGTAAGGTGTGGGCGCCATGTCGCCTTCCAGCCATTCCTCCATGAAGAGTCTTACCGCCGCTATAGTGGACTGCCCTCAACTGCTGGTGCTGCCTGTCCCTTTGATATCAACCCTTAGTAGCCGTTTACTACACCAGTGGGTGGACAGGGGTAGTATATTCTTTACTGGGAACCCCTCAGAAAATTTACGTGATATAGAATTAAGTGTATATTTTTCAATGTTCTCTCTTGAAGGCCGCGCATTTATTTATTTACAAAATCGTGCCAAAGGTGTATTGTTCCCGGAACCCCGATTATTGCCTTTCATAGAAGCATAAAAACTATGTATCTTTAAACATAACTTTTAGACCGTATCACCACGGATTAAGGTATCAATTTGTATGACAAATGTGCCTAGAGTAGGCATAAAAGAGGTTTTAATTGAATATTAGCGTGTCAAGAACCATTAGTAACAGTTAATTGGCCCTCCCAGATAATGATTTACTGAGTATACTTTATGACAAAGGAATTCCAACTACATTAACACAGAACAGGGTTCACTTCATTTTGGGAGAGTTAATCCATGTATGCACCATTCCATTTCAAAATCTGATTTTCAAATGTCAATTCTTCATCTAGTTTATATTGTTCAGTTTTGTACATATGAATTTGAGTCATAAAACTGTGCTAATAAAGTCGAAATTTTATTGTATTTTTATTGTTTCAGGTACTAACTTATTCATAACTTTGAAGTGAAAAACAAAACACCCGTTCGAGTTTTCATATTAACGAGGTGAGTTCCAAATGGCATTTCATTAATGTTCTGAAAATCACGCTTTTTGAAAAATACTGCTCATTTTGTAAGAATCATTCACACATCGACAATTTATTTGATTGAAACGAGATAAGCTAAATTTTAAATGTTTATTATCACGTAAACCCATTTACAAGTACTTATGAATAGTCAAAACTTCAGTTGCCGTGTTCCAATGTGTAGGTTTCCTATGGAGAAGAACGGGCAAGGAATTCAACGAATCTCATTTCGGCCGAATAAAGTCCACTGCTGGACACAGGCCTCCCCCAAAAATCACCACAACCACCACATCCATATGTGTTGTGGGTTCATTGGGGGGTTTTGCCACAATCGCCACGCTTGGCAGGCGGGTTGGCGATCGCAGTTGAGTTGTTAATGCACTTGTAGGACGCTGCTGCCCATCCTGCGGCTAATCCCTTAGTCGACTTATACGACACCCATGGGAGGAGATGGGGTGGTGGCATTCTGAGCCGGCACCACACGGCAACGAATTTACTTTTTAAATCATAATGCTACAATAAAGTTTGACAACAATATCCTCTACATACAATAGCTGGTGGAAACTGCTTGACCTAGACATCTTCCATGACCACCCCATACAATTTAGAAGACAAAATTATTGGAAAGCAAATATGTATTTTTCATTACTTTTCTTCGTTTGTGTTTATATTGTAGACGTGCCTTATAATATAATAATATAAAAAAAAAAAAAAAAAAAAAAATCTTACTCCAAGAACAAACTTAAGGTCGTAGTTGAATAACATGTTTTACGATAAATGTAAATTTGTACGCACAATATTGAAAGATTTACCATGTTATTTTTAGAACATAGACTTCTAATCGTTTTTTCTGTAATCTATAGGTAAAGAGCTATAACGTGACTTTTTTCGAAATTTTAGGCTTAGTAGTGTCGGAGATAAAGTGGGGGGAATTGTCAATTTTCGTCTACTTTCTTAAATATCTTTAAAACTATATATTTAAAAATTATTAAATTAATACATTTGAGTCTCATAATAAGCCCTTCCATTTCATATGTTACAGGGTAAAACTTTGCAAAAATTAAAAAAAAAAAAACAATTTTATTGTCTATATTGCCCCCCAAAAGTGACCCCCATTTTCAAATTCCTATATCTACGTTGCAAATACGTGTTTGAGTCGCAGAAACCCATATGTGTACCAAATTTCAACTCAATCGGTCCAGTAGATTCGGAGAAAATTGGCTGTAACAGACGGACAGACAGACAGACACACGAGTGATCCTATAAGGCTTCCGCCGTTCTCGGAAGTTTGGAACCCTAAAAAGGTAATTATGTTTAATACATTGATACCAAGAACGTCAATATAAACCCAATATATAACTCGATCTAAGTTTATTTTTTACATAACATGATAACCAGGCGAACAAGTCATTGGCTTGGTGTATGCGTTATGCCTGCTTATGGCACCACACTGCGGTACTACCTATTATCTAGCTGGACTCTTTCTAGAAGAGACCTACCGCCAGTGAACTATCTATCTCACATTTCGAAAAATAGCGTGAGATATGTACGTTATATGTACCTGTTCAAATTTCGTTGAGATCACATGCTATAACGACTCTGTCTATCCCTTCAGGAGCGAAGCGCAAACCTACTAAATCATTACTTTCCGATACAATACAATACAAAATAAACTTCAAGCAAAGTTTTGTCCAAGTTATCGAATACTTCTCCATCTTTCGATTCATTGTACTAAAGTTAACAAAAGGTACTCAGTAGGGACGCATAAATCATATAAAAATCACCAATAAATTCACAATACGAAGGTTTCTCGGTATACAGTTGGTACAATGTTCGTGATAAATTGCTTTAGTTGGCCCACTGATGGGCAAGATCGCCCGTGAAATTCGGTCAATGGATTTTGTAAAGCTTTACGAGATGTATAGAGGCAAAGAAAATTATGTCATGTCATTCAGAGTAAGCATTTGATTAAATGAATATCACAAGTCGCTAAACAGAGATATTTAAGTAAAATATTGAATGATACTCATAAAATGAATTTAGTGAAGTAGTGTAGAATAGTGTAGAAGTGCAGTGTGGTGTCGGCTATGAATAGCATCAACCCTACTCATACCGTGGGTGTCGGAAAAGGCGACTAAGGTATTAACAGGAGGATGGGCAGCAGCAACAGTGATCGCCAACCCGCCTGCCAAGCGTGACGATTATGGCAAAACCCCCCAATGAGCACACAACACACCGATGTCGGTCGTTGTGGCGATCTTTGAGGAGGCATGTGTCCAGCAGTGGACTTCATTCGGCTGAAATGAATTTAAAAAGAGACTCAATACTAAACGTGCAATTAAGAAATTCCAGTGCAGAGATATAGTATCACAAATATTCATTTTTCTTAATCTCTACTGTCATCTTCATCATCATATCAGCCAAATGACTCCCATTGCTGAACAAAGGTTTTTCCCGTGGCTAACGGTCCATCGGTTACATGCCATAAGTAGAAAGAAGAAAGAAGAAAGAAAGAAAAGTATTTTATTTGCACTATAAGGCACATACCTACAACAAAGACAAAAATAAAAACAATTTGATTAAAACAATGAAATAAAAATCCTGTTGGGAAGGTTGTCGCTCAGCATACTACTGTGGAGAGGGAACTGTCACCATTTTGGGAAGAATTTGCGAGTACTAACCATTTGTCTACCGAGTCGGTGACCGCAGAATGGCTGCTGTTTTAGAGATGGGACGCTGCTGCCCTTCCCTCTAGTTCAGAGCCCCTTAGTCGCCTTTTACGACATCCGCGGGAGGAGATGGAGTTGTGCTATATTCTTAATCCGGCCACGAAAGGTAAAGGAAAGGTACCCACTATATTACGTTTTCAACACTTATGCTATAACATAATAGCTCTATATGTTTGTAGATCAAACTCTACTGAAATCTTTATTGCGTTCAAATGTTCATAAATTGATAGAATATTTTATGCGTATCAATATGAAACCCTGTTGAGACGCAGCAATTTTATTATAAAGTAACAATTTATTTTAGTTTGCTTACACTGTTAAAAGGAAAAAGTAATACATACTTATTAAAGGTTATGGCCATTTTATAAGTGGTTATTTATATTAATTATTAATTGTTGCTACTTTTTGGTAATTTTAATATTACATCCTTTAAAATAAATTACTATTTTAAATATACATCATATAAAAATCTACATTTAAAAATAAAAAAAATAGATGGCCACTGGCATCCGGAGCATGGTCCAAGCTACCGGTGGCCAGGGCTCCAGAGAGAGGAACCTCCTAACAATACGAGCCGTGTCTAGGAGTACCCTTTTCTGCTTCAAGCCCTTGATCCAGCCGCCTAACGAGAGCCTCTTCAGGTGTTGGAACTGGCATGACCCAACCACTAAGGGCGCGCACCTTCTTACCGCCTGACAAAAGACTTTTCAGTATTTTTTTTGATGTTTTATTTTTACTTTAATAATTTTATAACTGGATTCCAAATAGGTGGTACCTACCAATACTCAATTAAAATTGGGATGACTGTTAATTTCAATAGCCTCACTAACATTCTTGGGTCTCTTTCGCGAGGACTTGAGAATGATCAAATCAAATAAAATGGTTGGTTTTCCCTAAGGCATGATCACATACTGCAGACTTTGTGGAGCGTATATGCTTGACGTCAGCTATGAGTTTTCGAATTCTGGTGGCTATTCTACGCTTTGTTTGCTCTATGTATGACAACCCACAATCGCAGTCAATATTGTAGACCCCTGAATCTTATAGAGGAATGTGACACTTTACCGGTTTGAGAAGTTGGCTGATCCTTATATGCGGCTTGAAGTAGGTTTGAATAGAAACACGCTTCAAGTTATGACCAATTCTGTCCTTGACTCCCTTTCCTGCTGTTTAACCATTCAGGTAAAACAGCAGGTCTTTGATCAACTGTGGTGGGTTTCAGGCGGCTTCTGCAACGGGGATCTCTCAAATTGTTGTTTTGAAGAACTTGCTTCACATGGATAAGCGCACCTGCCAGATGGTCGGCGTCGTAGATGATGTGTGCTCTCTGTAATCAAGATTTGGTGGCGATAGCTGACTAACAGTTTATTCGAACGATGCCTTAGGCTTTCAGTTGCTATGCAGGGTTTTGGTGCAGTTACACCTAAGTTCATCCAGAGGTGAATTCAAGTGTACATAAGTGAGACAAGACGTCTCATCAAGATATTAATATTTGGCTTATTCCTTACTGTTTTAGGTGATACGTGTACTTTAGCCGTCTTTAAGTGCACGTTAGTCACATATAAATTAAGTAAATTGCTTTCATCTTGGTACAATTAAGATAGCGCTCAAAGCAGATATTTCTATAGAGATATGCTAGTTAGTGTTTCAGTTATTTAGTATGACTGCAATGTTTAATTTTAAGTGTGTGGGTGTTGTTTCTGAATAAATTGATTTTGAAAGAGAAATAAATTCTATTACATTGTCAACCAATTTTTTTATATATTTCTAGTTAGGTCTGTTATTGCAAGACCCTTGTGTGGTAGGTACCACTGAAATACCAAATATTCGCCACCAAGCAGTAGTATTTAAACTTTAAACATTAATACGATCCGGTTCCGGGCACTGTAGCTAGTGATACTTGGCATAAGAAACTTAATATGGATGTCTGGAGGTCACGCGGCAGTATAGTGGTACGCAGGACTAGCCCTGGGTAGCATTGCAGTTGCTTGTTACTTGCTAGACTCGTTACCAGATTATATAAAAAATAAAAATAAAATAGACTATCAGCACTAAACTATGTGTAGCTTAGAAAATGAATTACCCTACACTGCGAATCGTTAAACATGCAGCCACATAGGCTGACAACCTGAAAGAGATTAGAATCAACTGAATTTCAAGGGCAGAGAACCAGGAACCAAGTATTGTAGCTCCACTTCGAAGAGGCCCCGTATTCAGCAATGGATCATACTCTGAGTTGAAGCATAGTTTTATTAAAACTTGCTATATTATCACTCTATTATTGAGTGTGAAGGAATCATAAAAGGTTTTCTGGTATATGATGAACGGACAAGAATGAAAGATTGATATTGCTACATACTACTGACGTGAATATATAGCAGCTACGAGGGCTACGATGTCGTAGCACATAGCTAATCTGCTACGCATCCACTTTAAAGTCTGTATTACAGGACGAGAATTAAAATTTTGTTAAAAAGTCTACATTGAATTATCAAATATCAGCCGTACAGAATATATATTCAACTGATGCAATATCAACTCAAATTCTACTTGAATTTTGATTCTCGATCTGTCTTGGCCTTAGACATTCTTAAACTATTTTGTGGATCTGACGTCTATTTTAATTGTGACTGATTTATATTTAGAATAGAGGTTTTAATAATTATACGATCTCTTTACAATCATAAATACAAATACATATTACATATATTAAAATCAACCCATTACTGCCCTACTGCTGGTTACAGGCCTTTCCTCATGATGACAAAGGTTTGGTTAGATAGTGTTGGTTGGCGGACAATCTCTACAATCAAACATAATAATTCAAAACTTCAGAGGACTTGAATTAAAATCAATAAGTCTTGAACTCGCAAACAAATACCAATAGTCTGACGTTTCTTGACAAGGGTAGCAAGCTTGGAGCCTACCCTTATGAAATAGACCGGCATTTATGAAGTGTGTACACATAACCTTCACGCCTGCAGACTAAAAAGGGTTGGGAGGAGGTGAGCTATTATTACATCTACAACTTTAGTACTCATATGGCAGCATATCGCAGTCTTTGTACTGTCTGCTTTTGCTGTAGGTATATTACATGCAGTGAAAGTAAACTCTATCGCGGCGAAAGATGCCTATAGACCGTTCACTGGAACTTTCAATGAGCATAAAATCAATCCTCTCGCATCTGATAATGCTGTTGCCTGACGTGAAGGGGATGAGGGGGTCTTAGAAGTAAATAGAAAGTAAATAGAAATACAATTTCTTATTAAGGTCTACCACTTGGCATTGTATGTACATTCAATTATTTATTTCAAACTTGCATTGTCCTCTCCCTTTCTCCTTGGTTGAACACATTAGCATGGGATTTCCGCTTTTGTATTTGGAATTTTAGTCTTATCGTCTCTAGTCATCATCATCATCATGTCAGCCAAATGACACCCACTGCTGAACAAGGGCTTCCCCCATAGATTGCCACAATAGTGTCTTCACTTTGATAGAGGTTTCCAAGTTCTCACCACGATTGGCAGGTGGATTAGTTTGCGCAGTATGGCTACTGTTCTTACAGAAGAGACGCTGCTGCCTATTCCTCTGGTTAAAACCTTATTATCCTCCTGTTGGTATCGTTAAAGGCAACGTAGGTGCTTACTTTACCTGAAAGGAGATAGGCTGGTGCTATATTCTTAATCCACACACCACATGAAATCGTATCCAGCATATTGTAGAACATGGTGAGGAGACGTGCAAGTCAGTCGCCTGGTGGTAAGCTTCATGCCTACCCACAAATCTAATGCCACCTAGGGCTAGCCCTGCCTGCCACCTCACTCCTCTCGTCTCCGTACGACATTAAGTTATTAAGTCTGTGGACAAAATGCCATTACGCACAAGGTACCTGCACTATATAAGTCAATTTACGACGAAAATATGCCATATAGAAGGAAAGGACAATGTTGTGGCCGATGCCTTATCAAGAATCGAAGCAATATCCACTCCTTCACCAATCGACTACGATGAACTGGCACGCCATCAGCTAAGTGATAAACAGATGAGAGACGTCACGAAAAATGAGTCGCTGCAATTTGAACGCTTACGACCACCTAATGCAAGCAACTCAATACTGTGCAAAACATCGAGCGGCAATATACGACCATACTTACCGCCGGAATTACGAATGAAGGCATTCGACGCCGTTCATAACTTGAGTCACCCCGGCACCCGAGCAACTAGGAAAATGATTACACAAAGATTTTTCTGGCCGAACATGAACAAAAACGGTCGCCATATAAATACTTGCGTCGCGTGCAATCGTCAGTGATATGCCTGCGCGCATGGCGCACGGACGCTGGTTCTAGTTGCCACAAGTCTAATATGCTCAGTAATTTCAGTAGCTGTAGTGCCCTTCTGACCAGAAAACAGTAATATCTAAAGGTCATACACTACTGCTTATCGGCGGATATTTGGCACTGGGTTTTATAGACTGACGACTGAACCAAGTGTTGTAGCTCCACTTCGAAGAGGCCCCATATTCAGCAATGGACTGATACTCTGAGTTGAAGCTTGCTATATACGAGTATGTGAGGAACGAACAAGAATCAAAGATTGATATTGCTACACACTGCTTACGTGAAGATCGTGGCTACGTTCGCTACGCTGTCGTAGCGCATAGCTAACCTGCTACGCTGCTACTAACTATCTTCCTAACTGGCCTCTTGCCATAACAGACCAATAGTACGAGTAAAGACTTTCAAGTCACTTTTACACGTCACATTAAAACGACGAACTGCATCCACAACATGACAACCTCTGACAATAGATGCCATAGAAACTTAGGTGTAGAACTTCTTTTGTTGATTTTAGCTATTCTTGTGGAGTCATTATAATCAACCCATTATTTTCCCAGTGTTGAACACGCGCCTTTTCTCACGATGAAAAAGGTTAGGCCTTTGTCAACCACGCTGACTTAGTGCAGGTGGGCTGGCGGACTACTCACCATTTAGAACATGTTGCAGCGCTCTCAGGTGTGCAGGTTTCCTCACGATATTTTCCCTCACCGTTAACATAAGTGATAATCAAATTCCATTCCACGCATGAATTCAAAAAGTCTGTGGTACGGGCCGAAATCAAACTTAGACCCTCCTGTGTGGAAGGCGTTCAACCAATAGGCTATCGCTGGTTCTTCAATTTTGTAGAATACGTTGTTTTTATGACAATCTCCAACAGAATTGAACCTGGGATGCAGATACCATATATTTTTTGAACTCGTAGTCAAATCAGTAGTTTGACGTGTGTTGACGAGGGTACGAGTTCGATCCACCCTTAAGATATCGACGGTCATCTGTGGAATAATAAAATGTTAAGATATTCCGTTTGGAAAAATGTGTTTTATAGATATTTATGTTTTAAGCTGGTTTTGCGTGTATGAGGGGAAACTTTAAGTGATAATATTAGTGATGTTCTTTTTGGACGGCCATGGCTTATAGTTTTTATATTGCAGCTTAAATGTTAATTAGGATATCGACAACTTTTGCACAGAATAGGACGCGAGGTTACGGCACAGTGCCACCATTGTGGAAGCGACCAGGATACCGCACAGCGCACTCTCGAGGAGTACCCTGCGTGGACGGCTGAGCGGCGGGTCCTGGTCGATCGGATCTGGCAAGATCTCTCTCTGCCGGCAGTAGTGTCGGCTATGTTGGCAGAGCATGAAAATTGGAGTTTGAATTTGAATTTGAATCTCCTTCTGTGAGAGCGTCATGCTCCAGAAGGAGACTGCAGAGCGGGATCGGGAGAGGGCCGATCCCGCACAGAGAAGGACTAGATGGCGCCGAGGCAACAACCGCCCCGGCGCCCAGGTCTAACAAGCCTGAGCCCCCTGCAGCAGAGTGTCAGTTCGTGGTGGGGGGCGTCGGGGGTCACGGGTGCGCAGAGTCCCCAGAGTCTGCGTGCTCATACCGAATGACCCCAGGGAAGACAGTGGCGCGCACGTGGTCGTATGCCACCGTGTGCGCAGCACAGCGCACAGCGAGACTTGGGGGGATCCTTTACAATCCTCCCCGAGAAGTGCCTGGGGGGCGGCGTTTTTACAGCCGCCTGCCCTCCGCTAGAGGGAGTGATCGCTTTACAGTCATCCCCTCCGAGATGTGTCTAAAGGCGTGGCACCAATGGGTGGCTCTAGTGTGATCTTACGAGGACCTGGAGCTCGCCTTCGGTGCCGAAGATGACCGCTCCAGTGGTTTTAGCCGGTAGGAGTCCGGCATACCCCTTCGTTCTTCCCCGGGGCGAAGGAAGTTCCATGTAGAATTTCCAATAAGCACCAATAAAAATAAAAAGGTCTCTTATTGCAATCCCGGGAAAGAAGATGGTCTCCATGTGGTCACGAGCTGCCGTGTGCGCAGCACAGTGCATAGTGAAACTTTGGGGGCATTCTTTACAATCTCCTCGAGAGCTGCCCGGGAGCGTGGCATCTTTACAGTCGCCATCCATCCGCTAGAGGTATGACTGCTTTATAGACATGCCCTCCGAGATATGCCTAAAGGCGTGGCACTAATGTGTGGCACTACATGGAGATTATTCAAGTACCCGGAGCCTCCCTTTGGTGCCGAAGATGACCACTACGGTGGTTTAGCCGGTATATCCCTCCACTGCCTCCTAGGATGGAGGAAGTACATGAAATCATTCCCCAGCCTCAATAAAAAAAAGTTATCTTATTGCAAGAGTCCGGTATTAATTAAACATTAAACTTTGCTGTATTTCCGTTAGAAGGGCACTGTAGCTAGTGAAATAAGTGGCCATAAGAGACTAAATAACTAGCGTCTCGAGGTGTTGAGCGCAGTGTGGTGCCACGCAGGAGTTGTCCTGGGTGGTGTTTCGCTTACAACCAGACCAATGACGTGCTCGCCTCGTCAACAGTGTATATTTTTTTTGTTTTTGGAAAAACATTGCTCCACACTAGCATTTCTCCTGTGTCGTGGGTACGTTTACAGACATGAATTCCACATACAATACTCCAAGATCCGGAACAACTACCTGCAGATCATACAAATATTTGTTCCGTGTGGGAATCGAACCCACGACCTGGAGTGCAGCAGCCGACTGTATCAGCCACTGCACCAACCGTGCCGTCTTAATTAGATCTTATTCCACTGTACAGGATGTTTAATCTGTAAGTGGAACGAGAGAGAGAGAGTTTCACTAGTAATCCATAAAGCTCTCCATCCCTCTACGTGTTATTATAAAATATTCTGCATCCATAGTATTCGCTAAACACATATTGATTCATTCCACATTTCAATATTGCCCACATCACTTTTATTATTAAAATGCTTATCGAATCGAAAGCGCAAATACAGCACTATTAATTTCGGACTAAAGTCACAAATTACAGATGCGGCCAAACGTAAGTATACACTATTCGAAATTAAACGATACATAATTCAATCGTTAATTAAAAACCGGCGAATGCGACGTTGCACCGAAAATGTTTAATTGGAAACTATTGTGCTTTAATGTGTATGGGTACGATGTAATTTGTAAATAATTGAAGAGAAACGTGTGCTACTATTATGGCCGCCTGTGTACTGATGGATTTATTTTGATTGAGTCGTTCTGTTGTTCGCTGAGCTGGAAGAATGAGATGTGTATTGGATTCTTAATAATGAACATAATGGTTTTAAATTGGCTAATAAACGTAAAAACATATAAGCAAATTATATTCTGTTTACAAAATCATGGATAAAACTAAAAGTAGATTGATTATGGTCCACAGCACTGCCAGTCAAGTTTAAGTTTATTTTGCCAAAATTGACATATATACATATACGAAATTTCTATTATGCAAAAAATAATTATAACATTAAAAAAGTAACATTGTTGCACAATTAAACTAGACCTTAGACTGAAAAGGTAACATTGGTTACACAACTAAACTAAACTCCATACTAAATAAGTAAAATTGGTTACACAACTAAACTAAACTCCACACTGAATAAGTAACATTGGTTACACAACTCAACTAAACTCCATACTGAATAAGTAACATTGGTTACACAACTAAACTAAACTCCACACTGAATAAGTAACATTGGTTACACAACTCAACTAAACTCCACACTGAATAAGTAACATTGGTTACACAACTAAACTAAACTCCACACTGAATAAGTAACATTGGTTACACAACTAAACTAAACTCCACACTGAATAAGTAACATTGGTTACACAACTCAACTAAACTCCACACTGAATAAGTAACATTGGTTACACAACTAAACTAAACTCCACACTGAATAAGTAACATTGGTTACACAACTCAACTAAACTCCATACTGAATAAGTAACATTGGTTACACAACTAAACTAAACTCCACACTGAATAAGTAACATTGGTTACACAACTCAACTAAACTCCACACTGAATAAGTAACATTGGTTACACAACGAAAATTTAGACATTACTGTGTTCCGGTCAGAAAGGCAATAATATAACTAGTTTAACTAATTACTGAGCTTAAGAGACTAATAACTTTACGTCTCGACATGACGAGCGCAGTGTGGTGCCTCACAGGCCTAGTCCTGGGTAGCATTCTAATTTTTATGGGCAGGCATGTCGCTTACCATCAAGCGTATGACTCGATCATCTCGTCATCAACATCAACAAAAACTAAATTAGGTATTACCTACGTAAATGTCGTTCTATATTTCCTATTATCACAAACTGTAACTTGTACGGAAAGTGAGTGTGTTTGACACTAACGACTTGGGTAAATTGTGCCCCAGAATGTGAACATTAATCTTTTGGTCTAGACTTTTGTTAGGGAACTCAATTTATACGTAGTCTAATAATGATACGGCAAGTTAAGTACAGTCTGCATCAAAAGTAGCTGGACTTTGTATAAAGTTTCGTTGTGTTATCTATACAAATAAATGAAATTGAAGTGTCTGTTTGTAATGTCAAAATAACAACTTTTTACTAAATGCATATGAAAATATGTACGTGACATATATAACAATAAAACTATTTTTTTTTGTCTTTCCGTCTGTCTGTCTGTCTGTTTATTCCGGGTAATCTCCGAAACGGCTGAACCGATTTTGACGGGACTTTCACTGGCAGATAGCTGATGCTATAAGGAATAACTAAGGCTACTTTTATTTCAGAAAAATAATTAGGGTTCCGCGCAAAAAAAATAAAACCCTTGAAATCCAACATTTATATTCTATATGTCAAGTGTCTATGTCGAAGTACTCTAAATTTCTTTTAAATTACACGCGGGTGAAACCGCTGGTCCCAGCTAGTAATCAATAATATACGCGATTTAATACGTTTAAAATTGTTTTATTATGATATCCATTTATATTTTATGTTGTACATCAATGTCATCTGTGTTCTCTTGAACAAAACATGATATAACTAGGAAATCTGCTCACCTCTCTAACGAAAACATAAAACGATAGCTACGCGTCACCAGTAATGAATGACTGCGATAATTGTGTTAGCACTAATCCGCCGTTGTTACCAAGTCTTGGACTTCAGATCTAACGGCTACCATAATAACTCGAAGATGTATGAGATATAACTATACTATGAAGGGTGGTGGCCTAGAGGTCTATGGACTCCTTTCTTAAGCTCCAGGTTTAAGACTTTATTTCTTTTTCCTTTTCTTTCTTGTCGAGTTGTTAGTGGCATCTTGTTGTTTTTTGATGTTCAAGCCGCCCAAAGGCCTCTAATTCGGCTCAACGACTGCCGTCTTATGATAATAGCCGGCGGGCTGATTACCTAAGTCGCAGACGCTTTGCAACAGGCGTAAATTGCTCCAACGCCGCTGTCAAACGTCATTTGGTATTACCTATTTGCCGATAGCGACTAAACAGGCGAAGATCTCTGACGCGCCTCTGTCGGACAATCAATGAATTAAAAACATTCATTCTTTTTAGTTCCACTGGTGGCTACTGGCGCTAGAAACTATGCATCTTCCGCAATAGCGACTAGCGGGTGATGCCTTACATAATACCAATTTTTTTGACGCTTTGCCACCGGTGGATCCTTGGCTGCGCGATAGCTGCTATCGCGTCTGCTGTTGCTGTTTTTAGCTAATAAGCCCGCGGGACCAACAATCTAACGTTCCCTCCGAACTACGGCGATGTTCGGTTAAAATACAACTATGTGGTCACCCATCCATAGACTGACCACGCGAAGTGTTGCTTAACCTCACCGATTTTTTATCGATTAGTGAGTACAACTGGCTGTGAACGCCATTTGGACTCAAAACTGGTATGTGAAAACGGAATATTTTCAATGTCATATGTACTTGTTACATGTCTTTGGTTGAACTAACACGCGAATGATGCGATGGAAGACATTGCAAACCTGGATCTAATGGTCTAAAATCGCCAACCCGCAAGAACAAGCGTGGTGATCAATTCTTGTTGCTTCTCCGTATAGGAAGATGCCTTTGCGCAGGAATATTTCCCTCTGATGATGCGGATGTTTAGGTGGTTATGTATACGGTTATATACCGATAACGAAGTCCGCAAAGCTGAGTCACAGTATGGGTCCACAAACTGCCGCGGAGCAGGGAGCCAACCAGTTCGTGGATACGCGTTGATGACGCGCCAATCAGGGTGAGCTGGTACATGAAGTACCTGTGGTTCTTATCGATCGTACAAGTCAATACTAAAACGTTAATTGAGCAAACCATATATAATTTTGAAGAATTTATTTAATTTTAATCATATCATATGACTACTGATTCAATTGTTACATTTAATCTGAAATAAATTTTCATTTCTTGATATTTTGGTTTTACTTTAACTTTAACTTGACTTATTTTAGGTTATTCTTATTAATACCTTAGTGTGCCGTGTGGTGCCGGCTCAGAATACTACCACCCCATCTCCTCCCGTGGGTGTCGTAAAAGTCGACTAAGGGATTAGCCGGAGGATGGGCAGCAGCGTCCTTCGAGTATATTAACAACTCAACTGCGATCGCCAACCCGTCTGCCAAGCGTGGTGATTATAGCAAAACCCCCAATGAGCCCACAACACACCCATATCGGCCGTTGTGGTGATTTTTGGGGTAGGCCTGTGTCCAGCAGTGGACTTCACTCAGCCGAAATGAATATCTTAGTTATAAATAATATATTGTTAGTAATCAAAAATTGGACGAGGTAAATATTTGCAGATATATTTAAGACTAGCTGGGTCCCGCGGTTTCACCCGCGTTTAATTTCAAACAAATTTGGAGTACTTCGACATAGACACTTGACATAGAATACATATATTGGATTTCAAGGGTTTTATTTTTTTTGCGCGGAACCCTAATCATTTTTCTAAAATAAAAGTAGCCTAAGTTATTCCTTATAATATCAGCTATCTGCCAGTAAAAGTCCCGTCAAAATCGGTCCAGCCGTTTCGGAGATTACCCAGAACAAACAGACAGACAGACAGACAAAAAAAATTAAATTGTTTTTTTATTATCTGTACCGTATATACTTTCATATGCATTTAGTAAAATGCTGTTATTTTGACATTACAAACAGACACTTCAATTTTATTTATTTGTATAGATAGTTAGGTACTCATTTATTAAAAAATATGACGTGTACATTGTAGAATTTTACCAATAATTATTACTGAACTATTGAGTATATGGGCGGCGATCGCTTACAGCGGCTGCTCGTTTGCCTTGCTAATATTATTTAAAAAAAAGTTTGAAACTCCCACTAAACAATATATAGACTATCATTTGCTACGAACCGAAACCGAGTCGAGAATCGATGTTACCGCCATCTGCTGAGGAAAAAGAGAAATAAAATTAGTCGTGAAATTAAATAATGCAATTAGACGGAGGGAGAGTGTCCTTTTTTATTTCTGTCCAAATTAGGGGCGACTGTGAATGGACGGTAGGATTTCCAGCTGCTCACAATTTTAGGTGACAGGTGGGGGAGGTATTACTTTGTGAGAGGCCATGGTAGGTATATTTGTGTTTATATAAGAACTTGTTACTTTGTCATTGGAACAATAATGTGGTTATTTTGTGAAGATTTCATTTAAGGGAATTGTAGCGGAATGGTTATCGGCCAGATTAATTAGGTTAAGCCACGCTTGCTGCGGTCATGATTCGGATGGATGACCGTTCTTCACTAGAATAAGAGTTCATATTAAGAAAACAGTCCCAGTTGTTTTACGAATATTAAAGACTCGAGTTTTTAGTTGGCTCTACTTCGAACCGTGCACCAACGCTCTAGACTTTTCTCATGAAACTACTCACACACACACATCAGCCCGTATAGGTCCACCACTGAACATGGGCATTCAAATGATCACTATAATAAGTGGTCTTATAGAAGAAAGAAAGAAAGAAAGAAAGAAAAATGTATTTATTGGCACAAACAATTATATAGCAAACAAAAACATAATATTAAAACAAAAGTGCCAAAAGGGCCAACAGCTCAGCATGATATAGGTTATCACCATATTAACTATATGCTTGGCAGGTGGATTTGTGGTCGCAGTATATTGTCATTAGCTCACGGACGAAGGCTACCCATCCTCTTGACTTGTGGTGGTATATTCAAATGGAACAGGAGACTATCATATGAAATACTTTGGTTTGAGGTTGCGGCTGGAAATCAGCAATGTTGGCCCTCTCTGGTACTGCAGCATGACGCTGAGCAACGAAAAAGATTTTCCGCAGATGCGACACACAATTTCCACTTTTCCAGAGTAATAAATTCGTCAAAACGCAGGCAAGGGTAAGAGTCATACAGCCTGAATATTGTCATAATAAAGAAAAGATAGCATGATATACCGTACAGTTCACACTAGTACGCGGGATAGTGTGAATCAAGCTCAAACAACCGTACGTTTCGTATAGTTTATAACTAAGATACTGTTTATGTAACTACTTACTTAAATTAAGTCACCGAAACATTGTATTTGAAATGTATAAGGTTGTCTATGGATGTTGTTAATAAAGTTTGTTATTTATTATTACTGATTTCAGTTCGGCCAAATGAAGTCCACTGCTGGATACAGGCCTCCCCCAAAGATCACCTCAACGACCAGTATGGATGTGTTGTGGGCTCATTAGGGGGTGGTGCCATAATCGCCACGCTTGGCAGACGGTTTGGCGATCGCAGTTGAGTTGTTAATGTACTCGAAGGACGTTGCTGCCCATCCTCCTGCTAATCCCTTAGTCGACTTTTACGACACCCACGGGAGGAGATGGGGTGGTTGTATTCTACGCTGGCACCATACGGCAATTAATATTATTTATTTATTATGATGTAATGACACGTAACTACTGTTAGGTGAATTACAAAATTAACAGTGTTGCCAGCACGTTTATTTAAATGTAGTTAGACGCAAATATTTTATTGTATTCAATTCATAGTTTTAGTTTGTAGATTTTAAGTATTTAGTAACACATGATTTATGTTTAATTTTAACCTTTTTTCTGTGCTTGTGCATATTTTTTGACGCCTTAATAAAAAAAAATTCTTTCTTTTTTCTTCTTTTTCAATAAATGGTATATAAGCATGTAGTTGATACGTGTGATGTCCGGATTAAGAATATAGCACCACTCCATTTACATATAAAAAGTGACTAAGAGACTCTAATAGAGGGGGATGGGCAGCAGCGTTCCTTGTGTGGAATAGCAGTCATTCTGCGCTCACCAACCCACCTACCAAGTGTGGTGAGTACTGGCAGGGGGACTTTGCCAAAAAGACGACACGCGGCATGTAACCTGTCATTTATAGGGGAGGCCTTGGTTTAGCAGTGGAAGTGTTTTAGTTGATATGATGAAATGGGGCTCAATAAGACTTTTGAGCACAAATTGGAACTCTGGTTCTGATTCCTGCTTATTGAAATTTTCCTATGTTTACCCTAGGAATTGAACCTAGAAACTCATGTTAAATAGCCACGCTTGCAGCCACTAAACCTCTGAGGCAGTTTATTTTATGTAATTTAGTTATGGAAACCAGCTAGGCTAGTTTAAAATGAAACATAAATGATCTAGTATATTATTGAATTAAGACAATTATTTCAGAAACATATCCAAAAACATCTGTTCCTGAAACAAAACAAAGTTCTAACATCGATGTATAACCCGACCACGTAGATTGACACGGTGTTAGTATGGCCCCTGAATTGATGGAGCGTTCACTGGAATTTGTCGGTTTATTGCTATAGTTAAATATTATGTTAGTTTCTTAAAAAAAATCATGGTATTGTGTATTAAATGCTAGCCTTGATGAAAATTTAATTACCGGGGCAGTAGTCCGTGTGGTGACGTATTAAGATTATAGCACCGCGCCAGCTCCTCCCGTGGAGGTCGCAAAAGGCGACTAAATGATTCTAAATCACAGATATGGGCAGCAGCGTCCCTTCTGTGGAACAATATCTCCATTCTGCGCTCACCAACCCGAATGCAAGCGTGGTGAGTACTGGCAAATTGCCCCCAAAATCATGACATAATTGTGGAAATCTTTGGGGGAGGCATTTATTCAGTAGTTGATGTTCCTAAAAAATTTTAGGCCTAGCCATAAGTTTATTTAAGCATTTCTCCTCACAAGTTGTCATGTAGTGTAGTCTGTATACCCTCAGTCGTTTCAATATAACGTGTAAAAGTGTCTGTTAGGTTTTTTTTTATTGATCCGCTGGAAATACGTCATGTACTTCCTTCGCCCCGGGAAAGGGCGGAGGGACATGCTGGACTCCTACCGGCTAAAGCCACTGGAGTGGTGATCTTTGGCACCGAAGGGAGGCTCCAGGAACTCGAATAAACTCCATCTAGAGCCACTCATTAGTGCCATGCCAGTAGTAGACATTAGCAGAGTGTGTGTATAAATAAATTTCACCATTAAATAAATAGAAGCACGCAATATAATGTTATTGTATTTGATAAGTTATACAGAAGATTTAATTAGTTTTAGCGGGAGATTTATCATTAACTAATTACATATAATCCATCTACATTTAATTAGCCAATTTAACACCTAACCAGACAAATCCATACAATATATAGGGAAAACTAATTTAGGATCGGATAGTCCGTCGGTACCGTCGGCAGCACTTGATTTATGCTGCTCGGGGCGTTCACCGAAACTACTGTCATTACTCACTGGAGGATCGGTTTTTATGCTAACCGTACCGTGAGTGATTACTGGGGATGTGGGGGTCGGTGGGAAAGGTGAACTGTATTGATTTTTGGGGATGGTAATGTCAAATGTAGTTTTTTTTTGTCAGATATGATTAAACTAGTAATATTTATTGATTTTACAGCACGGTTGCCACAGTGGCTAAGTGACTGGCTTATTACGCTACGTGTCACAGGTTCGATCCCCGCACGGCCAATTTTTTGTTAGCTTATAAAACAACTTAATTATTTTATGATGTACATGTAGTACAGTATAGTAGTTGTGAATGCGAAAATGATATGTAAAGGATTTAGATATTGATGACTGTAATACATTTATATATTATTTTAAAAGAGTATGTCCATGGAGTTTCTTGCCGGTTCTTCTCCATAGGGCCAACGACTTGGAACCGTGCAACTGTTTAAATTCTGACTACTCGTAAGTGCCAGCAAATGGTTTAGATGAATAAAAACAATTTGACTTTGACTTTGACTGAGTTGTTCCGGATCTGGGTGTTTGTGCATGACAGATTTATATCTGTAAACTGCATACACAATACAGGAGAAACACAAAAGTGGGAGCATTAAATGAATACAGAAATGGGTGGTTGTGGGACCACCGTCTGGTACGAAGGTCCTTACTTGCTATAATGACACAATATAAATCCCATGTTATTTAAAACAATAACAAAAAAAATATTTAAATAATATTGACACGTGTTTAGAATTGAGGTTATACAGCTGACCGCGCATAATGCTTGCTTCTCGAATTTCGACAATCACACGCACACACACGTAAAACCGTTATAATAGAAAGAGACAAACAGAAAGAGAGCGAAAGGTCGCCAGAAGGGGGCATAACGCTTTTACCTTACGTGACGATTTCTGCCAGTTCACTTTAATGTAAGCCTCGTAAAAGAACCAATACTATGAAAAATCTTATTCATCTTTACTACGCTTCCTTTATTTTTTTTAAATTTCAAACGTGCCGAAAAGCAATACTATTACCTACTATCCTACTGCCTATTTATTTATTTATTTTATAATTTATGCACACACAGAAAAATGAAATAGGAGTAAAAGGTACAAAAGTACTGCTTATTTCTTAAGAAATCTCTTCCAGCAGGCCTGTGAGGAGAGTTTGAATAAGAAATGTAGACACAGTGTGTAAAGGAGTAAGTAAATGAAGAACAAGAACAGACAATTTTTTTTTAAAACGTTTTCCCCTCTCTATGATTTCTCCTGTATCGTGGGTGCATTTACAGACATGAATTCCACATACAATACACCCAGATCCGGAACAACTACCTGCAGATCATACAAATATTCGTTCCGTGCGGGAATAGAACCCACGACCCGGAGCGCAGCAGCTGACTGCATCAGCCACTGCATCAACCGTGCCGTCAATTTTTTTATTTAATTTTTTTTATTACCTATTATATAAAATCAAGGGCTTTCATAGTATATTATTATCTGCAAATGAGCTGTCTTAAATAATTTGTGAACCCGGTTTTGGGAAAAACCATGTATAAAAAAGATAAATAATCAAAAAAGACCCAACCCGGAGTTTCTTTCGGCATTTCTTCTCAGAGTTTGTAGTAGTAGTGTGTAGTTCGCTACATAAGCGATGAAATATCATAATGGCAGCAATGATTTAAAAGGCCACATTGATCATGGAATGAGATAATTTGGATTTAACTCTCAATGTCATGTAACTGCGTTCGTGGCGCGTAACTTTCTGATAGGGCTGTCACGTGACAGTCACTCGAAAGCGTTTTTTTTTAAAACTTTGATGGACACTGGTATTTCTTCTGTGTCGCAGACCCATGGCACGGTTGGCGCAGTGGCAAAGTAAATAGCTTTCTGCGCGACATGTCGCGGGTTTGAGCCCCGCATGAAATAGATATTTGTAGAATCTACAGATAGTTTCGGGTCTGAGTGTTTGTGCGTCTGAGGTTTTTGTCCGTAAACTATTGCCACTATACAGGAGAAATCCTAAGATAGACTGAAATGGAAGACCAAAGACGGCATGGTTGGTACAGTAGCTGATGTCTTTTATTTTTTTATAAAATTTTGCCCCACTCTAGGATTTCTCCAGTGTCGTGGGTGCATTTACAGACATGAATTCTACATACAATACACTCAGACCCGGAACAACTACCTGCAGATCGTACAAATATTTGTTCCGTGCGGAAATGGAACCCATGACCCGGAGCACAGCAGTCGACTGTATCAGCCACTGTACCAACCATGCCGTCTTTGGTCTAAGTCCATGTTCATGCCGTCTAAGCCTTTATTCCATTAAAAACTAAAAAAAATTCAAGAAATACAATTTTTATTTAAATTTTCACAGTACAATTTTCTACTACTAAAATTTGGTACTACTGTAAATCCGTAAGATTTTGCTGAACATATACTGTGTTTTTTTGGTAGGGTCTCACCCCCCTGCAGTATGTCGTGCTATTTACTGGACAACCTGTATAAATGCTCGTTCGGCTTCTATGTCGTACGTAACCGCTATTATTTTCAAGAAATATTTCACAATTAGTATTTATTTCACGCGCTACCACACCTACTATTGGACTATCCAAAATTGTCAACCCTGAGCTCGCAGCGCCTATAAAGGCCAACGTGATTTGTAGCCCCGCCGCGCTGTACATCAAAGTTCCGACGCGGAACACCGGAGCACCTGGATTTGCGAGTCCCTAGAGAGACGAACTACAGTTTTGTTCTTTTTTTGGGGGGTGATCGATGGGCGAAAGTTGGGGATGTATGGGTGGTAAGCCAGGTTTTCGGGTGAGCTGACCTTGGCCGAGATATTGTGCTATAGTTGTGTCGATGTTTTAACTGCAAAATAAGCATTATAGCGCTCGTCGATACGTACGCGTTTCTCGAAAAGATTGGCAAGGGCTTAGAATAATAGAGACATAGTCTCTTGCGGATTTGGGGATTTGGCATGCTCAGATCGAGCGACCCCCAGGAAGACAGCGGCGCACACGTGATAACGTGCCACCGTATACGCTAGAGGGATAACCGCCTTACAGTCATCCCCTCCGACATGTGCCCAAAGATGTGGCATCAATGTGGGGTTCTAGTGTGATCTTACGAGGGCCTGGAGCCCCCTTTCGGTGCCGAAAATGACTGTTCCAGTGGTTTTAGCCGGTAAGAGTCCGGCACGCCCCTTCGCGGAGCCGAGGAAGTTCATGATGATTTTTTACTGGAGACCAATAAAAAAAGGATTTGCATATAACCGTGCCTTTGGGCCTTTAAATGAGGGCGGAATTCTAAGATGTCCGGAAATTTCACAAATAAGGTAAAAAAAGGTAAGTCAAATAATGTAAATGTTTTTAAATCAAATGCAATGTCAACAATGAAAACATGTTTGGTTGCTCGTAGAACTGATGGCCGTTGGAGTATAAGGGTTCTCAAGTGGAGACCGCGCACCGGAAAGCGCAGTGTGGGACGACCTCCAACGAGGTGGACAGACGACCTGGACTCGTTGTATGCGGGCGGCATGTGACCACTCGTTGTGGAAATCTATGGGGGAGGTCTTTGTTCAGCAGTGGTCGTCTTTTGGCTGATATGATGATACAAATATTTGTTCCGTGCGGGGATCAAATCCGCAACACGTAGCGCAGAAAGACAATTACTTAGCCACTGCGTCAATTGTGCAATCAATAAATTTTATTGCGTTTTTTTTTCTCATTCCTAACCTTTACCCGGTATTATGGTCTGCTTCCCCTCTAACTAAACTGCTGAATATCAGTGTTGTTGGAGCGACTGCCATCTGCCCACCATAACACAATTACTGGGGGATACTGTTACACTCAGTCTATACGACCGGCTGTCAGAAATTCGGGCTTTTGGCATCCCTCAACGACTATCATAGATAATCTTTTGACAAACGGAACCGATAGTTTAACGTGCTCCCTGAAGCCCAGAGGGTCTTGATGAGGACAGAATGGACACCGATCCAAATCTTGACCGCGGCAAGTGTATCTTAACTTCGCATATAAACCGTTCTGCGTAGTACTTGTTCAGCCACAATCCCCTCAATTAAATTTGTGGTATGATATTTGAGAGTGAGAAACATTAAAGAAGAAAGATCTGTATTCTTAGTGGTGTGTTTTACACGCATAATATACAGGTAATTCCATTATTCGAGTCTTAATTAAATTATTAAATTAATTCTATTTTAACTACAAACAAGGTATAAAAACAATTATTTTAAATGAGTTTCCATGGAGTTTCTTGCCGGTTCTTCTCCATAGGACCAACTATTTGTAACCGTGCAACTACATTCTGTTTTATAAGTGCCTGTAAATGGATTTTAAGAATAAACATCTTTTGAATTTGCAGCCAGTTTTATTTATCATAGATTCTTTGTTTATTGCAGACAATTCCTCGGGAAGTTTAGAATTCATACATTTTATTTGATGTCGTTCACTTTCTGAACCACAACTAAGTTAAGCACTATCACTAATTGCGTTGGCACTTCTCAATGTAGCAAGTGTCACACCGAGTTCAACGTAGACTATACACTGAGTAATAATATTTTTCTTGTTCTTTATTGTACAGAACAAAACATGGTACATGGAATTAATGGATAATATAATACCAACATCTATTATATTTAAATAGATACAGTAGATGTTCGTATTATATCATCCAAATAATGTCCACTGCTGAACAAAGAGCTCTCCCGTAGATTTGCACAATTGAGTCGCCGTTTTAGGGGGAATTTTTTAGTACTCACCACGCTTGGCAGACGCAGTATGATTACTGTTCTACAGACGAGACGCTGCTGCCCATCCCTACTTTGGAGAGTCACATCCACGGGAGGATATGAAGTGGCGCTAGTTTTAACCGACGTGAAAAAGGAGGAGGTTCTCAATTCGATGCGTATATTTTTTTATGTGTATACACCGATTACTCCTAGATTTGAGGACCGATTTGAGCAATTCTTTTTTTAACTGGTGCAAAATGAACAGAACTCGGTGGTTTTAATATTTTTGGTTGGAAATAAAGCAATATGTGTTTCAGTATTTTTGTAAATTCTACCCTTCAGGGGAATAAATAAGAGGTAACAATTTGCATTAAAATCCATCAGTTTTGAAGTTAGATCTATACAAAAATTGTATTTACACCTTTACACACGAGCGAAGCCGCGGGCAATAGCTAGTGTTTCAAATTGTGGTGAGCCTATAACGTTATGTTGTTGGTAGACGCAAGTGAACAATGTTTGGGTTCATTGGCATGGTTAACTTTCAAGATCATAGACGTGATGACCGTGAAACCCTAGGGGCTGGTAATAGTTTAAATGTAAGTTTTCTTCGAATGATTTTCTCACTCTTTAAAATGTATCTTAGATGCTCAGCTAGCTTTGGAACGAATAACTTTAGGACATACATGTATTTGTCTAGACGTGGCAACCAAATCGAGAGGACGCTGTCCGCTTCTTGATCTCATAATCATTTTGATAGAATAATCAAATAGCAGTAACTAAATAAATCTATCGAGATTCAACAGTGTTTCAATTCAATTCAACCTAAATATGAAAATAATTTTAATAATATTTAAAATAGCTTTCCAAAAACATGTACTCTGTATACCTTATTCAATATGGACGGCAAAAGGAGAGTGCCGTGTAGCAAACAGTTCTTGAACTTTAGAACTTTTTTAAATGTCTACACTAGAGTGTAGCTGAGATTTTGTTTTCAGTTTTTCAAACTCAATTTCTACTTTTAAATAGAATACAGCCTGGCGGATAAAACTGAGAAAAAGGCTGAAAAATATTCTCTTGGGAATTAATGTTTAAGTGCTTAGTGTACATGTTATACACGAAGCTTTTACGGGATATATTCGGTTTTCTTGTCAATGATCATAAGATACCTAAACTGCTACTCATTATTTAGCTCTCTGCTTTATTCTTGGCTCCACCAAAAACTTTAAAAAGTTACTAATATTAAAAAAACCGGTCAAGTGCGAGTTGAACTCGCTTGGAGAGGGTCCCGTTTTTGCTGAATATGTTGTCATCCCATCTCATCCCGTGGGTGTAGTAAAAGTCGACTAAGGGATTAGCCGGAGGATAGGCAGCAGCGTCCTCCGAATACATTAACAACTCAACTGCGATCGCCAACCCGACCTGTTTCCGTATGTGTGTGTGTGTGTGTGGCCTGGTCGTTGTTGTGAACTTTGGGGGAGGCCTGTGTTCAGCAGTGGACTTCATTTGGCCGAAATGATGAGGACAAAATGAGAGAAAAGAGTTCAAATTTCTTAAAAGTCCATACTATACAAATTTGATTGTAATATTTATAATTTAAGTTTAACAATCCCAACAAACGTAATCCGTTCACGAGTTCCACGCTGAACCATATTTTAGGAACCCTTTTTTAATTCACTCGGTGGAATTATATCATGCACTTTCTCCGACCTAGAGAAGGTCGTAAGTTGACGGACTCCTACCGGCTAAAACCAGCGGAACGGTCATCTTCGGCACCGAAGGTGGGCTCCAGTACCTCGATGCAATCACAATCCATCCATTGATGTCACGCCTCTAGGCACTCGAGGGGATGACTGTAAAGCGATCAACAAGGGGAAAGGCCAGTGGCCTCCCAGGAGTTCTCTATGTGCGCACGAAGATTCCTCAGTATGCGACTTCCAAGGCCATGTCATGTTATGAAAACAGAAGGCTCAGGCGTGTTGGACATGGGCACCGAGGCGTTTGTCAACCCGGCACCGTTTTCTTCTTCTCTGAGAGGGATCAAACCTCTCTCAAACCCATTCCGCGGTCTCCTATTGTAGGTAACCCTAATAACCTGCTACCCGACAGTCAATAAATCGTTTATTCAGTAATTAAGTCCCATACATTTTTAGGCGACATATTAAACGGTTACATTTGAGTGAGCATGACATTTGAACGGCCATGCAACATCAATCAATCATCACAGCCAAAAGTCCGACTTTAGATATTCTGAAATTAGGGAGCGAAGTACAGATGTGAAAGATGAGACTGGGAGCTAACCCTAACATAATGACGAAGAGGCCCTGACAACGATAACTATATCTACACCTCTGCCTATCTTTTTGGGGGATTCAGACGGTGTTACAAAATATTTGTTTGTAGGTCACCCCATAAATGAAAAAATAAACACGTATCAAGCTTAATACAACCATAAAAAACCCCAAAACGAAGCGATATACCGACACAAGTAGGACGTACATCGAACAACAAATGTGATGGCAGCCCCACAAAAAAGAATTGATGTCAAATGTACAATGAATAAAAATACAGCGATAACACTTCTGTGTGCGATCGTACGTGAATGTGAAATGTGATGGGATTGGACGCTTGAAATTATACATGCTGTTTACCGTAGCTCTTTTTGTTAATTTCTTTTTTAAGAAGACAGAAGCCGCTCTTTTATTTTTGAAGTTATACTTGTCAATTTTGATGAGAGTAGAATGAAAGAGTTGCGCGCGCATCGCCACGAATATCCGACAGTGTGAAGTTACCCTCATCATGAACATATTAGCCAAAGGATGCCCACTCCTGAACAAAGGCCTCCGCCAAAAAATATCACAATGACCGGCTACATGCTGCCATGCTTCCAACGACTTCCAGCATCCTTCACCAGGTCGTAAGTTCATCTAGTTGCGATTTCCGGTGCGTGATCTCCACTCGAGAACTTTTCTGCCCCAACAGCCGTCACTTCTATGAGTTATGTGCCCCGCCTATTGTCATTTCAACTTACAAATCCTTTGAACTATGTCGGTAACTTTGGTTCTACGGATCTCCTCATTTCTGATTTGATCTCGAAATACCAAGCATAGCGCTCTCCATAGCTCGCTGAGTGACCTTGACCTTTCTTATGACCCCCATTGTAAGTGAACACGTCTCTGTTCCATATATCATCATGGATAACAAACAGACTTTCTTCTAGAGGCACTACGGTATGGTTGACGACAACACGTTGCGAAGTTTCCAGAACACTGCCCAACCGAGTTGGACTCGATTGTTAACCTCTTTCTCGAAGTTGGACCTACATAAACGGAAGATCTCTCCCAGGTAGACTTACGCGTTTTTTTAGAATTATTGAGCTTTTTTCGAAAATTATACACCTCGGTAATACCATTGGCTTTTGCTTAAAGCAAAAGTGACACGATACTGAAAATATCCCGTAAGAAATTAGCCTGTAAGAAATTAGGATGACCTTGAAACAGCGTAAAAACAACAAAATTACGAAATTATGACAGAGCTACTAAAGCAGAGTGGAACGCCGGTACTTAAGATCGATTGGCCTTCGTATAGTCCAATTCCTACATGGCAAACACCCCACCCTCAGGCATAGGTAATTGAAAGGAATACCGGCAACAGTCGGCATGGACCTTTATCCCTCCCAAAGCGGAGAAAGTCTATGAGGATTTTCCCACGACAAAAAAGGGGTATTTTGAAGTATCCCCCGAAGCCTCGCTATACGCAGCATGCGGTGGCACGTGACCACGTCTTCCCGAGGTGCAATAAGAGACCTACCACCAGTTAAATTTGTAGAATCAATGGCTTGATGGAAGCAAAAGGTTCGGAGAATTTCATTTAGGCATATCCCTCATTTAATATACTATTTGCCGTGTGGTGCCTGCTCAGAATGCCACCACCCCATCTCCTCCCATGGGTGTCGTAAAAGTCGACTAAGGGATTAGCCGGAGGATGGGCAGCAGCGTCCTTCGAGTACTTTAACAACTCAACTGCGATCGCCAACCCGCCTGCCAAGCGTGACGATTATGGCAATACCTCCTAATGAGTTGTGGTGATATTTGGGGAGGCTTGTGTCCAGCGGTGGACTTCATTCGGCCGAAATGATGATGATGAATATACTATATTTACTCTTAGGCCTATATTTATTCCCTTCTCTAACAATCCCCTCGCTGCAAAAGCTTATATAACAATAGATCCTCACTGCAAAAATGAACGTAACATCTTTATGCTAATGTGAAAATTTACACTTCCGGAGAGAAGTAGTTAAAACCAGTTTCAACCGCTCTAGGGTTGGTAATGTTGTGAAAGATAACATTGTTTTATTAGATTTTAATTTTATTTTCGCAAAGTGTTTGTTCATTAGGAGGTTTGAAATGAGTTGAGTTAAAAACACAATGATTTTTTTGGGTACTTCTCGTAGTACTAATTTCTACTGCTCCTGTAATGGCATGTTTTTCTTTCAAATGAGAAACTAATTTCTAAAAAAAAAAAAGTTCAGTAACAATTGTAATATGAGATTTGACATATGAGAGCATCATTACCGCCTAGCTTGTGATTTCCATAGAGGCCGTCGTACGTATCTCGTTTCGGCCGAATGAAGTCCACTGCTGGACACAGGCCTCCCCCAAAAATCACCACAACTACCGATATGGGTGTGTTGTGGGCTCATTGAGGGGTTTTGCCATAATCGCCACGCTTGGCAGACGGGTTGGCGATCGCAGTTGAGTTGTTAATTTACTCGAAGGACGCTGCTGCACATCCCCCGGCTAATCTCTTAGTCGACTTTTACGACACCCACGAGAGGAGATGTGGTGGTGATATTCTGAGCCGGCACCACACGGCAAATGTCGTACGTATACAGTCACAATTATGGAAAGTTTCATGTTAAATTACGTGCGTGATTATTCATCAGATCAGCCAAAGGACGGCGATTGTCCACCTCGTTGGAGGTCGTCCTTTTTTTTATTGGTGTCCAGTAGAAATTCTGCATGGAACTTCCTTAGCCCCGGGGAAGGGCGAAGAGGTATGCTGGACTCCTACCGGCTAAAACCACTGGCGCGGTCATCTTCGGCACCGAAGGGGGGCTCCAGGTCCTCGGAAGATCACACTAGAGCCGCCCATTGGTGCCACGCCTTTAGGCACATCACGGAGGGGATGACTGTAAATCAGTCACCCCCTCTAGTGGAGGGAAGGCGACTGTAAAAAGGTCCCCCATTCCCCACATAATTCTCGAGGGATATCTCCACTGCATTTTCCGGTGCGCGGACTCCAATCGTGAACCCTTTTACCCCAACGGCATTGGTTCTACGAGCAACTTGTCCCGTCCATTGCCACTTCAGTTTACTAATCCTTTCAGCTATGTCGGCAACTATAGTTCTTCTACGGATCTCCTCATTTCTGATTCAATCTCCTAGAGAAATACCAAGCATAGCTCTCTCCATAGCTCGCTGAGTGACCTGGAGCTTTCTTATTAGGCCCATTGTGAGTGTTCCATATTATGTCATCACTATTTAATAATCACACACACTTGTGTGTGTGATTATTAAATATTTGAAAAAATTGATTCAAATTCAGGTCTTCGTGGTCAACCCCCGGAAAGACATCGGCACGCGTGTGGTTACGTGTCAGAGCGTTTGCAGTACAGCACAAGGCGAGGCTTCAGGGGGTCACTTTTCGTGATTATAATAATCGTCTATCTTTCACTAGAGGGGGGTACCTCTTTACAGTCACCCCCTCCGAGATGTGCCTGCAGGTAGCTCTGGAGCATTCGTTCTCGAGATTCCGGTGTTCTCCCCATGGCCGGTGCCAAAACGGCTGCCTGGGTGGTTATAGACGGTATGAGTCTGGTAGTATCTGGTAGATCTCTTCCACCCTTCCCCTGGAGTAGAGGAGATCGCTGAGGATTTCCAGAGCATTGAAAACGATCTTCTTGGTCAGCAGTTGCACTTTTTACTACTAACAATAAATGATTTCTATTTCTATCTAGAATAATTGCTTGCTCAACGACATGCCTTGTACAGACAATCTCTTTAGGCATATTAGGTTGTCAATAAATAATAGTTTAAGAAAACTAAAAACACGCTTTTGTAGATAACCGAACTAAAAAGTAGGAGATAATTTTCAATTAGTTTAAAATAACATTATAGTGATTGACAAAAACAAACGTTATTGTAAAAAGAGTGTGGGGTGCTTTATCATATATTTTCATGATGACGCTACTCTTACAAATATTCACCACAATTGACATCAAGCACCCCACGCTTTTTTACAATAAAATATTTTTTTTTGTTAAATAAACCTTTAGTTGCGTTTGTCTATATTAATACGCTGACGCCACCCTTTTGATATCTCTTGAAATATTATTAACTATGGGGAAATACAAACAACTAGCTTAGTTAACAAAAGCTTGCAATTTAATAGTTATTTTTTCAGTTGCTTCACTTTAGGTTTGCTCCTGTGTCGTGGGTGCAGTTTACTACAATCACACATGCGCAAACACCCAGACCGAAACCACTATCTGTAAATCATACAATAAGTTTTGTTCCAGAATCGAACCCGCGACATGTAGCGCAGGAATCTAATACCTTAGTCACTGCTCCTACCGTGCCAAGAATAAGTTTAATTTAAAAGAAATCAGATTATTTATAAATAATTATTATTTATTTAGTATATATTTATTTTCGCGGAAACCGAATTAAGTCCCGTAAAAATCGGTGCAGCCGTTTCGGAGATTAGCTGAAACAAACCAACAGATAGACAAAAAAGTTAAAAATAGTTCTTTTGTTATAAGTACCGTGTGTATATGCATTTATAAAAAGCTGTCATTTTGAAATAAAAAAACAGACATTAAGTTCTATTTGCTGCACTGATGTTATCGTGTATATCATGACATTAATAACGCGAATCGGTAATCCGTGAGTATTTGTATTTTATTTTCGTGCGGTTACTGGTAACCTTGTGTTAGAATTGTTCAAGCCGCCCAAAGGCTGCCCACGGCTTAACGACTGCTGCCTACTGGCAACAACCGAGACCGACGATTTAACGTGCCCTCCGAAGCACGGAGACGGTCAGTTGAAATACCACTATGCGGTCACCCATCCACAGACTTACCGCGCCAAGCGTTGCTTAACCTCACCGATCCTTCACCGATCAGCGAATACAATTGTCTATGAACGCCTCAATCCATTAGTGTATCTCAGTTTCACAGTCATTTCAACAACTGAATTAGTTTCGCCAACCCTACCCTACACCAAATTCAGTTCTGCCGATCGAAACGTTCGGCAATAACTGCATAAAATACGTAATATTTCATATCGTAATAATTTATACGAGGGCGGCACTGAAAATTTCGGGAATCAAGGAAGTGACACAACATTACTATTTAAAAATGTATTTATTGCTTTTCGAAGTATTCTCCGCGAAATTTGACACATTTTTCCATACGATGGAACCAATCATTGAAGCAACCATTCCATTCGGAAGTTGGGGTCTCCAAAATGGCCGTTTTGTAGGCGTCCACAGCTTCTTTAGGTGATGAAAATCTCTGTCCACGCAATTTATTCTTTATTTTAGGGAAAGTATAGAAATCATTAGGGCTTAGGTCGGGGCTGTACGGCGGATGGTCTAATAATTCTACGTTTTCTTGCTCTAAAAACTCTTTTGTTCTGTGCGCGGTGTGAGAACTCGCATTGTCGTGATGGAGGATGATGCGGCGGTTGCAGTTCTCTCTACGGAGTTCAGAAACGACCTGTGGCAAACAAATGCTAGCATACCATTCTGCATTAACCGTTCTTTGTCCCTCAAGAGGAATAGTCGTAACATGGCCGGTTTTGGAGACAAACGTGGCCACCATTTTTTTTGCAACACTCCGTGAACGAACAATTTTTGTTGGCTTTAACTCATTTTCGAACACCCAAACTCGTGACTGGTTTTTTGTTTCGGGTTCGTACGCATATATCCAGGATTCGTCACCTGATACGATGTTGTATACAGCATTTTAGGATCCTGCGTGGAATCTTTCGAGAGTTCTGACGCACCAAGTAACGCGAGCCGCTTTTTGCTCTTCACATAGCAAATGCGGTATCCATCGGGAAAACAACTTTTTTACACCTAATTGTTCATGCAAGATTATTTGTATTTGACTCATGCCAATGTCTAAAGTTGCCTGAATTTCGCGGTATGTCACATGTCGATCTTCCTCAATCAGCTTACGCACAGCATCAACGTTTTCTTGGGTGACTGCAGTTTTTGGACGACCTTGACGAGGATCATCACTGAGCTTGACACGTCCACGTTGAAATTCAGCAAACCAGCGATAAATTGTGGTTTTGGATGGGGCTTTATCACCAAATGCAGAAATCATCCGGTCAACACACTGTTTTTGTGTTAAACCACTTCGAAAGTCATAATAAATCATCGCTCTTGAATTTTCTCGAGTCAATTCCATTTTCTCAACGACTAAACAAGTTTGACAAAACCTTGTGACAAGACCGTGAATCTTTTTTTAAATAAATAAATGGTATTCGATTTGTAAAACCAAGGAGTTTTCAATTAAAAAGATTTTAATATGACAGGAACAGTGGAAATATTCCATTCCCGATACTTTTAGTGCAGCCTATGTATTGCAGTTACACGAAATTTGAAAATTCATGGTGGAACACAAAATTAGCTACATATCGCATCCGGGTCAGCGGGCATTCGTTTCCAGTTAATTAACTATGAAAAATATGCTGGGCTTTTTTTGGAATGTTGTCGGTTTTATTTTGGTATCAGTGTACGTAGAAAAAGCTGTGTGGTGCCGGCTCAGAATACCACCACCCCATCTCCTCCCGTGGGTGTCGTAAAAGTCGACTAAGGGATTTGCCGGAGGATGGGCAGCAGCGTCCTTCGAGTACATTAACAACACAACTGCGATCGCCAACCCGTCTGCCAAGCGTGGCGATTATGGCAAAACCCCCCAATGAGCACACAACACACTCATATCGGTCGTTGTGGTGATTTTTGGGGGAGGCCTGTGTTCAGCAGTGGACTTCATTCGGCCGAAATGATGATGAAATGTACGTAGAAATAAAAGGTTCTAGTGTGATCTTACGAGGTCCTGGAGCTCGTACCTCCCCCGGGGCCGAAGATGACCGTTCCGATGGTTTTAGCCGGAGCGGAAGTTCATGATGAATTTCCAACGGGCGAGCTTTGAAAAAGGGCAGAAAGTGTAAGAAGGGTTAAATTGATAATACAATGAATGGTAGGTAATTCTTTGAACGACACATGCTACCGCATGCGCAGTACAGCATAGCGAAGCTTCGGAGGATGATGCTTTAGCGTCTGAAAAAAATAAAGTGTCTGTCTATGAATTCAAAATAAATGCCTAAATTTAAGTGGAGACTATAGCCGATGCCAAATCATTAATGCCCGTTTTAAGAATTTTTGTCAGTCTGTCTGAGAGATTTTTCACCAAAATCGGTCCAGACGTTTAGGAGGAGTTCAGTGACATACACACGTACAGAAACATCACATATAAGACATAATTATAACTTATGCCTAACGAAGGCGGGCGGGTAACGTCTACTAATTAACATTTAAAAATAAAATAAAACATTTTTTACAGTGGGGTGTTCTTTGTTTTCCTAATTGTGCTAGAATAGCTATTTTATCCAATAACTATATAACATTAATAAAAATATATGAAAATTTGTACTACATTTTTATAGGGCATATTACGTCCGCGTAGTGTCCCGGTTAAGAATATAGCACAACTCCATCTCTTCCCATGGCTCCCGTGGATTATATAAAAAGTGACTAAGAGACTGTAAACCATAGGGATGGGCAGCAGCGTCCATTCTGTGGACCACAAGCCATACTGCACTTACCAACCCACCTGCCAAGCGTGGTGAGTACAGGCAGGCAGATTCCCCCAAAATTATGATACAATTGTGGAAACCTATGGGGCAGGCCTTTGTTCAGCAGTGGATGACCTTCGGCTGATATGATGATGAAATTGATCCCTATATGTATCCATATATCCGTTGGTATAAAAAGGTTCTCCAGTGGAGGCCGTGCACCGTAAAACGCAGCGCGAGACGACCTCCAACGAGGTGGACAGACGACTTGGTGAAGGCTGCTGAGAGTTGTTGGATGCGGGCATGGGACCGCTCGTTATGGAAATCTAAAGGGGAGGCCTTCATTCAGCAGTGGACGTCTTTCGGCTGATATGACGATGATGATGATAATCCCTATATTGTCGCTTGAATTACAGTTTACCATTTTTGTAGAATCCTTTAAACCTTAAAAGAAACCGCAACTCGTAGCATAGAAAGCCAATTACTTGCCACTGCGCTAGTCATGTCATTTATTTATTTGCGATCTTCAAGTTAGAGGTGTGGCTTTTCCTCCTCGTTGCTTGGACGTTATACCCGGTACAAATTTCTACCGAAGTCTCAATGTCGCTCGCAATCTGTAAGGCCAATCTCATAGTGTGCCCGAGGTACAAATGGGGATGTAAGTAAGTTGAAACGACTGCATATTTTGGGAGGATTCTGTGAAATGGGTTTGGGCAAAATAACAAAGGTAGTAGCTTTATTTCTCTGTCTAACAATGTCAAATACATATTATATTTGGGTGCGAATCAAACTGGTCAGCTTTAACGATATTCAAGCGCTGGTATGGCTTAGTAAGTCATTGCGACTCTTTCTGAATTTAAAAAGAGTGGAATTATAAGATCATTTACTTTGGAAAAAATTGAAATCTTTCGAATCAAGCTTAAGGTGAGGTTGCAGTGACAGCCTAGTACGAGTAGTTGAAAGCTTGCCTTCCATACAGGACGATCTGTGTTCAATCGCCCGCTCAGCTAACTTTTCAGATTAATTTGCGGATCAGAATTTGAATTTGATCTCCAGTTAATTACCTAATAATAAGTAAGTAATACAACAATTCTCTCCGTTATATTGTATTGAAATATTCTATAGTAGTATTGTTAAAACTATATCGCTGTCCATTTTATAAAAAATCAAACCATATTCGAATCTAAAATAGTAAACAAGATTATATTTTCGACGGCACGGTTGGTGCGGTGGCTTATACAGTTGACTGCTGCACTCCGGGTCGCGGGTTCGATTCCCGCACAGAACAAATATTTGTATGATCTGCAGGTAGTTGTTCCTGGTAAGATTGTATTGTGTGTGAAATTTGTGTATGTAAACATACCCACGACACAAGAGAAATCCTAGTGTGGGGCAACGTTTTTCTAAAACAAAAACAAACAAATATTATCCAAGAAAATCCAAGTTTTCTCGAAACCACCTTAGAGCTTCCTTCAAAACTAGGAACGTACAAAATCTGCAATAGAACACAATATAACAATATTACCGACTGCAGCGAAGCGAATTACGAATCAAAATCCCCAACACACTACAAAATTAACCTTATTTCCTACATCCCAGCTCGCAAAATCCTTTAACACCCAAAGTACACGTAAACGGAAAGTTACACTCTAAATCTATAGTTTTAAAATTGAATTTTCAATGAAAGCAATTCCACTTCTGTTATGAAAAGGTAATGATTTTTCGATTGTGAGTCGTATCGTTTTTGCATTAGGAAACAAAATTGTTTGCTGGAAATAAATGCTTGTATTTCGGTGGTAGAATTTTGGATACATTTACTTACTGTACACTAAATGTTATTCAATTTCATTGTTTTCATGAGGATTAAAGTTTGGAAATGTTACATGGAATTATGTTCCTTTAATATTTTAATGGTTTCGTGTTTCGTTTTCTTCATGTTGGTATGGCTTTATTTTACTTGGACCATTTACATTCTTCATCGTCAGCATCTGATAGGATATAGGAACAAGTAAACTAGTACTTGCAGATTTACAGAGATTACGTTTATTAGAATTAAGAACACAGTCATCGCTATACAGACAGCCGAGAGAGAGAGAGACAGATACACCTGTCAGTTAATTCATACGTTTCATCGTCATCATCATTTCAGCCGAATGAAGTCCACTGCTGGACACAGGCCTCCCCCAAAGATCACCACAACCACCGATAAGGATATGTTGTGGGCTCATTGGGGGGTTTTGCCATAACCGCCACGCTTGGCAGGCGGGTTGGCGATCGCAGTTGAGTTGTTAATGTACTCGAAGGACGCTGCTGACCATCCTCCAGCTAATCCCTTAGTCGACTTTTACGTCACCCATGGGAGGAGATAGGGGGGGGTGGTATTCTAAGTCTATTTTAGATTACTACTTAGCTATGAGCACAATCCCCATTGCGTCATAGTCAGTGTTATTTTAGATTCATCATTTCGGCCGAATGAAGTCCACTGCTGGACACAGGCCTTCCCCATTAATCACCACAATGACCGATACAGGTGTGTTGTGGGCTCATTGGGGGGATTTGCCACAATCGCCACGCTTGGCAGACGTTCCTTTTCTATATGAGAAAAGGTCTTCTTCATCAATTCATCATTATTTTAATTGTAGCGTGACATTTAAATAATCAATTATAAATGATCAAACGAACTTCCCCGATGTGAAGTTCGATCATTATTATATGAGTCGCTTCATTCGAAGATATGATTTAATTACCAGGTAGTCCCTCTACTTACTAGGCAACTTCGCACAATTTTTAAAGATTTAAAACGATTATACGTATTTCCGGTTTACCTCATCCCTTGTTTGCCATCTTGACATTTGCTCATTTTTTTAGAGTTCCTAGTGCAAAACTTTCCTTTATGGGAAACTTCAGGGGGGGAGGGTGATTATATCTTCGAATGAAGCGACTCATATAATAATGATCGAACTTCACATCGGGGAAGTTCGTTTGATCATTTATTATATTTCTTCGCTTCATTCTTCAGATATGATTTAATTACCAGGTAGATGTTAAGAGAAGAAAGTTTTGAAATTAAAAGCACACGTATCAACTACATTGTGGTTTTATTTATTCACTATTTTACAATTGAGTTACTTGTTTTGATTATAACTAAGATTAACTTACATATATACTATAGAATCAAAATTATTATTAATTTAATCATAATTTATTGTGATTTCCTGATGACGCAAACGGATCGGGCGAATTGGCCTTCGTATATGACGCGTCTATTATAGAAATGGTAAAATGATTTGGACGAGCTGGTCCAGCTGGCAGTCTTACAAATAGTTTCTATGTCGACACACTGTACTGCAATGTGTGCACCGAAAACGCTAATATCAACACCGGTTTCTGACAGAACTTGTTTGATCCAACTACTGATGAATTGTGTTCTAGCAGCTTTGTGGTCGTTTGTATGTTAATAGGAGGTTACTTGTATTCTTAGGCCTTATATTTTTAGTTTTAGAAATATAGTTCAATAGTATTGTTGCTGGACAAATGCTTATATTTTCTCTGAAAACGGCAACAAAAAATGGTTGGTCTACCCGGTGCAGATGTTTTATGATATCCATTAATTATATTAGTAACGTTGTGAAAATGTAGTGTAAAAATGAAATATTTTCAAGTTTGAGGACTAAAAGCGTCTGTACCCTGGGGTTAGTACAAATTACCAACAAAATTACTAGTTTTTTAGTAATCCTTTCGAGCGATAGTTCATTAATGGGAATCCAAACTAAAAATTGGTTTAAGACCATTTGAGGATCCCAAGTAATGGAGTACTTAGGCCTAGTGGGTCTCAATTTGTACACGCCTTTAAGGAGCCGCTTTACACACACGTCTGACCTAATATTATTACCTACAAGGGCTGATAAAGCGGATCGGTGAGGATTTAATCTGCCGTATCCACAACCGTATTTTTGTGTGTGTTCGTGTTGTGTCCTTAGAAATGTGAGTACGGATGTCTTCGGTGGTTCGAATACATCGCTGCTATTTTCATTACAGAATTGGCACCAAGGCTTCAGTGAAGTATTGTACAGCTTTATTGTATTGTCAGAAAGAGATGCTAGCATCGGTGTGTCATTGAGACTGTGCATGCGTCCCGTTGGAAGAACGGTTGCCGCAGAGCCTCGCGACACGCGGTAAGGTTCTTTTGCAAGGGATGATGATCCCTAAAATGAGATTATAAAACATTAAATATGTTGAGGTCTAAATATAGATCGTCTGAAACTATTAAGGTCTGCAATAATGGGAACCACGAATGCGACGACCAACGGGGATACTATAGAATAATGCCGTTATCTTTGTCGTCAATTCTTATCCGAAGGCATTTTAGCACTGGGGAAAATAGCGGGAAAGTTTAAAAGTAATAAGGCTGCCGGTTCAACGTAAATGTGTCAACAGATACCGCGTCTGGTTCCGGTTTGCATGAAACAAACTTCGTACACTTAGCATTATCTTGTGATGCGAATAAATAAATCTTTGGCTGGCCGAAATATTATGACATCATGGCAGGCACTATCAAAAAGTATCAGTATCTAAACCAACGATTCTCGAGGCAGCGTCCGCACGCTTTTGTTTTATATTTACATATGATGCAAATATCCAAAGACCGTGCTGCTCGCAGCACTGCCAGTGTTCTGGCTAAAGATGGGAGTATTGTATACTCCCCATACGATTCACCTAACTGATTGTAGTTATTTTAACAATCTGAAGTAACATTTCACAGTCGGTTATATCTATAGCGAATGACTAAGCCCCGAAAGGCAGAAATATTTCTAAGTAATTAATGTGCCTCGGCTTTTTCGTGTTTTTACACTAGCCATGCATTTCCTTATTTCCATGAACGGTGCTCCAACCAGTTATGGAAGCGTCAGTATAAAACCCGAGTCCTAACTTTGGTTGCCTCATAAAATTTGATGTAGTGTCAATATTTGAGGACCACCAATGCAAATCTTGTAATAATATTACGGAGTTTAGTGTAATTGACCACAAACGCTAGGCAATTAAATATGCATCGCCTATGCATAAAATGACATCTAAATAAAGAAATTTATTTAAAACTGCGATACCTTAAAGATGCTATTCTTTATATATCCTCATGTCCTTCGTGAAAACTCGTGGAGCGACGGATAAACCGAACGACATCCCATTAAACTCATACGTGAATGTTTTGATAGAGTTAGGAACCAGAAACTGAAACCGCAACAATTTACAGTCTGTACGCCGAATAGGTACAAGAAAATACGCATATTTTAAGTCGATGGTAGACAGATATCCATCACTTAGAGTTAAGTTGCATGGAGTTGCATCCTCCATTTTAAAATGATCAGTATAGATTAACCTATTTAGGGGTTTCAAGTTTAGTATGAAACACTTGCCGCCGCCGGTAGGCTATGGAGTAAGAAATATCTTAGATGTCAACTGGTAGTTTCTTACTTTACACTCGATACTTACTTTTACTTTACACGAAATAGGGGGCTATTTCCTTTAACTTATTAATAGCTTTTAAAATTTCTAGTTTTTCTAACATAAACAGTTATTTTGTGGTATATCAGATTGACTAACGAACGTTTGAGATGGTAATGTATATTAATAGCTTTTAACGTTTCTAGTCTTTCTGACGAACGTTTGAAATGGTAAAGTATAATCCTAATCCAATCCAGTACCACACTATTCTTTTTTATTTTAAACCAAACTAGCTATTTTAAACCAATAATCGTTAAGTAAGAAGTTTACCCGCATACACCCGTGCTGGTGGTGACACGAAGCAGAGCCATGGGGCTTGTCCTGGGTCACCGATCGCTGCTGCTGCAGGCTGCGAAACCGGCGCTGCATGTGAGCGACGTGCTACTGACATCAGCGGCTGCATGTAGCCAATGTTGTAGTTGACCAGCCCCCCCTGAACCCCGAGTAACGGGTAGGCTCTGTCCAGCTTTCCTGGAAATGCGTAGATTGAGCTCCGGACTGAGTAGCCTGAGGCTTTTAAGGTTTAACTGGCTTCTTGATTAGAAAGCCCTGCTTTTCTACGATTTTTGCAACACTTATCTTTTTCGATAGCGTGGAGCCGAACAATGTTTCGTCCTTCTCGGAGACATTTATCATATGGTAAAAGTCTTGTCTTGACAAGATGTGACGAGATTTATAAGAATTTGTGTTGCAAAATAGTGCAAATCGCAAAGTAATCTGCAACCATTGCTTAGGTGCTTCATTGCCTGAACCTTGTCGTCGATTTTTAAGAGTATATCCACCTTCTTCCACGCCTCTGTTGACGGTTGTGATTACCAAACCGAGCTGTTGTTAAGATGCAGCGAGTGTTTTATCGCGACTGCGCACGATATCCGGTATTGCAGCAGATATTCCTGTGTTTAGCTTAGGCGCTTGCAGGAGTCCACAATTATCAGGTATAAGATAATATTCGATCATACTATTTTTGTTCTGCTAAATTATCATGTACCTTATCACCAAAGTCGCGAGTATCGGACGTGGATTCACCAAGAGCAGACAGCAGTTCAGGGTCCAAATCCGAATCCGCACTGGCCGTGGTTATATTATATCTTGAAGGCAAGATCCCGCTTGGTCTACGATTTGGCTAGGGTTATCGGTAGCCTCGCAGCCTGTGTCTTGTACGACGTCTGGTACTGGCTCCGGGATCGTGCCATTGTCAATATTTACAGCTGGTTTAGGATCTTCGGTACCTAAAATTGCAGTTTTGCAATATTGAGGGTAGTTATAGATAACATCGAAAAACTTATCTGTAGTTTTACAATCGTGATTGCACAGAGGACGTTACATCCATTTCGGATTATACGTTTTATCTGATATTGTCATCGTTGAAGATTCGCAATCAACCCCGATGCAAAATTGGTCGTTAAGTGAAATTAATTTTTGGAACATGTCAGTGTTATTGACTCACGGTCAATCCCAAAGCATACCAAAAAGATTTCATAGGTATATAGAATATCACTGTTAAGCGACCAAAAAATAATAGATAACATCGAAAAACTCATCTGTAGTTTTACGATCTTAATTGCGCAGAGGACGTTACATCCATTTCGGATTGTACGTTTCATCTGCTATTGTCATCGTTGAAGATTCGCAATCAACCCCGATGCAAAATTGGTCATTAAGTAAAATTGATTTTTGGAACATGTCAGTGTTATTGGCTCACGGTCAATCCCAAAGCATACCAAAAAGATTTCATAGGTATATGGAATATCACTGTTATACGACTACAACATAATGTACACATAAATTTTTGCATAAGTACCTTCATCGTCGGATGAATCCAGCGGAGATACAATTCTCCGGCGTCTTTCTTTTTCTTCTATTTTTCTAATTTAACGTGTTAAGCGTTCAATTTTGAATTACGCACTGCTTTTTGGTATAGTGAACGGAATGCTCGTGCGATAGTTACCGCGCACAAAAGAGGAATGAGCAAATGTCAAGATGGCAAACAAGGGATGAGGTAAACCGGAAATACGTATAATCGTTTTAAATCTTTAAAAATTGTGCGAAGTTGCCTAGTAAGTAGAGGGACTACCTGGTAATTAAATCATATCTGAAGAATGAAGCGAAGAAATATAATTACTTTTGGCATCACATTGATTTGCTAATTCTTTATTTTATTATTTACTACACATATATATGTATTTTATGACTTGATACTGTAAGTGTGAGAACTTGTGAGTTATTCATTGACTAATGAATGATTTTGTTAAATTTACAAGATAGTTTTCTGGCAGTTTAAGTATGTCATGCTTACTCAAGTGTTCTGCTGATTACGGTCAGATTTATACTGATACTAGAGTTGCATCATATATTTTGATTAATATTACATTATGGCTGTAGAATGTTTAAGACGACTCATCTCCTACATTTTCCTCACAAAACCTTCATATTGAGAACAATGTACACATAAATATTGTAAACATATTTGGTTTGAATTAAAAAGACCATGGAGTTTCTTGCCCGTTCTTCTCCATAGGAAATCAACATCTTGGAACGCGGCAACTAAAGTCTGACTAACCCGTAAATGGTCTTACATAGTTAGAATAATTTTACCTTTATGTTTTCCTGTAATGGGACAGTTATAAACTGATACAACATAATTAAACTGTCTACATCTTTAGTGTAAGCATTTCATCCTAAGCGACGACCCACCAAAATATCATATATCAGTCGCCATGCGGTAATATTCACATTATCTGCCATTTCAAAACGATCTACCGCACTTCCCTCATCCCAACCGATTACTTCAACAATAAGGGCGTCAGTTTAGACTTAAAAGGGTCTCATTAGATTGGCGATGGCACGAAATCTGATATGTGAAGCCTAAGAAGTTGGTTATATCCACTTGGGTGGGACGCGATTTGTGCCTTTGATTTTTTAATAATATGGTCATATGGTTGAAATCTGTTGTTTTTAAGAGTGTACAGTTCGCCTTTTTTCACGGTAAGGAAACAGTCTTCGCCCCTCTTTTTAAGGGTGTAGAAAAATCCACATAGTCATGTAAACTAGCTGCAGAAATGTATCGCAATCCATCATCATATCAACCACAGGACGTCCAGTGCTGAACAAAGGCCTCCCCCTTAGATTTCGACAATGAGCGGTCACATTCCGCTCACATCCAACGACTCCCAGCGACCTTCACCAGGTCGTCTGTCCACCTCGTTGGAGGTCGCCACACGCTGCAATCCATAACGATTGGCAAACCATAAAACAAAAATTATATATCATCATCTCATCGTAATGACAAAAAAGTCTTCCCCAAAGATTTCCACAAATGTGTCGTAATTTTGGGGGGAATTTGCCAGTACTCACCACGCTTAGCAGGCGGGTGGGTGAGCGCAGAAGGTCTGCTCTTTCACAGAACATGGAATACTGCTATGCTGCTCATCTATTTGGTTTAGATTCCCTGAGTCGCCTTTTACGACCTCCACGGGAGGAGATGGAGTAGTGCTATATTCTTAATCCCGACATCACACGGAGTATATAATGCATAACCATTACATCATGAGAACTGTCTGCAGCGATCTACTGTAACCCATAAAACCACGCGTTTATGTCAAATTCCTTCGCTGTTTCAACAATAAAACTCTGGAATGCGCTTCCTCTTGATATAAATTTGACGGCACGGTTGGTCCAGTGGCTGATACAGTCGGCTGCTGCGCTCCGGGTCGTGGGTTAGATTCCATCATGGAACAAATATTTGTATGATCTGGAGGTACGGGTCTGGTATTGTGTGTGGAATTCACGTCTGTGAATGCACCCACGACACAGGAGCAATCATAGTGTGGGGCAACGTTTTAAATAAAAAAGAAAGAAAATAAATTCGCGTTTAAACGCAAAGTGCGTCAATACTTGAAATTGTTACTATCCTGATCAGTTTTGTCTTCGTTATTAGAGTTAATATCTATATCAGATATTTTATGTATTCTATTTAATTATGTTACATAATTTAGTATCTATTTTTATATAAGTAATTATAATTTTTAACTTTGCCCATAATGTGACTTGAACATCACCACTATACCATATATAATGTGAATAACCAGCTCGGTTGCTTCCATTGCCGTGTGGCGGCAAAGAATAGCACAACCCCATCTCATCCCGTGGGTGTCGTAAAAAGGACTATGGCATTAGCTGGAGGATGGGCAGCAGCGTCCTTCGAGTACATTAAAAACGCAACTGCGATCGCCAACCCGTCTGCCAAGCGTGGCGATTATGGCAATAAGCCCACAAAACACCCATATCGATTATTGTGGTGATCATTAGGGGAGGCCTGTGCCCAGCAGTGGAAATGATGATTCTAAAGTTCTAAAGCTAAAGCTACATTATTAATTTATGTTATACGTTTGTGTACGTGGAGGTGATCAGGTGTGTGTGGGGAAGTGTGTGTGCATGAAGAGTGTAGTAGTATGTGTCATCATTTCGGCCGAATGAAGTCCACTGCTGGACACAGGCCTCCCCCAAAGATCACCACAACGACCGACATGGGTGTGTTGTGGGCTCATTGGGGGGTTTATATGCAGTATGTGTAGTGTATATCTATTTATGCGTGTTCATTACAGTCTTCTAATTGAGTAATGGTGTGAGAATATCTTCAGTCTCCTAGTAATTTAACTTTTGTATCCGGTTCAGTACTTCTTTTTAGTAAGATCATGAATATATTTTTTAAAGACGCGAACTATTAATATGAAAACTTCTACTGGCGAAAGCAGTTCTATGCGGCTGTATTTCACAAACTCGGTCCTTCTTGCCTGTCAGTTGACTTGTAGGGGATAACACCATGCTTACGTAAGATGGTTTAAAGTACATAGAGCTGTCTGTGCAACTTAGATTCTGACGTTTCACAAGTGCCAATATTTGGTTTCAACATCATCATCATCATATCAGCCACAGGACGTCCACTGCTAAACAAAGGCCTCCCCCTTAGATTTCCACAACGAGCGGTTACATGCCGCCCTCATCCGACGACTCCCAGCGACCTTCACCAGGTCGTCTGTCCACCTCATTGGAGGTCGTCCCACACTGCGTTTTCCGGTGCGCTCCATTCTAGAACCTTTGTACCCCAGCGGCCATCAGTTCTACGAGCAATGTGCCCTGCCCATTGCCACTTCAGTTTACTAATCCTTTCAGCTATGTCGACAACTTTAGTTCTTCTACGGATCTCCTCATTTCTGATTCGATCTCGTAGAGAAACACCAAGCATAGCTCTCTCCATAGCCCGCTGAGTGACCTTGAGCTTTCTTATGAGGCCTATTGTGAGTGACCACGTCTCTGTTCCATATGTCATCACTGGTATATTTGGTTTATTTTAAATAAAAATATTTGACTTTGACTTTGTCTAACTGTAAGTAAAATCTGTGGGAAGACATAAGCCCTGTTTTGCTTTTTTTATCTATAATGGTAACACTTCGTGATGATGATATACGGTATTACAACACACAAAAAGTCTTCCCATAGGATAACAGGTTCGAACCGGGCGGTGGCAAGCGGAGCGCGACGCAGATATTAATATTAACGTGACTCGTGGGAACCGAGCTCTTGATAGTGTAGTTTGTCGGCACGGTTGGTAGAGGCTGAGCCATTGGCTTTCTGTGTTACGGGTCACGGGTTCGTTCTCGCACAGAACAAATGATTTTATGGTTAATAAGGTAGTTGTTCAGGCTCTGGGTGTTTGTATGTTGAATTTATGTCTGTGTGGAGACACCTACATCGCCAGCAATACAACTACAACTTACAACGACATCTCCTTGACTATATTAAATGCAACTCTCCGATGACGTTAAAGAATCCTGAATCACGCTATTAAAGTATTCGCGCAACGCAGCATATATACAGTCGTCCAATATCAACCGCTGGGCTTCGGCCCGCCAGGCATGCCGCCCGGCTGGAGGATCCTTCCTTATCTAATCTAATCTGATCCTAATCTAATATCTAACGGCTTACCATGGTTATGTTGCATCAACTCTTAGGTATGGCATTATATATTGGGGCAACTCAGTAGATAAAGAGTTTGTATTTAGAGCCCAAAAACAATGTATCAGGTCTATGTGTGGTTTATATAACACAGACAGTTGTTAAATGCTATTCAAAAGATTAAAATTGCTTACCGTACCATCCTTATATATTTACGAAGTATCTGTATTCGTCAAAACAAACATTAGACTATACACAATAGCTTTTAAAAGCCATTATAGAAAATTGAGGGACAAAAATAAGCTAGAGCTCGATATTCCCATATGGGGCAACTGCTCTGATGAATAAAAGTTTTTTCTGTATGGCACAAAAAATATTTAATAAATTACCTGAGACACTAAAAATTATGAATCTGGACAAATTCAAAAACATACTACTAACTATACTAATAAACAAGTGCTACTACTCTCTGAAGGACTTTTTGGATGACAGTTCTATAATTAGTCCTTTAGAAAAATAAATATTATTTTCTTTTATGTATAATACCATTGACAATAATTTATATATTCTACTATTATTACTCGTAAACTATTGACATTCCTGAATAATATAGTTTATTGCTGACCTTATACTGAATGTTATTATTTATTAAACAATTACAATTACTTTATATGAAACTTGTAAGTAAACTATTTGAAATGATTATGACGAGATTGAATTATTATATTGAGGTCATTATGTGAAATTATTACTAAGATTTTTTTTATGCATAAATTGTTTTGTCATAAATGTTATTCAGCTTGATAAATGCTATATACTATATTCGAAAAAGTTAAAAACTGGAAGCCATATAGGTATTTCAAAACAAAAATATTTGTACGCCATGAGGCAAAACATAGCGCATCTACCTACTGAACACTGTAACATCCTACATATTATTGTAACCGTACCTATGTTTACAAATAAAGATTTCTGATTCTGATTCTGATTCTATGGAGGAGCACCACACCTTGTTCTCCATATCAGTAAACGCACCTGAATATCTGTTAATATACGCACGATACTTGGGAAAAGTTAGTACGGTGCTTGGTTCACAAAAGTGTTCCAGTGACCAGCAGTTTCAATTTCAGTGCAGATTGATATTCGTCCTTTTTTGATGTGTATGGAAAAACGGATTTTAATCTATTGTCCTGTGAAAGATAAATGTGTTGAGAAGCCGAACAATGCCACGCGATACAACGAAAGACGTTGTCTACTTCTAGACTATGTTACTAATTATATTAATTATTAAAGTTGAACGGTTGTCGCAGTGTTTGACGGCCGAAATTTATAGACCTAATCCAAAATCATTAGATTTTGGATTACGGATATGTCTGTTTTTATGACATCCTCTGACAGTTGATCATGACATCCTCTTAGGAATCCTATCTACTCTAAACATATCTATTTCTGTGATTGAATGGTTCAGCTCCTATCTTCGGGGTCGCTTGCAGTAGGTTCGTTCCGAGGAGTTCCGTTTCCTCTGAGTGGAGTGATTTCGCTGCGGGTGTTCCTCAGGGTGGCATTCTCTCTCTTCCTATGGATTTCTATGACCCAAACACGGACGTGTAACGTAAATAAATTAATTTTGAATATACGGGTCAGTTTTGGGGGTAAATAGAAAATTTAAGAATAACATTTTAAAAACTGTACGGTGTAACATATTAAATGGAAGGGCTTGTTGTGACGGTCTCAAATATATTTATTTTAACATTTTAAAATAATTGTTTATAAAGTCATTTAAGAAAATAGGTGAAAATTTACCATTCCGCCTCCCCCTTTATTGCCGAAAATACTGAGCCTATAATTTTGGAAAAATATATATAGTAGTTCTTTACTTATAGATTACAGGAAAACTTATAAGAAGTCTATGGTCTAATAATAACATGGTAAATATTTCAATGCGTGTGTGTACAGGCTTACATTTGTAGTTGGAATGTATGGGAGAACATGTTTTTCAACTACAATGTTAAATTTGTTCATCGGAGCAATTATTGGTACTATTCGTTCGCCTTAACTAGGCCAGGCATCTGTCACTTCTCGTACCTAAAGATAACATATTCATCGTACGGGACCTTCTCCACGCGATTTCAACTCGCACTTGTCCGGTTTTTTTTCTTTCTTATCTGTATCATGTTCACTTTCTCCGTCTTTGACGAGGTCAAGATGCATTAGGAAAATTAAATGAAGCACGAACATTTGCCGGGAAACATATTTAATGCTTATTCCGTGCGTGTTGGATGTATTTATCTTTGTGGTAGAATTTGTAAGTGCTTTCATACAAGTTTGCATTACAACCAGGATAACATAAGAGCAAAGAGAATTATTAAACTAATGTTATAAAGAGGAAAAAAATCTTTTTAGTACCATATTTTCTAGAGGCCAATGTTTATTTAATACTTTTAGGAGTTTTTCAGTGTAGTGTCAGTATTATATCCGCATAATCATATATTTGCCGTGTGGTGCCAGCTCAGAATACCACCACCCCATCTCCTACCACGGGTGTCGTAAAAGTTGACTAAGGAATTAGCCGGAGGATGTGCAGCAGCGTCCTTCGAGTACATTAACAACTAAACTGCGATCGCCAACCCGTCTGCCAAGCGTGGCGATTATGGCAAAACCCCCCAATGAGCCCACAACGCACCCATATCAGTCGTTGTCACCACAATATACTATAATAAGTTTGTTCTGTAGTATGCGTCTTTTAACCAAATATTGTTATCGTGTTTTAACTCACTTTCTTTTCTGGTCTTCATCTGTTCAGTACAAATATTACTAACACATAAGTACCAAGACTAAGCGGCCATTTTTTTTAACTTTTGCCCACACTACGGTTTCTGCTGTGTCGTGGGTGCGTTCACACACTATACACCCAGATCCGGAACAGTGCAGTGGCTGATACAGTCGGCTGCTGCGCTCCGGGTCGTGGGTTCGATTCACGCACGGAACAAATATTTGTATGATCTGCAGGTAGTTGTTCCGGGTCTGGGTGTATTGTGTGTGGAATTTGTGTCTGTAAACGCACCCACGACACAGGAGAAAAAAAAACCTGCAGATCATACAAATATTTTTTCCACCACAGCCACTGCACCAACCATTCCGTCAGTTATAAAAAAAAATAACATACACACTTATTTTCAAATTCAAATCTAGCCCTTTATCAGCAATCAGTACCACAAACCTGAAAACCGGCGACTTCTAAATCTTAATGTCCCCAATTTGAGCTTTCATAACATAAAAGACAACCTATAGCAGCACATAATCCACCCCAACTATGACATTTCACGAGGTCAAGGTCACATTCGACAACAAGAAGATTAAATAACAAAGCTAGCGGAAAATGTCTTTGACAATAAAAAGGTTGATTGTTGTGTCTATTCTATGGCAGTTTTTAGTTATAAGAACAACGCGATTTTTTGCTGTAAAAAGGTCAGTAGGATCATCATGTTTTTTTTCTTTTTTAGGGGTCCGAACGTCCGAAGGAAGGAACGGCGGAACCCTAATAGGATCACTCGTCTGTCTGTCCGTCTGTCACAGCCAATTTTCTCTAAATCTACTGGACCGATTAAGTCGAAATTTGGTACACATATGGATTTTTTGACCCAAACACGTACCTGTAACGTAAATGAAAGAATTTTGAGTATAGGGGTCACTTCAGGGGGGCAATATATAAAATTTAGAAATACAGTTTTGCAAACTGTACCGTGTAACATATGAAATGAAAGGGCTTATTGTAAGGGTCTCCAATGTATTTATTTTATAATTTTAAAATATATGGATTTTAAGGTTATTTTTGAAAATATACGAAATGACATGTAAATGCCGTGTGGTGCCGGCTCAGAATGCCACCACCCCATCTCCTCCCATGGGTGTCGTAAAAGTCGACTAAGGGATTAGCCGGAGGATGGGCAGCAGCGTCATTCGAGTACATTAACAACTCAACTGCGATCGCCAACCGAGCGTGGCGATTATGGCAAAACCCCCCAATGAGCCCACAACACATCTATATCGGTCATTGTGGACATCTTTGGGGGAGGCTTGTGTCCAACAGTGGACTTCATTCGGCCGAAATGATGATACGAAAATAGACCATTCCCCTAAAACTAATGAACCTAAAATCTGAAAAAAATATAGGTAATAGGTTACAGGAAAACCTATAAGAAGTCTATGGTCTTAAAATAACATGGTAAATCTTACAATATTGTGCATACAAACTTACGTTTGCGGTTGGAATGTATGGGAAAACATGTTTTTCAACTAAGATGTTAAGTTTGTTCTTGGGATAAGTTATCGCTACAAGACCGAATCCAACAATAGACAATATATTCAGCAATTTCGGAACCCTCTCCACGCGAGTTCAACTCACTCTTGACCGGTTTTTTAATACAATTTAGTGACGAGCACGTCGTACGCCTGTTGATAAGCTCGGTGGATATAGTAATTCCTCTAAAGCTTTTACGGTCACAAGTGCCCATAACAATTGTAATGCTACTCAGGACTAATCCTGCCAACCACACTACGCTTATCCCCAACAGATATTAGTTATTTAGTCTCTTATACCCAAAGACGAGGTTTGAAGTGAAATTCTGTGGCAGACAGTGACTTGCCATTCACAAGATGGGCCTCCTAAATGGCTACCACTGCAGGCGCCATGTCACTTTCAACTTTTCATGTCATTTACAACTACGATTACGTCAATGATTTCAATATTAAATTTACTTAAATAAACGAATAAAACATAATGTCATGTTAATTCCATTACAACATTATACAGCAATATTATAGTTTGTCACAAATAAACTCATTTAAAACTATGAACTAAAACTAAACTTACAGACTAGTAAGTACGCTCTTTCAATCAATAGTTTGACTGATTTCCGATTAAATTCAATGAGGCTGTAGAAGCCTCTAACCTGCTTCGTTATTTTATCGTAATGTTTGGGTGCCATTGCATATTTTTATAATCAAATCAACACTATTATTTTCAATAGTTGGTTCCCATACATTTCTTACTCAAGCTATTATTACGCCTTGTAAAAATATCGTCTGTGCACACGGGCTGTTGTGACCTTGGTAAAGAGGATTCACGCTCCGCTACGCACTCCTTGATGATCCCTTTACAGTCTCCGATGCGAGGGCGATACGATATCGTACGGGTTATATAGTGGTCTTTTTAAAAAACAAAATTTATATTGTTTAGATTTGTTAGAGGATTAACAGAAATACAAAAATATATGAAACATATATTGTTAACTTACATTAGTGATGTCAAATCGGGGTGATGATCTTGGTCACTAGGTCTTGCTCAAATGTATCTGAAATGCATCTAGCACAATGAAACTTAGTCTCTATTAAACGATGTCCAGCTTGTATGAATACTATATATTTTGAAATAAAAATAATAAAATCGTTAAAATTGTCACAACATAACATTAAGCATATAAATTGCAATAGTATATCGCATGTAGTGTTTGCCTATGGAAATGTATTAAGCTTGTAAGTTGTGCCATGTAAACCTAATTCTTAAGAACAATGCGATAGCTGTTGGCGTTCTGTAATAAATACAAATGTCGCACAAAGATATCGACGGCACGGTTGGTGCAGTGGCTGATACAGTCGGCTGCTGCGCTCCGGGTCATGGGTTCGATTCCCGCACGGAACAAATATTTGTATGATCTGCAGGTAGTTGTTCCGGGTCTGGGTGTATTGTATGTGGAATTGATGTCTGTAAATGCACCCACAACACAGGAGAAATCCTAGTGTGGGGCAACGTTTAACAAAAAATATATATATCATCATTTCGGCCGAATGAAGTCCACTGCTGGACACAGGCCTCCCCCAAAGATCCACAACGACCGATATGGATGTGTTGTGGGCTCATTGGGGGGTTTTGCCATAATCGCTACGCTTGGCAGACGGGTTGGCGATCGCAGTTGAGTTGTTAATGTACTCGAAGGACGCTGCTGCCCATCCTCTAGCTAATCCCTTAGTCGACTTTTACGACACCCATGGGAGGAGATGAGGTGGTGGCATTCTGAGCCGGCACCACACGGCAAATATATATTTCAAATAAAAACCTAGTATATTCATGCAAGGGTACTAACCCAATGCAACGGTTTCACTCTAGCGGGCCAGTAGATTTAAATACTTATGTCCTTAAGTCATAATCGTTGAGTTCCTAGCTTGATCCGTCCCACCTCTCCCAAAGCCTTAGAGTCAAGGCCAGCTAAGACGCACCCTGACCATGTTGCTTATTTTTTAATTGAAAACCCTTATGCTTCGGAAAATTTAACCAATTGAACAGCTACGAGCAATGTGCTTTGTATAATAATTTCTCGTAGAACTGATGGCCGTTAGGGCAAAAAAGGCTCTCGAATAGAGACCGCACACCGGAAAACGCAGCGTGGGACGACCTCCAACGAGGTGGACAGACGACCTGGTGAACGTCGCTGGGAGTCGCCTTTGGTCAGCAGTGGACGTCCTGTGGCTGATATGATAAACATCTACACCCCCTGAGTTGTTGGCTAGAAAAAGACAAAACGGTCTTTAGTTTTAAACTCCAAACTTCATCTCGGCAGCCGAATTTGCAAATACTAGACCAAGGAGCCAATCGCAAACTTTTTATTTTTCAAATGTCGTGTAATATAAAAGTCCCTCGAGTAAACTGTACCCACGGTGGCGGATAACCGCGCGGGGCCACGGACCAGCGGATACGAGCTTTGTGTTTTTATTGTACGAAATACACACACACAAATACTGAGACGGCTTTCTGTTGAATCTTATTGCTACTTGACCTTGACTTTGAGATTGAGATCGAGGGGAATACAGATGCTGTACTCGTATAAGCATTTTAGCGAAATGAATAAAATTTGCAAAAATGCAGCCAGTGTTTCCAGCATGGATATTAAGACAATTACGGTCTTTCTGTGGGTATATTAAAATACTACTAAGGAATCGTGTCAAAAGTGCGTCCATATATATTTTGACACAAACAATTTTCGTGTGAGTAAAATAACGCAGGTTCCTTTTTCATGCACTCGTTATTCTCGTGGAATACGACCACCCTGGGAAGGGCGGAGGGGCATGATGGCCGGCTAAAGTCCCACGGTGTTTCTTTTACCTACCTATCGCTGGGGGTGCGTTGTTAATTCAAGCGGTACCATCAAACGATCAATCTGGTGTTAGCTTTTTAAATATCATAGTGTTAACTGGTATCTCTATTCTAGAAATCGCCCTCTGCTTGTATATTATTGCTTTGTGAAAAGCTACGAGTATAAGCAATTTAAAAATGAACTACTGGTGGTAGGTATTTTATTACAAGAGTACAGCTAGGTAGATATCGCTACCTCACGTGCCGCCGTGTGCGTAGCACAGCGCACAGCGAGGCTTGAGGGGATCCTTTACAATCCTTCCAGAGAAGAGCCTGGGGGGCGATCTTTTTACAGTCGCCTTCCCTTCGCTAGAGGGGTTGACCGCTTTACAGTCATCCCCTCCGTAACGTGCCTAAGGGCGTGGCACCAATGGGCGGCTCAAGTGTGATCTACGAGGACCTGGAAGCCTACGGTGCCGAGGATGACCACTCCAGTGGTTTTAGCAGGTAGGGGTCCGGCAAACCTCTTTGCCCTTCTTCGGGGCGAAGGAAGTTCATGTAGAATTTCCACTGGAAACCAATAAAAAAAGTTAGATATCGTTGTAATGGCAGATATTTCCCGCCAACCAATATTGGTTAATGTTTACTGCGTTCCGGTTAGAAGGTCACTGTATTTAGTGAAATTACTGGACATAAGAGACCTATAACTAATGTCTCGAGGCGACGAGTACAGTTTGGTGCCGCTGGACTAGACCTGGAGCCTCCCTTAGGTGCCGAAGATGATTGGTCCAGTGGTTTTAGCCGGTAGGAGTCTGGCATATCCCTTAGCCCTTTTCCGAGGCGAAGGAAGTTTATGAAGAATTCCCACTGGGCTCCAATAAAAAATTTTTTTTTTTTTTTAATACTTTGCCCACACTAGGATTTCTCCTGTGTCATGGGTGCGTTTACAGGCATGAATTCCACACACAATACACCCGGACCCGGAACAATTACCTGCAGATCGTACAACTATTTGTTCCGTGTGGGAATCGAACCCACGACCCGTAGCGCAGCAGCCGACTGTATCATCCACTGCCCCAACCATGCCGTTAGGCGAAACTAGACGATTCGAATGAATAGAAATCGCTGAATTACATTCTATATTATAAAAATAAATAAAAAAAATAAAAAAATAAAACTTTATTTAAAACTTATTACAAAAGGAATACAGATAGTCGCAGTAATAATGGTTAAACCTTATATAAAGGTTTTATTAGTTACTAAATTAAAACTAGTGTATAACTAAAATATATTGATTACGGTTACAAAAATATTACTTACTTGGAATTATAATTACATGAAGCGACTTGCCCGAACTAGGTTATTGAAACCTGTGTTTCAGGCCATCACTTTACAACGCGGTATGAGACGTTAAATTAAATTAAAGTAAAACTAATATATTTTTATATTTATAACTACTATTAGAATAAGCATTTAGGTACATAAACATAAACTAGAATATAAAAGTTAACGAAAATAAGTAATTATGTTTTTACGAATATTACGAAGTTATATTATATTCATTCCAAAATTTCTAACATCTTTTCTGTGTCTGTGTAATTGAGTTTGGTTAAATATTCTGACAACATTGTACTACACTTTTTATAACTTATACAATATATATTTAATAACTTGTTGAGCTTATTATACAAAAAAGGTCCTAAGAACACATAAAATCTATTAGCAAAAGCATGTCTAGTGTGAGGCTTTATGCAGACCAAATCTTTCCGTCTTTTGTCTGAAGGTACTGGGTCAAAAGGAAGTTCAGTGTGCTGATGTAGTACGATGTTCAGAATAAATAATTGACGTACTGTTAGAACCTCACATGTCATATAAAGCTGGTGCGTGGGAAATCTAAACGGGCGAAAGGTAGCAACCTTTAGAATTGCTCTTTGAGCACGTTCTAGAGGGAGTAAGGTTGATTTTGCCGCCCCACCCCAGGAAGTTATGCAATAAGTAAGAATGGATTGACACAAAGCTAAATAAACCTGTTTAATTAATTTGTAGTCGGCTATGTTACGTAAATTCTTAAATATGTAAATTAATTTACGGACTCTAGTGCAAAGTAAATCGATATGTTTACGGAAATTTAGATTCGTGTCAATTGTGACTCCTAGATATTTTATATGCTCAGCTTTAACTAAACTGGGGCAAGTACATGCAATGTCAGCGAACGTACTACAATTATGTGCGTAAATATTTAGGTTAGTAAGCGGTATGTTAGTGTTTCTAATTGTGAACAAAATGTATTTTGTTTTATCTGTATTTAATGTTAAAAGATTTTTACGAAGCCAATTAGACACTATATTAAACACTATACTATATTAATCATTGCCCACTTTGAACTGGACGTCTGCCGCATATCCTTATCTTCACGCCGATGTACCCTCGTACTCGTCCAGGCGTACTTCCTGCAGGGTGAGCAGGAAGGATCGCGGAGAACCGTCGCAAGCGCTCAAGTGGAATGTCGAAGCTAAAAAAAGGTGGGGCTTTGTCTTAGCGACGGTTTTGAACATGTGTCAGTTGTTATGGCAGTTTGTATATTGGATCTTCAATAACAATTATAATATTAATTTTTCTTTGTTCTATAAGTTAGTTGCCAACATTTCGCCGACGTTTTACGTGCCATCCGAAGTTCGATCACTAACTAGTGATTGAAGTTTCCGAAGCACGTAGACGCTCGGTTCCAATACACTAAGCGGTCACCCAACCGTAGACTAACCGCGTCGAGTGTTGCTTAACCTCAGAGAATACAGATAAATATAATTTTTACTCATGTAAAACCATTTACAGACATTTATGAATAGTCAGTCTTTAGTCCTTTGCCGTGTGGTGCCGGCTCAGAATGCCACCACCCCATCTCCTCCCATGGGTGTCGTAAAAGTCGACTAAGGGATTAGCCGGAGGATGGGCAGCAGCGTCCTTCGAGTACATTAACAACTCAACTGCGATCGCCAACCCGTCTGCCAAGCGTGGCGATTATGGCAAAACCCCCCAATGAGCCCACAACACATCCATATCGCTCATTGTGGACATCTTTGGGGGAGGCCTGTGTCCAGCAGTGGACTTCATTCGGCCGAAATGATGATGAGCAGTCCTTAGCTGTCGCGTTCGCGTTATGGTTACTCTTTTTAAATTATAACTTACAATAATTATGTCTATATTGTTCTCAAAATGAAGGTTATGTGAGTCTACAGTAATCAAGCCTGATGGTAATTTTAAAATTTATGTTTAAATTGTTATAGCTGCATCGAGCTGATGAATTTCAACAGATGGCACTCCTTCATGAGTATGACGCATTCATCAGCATCGCTTAGCTCAAACATATTGTAGGGCAACTTAGCGGACCGATACACGAAGCCACCATCAGCAGGACATTTGAGTGAGCATGACATAGGTACTGAAACTGCCAGGCCAGCAATTAAACAGAATCAGTAATTAGTTAATTAATAACCTACATGGTACTCGCACATACAGTCTCAAATCTTGATACGCGTAGTAAATAATAAAATAATAAATTAACAAATCAAAATTTAAAAATTAATTATCGAATATTTAAATATCACGATACAATTAAAATAATAATTAAATGATAATATACAACAATATAATCAATAAAATGTCATAAAACCCAATTACTAATTAAAATGTCATAGAATAAAAAGAATACTGGCTGTTACGATTATTATATTATACGATATTACAGTACTAAGTTTTGCCTGCGGCTTTATATGCTTATATACTAGCAAATGATGAACTATACTTTGTATAGGTCCACATACTAAAAAGAGATCAAGCTCTATCGTATATCTATACTCTCTACAAATAAATAAAATTGAAGTGTCTGTATGTAATGTCAAAATAACAGCTTTTTACTAAATACATATGAAAGTATATACGGTACACATAACAAAAAAACAATTTTTAAAATTTTGTCTGTCTGTCTGTCTGTTTGTTTCGGGTAATCTCCGAAACGGCTGGACCGATTTTGACGGGACTTTCACTGGCAGATAGCTGATATTATAAGCAATAACTTAGGTTACTTTTATTTTAGAAAAATAATAAGCGTTCCGCGCAAAAAAATAAAACCCATGAGATCCAATATATATACATACTCTATGTCAAGTGTATATCCCGAAGTACTCTAGATTATTTATAAATAATCCAACTTCTTTTAAATTAAACGGCGGGTGAAACCGCGGGTCCCAGCTAGTATATTATATAATTCTACTCAGTTGCTTGCGACGAAATATGGCTTAGATTTTGAGTTAGGCTTTTAGCTGTACTAAAGTGGAACTCGCTTAGAATTAATCTCGCTCTTCATGCATGAAGCGAGAATAAACAGCCAAATAGAGGCTGAGGCTTAAATTATCTAATGTTTTATTTTTTTAAATGTTGCCCCACACTAGGATTTCTCCTGTGTCCTGGATGTGTTTACAGACGAGAATTCCACATACAATACACCCAGACCCGGAACTACCTGCAGATCATACAAGTATTTGTTCCGTGTGGGAATCGAACCCACGACCCGGAGCGCAGCAGCCGACTGTGTCAGCCACTGCACCAACCGTACCGTATTTAGTACGTAATTGCTTAACTTTAATTATTTTCTTATTGAATTGGTGTTTTTGGTATATCAATTTACAATCACTCCTGATGTTTAAGGAATACAACATTTTGCTATTCGTTTGGTATAGGCGTAATATATAAGTGCTCGTAATATCTATACAAATAAATAAAATTGATGTGTCTGTTTGTAATGTCAAAATAACAGCTTTTTACTAAATGCATATGAAAGTATATACGGTACCTATAACAAAAACACAATTTTTAAAATTGTTGTCTGTCTGTCTGTCTGTTTGTTCCGGGTAATCTCCGAAACGGCTGGTCCGATTTTGACGGGACTTACATAAGGAATAGATAATTGACGGCACGGTTGGTGCAGTGGCTGATACAGTCGACTGCTGCGCTCCGAGTCGTGGGTCCGATTCCCGCACGGAACAAATATTTATATGATCTGCAGGAAGTTGTTCCGGGTCTGGGTGTATTGTATGTGGAATTCATGTCTGTAAACGCATCCACAACATATGAGAAATCCTAGTGTGGGGCAACGTTAAAAAAAAACATATGTTAATAATTATTACAGTCAGGCTTATTAATTGTAGACATTTTCTCCTACATTGGCCTCACATAGCCTTCATTTCGTGAACAATGTAGATATAAATATTGTAGCAACTATTATGATTTAAAACAGTAACCACTGAGTTTCTTACCCATTCTTCTCTATAAGAAATCTATATCTTGGTACATGGCAACTAAAGTCTGACTATTCATAAGTGCCCGTTAATGTTATTATATGATTTTCTTTTTACCTATCTTAGAGCTCACAAAAACCATTGCAGACGAAACTGGTTGTGTGCCTTTCTTAGAAGCAAAGCCGGATCTTGCAGTATTCAAGACCCTTTAGAATAGAACGATTCTTCACATTGTCCAAACTTGTGTTCAATACAAATAAATTTTTAACATTACTGAAAAGGGAATTTCAAAAGATTCATTTAGCCATTAAAAACTAAAGTACGAATTGAAAAGTTCCGAACAACTCGCTTAAAACTCCATCATTCATTCATTCGTTCGTTCTGATTAAACTCCGACAATTACTGTGAATGAATGGTTCGGGAAAAGATCTCCGATGTCAACTAATGGAATATTAAAAAGTTCGAAATTTGAGGAGAAAGGGTTCGTAAAAATATAACTGATAATTCGCAAAGGATAAGTAAAAAGAATGGCGTGTGGTGCCGGCTCAGAATACCACCACCCTATCTCCTCCCGTGGGTGACGTAAAAGTCGACTAAGGGCTAATCGGAGGATGGGCAGCAGCGTCCTTCGAGTACATTGACTACTCAACTGCGATCGCCAACTCGTCTGCCAAGCGTGGCGATTATGGCAAATCCCCCCAATGAGCCCACAACACACCCATATCGGTCATTGTGGTGATCTTTGGAGGAGGCCTGTGTCCAGCAATGGACTTCATTCGGCTGAAATGATGAAATAATAATAATAATAATAAATCAATACGTTTAATTCAGATCAAGTCCATAGTATGTTAGTAACAATTTACTTAATACTAGTTATAAGTAGTCATACTTGTACGCGATTACGCTTAAAACACAGTATGGCACTGCATCCATTTCCGCAACATCGGGGACTCCCATCGATCTGCGAACACACTGAGGATAGTGTTAGTGCTGCCACGGACACGCGCCATCAGGGAGGCGCACCTTTTTCTCATTATGGCAGCGAACCCGTCAATATGTGCCTCCGCAAACATCCCTGACGCACTGCATCTCCATGGCAACCCCAGTAGCACCCTGAGTGCGTTATTATACTGGACTCGTAGGTCACTGTATGTCCGCTGACCATAACTAACCCACAGGCTGCACGTGTAGAAAGACTGACAGTAGGCTTTGAAAAGCGTGATCTTAACTGGTTTCGTACATCGTGCAAACCTGCGGGCCAGCATGTTACAACGGACAGCCAGCGACCTACGTTCCCTGTCTATATCCATGTTATCTTTTAAATCTTCGGTAACCCAGTGGCCCAAGTACTTAAACCTGTCCACCCTGGATAGTGGCGACCCGAAAAGTGAAACATCGGGTATAGCTGAGTAGGTCTTATTCGCTGCTTTAAAAACCATGAACTCACTAAATAAAAAGAAATAAACAGAATCCAAAAGAAATAAAAATGTAAGATGTCGACCGTTCATGTGGTTTTCGGCATTGAATACATCTCCCCCCTTCATTTCAGCCAAAGGACGTCCATTTCTGAAAGAAAGCCTTTTTTTATTGGTGCCCAGTGGAAATTCTTCATGAACTTCCTTCGCCCCGGGGAAGGGCGAAGGGATATGCCGGACTCCTACCGGCTAAAACCACTGGAGCGGTCATTTTCGGCACCTAAGGGAAGCTCCTGGTCCTCGTATGATCACACTAGAGCCGCCCACTGGTGCCACGCCTGACTGTAAAGATACATACCATAGATCTCTACAATTGTGTCATCATGTTGGGAGAATTTTCCAGTACTCACCTCGCTTGACAGGCGGGTTGGTGAGCGCAGTATGACGCTGCTCCACGGCAGGGACGCTGCTGGCCATCCTTCTGGCTTAGAGTCCCTGAATCGCCTTTTACGATGTCCACGGGAGGAGATGGAGTGGTGCTATAATCATCAGGATACCACACGGCGGAATAAAATTGAAAATTTAGTCTTCCCCAGCATCATGGTGTCGGTGTCCGAATGTTTGGATTCCCTTATTCCAATTGATTCTTACCCCCTATTAACTAACGCGAATTTTGTAGAAATGTCTGTGCTTGATTCAGTGCTGCAAAATCGCCATAAATCAGAAGGAAATAAAGAAAAGAAAGAAAACACATTTATTCAGCACACAACGAAAACATAATAGACATATTTATCTTTACAAATAAATAAAGTTGAAGAGTCTGATTGTAATGTCAAAATAACAGCTTTTTACTAAATGCATATGAAAGTATATACGGTACATATAACAAAAAACAATGTTAATTTTTTTTGTCTGTCTGTTTGTTCCGGGTAATCTCTGAAATGGCCGGACTGAGTTTGACGGGACTTTCACTGGCAGATAACTGATGTTATAAGGGATAACTTAGGCTACTTTTATTTTAGAAAAATAATTTGGATTGACCGCAAAAAAATACCCTTGAAATCCAATACATATATTCTATATCAAGTGTCTATGTCGAAGTACTCTAAATTTCTTTTAAATTAAACGCTGGTGAAACAGCGGGTCCCAGCTAGTAGATAAATAACAACAAACGTTCTATCAATATGATCATGCCGAAAGGGTTGCCAATTCGACCCTTCCTCTCCCTTGCACTGTTATGATGAACCATTCACAGGCATTCCATTTAGTTCATACATAAACTCACTCTAATTCTATCAACGTAACAAAATACACAAAAAGTTTAATACTATAAAAAGTAAGATAAATAGAAACTGTATTACCAGCCTCAAATATTGTCTATCAAATACTCCAAGTTGTTCTCAACATCAAACAAGCTACCTCTAGAGACCCACGGAAAAGATACCGCGGAATTGAATTCTCAGATGAAGCATTAAAATTCTATTTGTTAGAAATTGACGGTAATTGTTCTGGGAACGAATGTGATATTGAAAAACTTAAGTATTAAAGTTGGTAGTGATGCCCGAAACTTAACAGGAGTGTCCTGCTATAGTCCGAGAGTCATTTTCCCCAAGCCGATTCCATCATCGGACAACCAGACGAACCGTAGCGCGAATCGTTATATGATGGATAGATATTCCGGCAACACACACGAAGCGTTTTGCTTCCATTTTGTTCATACGTACCGAAGTGGCACTACTTGCCGGAGTCTGTGGTTCCAGATAGTAACCACTTAAGAGTCTTCGAGTCACAATTGCATAGGTTATTTCTAGATAAGTGAGCACTATCGTCGACCGCATCGTTGCTTGACATCGGGTGAGATAGACCTCAAACACGATTACGATATGAAAGAAATGTCTGATAACATTGAGAACGAAATAAAGTAAAAGTACTTATCGTTATATTATGTACTTAATTATTATATCAACACTTACTTTTACCTACATTAAATGCATACAGAACTATTAAAGTACTAGCTAGGACCCGCGGTTTCACCCGCGTTTAATTTAAAAGAAATTTAGAGTACTTCGACATAGACACTTGACATAGAATATGTATATTGGATTTCAAGGGTTTTATTTTTTTACGCGGAACCCTAATAATTTTTATAAAATAAAAATAGCCTAAGTTATTCTTATAACATCGGCTATCTGCTAGTGAAGGTCCCGTCAAAATCGGTCCAGCCGTTTCGGAGATTACCCGGAGCAAACAGACAGACGGACAGACAGACAGACAGACAGACAGACAAACAATTTAAAAATAGTTTTTTTCTTATATGTAACGTATATACTTTCATATGCATTGAGTAAAAAGCTGTTATTTTGACATTACAAACAGACACTTCAATTTTATTTATTTGTATAGATATTCTACTAGTTTCTAGCGTATGGCAATCGTGGGGTGCAGCTGAAAATCAGCGTTAGGTTGTGGTATCTGGTACTGCCACCTGATAATATGCAAAGCTAATAGTCCTTTTAATATTACAATAGAATTATTAAAACATATCCTACTAGTTTCAAACGTATGGCACTCGTGGGTTGTAGCTGAAAATCAGCGTTAGATACTGGCCGATACTGCCACCTGACAATATGCTAAACTGTTGGCCCTTTTAATAATCATATTAAAAATCATCAGATTATGAACATTCAATCATGAGTTAGTTATAACTGGAAATAATTAAGCGATGAATTACCATGAAGCTAAAGATAAAACACAGAAAATTTAAGTAAAGATTATATCTCTCAGAAGAAAAAATATAAAACTATAGTGCCAAGTGCACTAAGCAATAGGTACTTACCTTACAGAGAACTTTTATTTCAGTGAATTGAAAACAACTTGTGTTGAGACTTAAATTCAGTTTTACAGTTGCTTGTGGAAGTAATAATGGAAAGGTACAGTAATTGTGTTGTGTTTCTGCGTAGTTGATTTAGTTTTTAGGGTTCCGAACGTCCGAAGGAAAAAACGGCGGAGCCCCCAAAGGATCACTCGCGTGTCTGTCTGTCTGTCCGTCTGTCACAGCCCATTTGTTCCGAATCTACTTAACTGATTAAGTTGAAATTTGGCACACATATGGATCTTTATGACCCAAATACGTACGTACGTGTAACGTAAAAAATGAATTTTGAATATGGGAGTCCTTTTTGGGGGGCATTATGGAATATTAAAGAATAAAGTTTTGCATCTTACACGGTACAGCTTGTACCGTGTAAGATATGAAATGGCTTGCCATGAAGGTCTCAAATATAATTACATTTATAATTTTAAAATGTATTGTTTCAAAGTTATTTAAGAAAATAGATGAAAATTGACCACCCCCCACCCCCTAAATCTACAAAACCAACGAGCCCAAAATTCTGAAAAAAATATAGGTTATAGCTCTTTACCTATAGATTACAGGAAAAACTGTAAGAAGTCTATGCTTTTAAAATAACATGGTAAATCTTTCAATATTGTGCATACTTACGTTTGCGGTTGAAATATATGGGAAAACATGTTATTCTACTACGATGTTAAGTTTGTTCCACGGATAAGCTATTGGACAAGACAAAATTCAACAAAAGACAGTATATTCAGCAATTTCGGAACCCTCTCCACGCGAGTTCAACTCGCACTTGACCGATTTTATTTATCAGGTTAGCCAAAGGACGTCCACTGCTGAACAAAGGCCTCCACTTTAGATTTCCACAGCGAGCGGTTGCATGCCGCTCTCATCCAACGACTTCCAGTGACCTTCACCAGGTCGTCTGTCCACCTCTTTGGAGGTCGTCCCATGCTGCGTTTTCCGGTGCGCGGTCTCCACTCGAGGACCTTCTTGCCTTAACGGCCATCGGTTTTAATACAAATTTTATTTTTTATAATGTAGTCCCAGCCTTTGTTCATTAGTGGAGGCCCCTTGGCTGATATGATGATGAATCAATGTTTTAATTTTTTTTGGTACAATGGTCGTTATTTATTGAGCTAAACGCTTAATCAATAACACAAAATATGTAGATCCAAAATAAAAATAAAACAAATTGGTCATTAGCACTGTCATATTAGCATCCCAGGAACAACAACCCCATTATTCCAACAACCCTCACTATTTACGCAATAACAACCCCACAAACCTTCACCACCCAACACAAAACAACTGGAAACTCTGCCCACCCGACTTAGTAATTAACAGGCCTACGAGAAAACTCAACGTGAAAAATGCGGTCTGCATTTTCCTATTTTTCTTAAGCCTTCAAATTGTAAAAGCCTCTCATGGAATAATAGAGGGGTAGGCACAAGTGGTGCTCACGTTGAGATCGCCACTGAATGGGGAGTACCCTTGGATACCAGACATTTTGACGGAACTGCATTTTTACCTACATAATTGGTAGGTGGCAACACTTACCATTTTAAATTGACTGGGTAATTTATATTTTTTGTTTCATTTCTAATTAGTACTTTGAGTAAATGAGAGCGAATTATGTTAAAAAATATGTAAAAACCTGTATGATTATTAATACATTTTATACATATTATTTTAGTTTCTGTCAAAGAATAGACCACCATTCTCCCGCTATCGTAAAGGCAATCAAGGTTTGATAAGTATCAATAGAATGGGCAGCAGCTCGAGTGTCTAATACCAACTATTCTGCGGTCATCAATCCCGAGGGCGTGTCGATTATGGCATATCTTATATTATCATATATATATATATCATTATCTCATAAAACTTTTATTGTTTGGCTATGCGTTATGTCCGTGTCAGATAAGAAATAAATAATTTTTCTTTCTTTCTTTCTTCTTTCTATATGGCACCCTTGACCGCTCATTGTATTGATCATTGCAAGGCCAGTGGTTCAACAGTGGAATTTTACGGGCTGAGGGGGACTATAATGCCTCTTATCACCTAAAATCACTGCGGTGTTCTTTTAACCTACCTTATCCGTGTGGTGTCCGGTTTAAGAATATAGCACCACCCCATCTCCTCCCGTGGAAGTCGTAAAAGGCGACTAAGGGACTCTAAACCGGATGGATGGGCAGCAGCGTCCTTTATGTGGAACAGTAGCCATTCTACGCTCACCAACCCGCCTGCCAAGAGTGGTGAGTACTGGCAAATTCCCCCAATATAATGGCACAGAAATCTTTGTTCAGTTGTGGACGTTGTATGGCCGATATGATGATGCCAGCGATGCAGTAAATGCGTGAGCGAATCCTCTTTAGTTTTAATCACGCACTTACTTCATCCCCGGCTATTTTGTCCAGCCCACTCAATTGACTGACCTTATTGCCCTCAGCCGAGCTATCCATGCAATCCTCTAGAGAGGCGCGCGCGGAACACGACGAGCCAAGTTATGGCAAACCCACCCAATGAGCACACACAAACCGAGAACGGTTGTTGTGGTAAGTTTTGGAGAAAGAATATTCAGCAGAGGTCGTTTTCCGACGAAATTATGAATGATAATGAAACCATACCCTGGCAGCAGATACTCTATTGTCCATCGTTTATCTATACTCTATACAAATAAATAAAATTGAAGTGTCTGTTTGTAATGTCAAAATAACAGCTTTTTACTAAATGCATATGAAAGCATATCCGTGTGGTGCCGGCTCATATCCGTGTGGTGCCGGCTCATATCCGTGTGGTGCCGGCTCATATCCGTGTGGTGCCGGCTCAGAATGCCACCACCCCATTTCATCCCGTGGGTGTCGTAAAAGTCGACTAAGGGATTAACCGGAGGATGGGCAGCAGCGTCCTTCGAGTACATTAACAACTCAACTGCGATCGCCAACCCGTCTGCCAAGCGTGGCGATTATGGCAAGACCCCCCGATGAGCACACAACACACCATATCGGTCGTTGTGGTGATCTTTGGGGGAGGCCTGTGTCCAGCAGTGGATTTCATTCGGCCGAAATGATGATGATGATATGAAAGTACATACTGTACCTACATCAAAAAAGCTATTTGTGATTTTTTTGTCTGTCTGTCTGTTTGTTCCCGCTAATCTCCGAAACGGCTAGACCGATGTCTACGGGACTTTCACTGGCAGATAGCTGAGGTTATAAGGAATAACTTAGGCTACTTTTATTTTAGAAAAATAATTAGAGTTCCGTGCAAAAAATAAAACCCATGAAATCCAATATATATAAACATACTCTATGTGAAGTGTCTATGCCGAAGTACTCTAAATTATATATAAATAATCCACTTTCTTTTAAATTAAACGGCGGGTGAAACCGCGTGTCCCAGCTAGTTTACAAATAATAATCGTTCATGTTTATTATTCTCAGATTTTTGTAAATACGAAATCTTTCTTGACAGGTTTACAAATGAATAATGAATTAAGTGCGGTACAACCAATACCTTTATGAAGCAACAAATATGTTTGGATTTTTATTATGTATCATGTGTCCCAGCTTTATCACCAAATCTGTCTGTTATTATTATGCATGGTATGTCATTATATTTAAATTAAGAAACTAAAATTTATATTTGGATACATTCATATTCAAATGTAAAACAACCACTTTAGTGACGTGAAAAAGCAAAATTTGAAGTCATAAAAAAATAATCATGCGAAACAATACAAAGCTGAATAAATAATTATTTAAAAAAGCATGATTCAGGAATAAATGCATTTTGATTTTAATATTTTGTACGTGAATTTCAATAGAAGCGAAATGTCACTAGTAAAATAAAACAAAAATCTTCGCAGGTTATCGTCCTCCGTAAGGATAAACAAGGTATTTGACAGGCTTTAGAGAATTTTAATTTAGAATGTTATTTAGAACACGTTTTTATTTATTACTAGCTGGGACCCGCGGTTTCACCCGCGTTTAATTTAAAAGAAAAGAAAAAAAAATTTGAGTACTCTACTTTATATATTGGATTTCAAGGGTTTTATTTTTTTGCGCGGGTCCCTAATTATTTTTCTAAAATAAAAGTAGCCTAAGTTATTCCTTGTAACATCAGCTATCTGCCAGTGAAAGTCCCGTCAAAATCGCTCTAGCCGTTTCGGAGATTACCCGGAACAAACAGTCAGACAGACAGACAGACAAAAAATTTAAAAAGCTGTTATTTTGACATTACAAACAGACACTTCAATTTTATTTATTTGTATAGATACAACCTAGTCAGGAGACCAGCAATTAATTTACCGGGTGGTAAGGGTAACGCATTTATTTTATTAATCCTTTGGAACATCATGTACTTCCTCACCCGGGAAAGGGCGGAGGGCTATGCCGGACTCCTAAGGTCTAAAACCACCGGAGTGGTAATCTTCGGCACCGCAGGGAGGCTCCAAGAACTCGAATTATCTCCATCTAGAGCCACCCATTTGTGCCACGCCTTAGTCTCGGGGGGATAACTGTAAATCGGTCACCTGCTCTAGCGGAGGGAAGGCGACTGTAAAGAGGCCACCCCCCAGGCACCTCTCAGAGAGATTGTAAAGGATTCCCCTGAAACCTCGCTATGCGATGTGCTGCGCACACGATGGCACGTGACCATATGCACACCGTCGTCATCCCAGGGGTCGCTCAGTATGAGGACGCAGATTTCCCAATAGGCACACTCACAACCTCCAAGCCTATATCATCATCATCATCATCATCATTTCAGCCGAATGAAGTCCACTGCTGGACACAGGCCTCCCCAAAAGATCACCACAACCACAGATATGGATGTGTTGTGGGTTCATTGGGGGGTTTTGCCATAATCGCCACGCTTGGCAGGCGGGTTGGCGATCGCAGTTGAGTTGTTAATGTACTCGAAGGACGCTGCTGCCCATCCTCCGTCTAATCCCTTAGTCGACTTTTACGACACCCTTGGGAGGAGATGGGGTGGTGACATTCTGAGCCTATATAAAGACGACAAATGACTCAAGCGTGACGGACACGGGTGCCGCGGTGGCTGTAGCACCGGCTCCGTGTCCACCTTCTCCGAGCGGGATCAGCCCTCCCGATTCCGCTGAGCAATCTCCTTCTGGAGTATGACGCTTTCACAGAAGGAGACCACCGCATTCATTTTTTATGCTCTGCCAGCATAGCCGATATTATAACTGGCAGAGAAAGACCTTGCCCGATCCAATCGACTGGTCCGTTGGTACACTAGCTGGACTTTTACAATAAGAGCCCTTTCTTACCAGCAGTGAAAAACGTTTCTGTAAGTTAACAGAACCAATTATGGATTATAGTTATGGGATTTTGAAACAAAATAATTCTTATAACTAAACCTTATCCTATTTCAAAGACTAAATACGTGATATTATCGCTATAATCACTTCGCTAGGTGTGGCGTTGGTTCTCTTCTGCACAGCTTTTGTTACCATCATCATCATATCAGCCAAAGGACGTCCACTGCTAACAAAGGTCTCACCCATCTGGTTAGAGTCCCTTAGTTGCCCCTTACAACTCTTTCGAGTGGAGAGAGGTGGCCTATTGTTTGTAAGATATTTATAGCAGGCAAATGATATCCACTGCTGAACAAAGGCCTCTTCCATAGATTTCTACAATTGTGTCATCCTTCTCGGGAAAATTTACCAGTACTCCACTTTGTAAGTGGGTTAGTGAGTGCATAATAACTGCTTTTCCACAGAAGGTATACTGCTTCCTATCCCTCGGGTTCTTAACCCATTCCCTTCGTTTTTTTTTTAACTTTGCCTTACACTAGGATTTCTCTTGTGTAGTTTACAGACACAAATTCCACACACAATACACCCAGATCCGGAACAACTACCTGTAGATCGTACAGATATTTGTTCCGTGCGGGAACTGAACCCACGATACAGAACGCAGCAGCCGACTGTATCAGTTACTAGTATAACCATAGGAGGAGACGGAATGGTGCTATCAGACAATAAAACCTTTACTATCGGAACTTCTTGACCATTTTCATCAGACAATCTTGAAGAACGAAATCTCAATAGTGTAACGTTGAGTATCTTCAAGTTCTACTATTTGTGTGTAGGTTGTTCACCCGATAAGCACTGCTCACCCCTCCTCCTCAATCGATATTCTAGGCAATAAACCTTGACAATAAAATATATGGCTCTCATTCTGGACCGAGTTTCAGTTAAAATGGCTTTTATGTACTTAAACGTATGTATGAGCAATAGGATAGCAATCTATCTCTACCTTTATAGGCAATATTGATTTTAATAGGTATTTAACTTCTAAATGAAACTAGTAAAATATATTCATATAGGATCCCACGTATCAATTATCTATAACCAGATGACTTCTATGGCAGAAAATTTACAAAAATAACCAAAAAAAATCAATGGCTGTTTGCTGCCAAACTTCACAAGATCTGAAGCTCCGCTGATCCGGTGATCATGTCCATGGACTCCAAAATAACATTTGTAATGCTGGGTAGTACACACTAGTCCCTATTTTTTATTTGTGTTCAGCGGAAATTCTACATGGAATTTCCTTCGCCTTGGGCCGGGGAAGGGCGAAGGGGTACGCCGGACTCCTACTGGCTAAAACCACTGGAGCGGTCATCTTCGGCACTGAAGGGGGGCTCCAGGTCCTCCTAAGTTCACATTCGTGCCACGCCTTTAAGCACATCTCGGAGGGGATGACTGCAAAGTGATCACCCCCTCTAGCGGAGGGAAGGCGACCTATTTACAGTCGCCCCCCTAGGCACTTCTCGGGGAGGATTGTAAAGGATCCCCCCCAAGGCTCGCCGTGCGTTGTGCTGCGCACACGGCGGCACGTGACCACGTGCGCACCGCCGTCTTCCTGGGGGTACCTTCACTAGTCTTGCGTTGTACCATACCGCGCCTGTCACTCGAGACATTTTTAATTTAGTCGTGTAGTCTCTTATGGCCGGTAATTTCAGTAGCTACATAATAAAAAAACCAGAGAAGTGCGAGATGACCTCGCGTGGAGAGGATTCTGAAATTGCTGAATAGACTGTCTATTGTTGAAGTCTGTCTTGTACCAATAACTAACCCCAAGAACAAACTAAACATCGTAGTTGAAAAACATGTTTCCCCATACATTTCAACCGCAAACGTAAGTTTGTACACACAGTATTGAAAGATTTACCATGTTATTTAAAGATTTTTTATAGATTATAATAAAACACTTTTAAACGGATTCTATCGCGTTTAAAAGTGTTTTATTATAATGTGTAATACTCGCGAAAACCTAAGACATTATTATGATTTTTTATAGGTTTTCCTGTAATCTTCAGGTAAAGAGCTACTATTGATATTTTTTTCAAAATTTTAGGTTCAGTAGTTTCGGAGATAAGTCGGTGGTCAATTTTCGTCAATTTTCTTAAATAACTTTAAAACTATGTATCTAAAAATTATAAAATAAATACATTTTAGACCCTCACAACAAGTTCTTTTCATTTGTCACATAGTACAGTTTCCAAAACATAATTCTTTAATTTTCTATATTGCCCCCTAAAAAGGACTCACATATTCAAAATCCATTTATTAACGTTACACATACGTTCCGTTACGTGTACCCACACGGTCACAGAAATCCATATGTGTGCCAAATTTCAAATTAATCGGTCCAGTAGATTAGAATTAGAAGCAAATCGTTTGTGACAGACGGACAGACAGACAGACACAAGAGTCATCCTATAAGGGTTTCGCCGTTTTTTTCTTTGGACGTTCGGAACCCTAAAAATAAAAGGAAAAAAGTCATCATCATATCAGCCATGTGCACTGCTGAACAAAGGCCTCCCGCATAGATCTCCACAACTGTGTCATCATATTGGGGGGAATGTGCCAGTACTCACCACGCTTGGCAGGCGGATTGGTGAGCGCAGAATGGCTACTGTCCCACAAAAAAGACGCCCACCCCTCTGATTTAGTTGTCGCTTTGTCGTCTTTGACGGGAGGAGATTACAGAGTACAATAAGCAAAATAAACAAATTAATCCTAAACAATTTAAAAATCTTATAATACACGCGATGTTATCCGTTTCATCATTTCGGCCGAATGGAGTCCACTGATGGACACAGGCCTCCCCCAAAGATCACCACATAGACCGATATGGGTGTGTTGGGTACTCATTGAGGGGTCTTGCCATAATCGCCACGCTTGGCAGACGGGTTGGCGATCGCAGTTGAGTTGTTAATGTACTCGAAGGACGCTGCTGCCCATCCTCCGGCTAATCCCTTAGTCGACTTTTACGACACCCACGGGATGAAATGGGGTGGTGGCATTCTGAGCCGGCACCACACGGCAAAGCCGGCACCATACAGCAATCCGTTAAATCCGTTATCCGTTTAAAAGGGTTATATTGTTACAATTATTATATTGTGACATTTCTTAAAATGCAACTTAAGGATTATGTAACGAGGAAAAAGCATATGAATCTGTATGATTATTACATCGCTCAACCATCACCAACCCGCCCGTCACACGTGGTGACTTTAGCAATACCATCTTACAACCATCATCTCTCTAGTTAAAGTCCAAAAGTAATGTTAATTCTAGAATGAATGAGGACCGTAACTCACAGGCATAATGACGCCATAAAATTTCATGACAAAATAAGCTGACGCATCAACTCCGTAAAAAACATATTCATAAAAACGACAACCTCAAATCTGAAAACACGATAATTAAAATATTATCCAACAAAAGCCATCGTTTTAAGTGGGTGGTTTAAAAAATGAGCTCATTTCCACCCTCTGTGGAGGGGTGAGCCTAAAACTGGGGCTATTCAGGCTGCGAGGCCACTTCAACCCCCTGGGAAAGGGTAGCTACCACCGTCATTCATCGGATTCTCGACAATGAGTGCTCGTTCGATTTTCCATTGATTTTTTGTATTGTTTCGCTAGTACTGTTCACTGCTGTATTCCAATTAGTTTAGAACTTCGCTGTATAGATTTTTTTGTAACAAAAACGAAAAAAAAGAATGAAAATGTTTTAATTTGGACTCATACGCAATGACAATAAAACTTTAATAACAATAGAAAATATTGCTGTACGAGGCCAAAAAAGGTACCTATCCAGCATATACTGCGACACCAGTTTCTTTAATTGATCGTGTTTCAGATGATCCTCGTCTCCTTTACATTGCCATTTCGTTTCCGCGAGTATTTCTAAATAAGTATTGCTTCAAAAAGGACAAGTGCGAGAAAATTCAGGCCTTGAAAGTCCTGTGCCTTTTTTATGTGTTAATTACCTTTTTTGCATTAAAACTTCTCAAGAATGATGCACCTAAAATATTTTTTATCCGTTCACGATTCACGATTTAAACATATATAAATGTTATGTATATTAGACGATTCAAACATACATAATTGATTTGTTAGTACATTTGCAGAACTATATGAAAAAACGGTTCTAATTTGGCGTTTCCATGGCAACAACGAACGGCCGTAATACTATTGTAACTTTATTAAATACTTGCTGGGAGTGGTTTAATTTAAACGAAATTGGATTATTTATGAATCATTTAGGTACTGGCATAGACACTTGACATAGAGTATGTATATTGTGTTTCATGTGTTTTAATTTTTTTGCGTGGAACCCTAATCATTTTTCTAAAATTAAAGTAGCCTAAGTATAAGGTATTTGCCAGTGAAAACCCCGTAGAAATCGGTCCAGCCGTTTCGGAGATTTTGGAAATACGTTTTTTGCTGTAAGTAACGTAATATACTTTCATATGCATTTAGTAAAAAGCTGTTATTTTGACATAACAAACAGACACTTCAATTTTATTTATTTGTATAGATATTGTTTTTCAGAAGTTGATGATTGATAAAAGCTTCTCATTTAAGTTATATCGTGATATAACTTAAATGAGAAGCTTTTATATACTTGCTTCTTCTTAATCAATAGCTTATTCATTTCATGTGTTGTCCGGATTAAGAATATGGCATCACTCCTTCTCCCCCCGTGGATGTCGTAAAAGACAACTAAAAGGCTGTAAACCAGAGAGATAGGCAGCATTTGGCACAACAGTAGCCATTCCGCACTCACCAACTCGCCTGTCTAACACGTAATGTAACCTGTCTTTGTGAAAATCATAAATTGTATGCCTTTTTTCAGCAGTGGACGTGCTTTGGCTGATATGATTCTGATCAATCAATAGCTATAATTGACAATCAACTATGTACTGAGCACAATACTTTATGAAATACGAGGAAATCCTATTGTACTCAAAAACACACGCGAATACAAAAGAATACTTAAAAACGCCATTCATTGCAGACCCCATAGAATTTTCAATTAAACCCATGAATCTTGTAACAAAACGCCCCATGCGTTTAGTGTCCTTGTATGGAACAAGCTGCCATTGAATCGGTCAGAAAACCGGCGGGCCAGTTTTGCTTTTATTTTGAAACCTATTGAATAGGAGTTAATGAGTTGACTATTATGTGAGATTCTGTTGGTGTATTTGTTTATAGGAGGGTTTGAAATATAGTGATGGAGGATGGGCTCCGTTGGTAATTAAAACCGCTCTTTCAAAACGTAAAATGACCGTAATTATTCAAATGAATCAGCTACAGTTAAAACATGTGCTACGAGAACGTAGCTGGCGTAGCCGTCATCGCTACAGTTACGATATTCGTAGCGAAAGTTTGATGCTCTATTCTTAAACTTGTTATAATTAATGTTTTCGTGAGATGTAAAAGACGTTCACACTGATCGTGGTGTAAAATATGGCTGTGTTAACAGCCTTTAATATTGTGTGAACATCTTCTTTCTTCTTCTTTTTGCGTATGGTTAGTGGCCAACCTTGTTCCAGGGTTGTTCAAGCCGCCCAAAGGCAACCAACGTGGCTTCACAACTGACGTCAAATGACAACTACCAGGACTGCGGCAGCACGGAGATGCTCAATTTTAATATCACTATGCGGCCAGCCATCCGTAGACTGACCGTACCAAGGTTTACTTAACCTCACCGATCATTTACCAATTAGTGAGAAGGAATGGCTATGAGTGCCTTTTTACAGAAGCACTCGACTTGATCAGCATTATTAGATCATCTTATCATATCAGCCAAAGGGTGCCCACTGCTGAACCGTATACACCTCCAAATTAACTGTCGTTATTTTGGGGTAAATTTGGTAGTACTCGCCACGCTCTGCAGGCGGGTTGGTGAGCGCAGAATAGCTACTGTTCTGCAGTAGAGACACCGTTGCTCATCCCTTCCATCGTCAATTTGTTATCAAATTCTAGATTTATGGACCAAAATGACAAATTTGCAATATACGCCGTTTAGTGTCAAAAAGTAAATCACAAAATCTGGACTCGATAAGTTGCGCTGTGGTCGAGTTATTAATAAATCTTACTTAGTTTATTTTTTAAACTCATTGCAGCAGTCAGCCCCTACCAGAAATGGCAGGACAACGTCTGCTAGGCTAGCTTGTATACCTTAAAACTTTAAATATTCCATGTTTTAAAATTCCTAATATACCATAGACATCCCCAATGGTGCAGTGGCTAACCGATTGGCTTTCTGCACTACGTGTCGCGGGTTCAATGCCCGCACGGAACAAATATTTGTATGATCTACAGATAGTTGTTTCGGGCCTGGGTGTTTGTGTGTGTGAGAGGTATTTCTCAAAAGTGTACTCATATCAGAGGAGAAAACATAGGGTGGGGCAAGGATTAAATAATGTACGGTAGACTCGTCCTTAGAATCGGGAATTTAAACACACGAGAATTTTCGAAACATAATCTTTCGAGTACTTTTAACCTTACTTATTAAACAACTTCAACATATTTACATTACAGACTATTCATAACTTAAGTGATGTGCTTATCCAGCCCACCCCCAACAGATATAATATTAAAGATAATCACAAACAGCCTTTACTTACATAACATTTAATTCCGAGCTGAAGAACGTTCTAGAGCTTTCGAGGCATCCCTCCATGACGTCACTCGTATGCAGAGGGCTTTACATAGAGCACAAAAGCGTGCTATGAGCCTCTCTGTAATTTGTATCTGTGACTATGTGGAAGTTGAAAAGTAAACATTACGGTATAGTCAAAAGATATACTTGGATGCTTTGAGTGTTTTCGTCTTTGCTTGATACTCGATGCATTTCTAATACGCAGTTAGGCAGTCTTAACGTATTTTCTATGGCAATATATATTTTCAACAAATTGCCTGAATGTTTCAAAACAATGAATATGGATATCTTTAAATCTAAATTCTTTCAATTTGTGTTAAATGAATGTTACTATTCGGTAAATGACTTTTTAAATGATAAAAGGTGACTTATTTTTGTATACGTATGTGTGATTTCAGGTTGAAATGGTCAAAATAAATTGTTTAATGTTAAATTATTGATATATCCAGTATTAGTGTAACAAAAAAAAAATTCTCGTTGTTTATTTTCATATTCTACGATTATTCTATTTTAATTTCTTTTTAGATTGTAAATTTTAACATGAGTACGTGTGCCAGCTCTGAATGCCACCACCCCATCTCCTCCCATCGGTGTCGTAAAAGTCGACTAAGGGATTAGCCGGAGGATGGGCAGCAGCGTCCTTCGAGTACACTAACAACTCAACTGCGATCGCCAACCCGCCTGCCAAGCGTGGCGATTATGGCAAAACCCCTCAATGAGCCCACAACACATCCATATCGGTGGTTGTGTTGATCTTTGGGGGAGGCCTGTGTCCAGCAGTGGACTTCACTCGAAATGATGATGACGCCGGAAGCGACAGAATATTATTGATTTGATTTCTTTTGTAACATCTTTATGCATTTATAAAAATTGATGATAAATTTTGATAAATTGTCAGTATTGGGTGTATCAAAGCCATAATATACACATTTTATTAGAACAGTGAGTTTATTGTTATATAAAGATGTTATCTGCAGTGAAAGGGCCCGATAAAGTTATATCAACGTATTGGAGAGTATTCACCAAGAGAACTTTAACAAAATAGAATCAGATACACGAAGAACAAGAAAATGGAAAACATTCGCACAGTTTATGAAAGAGCAAAATTAGACTTCTGGGGTGGAAGGTCTGGTAACCTGAGATTCAGGCTTCACCCTAGTTTAGGCACCAGTCTCCCACAGTAAATATGTATAATACTATAACTTTTTCATTGTTGTGGTGAGAAAATAAATAAAGAAAAACTGTAAGCATTGTACCATATTCTGACAAATAAATGATCTATCTTTATTAAACCAAATGTTCCCCTTTGGGAATGCGTCTTTACACATGTATACAGTTTACTTATGGGTAAAAATAGGTACGTGATAATACGATTACTGTCTATTACTCAGCTTTTTGAGGTCCACGGTTAGATATCAAATATCTAAGTAGCAAAGGGAACAAATATACAGCGGTGCCCGTAATCATTTCCACACACTTCGCCACGCAATGCAAGGTAGTGAAATGATATTACCACATCACGATACTTGGCATTTAGATTGGCTATTGCTAGATATTATCACGCTTGTTTAAACGTTTGTAATGACACCCACGAGAAGAGAGATGTTGTGATTTCATTACCGGCAAACAAGTCTCCCAAGCCTGGTCAGGTTTTAACTACTACTGAAATCTTACTGCAAGGCAAAATATCACAGGTACATGTGCGTGTAATTTATCTCGCACATTGGCCTATATTTTTCTCACTATTCCCATTTCTGTTGCAAAACTGAGACGGTAACATTTATATTCATACATTTTTAAAAGAATATTCTACACATTCCGTGTGGTGTCCGGATTAAAAATATAAGATAAAAAAGATTTTTATTCAATTAAACCATTAATAGCACTTATGAATCGTCATGACTTTAGTTGCCACGTTCCAAGATGTAGATTTCCTATGGAGAAGAACGGGTAAGAAACTCCATGGTTACTCTTTTAAAATCATGTTACAATATTTATGTGTACAATGTTCTCGAAAATTCAGGTTATATAAAGACAATGTTCCTACATTAAACATAGTAAAGTCTAAACCTCTTAAAAGTGTCAATATCAAATCATAAACCATGTTGCGGATAGCTCAGTTCTAGGGAAGAATAGGGTTATTTTCGGGAAAACAGGAACGAAAAAGCGATTTCACGTGTATCTATTACAATGACTTTATTGACAGACTCAAAAACAAAAGCAATAGCTAAAAAACAAAACAAATAATAAAGAAAATATTCGAAGTAGGTTCAATTCACCACAAACCAGTTGAATATAAAAAAATATACAATAATAAATTCAGGTGTAAATAATTAATAATAATAATGTCATGTCAAAAAATAATAATTGAAATGTCAGAAAAGTAAATCTGAATAAATTGATGTCACAAAACATGCAACAACAAGATGGCATGTCAATAAGTCAAAAATGAAAAATTTGAATCATTTCTTATAGTGGTCTTGCGGAGCTGGACAAGCACTCTGCCAAACATTTATATCTCTAAGGTAATCCTCTAATGTATAATATGCTTGTATAGCACCACTCCATCTCTTCCCACGTAAAAGGTGACTAAGGGAATCTAAACTTGAGGGATGGGCAGCAGCGTCCCTTCTGTGAAACGGTAGCCATACTGCGCTCGCCAACCCGCCTGTCAAGCGTGGTGAGTATTGGCAAATACCCCCCAAAATGATGACACAGTTGTGAAAATCTATGGGGGAGGCCTTAGTTCAGCAGTGGACGTATAAATGGCCGTTATGATTCTCCACACCATATGCCCGGATTAAGAATAAATATAGCACCATTCCATTTCCTACCGTGGATGTCGTAAAAGGTGACTAAGTGACTCTAAACCAAAGGCATGGGCAGCAGCGCCCCTTCTGTGGAATAGCATCATTCCGCGCTCACCAACCCGCCTGCCAAGCATGGTGAGTATTGGCAAATCTCCCCCAAAATGATGAAACAATTGTTTACACGGATCGCAACACCACACGGATTACGGACACTTAAAATCTGATTATTCATAAGTGCTCACAAACATGAATAAAAATCTTAGCCTTTGACTTTGACTTTGAAATAGCGTCATTTTCAAGATACAATAACTTTAATGAAAACAAAATTCTGCTTCAAAATAAATTAATTTGTCTGTAAAAGATATTTACTGTTCTTCTATTTAATTCTAAAGTAATCGATCACCAGTTCTGAAAATGGCTGATATACAAGCTTGAAGAGCGTTTGTTTAGTGTTCATAATACAAGATTGATTGGCTGACTGTAATCTGTACTGGTATTGTGAGAAAATACTTTCATAAAAATACGTGTGTACAAACAAAATTAGGTTTATTATTAATATTATATTTGTTACGTAATAATGGGGGAACGAGTCTTCGAGACGCACGATGGTGAAATTGGTACCCCACCTCTCGGCACCCCGAGCCGCTCACGTTAGTTTTGCTCCCTGTTGCCTGTAGTGCCTGTCTGCTACAGAATTTTGTTTTATGCATTGAAAGGCGTTTGATTCTGTCAAGCTAAATATTTCAGTCAGTTCAGGTGCCGTGTGGTGCCGGCTACGAATAGCACCAACCCATCTCATCCTGTGGGTGTCATAAAAGGCGACTACGGGATTAGCCAGAGGGTAGGCAGCAGCGCCCTTTGAGTACATTAACAACTCCACTGCGATGGCCAACCCGCATGCCAAGCGTGGGGATTATGGCAGAACCCCCCTATGATCAGACAACAAACCCTGACCGGTCGTTATGGCGGTCTTTGGGGGAGGCCTGTGTCTAGCAGTGGACTTTATTCGGATGAAATATTTCAATCAATATAACACCAATTGCTATAGACTGTATCATTGTAGTTTCCATCACATATGTATTGTATGGTGGTATAATAGATATAGATAGATAGATAGTCCTATACCACCGGGGACAATTGTGACTTTATTTCTATAGTGCATCTATGGAGAGTCCCCGGTTAGTGTCTCATTAAATTCTCTAAAGGGATAGGCCCTTTAGAGAATTTAGTAAGCCTATCAAAATAATATAATTGTTAAGTTCTACGAGCTATAAGTCCATTGCCCACTAGAGCTTACTTATCCTCACAGCGATGTCGTTATCTTGGGTTCTTCTATGGATCTCCATATTTCTGAATCGATCTTATAGAGAAATACCAAGCATATCTCTCTCCATAGCTCGCTGAGTGACCTTAAGATTTCAGCGGCCCATATTGAGTGACCACGTTTCTGAGCCAGATGGGCAGATGACATAGTAAAGGTCACTGGGAGTCGTTGGATGCGGGCAGCATATAAGTGGCTGTAAGTTGGGGAGGCTTTTGTCCAGCAGTGGACGTCCTTCGGCTGATATGATAATGATGTTAAGCAATTTATAGTATTAGAAAATTCTTATTATTTAATATGACGTTTCGCACAGTGGGAAGTCGCTTTGCTGTTGCACTGTGCTCCGTGTTGCGAATTCAATTCCCGCACGTGTATTGTCTACAGATTGTTGTTCCAAGGTTGGTTGTCAGTAAACTAACAGTCATCGCTATTATAAAGAAATGAAAAACATGCTTTGGCTTCATCGTAGGCAGTAGTTACAGAAATAGTTTTGCAGTTCAGCTGTGGGTGGTGTATCCGGGAAAGCCTCCACAGGATATCGAAATGCTGGTTTAATAAGAAAAGGACAGAGCAACATTAGGTGTTTCATGAGACTTGTGACGAGTACCGGATGATTCCACCTCTTGTAATCTCTATTCTCTCCCCACTAGTGCAATGGCAATGCATCAGCAGTTTCTCTGGTATTAGGTGACATGCCAGATCGTCTGCAATCCAAACATTACAAATCACCTAATACTGTAATGTACGTCCTGTATCGAATCATAGTACTTGTTAACAAGCCCCGCACAATCAATACTTTATGTCACGCGGGAGTTGTGAAATTACAAGAGGCTGGGAGTTTTTTTGGGCCCTTATGTTGTGTTATTTACACTGTTAGTCCAAAAATGCGAATGCGAAAATTCCTGAAGATGAATGAACTTATTGTGTGGGAGAGTCTATGTACACAGTTGTAAATGAGCTGGCTAAACCGGGGAAGTAACACGCCATCACAAAATACGGTGGCAATCAAGGCATACATTACCAACATTTGCTGCGTTTCGAACGGTGAATGATGAGTACCAAAAATCCAACCCCCAAGAACATGGCAGACATACGACATGGGGGTCTTCAGGAAAAGTACCTCAGCCCAAAAGATATCAGCTCTTCCTCTAGTGCGGCGGATGTTTATGGATGGTGGTGGTTGCTAACATAGAAAGAAATAAAGAAAGAAAAAGTATTTATTTCTTAACACCATAGAAACGCGCATAATATTAACACCAAAGTATAAAACAATTTTTTTCCTTGCAACACTCACGCAATTTAATAAAGTACCTCGCCAAAGGACTTGGAGTCCAGGCTATCATTATTCACAAACAAAAAGAAAAGTAATACAGCATTGCCAGCTCTGTTAAGTGCGTGAATGTTGGCAAGAGATATAAATTTCTACTAAAGCAACTTAATATTAATTTATAAAATAATTGTGCGCCGCTAGTGTGCAGAAAAGTCATCGTTTCGCTAGCTCGTTTACACTCCTGTAACATTGAAAATGATTTGTTATGTTACTACCTGCTAGGTCTTACCCACGAGAAGACGGTGGTCGGTGGACGGTGGATGGCGCATGTGGTCACGCGCCACCATCTGCGCAAGATAGCACAGTGCACAGTGAAGCTTCGGGTGGATCTTTTACGCTCTCCCCAGGAAGGTGACCGCTTTACGGTCATCCTTTCCGAGATATCCTTATAAGCCTTGCACCAGTGGGAGGCTCTAGTCTGCTCATACGAGGTCCTGGGGCCCCCTTAGATGACCGCTCCAGTGGTTTTACCCGGTAGGACACCGACATGCCCCTTCGCCCTTCCCCGGGGCGCGTCCCTGATGAATTTCCACTGGGACCAATCAAAATAAAGCCCGCTGCTTTACTCGTCAAGGAAAAAGATATGTTCACATTTGGAAGAGTATATTAGCATTATTGGCAAAAGGATTGGTAATATGGTAGAATAGTTAAATAGCGGTAAGGCACGACCTTGTACGGTTTTTTTTTTAACTAAATAATAACGTAAACTGCTAAAGTATTCAACCAATATGGTTGATGTATATATAAATCCACAAACATTGCTTCAAAATTAGCGAGTGAAGGGACGAGAGACGTGAATGAAAAACTTCGTCCGTCCTTTAATTCAAATGTAAATGACCGCATTTACATTCAAATGAGCGTATTTTAGAATGATTACTGTCAACGCACTGGCACTTACTTTGTTATATTAATTCATACTTATATCATCACGTTTCCCATGGGGATAAGCAGAAAGTTTAGAACATACATAATCATCATTCATCATCATTTCAGCCTTTTATACATCCACTGCTCAATGAAGGCCTCCCCCATATATTTTCATAGTTACATTATTTTGGGGGGTATAAACTGATACTCACCATGCTAGGCGGTTGGGTTGGTGAGCGCAGTATGGCTAATGTTCAACAGAAGGGACGCTGCTGCCCATCGCTCTGGTTAGAGCATGCATACTCTATTAAGTTTATTCATGCATTATTTCATACACACAGTGGCGCACTTGTCCTTTGTTTTTAACGGGCGCACTGCGCTTTTTATTGCAACTTGGGTAAACAGTCTACATACATCAATCTCACACACACAAATACCCAAAACCAAAACAACTGTGTGTACAAAATAATAGTAGTGATAATATAAGTTTCATGTGGGAATCGAACGCCAACACAGAATCAGTTGCTTAGATAAGATAGATAATAATTTTATTTCAAGTACCACAAACTCATATTGTTAGTTACATTTTCCTTACGAGCTATGTTAGTATATTCAATTGGATACTGTCGAAGTCATTAAATCACTACCGCAAGGTCACAGGTCCAGCTGAAACCTTGCAGCAGTGGTTGAGAAACTGACAGTCTAATCTGCTAGCTATCATATTTAGGATGCTGTTGGCCCTGGCTCGAACCCTTCTGACTAGGGATGCACATCGCCTCTGCATGACTGCATAGAAGCAGTCCACGTGAGCATTTACAAACATTCCTGATGCACTGCAGTAGCGTGGCAGCCCCATCAGAACCCTGAATGCGTTATTATACTGTATGCGAAGGGCGTCGTATGCTTTTTGAGTAAAATGAGCCCATAGACTACATGTGTAAAACGTGGTGCAATATGCTCAAAATTAGCCACGATGTAACCAATAATTAACCCTGGTGGCCTTGAAGGTCGTAGGCGTGGGGTCTCTACTCTGACTCCAAGGAAAGACAGTGGTACGCCTGTGCTCACATGACGCTGTGTGCACAATACAGCGCACATTGAGTCTTCGGGGCCTATGTAATCCCCCCAGATGTGTCTGGGGAGCGACCGGTTTACAGTTGCCTCTCGTTTGTTAGAAGAGATACTATGTTTACAGTCACCTTTACAGCCTGGCACAAATAGGGTGGCTCTTCTGTGTTGTTCATGAGATCCCGGAGTCCCCTTTCGGTGTTGAAGATGACCGTTTAGATGGTTTTAGCCCACCCCGGGTGGAGGAATTCCGAGAGAAGTTCCACCGTAATAAAAAAGTTGATTTTAGCCGGTATGAGTACGGCATGCCCTTCGCCCTTTCCCGGGGCGAAGCAAGTACATGATGTATTTCCACCGGATCATTAAAAAAAGGGAGCGTCTGCTACTCAGGTACGTGGTGTCAGTCACGTAAGTGGCAGGGACACTGGCCGATCACCACTGCATGAGATAGTGACAAACGGGACCATACAATATACGATAATAAAAATGATATACTTCAGCCCTTTACTGTCCTACTGCTGGGCACAGGCCTATTCTCACGAAGAGAAAGGTTATATCTTAATCCACCAGACTAGCTTGGTGCCAGACTACACACACCATTGAGAACTTTCTGGAGCCCTCTCAGGTGTACTGGTTCTCTCACGATGTAAACTATGCTAGTCAAATTAAAAAAATTATATAAGGTACCATAAATGCTAGCTATCACGATCAAAATCATTGAAATTACTTTCAATATCAAACATTGAATTTGTGAAAAGAATAACAAACTACAAAGGTTACTAGTTTATACAATTTCTACCTTTTCTATTCTTTGAGATGTTATTGACTTATGATTTTCTGTGCGCTAAAGTAATTTTTCTATTTCAGGTACGTTTTGCTGAATTCTGAAAAGAAAACAATTGGCTTTGTTATTTCTGTAAGTATATATACTTAAGTTGAAGTGGGGAACTAAGTGTTCTCTTATTTCATAAGTTTGTACCCATTTCTAAGTACTTCGACTGTACTTGAAAAAGCAACCAAAAATTTCAAGCCACCATATGTCATGTGAACAAAGGACCTGATTCTGAATTCTAGTGATACAGTTTTATTTACAGAGATTTATCTTATATCTTTAAATGAGCAATTCTTGTATATATATATATAATTGGAATCTCGGAATCGGCTCCAACGATTTTCATAAAATTTAGTATATAGGGGGTTTCGGGGGCGATAAATCGATCTAGCTAGGAATCATTTTTAGAAAATGTCATTTTATAGGCGTTTGAGTAGTCTTAACTGAAAAATATGACTCTTCCTGACATCTATTGGCGAATAATAATACTATTTTTTGTGAGCAACTAATTGCTTTAACGACACAACAGCACATGGCGTTGTTAAGTAACACGAAAATACCGAGCAAAGCTCGGTCATCCAGGTACTTTCTGTAAAGAGGCCACTGCCTCAGGGACATTTCAGGGAAGGGGGGATTGTACAGGATCCCTCCGAAGCCCCGTTGTACGCTGTGGTGCATACATTGCGGCACGTGAGTGCGATCACATCGCCTTCTCGGGGGTCACTCGGTATGAGTACGTAGATTCTCTAATTTGCGCACTCACAACCCCCCGCGGCACCCCGCCATATAACGACGACAAGAGGCTCAAGCGTGTTGATGTTGTTGTTGGCGTTGGGATGGTTGTTCAGTTGTCGGTAACTCTTGAGCCGCATTCCAATGCGGGCGCGTTATATACTTGTCATTTTCAATTGATTAGCAAATCGGTGACGGTGTTCTGAGATGTATCGAGTTTTCCTTGCACATCTCCTGCATTCGCCTTCTAATGTCTTTCAGAAGGCTCGTTACATGGGCGTGGTTGGGGATGATGGGGGAATGCTTGTGTTGATCCTTCGCCACAAACGTCGGTACGTTGTCAGGGTCAGTCTCCTTGAACAGCGTGATTATATCTTGCAGGATTTTTTAGTCCAGTCACAACACCATCTGGTCGCGCTTGTTCAGCACGTTAAATAACATCAGCTTGGCAGCAGCTATGTCATCCTCGTTCAAAATTCGTTGGGCAGATCTGAACAGTGGACACCTTGTCCATCACATCCAGTTTCTGCTGCAAGAACGACAGCTGCTCATTCATCACAAGTTCATTACTCATGGCGAGTAACTACGAGCCGATTTGCGAAAAGAATTGATAGAGATAGAGAGCGCAACACTGTGGCGGTAATTAGGTCACTTGTCAGTGCACCGAATGCGTGTAGCGGAGGCGGCCTCGATATATCTTCGTCAATTACCTCGTCAGCAGTTTCTTCCCCCGGTGCATTCATCGATTGCTTAGCCATTGATATTATGTTACCTCGGCACGGTGTCTTTCTTGCCCGGTTTTTTTTTTTGTTTTTTTTTTTAATTGGCTCTCTACGGTCTCCTGCTGGAGCGTGACGCTGTTACAAAAGGAGACTACAGCACACCAATTTTATGCTTTGCCAGCATAGCATAGCTGACACTACTGGTAACAGAGAGAGGTCTTGCCCGATCTGATCAACCATAATCCGCCTCTCCAGCCCACGCAGGCCTCTTGGAGAGTGTGCATGTGCTGTGCGGTATCCTGACCGTTTGCATAGTGGTGGCTTTGTGCACCGAAACAACCCTGTCCGGTGAATACCTGTATCAGTCGGAGTGTGACACGGTTGCTCCTTTGGAGCCAGGCTCTGAGAAGTGGCAAGACGGTCTCAACTAGGCGCTTTTGAACGTACTGGGGCAGCTAAGCTGCTTGCCCTACAGCTTGAGTGCATGACAGCGAGCCTGCTGTCTCAAACTTTCGAACGAACCTGAAGGCCCGGCTTCACCGCTCCTAAATAAATGCCTGTAAATGATTTGGTTATGCTTTTTTCTTAATCTATATTCATAGCTCAGCTTTGCGATTCATAGGAGAGAATATGCCACCTCCTGTCTCCCTGTGGGTGTTATTAAATGCACCGGAATTATGTTAAACTATCCACTTCTAAACATTAACCACTACGTAGATCACAAAAAAAATAGTAACGGGCCAATATTGCCATATACCCTTCCGTATCGGGAAGGGAAGGTATACAGAGATTTCGCCTGTCCTTTTTGGATATTAACGCAGTGGTAATACCATTAATATTACGCGGATGAATATGGAAGAGCCGAAAGGGGACGCCCTAGAAGGATTTATACGGACCTCACTGGTTATAATCCTACAAAAAGGTCAAGTACGTAGTACTCGGTACTGGAGGCCAGGTGTGATATAATGCATGAATTTATGAGTAAAATAGTAGCATTCAAGAAATGAACGCGAGGCATACTGAAATTGAGCCTACCCCCATGGGACAAAGGCGTAGTATTAAGAATATTGCCATAACTGGGCTTGGCAAATAGCATTCATATTTTATTTTTAAACGATTCAAATCTAAACTTTCCCTCTCACCGCTCCCGCTGCTGCCCCACTATCCGCTGTTGTCGAGAACATGACCAAATGTTTAGACAATTACACAAACCGAAGTCTAAAGCGCTAACACAGAGTATACAACAGTTCTATTAGTGTTATCGGTGTTGCATCAAACAGCATGTACTCACGATCGTGTCGTGGATTTACGAGCTCTGTTCACGAACTGGCTTGTTAAATGTGGTAATTCTAGAAGACCCGGACTATTAAAGTGATTAGCATTGTACGGAATAACAGAGTTCTGGCCATTAGAATTTCGAAAACGAATTATCTTCGTGGGTGTTATAGAAGGTAAATATTCAAGAGGATAGGCAGTGTTCTCCTTGATATCCTTTTTTTATTGGTGTCCAGTGGAGATTCTTCATGAACTTCTTTCGCCCCGGGGAAGGGCCAAGCTCCTACCGGCTAAAACTACAGGAACGGTGATCTTCGGCACCGAAGGGGGGCTTCAGGTCCTCGTAAGATCACAGTAGAGCCACCCATAGACGCCACGCCTTAGGCACATCACGGAGCTTTACGGTCATCCCCCCTGGTGCTCTCCTTGATATCCGTTTTTATTTAACTTGGTGAATATAGGTTGTGTACTTCCTCCAGGAACTCACAAAACACATCTCGGAGGGGATGACTGTAAAGTGCTCACCTCTTCAAGGAGAAGGGGGCGACTGTAAGGAGGCCGCCCCACTGGGCATAACTCGAGGGCGACTGCAAAGGATCTCTCGAAGCTTCGCTGTGCGCTATGGTGCGCACACGGCGGCACGTGGCCACATGCGTGTCACCGTCTTTCGGGGGCAACATCCTCGGCGGGCCTTTTTGTAACCAGTCTTATTAGATCGTGCTTATAATTTGAGAAAGAGCAACTGTCTTCTGGCATCTGCAAGCCAGTTCCTGGGGATAACGATGTCCTAACGTTATCACAAGTTTCCGGCTTCTGAGTGCCTATCGTAGGTAATTGTATGACAGAGACCAAGGACTTAGCGTGATTTCAGTTTTTGTCCAAAGCAAGACCACATTAATCATCTGCACGGTAGCCAATTTCAGTAATGAACATTTTACTTTGTTGCATGTTTGCAACATGCTTGTTATAAGAAGTAAGTCATAGGTCTTTTCTGTGTATTAGCAGCAAAACCTGGGTCCATTTTCCGGATAATTGCCATATGCTGCACTGCTGGACAGAAGCCAAAAGATTGCCACAACGACCAGTATGGGTTTGTGTTGTGTGCTCATTGGGGGTTTTGTCATAATTGCCACGCTTGGCAGGCGGGTTGGCGACTGCAGTTGAGTTATTAATGTATTCGAAGGACGCTGCTGCCCGTCGTCCGTCAAATCCCATAGTCGCCTTTTATGTCACCCACGGGAAGATAAGGGGTGGTGGTATTTTTACCACATGGCACTACATGTCCTTTATCGAATAACACCCAGCCCGTAGTGAAAATAGTTTATTCATCCCATACTAAAAACGGCTCAGGAAATAGTTATAATAGTACGTATTAAATAAGATCTTACTAATATAGTCCACGATATTTTGCATGGCCATGGCATATGACAGTAATGCTGAAGATAAAAAATCACAAAAAACATCTGTTGTATTTATAATTTACATTTAGATTTTATTTTACAATCATTTCATTATTGATTTTAATATACTATCGGGTCTATTTCGTACAGATTAATATCAAAATTATATTTTAACTAACCTCGACGTTTCGATCAAGTTGCATTGACCGTGATCACGAGTAGGCTGGAGTAGCGGGTGTCAGTGTCGAGATGGGCGGGAGTTATTACCAACTGCCCGTACTTGGTCTTGCAGTGCACCTTCACGACACGCACTACTGACAGTATCGGCAGGTACACACAAAGATAAATCGCGATTCGAACACTTCTTTCTTGAGTTCCAAATCACTGGATTGAGCTTCATGACCCAAAAATTCTCTCCACCGTCGTTACTATCCGAGAATTGTTCGAGAAGCGATTGAAATTTTTTAAAAAACATATTTCAATCGGGAAGATCGATTTAGGTTATACGCATCATGAAATCCCGTGATAAAGAATTGTGTCACGATTTATCTTTGTGTATACCTGCCGATACTGCCAGTAGTGTGTGTCGTGAAGGTGCACTGCAAGACCAAGTACGGGCAGTTGGTAATAACTCCCGCCCATCTCGACACTGACACCCGCTACTCCAGCCTACTCGTGACCACGGTCAATGCAACTTGATCGAAACGTTAAGGTTAGTTAAAATATAATTTTAATATTATTCTGTGCGCGAATAGACCCGATATTATCTTACAATCATAAATTCAATTCGCAATAGTTTAAGAATTACAATCATTTCATTACTTACTGGTTCCCTTTGTAATAATATCCACCGCATGGATCTTGTAAGAAAATGGCGGACGCGGTCGGCTGACCGATTTAGGTACTCGGTAACGTCAAACAAAACGGGCGGCGTCGGCATCTCACAAAAGAAATAAACTGATTTAAACAATTTTTTTTTAAGTAAAACTTCTTTATCGACTCGTATCGTATGGGAGAAATTTTATAATTGTAACGTTACTCTGATACGCGCCATCTTTACTTCTAAGTCACATTTTTCCGTTATGCGCCATATTTATTTCTAAAGGTCTGCTCACAATTGAGTCTATTAGAATCAAATACCGCAATGTCCATTTTCGTGTTCTGGCCATAATTCATATTTTTTATATACATGCACCAATGGATAATGCTATATTTGTAGCATACTTTAATTTTTAATGCCAGTTTTCTACATGACATTGCTTTGGTTGCATTTTGAATATTCAAATAGATTCCTTTTAATCTGTAGATTCATACGGCATAGAAAACGCATTTTTGCTTTTTTATGGACATTGCGGTATTTGATTCTAATAGACTCAATTATCTAAATCTTATCTGCATACACGTAACGTAACCAATTTCTGTCAAGTAGATCATTTTTCGAAAAATGAAGTCATAAAGAAGTTTCACTTCTTACGTGTGTACATAATACACACACATTTCAATGTTTTTTTTTCTAGGTAGGTATTTCGTCTTTTTCGTTTACTTAGGCAACATGCAAAATACCGTGGATTATTAAAATAAGAGCTTACATACAGATCATCTCCTCCCATGGGTGTCGTAAAAGTCGACTAAGGGATTAGCCGGAGGATGGGCAGCAGCGTCCTTTGAGTACATTAACAACTCAACTGCGATCGCCGACCCGCCTGCCAAGCGTGGCGATTATGGCAAAACTCCCCAATAAGCCCACAATACATCCATATCGGTGGTTGTCGTGATCTTTGGGGGAGGCCTGTGTCCAGGAGTGGACTTCATTCGGCCGAAATGATGACATACAGATAATAGTGACAGGCAATTCCCTAAAAGACTCAAAAACTTCCGAACATGACATGCAGCGGCCACATCAAGTATTCTTCTCGATCCACAAATAAACGCTGATCCACAACCATAACGTGAAAACAATAGATTGATTCTGTGGAACATTCAGCCGGCATTCATTGTCAATGGCGAACGAGACGTGAATTTGTAATTTTTACATCTGAGCCAGGGTTCGGCAGATTTGATGGTTAATGCTTAGTGCCTATTTCGTCTGGGATACCTAGATTACTTTCTTGGAGCTGCTGGATGGTCCAAATATAAAATAAAGCTCAGCTTACTGAACGTTTCAATGTCTTTGATATTTTGCAAATATGTTTGCATATCATTTTATATTGATGACGTTTTCCGTGAGGTGTCCGGATTAAAAATATAGCACCATTCCATCTTTCATGGATCTCGTAAAAGGCGACTACGGGTCTAAATCATGATGACAGTAGCATCTCATCATTATATGTAATAGCAGATATTCTGCACTCAAAAATCCGCTTGCCAAAATTCCCCTCAAAATGACAATACATGGCATATAACTGGTGATTTATGTGGGAAGATTTGTTCAGCAGTACAGTGAACGAAGTAGAACCTTACATACAACGCATACCGAACCACCAACTTTTAAAAGCCTTCGCTTGCCAATTTTTTCAGCACCTCCTATTGTGAAACCGTAACTAGATTTGAATGTGTTGACAATGAATCGTTCGCCGGCTGAAATTCTCTAGCGGAAGTGAAAAATTTTCACGCTTTCAGCGCATATTGAGTTCATGAATAAGTTACGCGTTCCCGGATGTCGGGACTTTGTCCGAAGTTTGGTTGGTTGTATTACATTGTAATTTTTGAAGTGAAACTTCTTTATCGACGTATGGCAGGAATTGTATAGCAAAGTAAAACAATTGTAACGTTTTTCTGTTACGCGCCATCTTTATTTCTAAGTCACATTTTTCCGTGACGCACTATATTGATTTGAAAGATAAATTGAATTTATCTATGAAAAACAGTCCTTAAACATCAACAACAAGATCCGGCACTACAATTGATGGAGCTTTTACTCGGTCACTAAATTCCGTGGAATGTAAACCATATATTTCATATTTCAGTTACGATAACCCATTAATTACAAAAATATATAATAACGGTAACTATAATAGTTCTATTATAATTCATGAAATGCTATAATAATCTTAGTAGCAATAAGGTGAAATAATTGTGTTATGTGTATCCATGTCTATGATAATAAAAACCTTTTGCTCAAACTTCATCTAATTTATCATTATCATATTTATACATATCGAAAAATGATGTCATAAAGAAGTTTCACTTCTTACGTGTGTACCAGGGGGGTGACCGCTTTACAGTCACCCTCTCTAAGATGTACATATAGGCGTGGCACCAGTGGAGGGCTCTAGTGTGATCATACGAGGACCTGGAGCCTCCCTTAGGTGCCGAACATGACCGCCCCAGTGGTTTTAGCTGGTAGGAGTCCGGCATACCCCTTCGCCCCGGGGTGAAGGAAGTTCATGACGAATTTCCACAGGGCACCGATTTAAAAAAAGGCGCGGCCTGTCTGTGGACAGGTGACCGTATAATGGAATTTGAACTGCGCGTCTCCGTGTTTTGGAAGGCACGTCAAATTGTCTGTCCCAGTCGTTGTCATTAGATGGTAGTCCTAAGCCAAGTTTAAAACGTTTTGGCGGCTTGAACATCTCTGACACAAGGTTGACCAATACACACACATTTTACATTTTTTGTTTCAATCGACGGATGAAATAAGGCGCATCTTCCGGTTTAGATATTTTTTGAGCTGAGTTGTTGAGGAAGAAGCCTGTAGTAGTACAAAGGCCCGAGTGTAAGTTGTTTATTATATTGATAACGTAACTACCATGTTTACGTATTTTAAACGCGAAAGGGGTATAATAAAATACTTTTAAATGGTTTTTTTTTATTGTATGAAAAACATTGCCCCACACTAGGATTTCTCCTGTGTCGTGGGTGCGTTTACAGACACAAATTTACCACACACAATACACACAGACCCGGAACAACTACCTGCAGATCATACAAATATTTGTTCCGTGCGGGAATCGAACCCACGACCCGGGGCGCAGCAGTCGACTGTATCAGCCACCACACCAACCGTGCCGTCTTTTACATCACATGTATTAATATTTTTTGTTTTTTCATACGTGTCGCATACTTTGCAGCATCCGTGGTCACGGGATGAATAAGGTGACAATTGTCATCACAGATTTTTTATTCATCTCATCTTATCGGCCATACAGCGGCCACTACTGAACAAAGGCCTCCCCCATGGATTTCTAGATATGGGTCATCACATTGGGGGGAATTTGCCTGTACTCACCACGCTTGGCAGGCGGGTTGGTGAGCGCAGAATGGCTACAGTTCCACAGAAAGGACGCTGCTGCCCGTCCCTCTGGTTTAGAGTCCCTTTGCCGCCTTTTACGACCTCCACGGGAGGAGATGGAGTGGTGCTATATTCTTAATCCGGACACCACACGGATTTTTAGTTATTCGTTATAATTTGAATAAATGTTTCGATACATGCAATAATCAATAATCACCCATAGTGTCTAAATATTTTCAGTGTGGTGTGAAGTTTGAGGCTATATTATTTTAAGAACAGGGTCCCAAACTGGTGGCGCCTGCCAATCGTTGTCAAATCCAAACCCATCTCATCCCGTGAGTGTCGTACAAGGCGACTATGGGATTAACTGGAGGATGGGCAGCAGCGTCCTTCGAGTACATTAATAACTCAACTGCAATCGCCTACACACCCACACTGATCGTTGTAGCGTTTTTTTGGGAGAGGCTTGTGTCCTGCATTCCGAATTCCATGTGGTGTCCAGATTAAGAATATAGCACCACTCTATCTCCTTCCGTGGATGACATAAAAGGCAACTAAGGGCCTCTAAACCAGAGGGGTGGGCAGCAGCGTCCCTTCTGCGGAACAGTAGTCAGACTGCGCTCACCAACTTACAACCAATCAAGGTGACATATTTCTTCTTCCTCTCTCTATGAAGGCAGCCTTTGTTTAGCAGTGGACGTTCTTTAGTTTATAAGGTGATGATGATGAAGCACATATAAAGCTTTTAATTTATGCTCTACCTAAATATTTTGCCGTGTGGTGCCGGCTACGAATAGAACCAACCCATCTCATCCTGTGGATGTCGTAAAAGACGACCAAGGGATTAGCCGGAGGATGGGCAGCAGCGTCCTTCGAATACATTAATAACTCAACTGCGATCGCCAACCCGCCAATGAGCACACAACATACCAATGTCGGTCGCTGTGTTGATCTTTGAGGAGGCTTGTGTGCAGCAGTGGACTTTATTCGGCCGAAATGATGAAATATTTTGTATTTCGCTCGTTTTTGTGCAGTTTCAATCGACACAATTATTTTGCTGCATATCCCAGTAACATTGTCGTACAAACAAAATTTTACACATCGTTAAAAAACAAAACAGAACACACAATCAAAATACAATAATCTAATAAAAGAAGAGATATGAAAATCAATCTCGCTAAAACCTCGCAAAACATATCAAAACAAGGCCTTATAATTTATTCCTTTGCCTATTCATTTTTAACACGGCCCAACATGGCAGTAGAATTAATGAGAACATTTTAACGGGCAACCCTGGCGTTTGAATTTTCATGGCAACATTGGAATATATTATCTCTGTGTTAATTGTTATCTGTTGCTGTTAAAATTTATTTTATTGGAAATTTTTGTTGTAGGGTTGTTGGCTGATAGATAGATTGTCACTTTTGTGGGGGTTGTAAAAAGGGAATATAATACGACAGAGATAGAAATTAAAGTAATCGTCGATATCAAAAGTTTCATTTCCTGATTAATACCTGGCCCGAGTACAGTATCCATACGACGCTCACCAAGCCGCCTGCCAAGCATGGTGAGTATCGGGTACATCGGGTACCCGATACTCACCATGCACCCAAAAGGACGACACTATTGTGGAAATCTATGGGCGAGGCTATGTTCAGCAGTGGACGTATAAATGGTCGATATGATGATGATATATAGTTACAGAACTACAATGCAGTGGACATACACACATTATTTGGTGGACATAATACCTGCATGCAGCAAACTTTGGTTTAGCAATGACCTGGAGATAGGACAATATTACTTTTCCCACCAGGTCAAATACTTGTCGTGTAAGTATTGTCATCACCACTTAACCGCTTTGCATGTTATTAACATTGTTATAATATGAACGCTGCAGTGTTCGAAACGGTAGAATAATCAAAAATCTATAATCTACGCGATGTAATCCGTTTTAAATATGTTTATTGTAAATATTCAGTAGTTTTCATCCAGGACATTTAAAAGTGAATACGGTAATACAAAGTAGTGTTTACCCAATAGGGTGATAAAATATTTCATTGAATACCGGAATTACTTAACATCAATGATATTATAAATTAAAAGAAGTAGATATGTTACATGCGCGTCAACAGTAAGAACCAAAACTCCCTCAATTGTAGCACCTAAATATTCTTGAACAAAACAAAGGCCAAGCAAAGAAAAGAGACAACACATATATTCTATCACAGGTGCGACAAAGACATCGAGTACACGTGTTGTCATTTTAGATAGCCATCTCTTTTACTCTCGTAGTTTTTGTATCTTCTTTCTTACAGCATAGGTGTGTAGTTTTACAGCTTTATACCTCTACATGCAGCGAGACTGAGTTTTCGCGTCATTTATTATGGACGTAACATATCTAGGGTATAGTATCATTGCTTAACATATACATAAGCGTGTAAAACGTACAGCGTTTAAAAATAAGGATTAGTTTAAAGTGCAATCATTCGAAGTCCATTCCGAGCTTTTCAATTGCTATAGGAGAGCTAAACAATATTTTTTGTATTATAAAAAATGCAAATGTAACACTCTACAGCCAGTGCAACAAAAAATACTGACAAAGCGCGCATATTTCCAAAGATTTTTTTAAAATATCCCGTCATTGCCAGTATAAAAATTCTGATTCTGAAATGTTAATAGAACATTTTTGAATATAGAACACTGAAGCTCTTCGTTCCAAATTCGAAATGCCAACTTCGTGTCAAACAGCTATTCGTTATTCAAATATATTTTTTGAAATCGGAACATAATATAATGCTACCGTAAGAATAATCGTTTCCACGTACGACCTTTGTGTAATGGGAAACCACTATAATTTTATTGCTTGATAAAATGCCATTTTGTTTTGGTATTACTGCGAAATATTGGCGGGGAATTTCTAGCTGGGACGTTAATGATTTTGGATAACTATTTATTTAAAGCTACATATCCACAAGATTAGATATTTATGAATACTTTTATAAGAAATCTCTTATTACGTCTCGTCTTACGAAATCAGACCGTCAACATCTGCTGCTAACCATATCTCTTCTAATAAATTGCTTCAATGAAAGGACATGATGGTGTAGCTTAGTGGATATGTAAGGTATCGATAAAGAAGATAAAATAGAGTACAGATAAAAGTATATTTCTACATGTGTCAAATTAAAGCTTATAAGCGCGTGACAGTTCGTAAAGTGCTGTCACAAGTTGTAAACAGCCATGGCATACTGCCTTGGGTAAAAAATCCATGTAATTCTTCCATCCAGATCAAGAATATAGCACCACTCACATCTGCCGTGGATGTCTCTTAACCAGAGGGATGGGCAGGAGCATCACTTCTTTGAAACCATAGCTATTGTGCGCTCACCAGCCTGCCAACCAAGCGTGCTCATCGTTTCGGCAAAATGAAGTCCACTGCTGGACACAGGCCTCCTCCAAAGATCACCACAACAACCGATATGGGTGTGTTGTGCCCGTGCATGTATTAGGGGGATTTTCCATAAACGCCACGCTTGACAGACGGGTTGGCGTTCGCAGTTGAGCTGTTAATGTACTCGAAGGACGCTGCTGCCCATCCTTCGGCTAACCCCGTAGCCGACTTTTACGTCACCCACGGGAGGAGATGGGGTGTTCGTATTCTGAGCCGGCACCACACGGCTCAAAAGCAAGCGTGCTCACTACTACCAAATTCCCCCAAAAATTACGTCGCATTTGTGAATATGTATGCGGGACCTTAGTGGACGTCCTTTGGCTGTTATGATAATGATCATGATGATATTTTTATTGATTCCTTCCTAGCTGATATTTCCAGTGTCTAATCAAACTATTTGCATAGAAAGTTCGACAATATTGCTCAAACTCAATTCACCTCTGATCGCTTAAGATTGTTCAGACGAGAAACTTTGATCGCAACATGCATGAAGTTGGAACGAAGCGCAGATTGTGTGAAAGTCTTTTGAAATGAGAGTATTATGTTTTGTTCAGAGATTTTATAAACAAAATAGTTGTTGAAATGTATTCAGTTACCACACTATGAATATACTTATGTTAAGGTATTTGTTACTTAATTTGAGAATAACGGTGGAAAGGATTTGCGTAAAAGAAATCAATCAGAAGTCTTATGAACTTGATCTTTATTTGAGTATCATGTCAATATTCTCTTTTTTCTTTTAAAAAACATTGCCCCACACACACCCCACGTGGGTGCGTTTACAGACACAAATTCCACACAAAATACACCCAGACCCAAGAACAACTATCTGCAGGTCATAAAAATATTTGTTCCGTGCGGGAATCGAACCCGTTACCCGGAGCGCAGCAGCCGACTGTATCAGCCACTGCACCAACCGTGCCGTCATCGATTTGATTGATCTATTTCAGCAAAGAATATCATCTTTATGATCATAAAATGACGACTCTGCCAAACTACCCTAATAGATTTCCACAACTACTTACATGTCGCCCGTATCCAATGAGTTCCAGTGAACTTCACCAGGCGAATCATCCATCTCTATGAGATCAAATCAGGAGATCGGTAGAAGAACTAAATTTGCCGACATAGCTGATAAGACCAGTAAGTTTTAGAGCCAATTAGCGGGCACATAGCTCGTAGAACTTGATGAAGCATTTACGTATTCCTCATCATGACTTCTGCATCCACGATTTTCTTTCCATCGCTGCCCACCCCTGAACATCAAACCGAAACGCACTGAAATAAAAACGCACATTAAAAGCAATAAAAACCGTAACAAACTCAATATTTTATTGCCTAACATTCCTTTACCAATCAACGTTATATCATAAGTAATAAGGTTCAGCTTTCTTTGATTTCTTGTTTAAGAATGGCAAATAAAACTTCGATCGCTGTATCGCGAATAAAGAGGCCATTTTGAATTTTTACGCTTAGGTATAAAACATGTCTTTACGACTCGTGTTCTCCTAGTACTTTTATGACACAATAGCTTTTACCGTTCCTGCGTGTACCCCAATCGATGTGCTTTATATCTGTGACGTTGGCTTGGTCGTCTTTTTCTTGAGTGACGTGTCATTTAAGTAAAGTGAACCATACTCCATAATTGCAGTGTGGTGAATCGTTTGAATGCCGTGTGGCGCCGGCTCTACCCCCCCATCTCCTCCCATGTGTGTCGTAAAAGTCGACTATAGGATTAGCCGGAGGTTGGGCAGCAGCGTCCTTCGAGTACATTAACAACTCAACTGCGATCGCCAACCCGAAAAACCTCCCAATGAGCCCACAACACACCCATATTGGTCGTTGTGGTGATCTTTGGGGGAGGCCTGTGTCCAGCAGTGGACTTCATTCGACTGAAACGATGATGAATCGTTTGGTGTAGTGGCCAGTCGTTAAGTTTTCTGCGCCGCGTGTAGCGAGTTCGATCCTCGCGCGGATCGAATATTTGTATGAACTACAAATGCTTGGCTCGGGTCTAGGTATTAGTATGAGATTTATGTTTGTGAACTGCCATTGTAGAATTTGTCATCATCATCATATTGGTCATTTATACGTCCACTGCTGAACAAAGGCTTCCCCCATAGATTTTTACAACTGTGCCATCATTTTGGGGTGTGTTAAAAAAAGAGCTGGCTCGTCATTGAGCTGTAATGAATAAATATTTATAACAAGACCCTACCATACTTATATTCTATTCTACTCTTTGATAGGGCAGTTGTGCCACAATTATAGCCAAAGATATTTATCTCACAGCACATCCATCACCATAAACCGTGTGGTGATAGCTAAAAATAGCACCACCTCGCTCTTCCGCGGTTGTGCGACTATGGGATTAGTTGGAAGATGGGTAGCAGCATTCTTCGGATACATTTCATCACATCAGAAGTCAACTGCGATCGCGAACCCGCCTGCCAAGCGTGGTGATTAAGGAAAAACCTCCCAATGCACATAAACTCAGACTTAAAAAAAAGTATAATACCTATCCATACAAATAAATAAAAAAATGTCAAAATATCAGTTTTTTTACTAAATGCATATGAAAGTACATACGGTACTTATAACAAAACATACATTTTTAAATTTTTGTCTATCTGTCCATTTGTTCTAGCTAATCTCTAAAATGGCTGGACCCATTTTGACGGGACTTACACTTACTTTTATTTTCGAAAAAGAAAAATTCGGGTTACGCGCATAAACATACCATGAAATTAGTCTATGTCATAAATAGTCTATGCCGAAGTTATCCAATCCAAATTTTATCGGCATTGCTTGAATAGTATAGCTGCAAAATGTTTTCAATGTACTTACTATATAACAGCTATTCCAAATATTTTTCAAGCAATTTGTAAAATTAAATATTAAAAAAAGATATTTAAAAAAATCGGTCAAGTACGAGTTGAACTCGCATGGAGAGGGTTCCGTTCGATCAATATGTTATCTTTAGGTACGAGGAGTGAATTTACCATGGTTTTTTAAATCCATAGACTTCTTATAGGTTTTTCTATAATTTAGAGGTAAATAACTGTAATCTGTATTTTTTTTTTCAAAGTTTTAGGCTCATTAGTTTCGGAGATAACTAATTATTTTTGTTATTAAGCTGTCAATTTTAAAATTATAAAATAAATATATTTGAGGCCGTCATAATAAGTCGTTTCATTTGATGTATTACACGATACAGTTGCCAAACTTTGTTCTTTAATTTTCCATACTGCCCCCTCAAAGTTACCCCCATACTCAAAATGCATTTATTTATGTTACACGTCCGTATTTGGGTTGCAGAAATCCATATGTGTACCAAATTTCAACTTAATCGGTCCAGTAGATTCAAGATCAAGATTAAATTGGCTGTGACAGACGGACAGACAGACAGCCACACGAGTGATTTTATAAGGGTTCCGCCATTTTCATTCGGACGTTCGGAACTCTAAAAAGACCTAGCCCTGAGTTTCTTCCGGCATTCCTTCTCAGAGGTTGTCATGTAGCGAAATTGCCTCCGTTATTTCAATTTGACGTGTAAACGTGTCCGTTAATTACCGAATAAATCATTGGATTGAATCGAATGATCGGTATTTCTTTTCGAATCGAATCAGAAATGAGGAAATCCTGTACATATTCCCTTCAAACTCGTACATATTTGTGGCTGAAATCTATGAAGTGTTAAATATATAGAGCGCTACTTACCTATTCCCACATCAACATAAAACCGAGAAAGTGTGAAAATACTTGACAAGTTGTCAAAAACACGCACAAAAATCCATAGGAAACTTTTGTTAAGGCACTACCACACTGTTTCGGATCGTCAATGGAGCTCTTAATATAAAGTGTTTATTACTTTTCTGCAAGTTATTGCTTGCGTAATGACGCGTAAAGTTACGTGACTACCGTTAATAATATTTGTGTACCATTTTTGGCCCTATCACAGCCACAATTGAGGTTATTTTTGATTGTATCATTTTTTGGGAATAGGGCTGCTATAGGATACGAATATCCGACAAAGATGTTTGGATCCAAATTCGGAATTTTCATTCGAGAGATATTATCCAAGATATCTGCGGAATTTTCGACGTTTCGATTTGAATTCGTATCTTGATAATTCTAAAATATAGTATTTGTGAGCTTTTAATGGAATTTGTCCAATTTTATAAATTTGTAATTGTTAAAGAATGATAATTTAGCTCGTACAGATCGGCTCATCCAAAGGGTTCAAAACGCTTGTGCTCGTTTTTGTTATAAAATACCTTCCAGAAGCCATATAACACCACTCCTTAACAAACATTATACGCTTAAATTTTTTTTAAAAATGAAGTCAAGACGCAAATTACACCTGGCATGTCTTATCCTATACAACAAGCTTAGTTGGGTAGCTAGTTGACAAGAATGCGAGATAAGGCAATGTTCACAACAGCTGTCATCTAAGTTTCACAGTACAGCAGCTTTTAGAGGTAGCTTCCGGTATGCGGCATCGAAAGTGTGGAATAACATACCCCCACCTATTAGAAAAATCAACACGATCGACACGTTTAGAAGACGCTTACGGCAGTATCTGATTGATGCTCAGCGGAAACAGGATATGGTCAAAATAAACGTTTCAATAATATAGTAACAGACACTACTAACTACAATTTTCAACAAATATGCCTTACTTGAATATATTCAGTCTGTGTCTGTATCTGTTATATGAATGTATAAAAAATAATGTTCCAGGTACTCGGGAGAGTGCCACTGTCCCTTCCAACAACATGCTATCGCTTATGTGAGACCTTTAGGAAACGAAACAACAAATTAGCTAACTTTTTGTACCATCTCGTCGTGCATTGCTGAATGTCTAGTTATTATGATCGCAACGTACCCAATGTGCCTGGTCTACTTGCGACTAGGACGTATGGTGTTGGGATTGCAATATTCTCCCTCTTTCCAGCAAGTATGCATCTCGGTTTTGTATTTTGGCAGTCTCAATATGACGCAAACTAACCTGAGCCTAAAATATAAATGGGTTGTATATAAACTAAATATGGATAACCAAATTCTTTAACGAGATATGTAATACGCACTTACTTTCTTATATCAAGCTCGTACTTAACTATAACTCTTCGCTCACGTTAAAATTTAAATTATGAATTGCCGCTTTACTGTCCGACGCGCTCGACCGCCTGCAGCGTATTGTGAATTTTGTGCACGGATTAATGCACAGCCACCGCTCGAAACAGTTGACGACCCGTATTTTTATTAATTTATTTCAGCTTTAGTTTATGATGGTTGTATTTCTAGTACATTTAGTTCTTCTGTACATAACAACACAAACATTAATTTTATTTATTACTACCTACCTACTACTTTCACTATTGTTATTTGCTACACGTTGGTATTTTTATTTATCCATGTTCTACAAACTGATTTACATCCGTAACACGTCACTAATTAAGGTCCAGTTGAAACCCAGCACCAGGCACTAGTGGTCTGGCGTGTTTGCTGAACTGGGCCTGTTTGGCGCAGCTGTGGGCCACACAACAATGTTCTCCTTGTGTTTTTATTGAATTTTTTTTCAGTTTATGTGTACCACATCGTCTGTGTCAAATAAATTTATTTTCTTTCTTTTTTCTTCTTTCTAAAACTCTTTAATTTTTAATGGCGTTAATGTTATTTACACTTACATAATAACTTTACATCTACATTAAAATTAATTTATACTAATATTTTATTGCTATCAAATGTAATTATAACCAATGTTCTTATATGCTTTAAAAATAACTGATTTGAACATTAAATTATACATAGATATACCTATGTACTTTAGTTTCGTGTAATGCTTCGAAAAAGTAAAACGAACCGGTAATCAATTGAAGATGTACTCCAATAGAGTATTTCAATGGATCAGCAATTGAAATCATGTTTTCGTTGATCATTTATATTCGAAACCCTACACAAAAGAGAATTTGTAGAACAGCGTACTCATATCCGAAAAATTACGAAATATCCGATAACCGCAACCGCATATCGACAACACTAGAGAACGAATATTATATCGGTATGGCAAAACGTATACAGTACGATATGTTTTATACGTTACTTTTATTAAATTGAGCGAACATTTGGACGAAACTAGATCTAGTTGTGAAATTATGCCATGAGTTATATATGCCTGTGTCATATTGCAGCATAAGAAATATTATTTAATGTAAGACAAAGATACAACACCAAGCACTTACCATAGACAAGAAAGGAAAATATAGTGTAGTGGTAAACAGCACAGATAATGTAGAATTAAGTTATAGTCGATTATCACGAACATTTTATTTTGTTCACATTAGACTGTAAAGCAGATATCTCTTTTATCTTGCATTACTAATGTAATTTGTTTATTGTTTTGTTCTATTGATATTTTCGTGACGTGACTGTCCATGTCCTCACTTAACAGGTTTCTTCTGAAAAAACAGTTGCACTGCAGCGCAGCTAATTTAAAATTATTAAAAAAAAGACTTCGTACAGCTAGTACAAGTCGGAGTTGTTATATTTAAGTATTTTAAAATTATTATATATGTGCAAGTCAAAAATAAATATATTTCTTTCTTTCTAGTGATAGCAAAATAATATGGTAGCTTAAGACAGTGGTCCGCAACCAGTGGGTCGCATTCGGCCCATAGCAGCCTCGGTGCGGGCTCGCAAAATTTGCAATAAATGCAATTACAAACTAATACGTTCTGGTACAGAATCACGGTATAGAACAGACCCCGCCTCGTCACCAGGTCGTCTTCCCCCCTCGTTGGAGGTCGTCCCACGATGAGTTACGCGTCTGTTACGCGTTCTCCACTCAAGAACCTTTTTGCCCCAACGGCCATCAGTTGTACAAGCAATGTGCACCACCCACTGCCATTTTAGTTTATTAATCCTTTCAGCCATGTCGACAACTTCAGTTCTTCTACGGATCTCCTCATTTCTGATTCTATCTCGTAGAGGAATACCAAGCATAGCTCTCTCCATAGCTCGCAGAGTGACCTTGAGCTTTCTTATGAGGCCCATCGTGAGTGACCACGTCTCTGTTCCATATGTCATCACTGGTAATTTAAAACCCATTCGGTGGATTAATTTAAAACAACAAATACATCTGACACTTCTACCTCCTGCTCATCGAAACTACTTTGACAGCACAGTTGGTGTAGTGGCTGAGCGATTGATTAGCTCACCAGGTCGCCTATCCATCTCGATGGCGTCCGTCCCACGCTGCATTTTTCGGTGCGCGGTCTCGCGAACCTTTCTGCCTCAACGGCCATCAGTTCTACGAGGTATGAGTCTTACTTAATCCATTTAGCTATGTTGGCAACTCTAGTTCTTCTCGATATCTTCATTGCAGTTTCGGTTTTATAAAAACAAAATGCTGGACAGAATTTTGCGAGGAGTTTCTCTATGGTTAATGCCTATTTTCGGGGATCATATCACTCTAAGGACGTCCATCTCTAAACAATGGCCTCATCCACTGATTTCCAAAACAATCATGTCGTAATTTCGGGGAGAAATTAGTAGTACTCACCACGCTTGGCAGACGTTGGTGTCCAAGGGTTGGTGCTGCCCATCCCTATGATTAGAGTAGTTAACGATATCCACGAGAGAAGATGGAGTGGTGTCATATTCTTAATACGGACACCACACGGAATATCATTTTTAGTATCGGAGATAATGGAACGTATTTACTGACTAATAAGTCCTTAACCTTGTAGTTTCGTGTCTGGATTTTTTCATAAAATTTACGCAAAAATACTGATTTCGAATACTTGAATTACTGCTGACCTTCATTAAAATAACTTAAGCTGCAAAGAAGTCGTCCCAATATAATTTTCAAATAGAAACTTGTTTAATACAATAAAACTGATTTGAAAATCAGAGCGGCCATGTTGAAAACTTTTCCTCATTGACACAAGCGCCCAAACTAACCGTTCACAATTTATAAGTTGAGTTACATTTTAGCAAGTGGACTGTTGAGTGTGTCGCTTATTATTAGAGGTGGATAGAATGGAAACTAAACCAAGAAAGACAAAAGCACAATTTTACTGGTGGTAGTTCTCTTCATACAATGTCCGCTATGTTGACAGAGAATGGAAATTGAAGTGCAGGTGTCCCCATCTGTGAGAGCATCGTACTCCAGAAGAAGACCGCAGAGCGTGATCGGGACAGGGCCTATCTCGCACGGAGAAGGACAACACAATGCTGGCGTGAAAAGTTTTCCAGTGCCCAGGTCCAACAGCAGTCCAGCAGCCTCCGGCCATAGACCCATAGTCACCTTTTAAGATACCCACGGGATGAGATGAGTTGGTGCTATTCGTAACCGGTACCATACGGTTTACCTCCTATTTCATATATCGTAAAAGAAATAAATGAAAGCCAGCCCATAGGAGGAATTGCAGTAATAAACCGAAAAGTTCGATGGAGCGAAGTTCAAAGCTTATTACCGTTGAAATCCATAGTTAGTTCCTCGATTAAAACTTAGTCGGAGTTTCACCTTGATGATGTGATAACTTTGGAATAAACCTGAAAATAAACATATGTTACAGTAGTTTTGTTAAGGGGTTTGTAAAGATAGAGATAAAAGATAAAAATATTTTTTGTTCATGTATAACCATTGCTTGGCACGTGCTGATGGGAAGAGACCAGATCATCATCATTTCGGCAGAATGAAGTCCACTGCTGGACACAGGCCTCCCCCAAAGATCACCACCACGTCCGATATGGGTGTGTTGTGGGCTCATTGGGGGGTCTTGTCATATGCATGCATATAACATGGGTTAGCGATCGCAGTTGAGTTGTTAATGTACTCAAAGGAAGCTGCTGCCCATCCTCCGGCTAATCCCTTTGTCGACTTTTACGACATCCACGGGAGGAGATGGGGTGGTGGTATTATGAGCCGGCACCACACGGCAAGACCAGATGGTATGTCACTGCTGCCATGGAAGTTGGGTAGGCCTTTGGTGTGGGATCGACAGTCTCGATATCCTTGCTCCATCCCATCTTTCAAGCTCAGCGGGCTACGCTACCGCTGCCGCTGCAGAGATTCTCAAACGGCGCAGATATAATAACCTCGTTGGAAGTTATGTGTTTGAGCCATTTGGGGTCGAAACTCTGGGGTCATTAGGTCCGAGTGAACGTATGATTTTTAAAGATATTTCAATACGTTTGGTCAGCAACCGAGAATTAATATACTTAAGTTTTCTGCACTATTATGGGCGAATGCGATTTGCAACATTTTTTGGAGTTCGCATTTTGGGTTTCGACCTTTCTTTTGCTTGAATAGAGCAAATTTATTTTTCTTAATTCCTTTTACCTTTTTAGCTAGCAGTTGCGGCTAGACTTAAGTTTAACCAAGTTCAGCCGGATAAATATGAAATAAAAAACATTAGCCAACGATCAAATCTAAACTTAAAATTAACCATCTATGTTAATTTTCTATTAAATCTTTAACTTAAACATAATATGCATTGCATATTAATAATAAATATTAATAATAAATCGGCCTTAATATTATTAGATAAGTACGTATTCTTTTTAATACATTATATATAAATTACTTTCTTCATTTCTTATTTACTACACTGATACTCAGCACAATTATTACACACTCCATTCATGCATTCATTACCCACAACATAAATCATAATACATTTTGTATTATGTCATACGTGACATTGACATCCGTGGTGTACATAAGGTTCCAGATGAAAACCAGGGTCCAGCACTTAAGCCTGGCATGAAGCTGATCTGGACACCTATTTGGTCCAACCGTGAGACATATATTATTAGGTACCTACGAAGGTTTACGTTAGTTTTATTTGGACTTGTACATTTTTATAATTTTAAATATTGTTATCTATGTCCCTGTTTTTACAATCGTGTCTCTATGTTGTGATCAAAATAAATCTTTCTTTCTTTTCTTTTCATATGTTTATTAAAGTGTGTCCAAATCGTGATGTATTTCATTTTATTTGAACGTAAATTCAAATGTAGTTTCCTTGTAATATAAGCTTACCATGCTCGTAAAAGCTAACGGACGGTAAAAATGCTACTGTGTTGCGCTTTTCATTGTAAGTTTTAAGTCTAGTTTGGACGCCATCTTTGTTTATGTTAAGGTTGGTTCGTTCTTAGTTTGTGTTGTCTTGATGTATGTTGCTGAAATGGTATAATGTTAGGAAGCATGGTACAATTAATCTGAGCTGATATGTAAGTTAAGCACAACGTTAAATTTGATTTTTCTGCATTGAAAGTCAAAGTCAAATATTTTTATTTCAAATATACCAAATATTGGCACTTATGAAACGTCAAAATCTAAGTTGCACGGTTCCAAATAGTTGATCTATGGAGAAGAGCCGGCAAGAAACTCCATAGATACTCTTTTAAAATAATTGTGATTACAATGTTGATTAATACAAATTAAGGTAAACCATATAAAGAGCATTATGTAGGCCAATGTATATTTATTTTTATATTCATATATCATTTATATTAATAATCAATTATATCATTGGTTTATAGTTCGGTTAGTGGCCAATCTTTTGTCAGAGTCGTTCAAGCTGCCCGAAGGCCTCCGACTTAGCTTAGCCACTGATGTCTATTATAATGACAATAAACGAGACCCACGATTATACGTGCCCTCTGACGCATGGAGATGCTATTTGTGAAAATATATGGGGGAGGTCTTCAATATTTCCATAATCAGGCGGTTCCCAAGAACGGTCTAATAGTAGAAGAAAATCATGTAAAATCAAATCAAATCATGAAAATCATCAGTATGGGGCTTTTGTTTTCGTTAAGGGTCGTTTTACACTTAGTGTAGGCGTAAAACCGGAATCAATTAACAATGATGTAAGTCTATAACGTAAGGCAAAATATATACTAAATATACCAACTCATTTTATTTTATCATAAATGTTCTATGGCAACATTATTTTATCCTCATTTGAGTTAAGTTAATTTATGTATTTGTATTATGCTTGGTATTTCTCTACGAGATCGAATCAGAAATGAGGAGATCCGTAGAAGAACTAAAGTTGTCGACATAGCTGAAAGGATTAGTAAACTGAAGTGGCAATGGGCAGGGCACATTGCTCGTAGAACTAATGTCCGTTGGGGCACAAAGGTTCTAGAACGGAGACCGCGCACCGGAAAACGCAGCGTGGGACGACCTCCAACGAGGTGGACAGATGACCTGGTGAAGGTCGCTGGGAGTCGTTGGATGAGAGCGGCATGTGACCGCTCGTTGTGGAAATCTAAGGGGGAGGCCTTTGTTCAGCAGTGGACGTCCTGTGGCTGATATGATGATTATGATGATGTATTTGTACCAGTACTATGTGCTAGCAGTCTTTTTTTAAACCACATTTTTCATTTTAATTATACAAATAATTTAATCATCATTTCGGCCGAATGAAGTCCACTGCTGGACACAGGCCTCCCCTAAAGATCACCACAACGACCGATATGGGTGTGTTGTGGGCTCGTTGGGGGGTTTTGCCATAATCGCCACGCTTGGCAGACGGGTTGGCGATCGCAGTTGAGTTGTTAATGTACTCGAAGGATGCTGCTGCCCATCCTCCGGCCAATCCCTTAGTCGACTTTTACGACACCCACGGGAGGAGGTGGGGTGGTGGCATTCACCAATAATTTAATAATTTTCTGCAAAGATTATATATACAAATAATCTTTGCAGAAAAATGAAAGCTCTTTCAAAATGCTCATTTCGCACCGAAACTATGACAAAACTATGCGATTGCATCTCCAAATTATAATTCTGCAAATGAAAGCATAACCAAAAATAGGTGTATATTTTTATTAGTTTTTTCGCTATTTATCTTCGATTTTTACAATTAAAATAAAAACTGCGACAATACAAGACAGCATGAATAAATCAGTGACATTTCAATGAAACGCTACTATACTATTGTATTAATTTGTATATGATCTTGTGCGAAATATTTAAGAAAAAATTCTTTTGGATACGGAGATGTCTGGAATATTTGGAACAATTCCCTAATTACATCATATATCGATACGTAAAAGTATTATTTATATGAGAAAATAAACGATAGTAGCTATTGGATATACCGCCCCACTGTCACAAAAATGAGGATTATACTAAAACACAATTGAAATAAAAAAATCTAATTAAATACCCATGAAATACCGTATCATACCATACCAATATCTTAACAACCAGTGCAATCCAGGGCCTAGCGTTGTATGGGCGATTGCCAGTCTCCTTTGCGCTCTCTCTAAACGACCAGTTAAACCGTCGACAATCTCCATTTACGCATGTTACACGCCAAAATAACTTCTCTTACAGAGAATTGTAAAAATTTAAAACAATAACAATAAACAAAAGATAAAAACAAAACAAAAAAATACCCAAAACACACTTCGAACCGCTTCGAGCGCATTTTGGCACAGAATCCGCATTCCCCAAATTTTAATAAACTCGCGGCGAAATTCGGAACTAAAAGAAAGCTTACAGTTGTATTCGTTGATAAAGACTACTAGCGCCATTGGCCACTGTAAGAATAAATTTGCAGAATTGTAGGTTATGACGTTCCCGCGTAGGATTATAAATTGTTGCTTTTAGCCAAATTAAATTCGGAACGCTTAAGGATGAACGAGATGAGACTATAGTAAATTTGTTTGCATGAAAAGGATAGGGGTATATATGATGTTTCGCTTGAAATCTCGTCGTAAATGCGTTGTTTATAGTAGGCATTTTGAAATGATGTCTTTTAATAATGTCGTTGTGCGACGATAAAATTGTACTTACGAGATATGGTGTAGTGTGTGTAGGGGTTACTCCTATAAGGATGGTAGGGTTATTAGCGAGCGAAATGGGGTACGATATGTTTCGACAAATTATTGCAGACGCACGTTATCGTTAGAGTCTTGTTGAGATGATAATTTCGGTTATTGAAATTGTAATTATTGTTTTAGAAACGCTAAATGTGTACACCATTACCTTTGTTTAGCAATGGACTACCTTTGGCCGATATGATGAGCAATACATAAAAATCATATTGAATTTATTGTTACAAGTGAAACTTGTTTTGAGACGGTGTGAATTGGATTTTATGAAACGAAAATATGTAACGAAAGAAAGACAACAACAATATAGGGTTTAGGCCGTGAGAGAATGGGATAAAACACGTTTCTATATAGTTGCCCTGTTCCCTAGTTTTAATATTACTGCACAACCAATTACGGGTAAACACAGCATGCTATGTATTAACTAGTTACAAAAAGACAGTCATGTCTCCTACGCTGATCGTCAAATCAGCTCACCATCCTTTAAAGACTTAAGGCAAATATGCTGTGATCAAAATGATTATTTCCGAGATTAAAATACAAAGAGACTTGCACAACAATAGAAACGACAAACATTATTAAAATAAACAATCAAAACCAAATTAAAACTATTTTCGATCTCTCTCTCTCTCTCTCTCTCTCTCTCTCTCTCTCTCTCTCACTCAGTCACTCAGTCACTCACTCACTCACTCTCTCTATCTATCTCTCACTCGCTCACTCACTCACTCACTCTCTATCTATCTCTCACTCACTCTCTTTCTATCTCTCTCTCTCCGTTTACCACCTCCATAGTGTATCCATCTAATTCTCTTACAAATTAACCAAAATACAAAGTTTTACCGTGGGTGAACTTACACTCGACATTTTTTAAATCTATTTAGTCTACTTTTGAGACATTGATGTGGTGGACATAACAAAGTAATGTGATCCATACAATATTTTTTGTTTTGTATTCTTTTTACATCCTAATGGTGTGACGATCAAGTCATTCGCCTGGTAGCAAGCGTCGCGCCTGCCCATAACAATTGTAATGCTACCCAGGACTGGTCCTGCGCGATGGTTACAGAATGACTTGCTCGTCACAAGAAATATATTATAAAATATCTTAAAGTGGTTGGAGATACGTTGAAGATTATTTATTTTTAAACATGTACAATTTATACTTATGATGATTTTACTTTTTATAAATCGTCTCTCATGGTTCTTTAATTTTGTACAATAGAACACATACATAGTTACTTTAATTTGTTCCAAGTAGGTAATTGGTGAAAAGGATATTAAAGAAAATCGTGACGAGCGAATTCTGTCACAAGACCTCAAACGAAGCCAAAATTAACAATTAAAAGTCAATAATTAACTATTCAACTCATTTAAGTGTTGCTCGACTTAATATTGCACTTTGAGCCCTTAGAAAAACGAATAAATGTACTATCAGGCAACAAATATAAAAGACACTTATAATTATTGTAATCCCAAACATCTCAAAAATACATTTGTACAAAATTTCAGCAGATTTCTTAACCTGGTGATTAATAACCCTCTTTACATTTATATAACTACATCACCGCGATACCGTTCAAATTAATAGACCACTCTTCGTCTTGTCAAAATAATAAATTTCTGCCTCTTAACTACAGCGGAAACCACCAACATATACCTGTCTTACTTCAACACTGGTGCTAAGCATATTGCTGTCTTTTTCCCATATTAATATCACTAAAAGAAACGATTTGTATGGGAATCTTTTGTATCTTGGAATGTATCAAACATCAATCGTTGTGTGATCATTTATTTGGTGCCATTTCCTTTTGTGGAAGTTGATGGTGAAAAACTGTATTTTTATAACGATAATGTTACTGAATGTATGTGAAATGTATGGCCAACGTTGGCTACACTTAAACGCCAAATGTTCTTTCATATAATGATGTAAAACGTATTAATGCCGTGGGGTGCCGGTTAAGTATACCACCACACCATCCCATCCCATCCCATGGATGTCGTAAAAGGCGACAGTGGGATTAGTCGGAGGATGGGCAGCAGCGTCCTTCGAGTACATTCATAACTCAACTGCGATCGCTAACCCGTCTGCCAAGCGTGGCGATTGAGTGCCCAATGAGTACACAACACAAACCTATACCGGTCATTGTGGCAATCTTTGGAGGAGGCTTCTGTCCAGCAGTGGACATTTTTCAGCTGAAATGATGATGTGTGTTAATGAATATTAATTAATTGTACATTGCTTGGAATTGTGAGAACTTATTTTATCCTAGAGTACGTTAATGTAAGTAGTTTAGTTTAAACTTCAAGGTTCGCTTCTTATAGGACTAAGTCTAAGGTTCGAAGACAACATCATATACTTACGAAATAAGCACTTGAGCTCCCGAATGCATTGCAGACAAGCTGCAGGACACCTGCTTGTGATGGCTATCTGGTCACTGAGGTGGCAAATCGGTAAAAAAAAACTTTTTTTTTTCAACAAAAAAAAAACACTATGTTCTAACAACCCCTCTAGTGTGATCTTACGAGGACCTGGAGCCCCCCTTCGGTGCCGAAGATGACCGCTCCAGTGGTTTTAGCCGGTAGGAGTCCGGCATACCCCTTCACCCTTCCCCGGGGTGAAGGAAGTTCCATGCAGAATTTCCACTGGACATCAATAAAAAAAAAAGGTTCTAACAACCTAACTCTATCCCATATAGAGACAAAAAACTGGTGAGGTGTGGTAGACTATTTCTGGTCGGCATATCATAGCAGAGAAATTCGAAAATGAATAAGCTAATCCAAAAAAAAACGAAAGTAACTACATAAGTTTTTTTCTACAAAATCAGTAATTAATGTTCCATTTAAAGGGCCTCGTGCTGAAGGTGAACGAAGTTCAACTGTCCTAAAGTGTAAAGAAAGTCAGAACTCATGAAGAACGGAACTGAGGAATGTAGGTCAGACGATATGCGGACACTGGATGTGGTACAAGACAACTTCTTTTGAGGAAAATGAAAAGTTTTTTATTAGACATTGAGGCACTCATAGACTACCTCACTGACTGGCGTGGTTCACTATGGATGGGTGACCGCGTACTAGTATTTGAACCGAGCGTCTCCGAGTTCGGAGGGCACCTAAATCACCAGTTCCTGTCGTTGTCATTAGACGGCAGTCATTAAGCCAAGTTGGACGCCTTTGAGTGGCTTCAACACCTTCAACACAAGATTAGCCTCTAACCAAACGAAAATAAACTAAACGAATATATATTTCTGTTATTGTCACTGTCAATATTATGTTTTATAGTTTTACATTTATTTATACGCTTCACAACATTTAAACTATATATTTCGTTAGATCAGACACATTTAATACAGTCACAGTATACACACACACTGCTTTATCTATTGGGTTAGGACTTTGGTTTACTCCACCGAGGGACGTAGTAGACTTTAGAGAAACGCCAGCAAATAATATTATATTACTCACTATGAGAATGTAGAGACAAGGCGTTACCACGTCACTCATCGAGGTTATTGCTGAAAATCAGCGCTGTTGGCTCACTGTGATGCCACAGCATTATGCTGAGCATCAAACAAGTTTTTGCGCTAATGCGACACACAATTTCCACTTTTATAGTCTTATGTAATTAATTGCCAAAAGGCAGGCAAAGGTCAAAGTCATACAGCCTGACTGTTGTCATTATCAAGGAAACTTGTATGACGTGTTATAAATTGTCAGTATTGCCAGCGCGTGTATTTAAATGTAATTAGATTTAAAAGTTTAGTTATATTCATAGTTTTAGCGTGTAGATTTTAAGTATATAATAAAACATGCCTTTTCTCTTATTTTTCCTCTTCCTTTTCTGTGCTTGTGCGTTAATTTGACGCAAAAATAAATTTCAGCAGTAGTATCGGCTATGTTGGTAGAGCACGAAAACCGCAATGCAGTGGTCTCCTTTTGTGAGAGCGTCATGCTCCATAAGGAGAGAGCGGAGAGCGGCAGACTATACGCCTGAAACCCCCTGCCGTCGCTTTAAGGCGGGGTGCCTCTGGGTGCGTAGATTGAATCTGCCTGCCTACACCGAGTGACCCTCGAGAATACGGTGGCGCGCATGTGGTCACGCGCTGCCGTGTGCACATAGCATAGCGCACAGGGTGATTCAAAGGATCCTTTACAATCATCCTGGGAAGGTGACCGCTTTACAGTCCCCCTCTCAAAGATGTGCCTATAGGCGGCTTTAGTGTGATCATACGAGGACTTGAAGCCCCTTTTAGGTGCCGAATATCTGCCCCTCTGTCCTACCCCGGGGCGGAGGACGTTCATATAGAATTTCCGCGGGGCCATCAAATACAGTAAAGTGATTGCTTTGCACATAACGCGCTGTAAAACAGTGTTATTGAGAAGGCTGATCAATGGTGATACTCTTAGTCGCCACGCTGAGAATTCGAAATGGTGATAACGAAAGGTACAAATAACAGAATATCACAAACCATATTTACGATAAACAAAGTAAAGCTCTAAACACAAAATTCGCACTATCCAGCATCTCTATATCCTCAACAACAAGACGACGGCGCAGCATATTTCAGACAAGTTTACGATTTCCCGCCGCCTCGTAAATATACCGAGACAAGAGTTATGTCTTCAATGCACCATGCATCACAGCTTCAATGTTAACAGGTTCTATTTACAACTGATAATATAAATATTTGAAATAATAAATGTAGCGATGGGCTAGAATTACTTGAGTCATGGGGAGTCTACGAGCTCATACCAAGCGACCCCCGACAAGACGGTGGTACGCACGTGGATACGTGCCATCGTATGCCCAGCACAGCGCACGGCAAGGGCGGAAGGAGGGAATTTGGGCGGATCCCTAACAACCCCCCCCCTGAGAAGTGCCTGGGGGGGGCGGCCTTTTCATGTCAACTTCTCTATGCTAGAGAGGGTGACCGCTTTACAGTAATTCCCTCTGAGATGTGCCCAAAGGCGTGGCACCAATGGTCAGCTCTAGTGTGATCTTATGACGACTTAGAGCCTCCCTTCGGCAACGAAGGTGACCGCTCCAGTGGTTTTAGCCGGTAGGAGACTGGCATGCCCCTTCGCTCTGCCACGGGACTGTGAACTTTTATTATGAATTTCCAATCCGGACCAATAAAAAAAGAGCATTACTTGAGTCTTAGTAGGATTTCAACATTAAACATAAGGACTTGAGGTGTGGTGGCTGGGAAGTTCCGGGTACCAGCCTCCTGCCAGCATTATGTGGCGTGCCTCGGGGGTCACGGGGGCCCAAGGTTGGGGCTCTGCGGACTCATTCATAGTAACAGAAGCCGCCCGAAACCCACCACGGTTGATCGACGACCTGCAGTATTACCATTCATTAAGGGAGTCACCGACAGAATTGGTCATATCTTGAAGCGTGCTTCCATAAAAACCTACTTCAAGCCGCATAAGAAGATCAGCCAACTTCTCAAACCGGTGAAGTGCCACATTCCTTTACAAGATTGACTGTGAGTGTGGGTTGTCATACATAGGGCAAACAAAGCGTAGTATAGCCACTAGGTTAAAAGAACACATAGCTGACATCAAGCATAGACGCTCCACAAAGTCTGCAGTGTGCGAACATGCCTTAGACAAACCCAACCATTTTCTTCGTTTCGATCAACCTCAAGTCCTCGCGAAAGAGAACCGATATGTACCAAGAATGTTTCGTGAGGCTATTGAAATTAAAAAAACATTCTAATTTTAATAGAGAAGATGGCTGGCAGGTACCACCAGTTTGGAATCCTGTTATTAAAATAATAAAGTCCCAAACCAAATACCACACTAAAAAACATCAAGACACTGTGAGTGATTACTGCGTGCATCGAAATAATTTTTGATTAAAATTGTACGGTAGATAAAATAAAATAACTTATTAAAATCTGTAACGACGCCTGTCACCTTAGTAATCCTGCGACCACGAACCCTGCAAAGTGTTCGAAACGTCAGGAAAAACAAAAATCTAAAATATACGCGATAGAATCCGTTTAAAAGTGTTTTATTATAAACCGTAGGGAAGATAGTGGAACGCACGTAGTACACTGTACACTTGCCACCTTATGTTTTATTTAGTTAGTTAACCTTGTAAATTTGATATATGTGCCACGTGTCGTGAGTTCAATTTTCATATGCAAAAATATTTGTATGATCTAAAGAAATTGCATCGGGTCTGGGTATTAGTGCATGTGAGATTTATCTCTGTAAACTGTGCCCACGGCACAGAAGAAATTCTAGTGTGGTATATCGTTTAAAAAAAAGTATGAAGTTTACCACCGGGTGAAGCTTGCTCATCTTGTCATCATCATATTAGCCAAAGGACTGCTGAACAAAACCTCCCCTATAGACCGTTACATGTCATGTATTGTCATTCTAGGGGGGAATTTTCCAGTGTGTGAGCGCAGTATGGCTACTGTTCTATAGAAGGGAAGCTGCTATTTACCCCTCTGGTTTAGCGTCCCTTAGTCGCCTTTTGATATCACGTGGTACAGCTAAGAATACCACCACCCCATTTCACTCCTTGGGTGTCGTAACAGTGACTATAAGAAAAGCCGAAGGATGGACAGCAGCGACCTTCGAGTACATTTACAACCCAACTGCGATCGCCAACCTGCATGCCAAGCGAGGTGATTATGGAAAAACCCCCCAAATGAACACACAACATAAACCAAACTTCTAGTCCCCGGCAGCCCTGCTATAATACACACGATGGACCTATACTTGGTGGAGGTTGCGGGAATCCAGTGGATGCGAGAAGCGCAGGACCGGTCGTTGTGGCGATCTTTGGGAGAGGCCTGTGTTCAGCAATGGACGTCTTTCGGCTGAAATGATGACGATGATGAGTCGCCTTTTACGACATCCACGGTAGGCGATGGAGTGGTGCTATATTCATAATCCGGACATCAAACGGAGGCTTCTTGTCAGCAAGACTGAATAAAAGCTGCTTAAAGCTAACTAAAAGAGACTATCGTGTAGTGAAATGCCCTCCGTCGTTTCAATATAACGGTAAAGCCTGTTAGGACCTAATTACTGAATAAACGATTCTATTATATTCTTTTCTTCTGCAAAACATCGGCATTCTAAACGCAAACGTGTCTTTAAGACCACTTACATTTAATATGGCGATTAAACGACGGTATCTACATATTTAACTTGTGTGTTACTTGGAGTTCTACTCGCTTGGATGTATAACGTTTAGTGCGAACTACTGGTGTGAGGTAAATGCATCAAGTTTGAAGCGTTAGATGATTGCTTTCAATTGATCTTCTTGGCTGAACTGAGGCATTTGCACGTGCTCTCTTCGATTTATAACATAACTAACTGAGACCAGCGGTTTCACCCGCGTTTAATTTAAAAGAAATTTAGAGTACTTCGACATAGACACTTGACGTAGAATACATATATTGGATTTCACGGCTTTATTTTTCGCGCAGAAACCTAATTATTTTTATAAAATAAAAGTAGCTGTAGTTATTCCTTATAACATCAGCTATCTGCCAGTGAAAATACCAAAAAAAATTAAAAAAAAAAAATTGTTATAGGTACCGTATATACTTTCATATGCATTTAGTAAAAAGCTGTTATTTTGACATTACAAACAAACATTTATTTATTTGTTTAGATGTGATATTGGTTCTGTAACTGACTTTTTTTTAAATTGGTGTCCAGTGGAAATTCTACATGATGGGGTATGCCGGACTCCTACGGGCTAAAACCTCTGGAGCGGTCATCATCGGCACCGAAGACGAGCTCCAGGTCCTCGTAAGATCACACTAGAGCCGCCCATTGGTGCCACGCCTTTAGGCACATCTCAGAGGGGAAGACTGTAAAGCGGTCATCCCCTCTAGCGGAGGGCAGGCGGCTGTAAAAAGGCCGCGAATGTAACTATAAACGAATTTAATTCTACACTTATATAACGAAAAAATCTACAGTCCAAAACGAAATCACGTAAAAGAGGACTTGAAGTCTAGGTACATACGTTCGGCTCGTAAAAATAAGTCAACTCGTAAAAGCAGTAAAACCTCTCAGTACTAGCGTTCATGATCATTTACTTGTCATTCCGCAGCTCGGAAGAGGTCTCGGAGAAATAGATTTCCTCGAAAGTATTCTAGAACACGGCAAGTTGTCTAGTCAGCAAATTATTCGTTCAGTGTTGACTCAGGCATGAACTAAATTAATTCTTTGGATATTATTTTTACCGACCTTAAAACAGAAGCAGGGGCGGGGCACATTGCTCGTAGACCTGATGGTCGTTCGGGTAAAAAGGTTCTCGAATGGAGACCGTGCACCGGAAAAAGCAGCGTGGGACGACCTCCAACGAGGTGGACAGACGACCTGGTGAAGGTTGCTGGGAGTCGTTAGATGAGAGCGACATATGAGCGTTCGTTGTGGAAATCTAAGGGGGCGGCCTTTGTTCAGCAGTGGACGACCTGTAGCTGATATGATGATGATGATGTATTTCTATCTTTAATTCAGTCTATTTTGACATCATCTATGCTTTCTTTTTGTACCTCTATCCTAATGCTTCTTTAACCCAAAGATTGACTGGTAAAGAATGCCTCATGTCATTAAGCCCACCATGTGTGTACATACATAGGCTGCACTAAAAGTATCGGGAATGGAATATTTCCACTGTTCCTGTCATATTAAAATCTTTTTAATTGAAAACTCCTTGGTTTTACAAATCGAATACCATTTATTTATTTTAAAAAAAAGATTCACGGTCTTGTCACAAGGTTTTGTCAAACTTGTTTAGTCGTTGAGAAAATGGAATTGACTCGAGAAAATTCAAGAGCGATGATTTATTATGACTTTCGAAGTGGTTTAACACAAAAACAGTGTGTTGACCGGATGATTTCTGCATTTGGTGATGAAGCCCCATCCAAAACCACAATTTATCGCTGGTTTGCTGAATTTCAACGTGGACGTGTCAAGCTCAGTGCCGCCCTCGTAGAAGTTTAAATAAATAGATAAAGAATACAACGCGTTTCTTTACACATGGGAGTGGTAGAAAGCAAACATTATTTAATAACTAGCTGGGACCCACGTTTATTTTAAAAGAAATTTAGAGTACTTCGACATAAACACTTGACATAGAATATATATATTGGATTTCAAGGTTTATTTTTTTGCGCGGAACCCTAATAATTTTTCTAAAATAAAAGTAGCCCAAGTTATTCCTTATAAGATCAGCTATCTGCCAGTGACAGTCCCGTCAAAATCGGTCCTGCCGTTTCGGAGATTACCCGGAACAAACAGACAGACAGACAGACGGACAGACAGACAGACAGACAGACAAAAAAATTGAAAATTGTTTTTTTGTCATATATACTTTCATATACATTTAGTAAAAAGCTGTTATTTTGACATTACAAACAGACACTTCAATTTTATTTATTTGTATAGATAACGTACTGCGATTACGAATCCGCCTGCCAAGCGTGGTGATTATGGTAACATCTGCCATGACCACTCATTTTAGTGATCATTGGAAGGCTCACAGTCGGTAGTGGGCTGATGTGCGTGTATGTTTAATCGACAAAAATATTTAGTGAGAACAATTCTTTAACGCTTACGAAACCATAGCACCTTTAGAATTATATTTTTTCCTTCTGTGCTGATACATCAGTGTTGAGGCTTTTGGAAACCAATCCAATCAAGGTTTAATTAAACCTTTTTATATTAATAATATTGGCTATAGAACGCCCACTGCTGAACAACGGCCTCTTCTATAGATTTCCACAATTCACATCATTGGCAGCATACGGCATGTCTCAGATCAGTGCCATCACTACTTCAAATTCTAATCATTCCCTATTAAAAAATGATATTCATATATAGAATCTACATTGTTGTAAAACTAGCAATCAACAACATAGTCAGCGCGAGGTGAAGTTTGCGGGCGCCTTTACGAGCCTTCTACAGTAAAATGCAACATTGTTCAAAGCTGAATGTTGAAGATTTTGTGTCTTCAGGCTGTGACCGGTATGGTAGATGTTATAGGATTTTTCTTGGATTTTAGCGAGTAATATTTTAGCTATGATCAGTTTAATCAATAGATTGCGATTTTAGACGATTGTGCGGCTAGATGCATAAGGGGGACAGGCCCCGCCAGGAGGAGAGATGGGCCGAGACCGGCTGTGAATATAAAAAAGTACAAAAGAAATACATATTAAAGATGCAACATAGGTGTACATTTCAACAAAATTATCATCGATGCAGAGATACACCGTTAATTGGCGAGGTTTTTTTTTGTTTTTTGTTGGGCTTCTCGCATACATTTCAGGGAAATGTGGTTGCTTAACCGGTCATTTCTGGCGAAGCCAAAAGATGCCTCCAGCCAGGCTTAAAATTAATATTAAAAACTAAGCAACTTTCGCTAAGGGCGGCCCCTGCGGGACACGGACCTCGGCTTAGGGCGTTGCTGGGGATAATAAGCTATAGTTTTGGGGACAGCTGGATCGGTATTGTTTAAAATGTATTAAGGAACATTTAAAGCTACAGGCTCGGCACGGGCCGGCGCGAGCAAGAGACAGGAGGGAGATTTGCTAACTTGAACGGGAAGGTGACGCGGCGTTAGGCCTCCGCGACGTTGGTGAGGCGGGGATTGGCGAGGATGGAGTGCCGAGTAGATATAGCAGCGAGAAAGAGCCGACGATTCTCGAAGCTAGCTGCATAGCCCGAGCGACGTGCAGAAGGAGTAGAAAGAGAAAAGAAAGAAATAAATAAATAGGTGAAGCAGATACTGTAAAGTTACCAACAGCCGGGGTTATCATGAAAAGTCAGGAATTTTACACAATGAATTCAAACTTCCTTAAGACTATTCTCACATATAGTTTATCATAAAACAATGCATTCAACAATATTTTTACAATACATACTATATTTAAAATATAGCTTTTTGTTATTGGACCCCAGTGGAATTCATCATGAACTTTCTCTGCCCCGAGGATGGGCTGCACCTGGCTAAAACCATTTGAGTGGTCATCTTCTGCACCGAAGGGAAGCTCTAGATCTTCCAAAGATCATACTCGAGTCGCCCATTGGTGCCACGCCTGTAGGCACACCATGATGGGGATGACTGTAAAGCGGTCACCCTCTCTAGCGGAGCAAAGGCAACTGTAAAAAGGTCGCCCCCAGGCACTTCTCGGGGAGAATTGTAAAGGATCCCTCCAAGCAAAGAAAAAGATCTACTGACCCTAAGCTTCTTTCAGTATTTCTCAGTAAGAGCTCAGAGGTCATGTACCGAAATGCCCTCCGTCGTTTAAATATGATACGTAATTTTGGTCATATTAATTTCAAAACGGGGCGTACACTGCGATGAATGGTTTAGTATCGAAAAAGGTGTTAGACAGGGATGTGTAGCGTCACTGTGGCTGTTTAATCTGTTCATGAACAATTGCTTGACAGATTTAAAACAGAATGAAAGTGGGTTGAGAATGAATGAGTTACTCGTCAAATGTTTTCTCTATGCTGATGACCAAGTATTACTTGCGTCCTCGGCAGAGGAGTTGCAGGAGATGGTAACTGCTATGAGTGGAGCTCTTGTTAGAAAGGGAATGAAGATAAATGTAAGGAAGACGAAAGTAATGGTGTTTGAAAGAGATGAGGCAGTGACAGACTGCAACATCGTGATTGGAGATGAACAAATTGAACAGGTGAATGAGTTTGTGTATCTGGGTTCAAAGTTTACAAGAGATGGAAAGTGTGAGAGTGATATTGAGAGAAGAGTGAATGCAGGAAACATGGTGAATGGAGCTTTGCACTCCTTTATGAACAGTCGGAAGGTGTCTAACAAGGCTCGTTTGGCTGTGCATGAGGGGGTGTTGGTTCCGACACTCATGTACGGAAGTGAAAGTTGGGTATGGCAGAAGAAACATGAAAGCAGAATAAATGCAGTTGAGATGAGAGCGTTAAGAAGTATGATAGGAGTTAAACTGAGTGACAGGATAAGAAATAGTGAGATAAGAAAACGTTGTGGTCTGAAAGAAGATGTAGTGACAAAAATTGAGAAAGGTATGCTGAGATGGTTTGGCCATGTTGAGAGAATGAATGAAAAACGATTGACGAAAAAAGTGTATAAGGCGAGTGTGAATGAAAGTGCTGGAAGGGGCAGACCTAGGCGGACGTTTCAAGACCAAATCAGGGACGTCTTGGAAAAAGGCCAGGTCAAGAGTACCCTAAACCGAAGAGCATGTATGAAGGGAATAATGAAAGTGGACGAAGCGAAACAAGTATGTAAGGATCGTAGCAAGTGGAAAGAAGTGGTCTCTGCCTACCCCTACGGGAGAGAGGCGTGATTATATGTATGTATGTATGTAATTTCAAAAGAAGTTCCCCTACACTAGAATATGACTTGACTAAGTAAAGTCTACATTTTTTTTTCTATAATAATTCAAACTATAGGTACTCCTTCAAAAAATTGATCCCAATGATAATATGATTCTGCATAAAAAACACCAAATACCCAATGACGTCACAAGAGTCGACGCGTCTATAATAAATCAAACTGGCTATTATTGGCGAGCTCAGGCTAATCCACAGAACAGAATACATTTAGAAGTTTCACGCTGTTTCCATAAAAGTAGAATAGATAAGTCAGCGATTATGATTTTAGGCTATTAACAATGTATTGCTGCAATACACACATTTGTTATGCTGTCATTATGCTGAACCCCTTAATAGTTCAGTCGTGAGATACAATTCTCAGTTGCGTTGCATGTTCGCAGAACGTTTTATGTAAACAGACGCCGAACATAAACCATTGGGCTTCGGCCCGCCTGGCATACTACCTGCCTAGCCGGAGGATCTCACCTTTTCAATGGAGGAACAAAACTTCTCGTGTCTCCAAATATTTATAGCAAAGGGAAATCCTACGTACCGTAACAATAAATATTGTTACCAATCTACTCTCATATTTTAAAATTTGAATTATAAACGACTATAACTTCAAAACGAGTTTATATTGCCATACTTTATATACACAATACTGAAATTTCAAAATAGAACCTAATTAAAACTCTTTTTCTCCAACAAAATAATGTTTTCTTTTGTTTTTTTTAAAAACGTTGCCCCACACTAGGATTTCTCCTGTGTCGTGGTTGCGTTTACAGACATGAATTTCACTACAATACACCCAGACCCGGAACAACTACCTGCAGGTCATACAAATATTTGTTCCGTGTGGGAATCGAACCCACGACCCGGAGCGCAGCAGCCGACTGTATCAGCCACTGCACCATGTTATAATACTTTTTTTCCATTACAATATAGTGTAAATCCAAGAAGTTAATATCACCAAGGGGATTTTGTTTTTCCGATGGAATTTTATTTAGTAGGTCAATCCCAATGTATGAGATTAAATGAAATCTTGTATGATACTGCACATAACTAGGTATTAACACACTCATGTCATACTATTCACACACATTCGTATTTTAATACCCCTCATTATGCAACATTTTCATAAACTATTATTATGTGTGAGTTTCCAATCGCGGGTTATTTAAAGTTGACTTTCTGCATCTTTGTTATATGATACCTCGTCCAATTGTATTAGTTGATATGATAGATTTACTAACAAAAGAGATTTGATTTATGATGTGATAAGTTTCACCATGATTTTGGTTATCATGGTGGATGGAGTAAATAGTGTGGCGATATTTGTTTTAATTGTCGATATCGATTATCGATAAAAATACTGTGTATTCAGTGTGGATTTTCTAAATGGTTTAACTGTCACAAGAATGTTAGCGAATAGCCCTGATCATTTCATATATTTCATCATCATCATCATATCAGAAAATTCACTGCTGAGCAAAGGCCTCTGCTAAAGATTTCCACAAATGTGACATTTTGGGGGGAATTTGCCAGTACTCACCACGCTTAGCAGGCTGGTTGGTGAGCGCAGTATGACGACTGTTCCACTGAAGAGATGCTGCTACCCATCCCTTTGGTTTGAGATGGAGTGGTGCTATATTCTTAATCCGGACACCACGCAGAATTCAAAATCACAATGTCCTAGTTTTGCATCTCTCAAATAACGTTAATTGGAAATACGTTCTTAATTACCATTCAAACGTGATACGCGACAATTATTGCCACCATTGAGATATCGATATTATATACTTGTATATAAAAATTGAAGTGGAAAGAAGAAAGAAAGAACAGTTTCATTTTGGACTTACACAGAAAATTAATTATATAGTATGTAACAAAACTGAAGCAACTTGCCCGAAGCTAACAAGGGGCCCTGTCCGAGCATGATGCGTAACATTATCCGCGGTGCTGTTTTTTATATAGGACCGAATGTGAGAGTTGTAATGCCATGGGTGGCTACGACTTAGTCCAATATAAAAAACTAAATATACTAAGTGAGGGATTTTTTTTATATGGGACATTATGTATACTGCAGAATAAACAAATTAGCTGTTAAATATTATGTATTAAATAAATGTCTATTTCACGACTCCGGAGAGGAATCGTTTGTTTCAAAAGAATACAAAACTGTGTAGAGTATTCTATGCTAGTTTCTCGATGAAATTCTGGAACCAAACCTTTCAAACCTTCACAGGAAAGGCATTTTTCTTAGTCAACAAGGAAATACAACCAAACAAAATATACATAATAGTAAAATTGAAAAACTAAGTTTTCGCATAAGAATAAAGCTCATAATTTTGCAACTTTTTCGCGAGCTCGCGCCACTTGCAGCGAAACTTAGGAGTGTCACTTGAAACTGGTTTCAACTGGTTACAACTTGCATTAGGGTTGGCGCGTTCAAAGTTCCGAAAATTTTTCTGTACCAAACAATTTTTCGTGAACATAATTACACTTTTTGTTACTTTTCAAAGTTTCCGAACGGGTTCGCGAAGTTTAGTGAACTAATAATGCTACGATGATTAAAGCTGGGTAATGTTCGTGTATTTTTTGTTTCCCGAGTATTAACGTTTTTTAGTAAACTATACGAAGAAGAGAGAGAGAGTTAATAACAGTGATTCGACTCCTTTGATATTGGGCTAAACACCGATAACGTCAAAATAACGTTAAATTCGGTTTAACGTTATTTTGAGCGTTGCTACTTACAAAAAAAAAAACACATTTTATGAGAAATACAATAGTTTATTCTAAACAAATACTTGCGGCATTTTGATATACTTGCTTTAAGCTTCCTGTTATTAAATAGGATGATAGTACAAAGTAAGTAAAAACTCAAGAGGAAAACAATCACAAAGTTTGGATAGCTCAGTTTTTTTTTGTGTCAAGTCGTATGATCAATTATATCACCAATGAAAGAAGTAAATATTATTCTAAATTATCTTCAAATTTTTTGGCTATATATCTCATGAATCTGGAGGTAAAAACCATTTTTCAAGTCAAATTACGCTGATCGAGACGTGACTACGTGAGAGCGATACTCCTGATTACTATTACTGGACTACGTACATAAAAATATTAATCTCTTTACAAAAAATAGTGATATCCATAATATTAATACGACAAACAAACACAAACTGGTTGTTCCTGCTACCAGGCTTCAGAAGATAAGCAAATCATTTAAATGCCAATGTGTACGTTTTTACAATAAAATCCCAAGTGATATTCGAAATTAAGCCTTAATAAATTCGAGTCCATTATAAAGCACAAGTTGTGTAGAAAGGGTTTCTATAAAGTTACAGAGTATATGGACGACAAAAACGCTTGGGATTGAGCTGCTCCAATGTTCAAAGGCCGATATTGACATTATTGGGTTTGATGTATCAAATACCATTGCCATTTTTTTTTTTTGACATTTTTTTATAATGGATTATATTTATTCATTTAATGCCATTTGATTATCCTTCATCCTCAATTTGTTTAAGTGACACCAATTACTTGGTTGTTTTTGTTTTATATTCAGTTTACTTAGATTTGAAACTTGAGGACCATGTGGATTATTAATTTATTTTGTTTAATTGACGTGATAGTTGTCTGGCAGTTTAGGTATGTCATGCTCACATAAGTGTCCTGCTGATGGTGGCGCCGTGTATCGGGTCGCTTAGTTGCCCTACAATATGGTTGAGCTGAGCGACGCTGATGCATGCGTCATGTTCGTGAACGAGTGCTGTCTGTTGGGATTGGTCAGCTTAATGCTGCCATGACAATTTAATCATAATTTAACATAAATATCAGGCTGGTTTAGTGTGGACTTTGAAAGAAGTTTATTTTTTTCTGCTACATTGTCCTCACATTGTATATTTTGAGAACAATGTAACCAAAAATACTGTAACAATTATTATGATTTAAAAAGAGTAACCATGGAGTTTCTTGCCCGTTCTTCTCCATAGGAAATCAACATCTTAGAACGCGGCAACTAAAGCCTTGACTATTCATAAGTGCCTGCATATGGTTTTACATGAATAAAAATATTTTTATCTTATCTTATCTTACGGTATGGTCGTTCGGTAAGAGGCTCCGGCGCAACTCACCCCACCACACTATTGAACTTTTGCGGCCGCCGAGTCGAATCACTGTAAGACATATTTCCAATGTGTGATTATACATAAAATGTTTGCTCACAAATTTGACCTTGAAAATTCACTCTAATCGCACCCATGAAGGTTTCACTTAAAAATATGGTTTTATACTAACCCTGATGCCCAAACCACAAGAACACAAATACTAAATTATCAAAATTCTCTCTTAGAATGTGCGTTTTATTTATGCTAAAAACGGTTTTCACGCAGGATAATGTATTGACGTTGCAACAGATCACACGGCAATAGCGCTGTTTTATTGTGTGGAATATATAAAAGAAAAAAAAGTAGAGGTTAATTATATTTGATGACGGCAATCGTAACATTTGTGTCACAATTGCTACTATATCATGTAGATTAACATCCAAGTATTACACATATATAATATAAAATCATATTCGTAAGTATAGAAGGCGCTCAACACCAGCATTCAACAGTCAACGATGGTTGAGGTTAATCAAGGCTCCGCACGGTCAGTTTATGGATCAGTGTCGTGAACGTCTCCATGCTTCGGAGGATACGTTAAATTGTCGGTACCAGTCGATGTCATTAGGTGGTAGTCATTGAGGCATGTCGCGCAAAGACCTCTTTTTAGTGACTCAAGTCAAGGATGTTAAGTATCCAAACAAAAAGATAATAAATATAGATTATACGATGATTTTATGGACATTAAAGTAGTTTTTTTTTTAATTCATCATCATCATATCGGCCATTTATACGTCCACTGCTGAACAAAGGCCTCCCTCATAGATTTCCACAACTGTGTCATCATTCTGGGGGGTATTTGCCAATACTCACCACGTTTGGCAGGCGGCTTGGTGAGCGCAGTATGGCTACGGTTTCACAGAAGGTACGCTGCTGCCCATCCCTCTGGTTTAGATTCCCTTAGTCGCCTTTTACGACATCCACGGGAGGAGACGGAGTGGTGCTATATTCTTAATCCGGACACCACACAGTTTGAAAATTAATGTACGTGAAATGGGTTGCCGACATTGTGGAAATTGTGGAAGATACTCAACAGAAGCCTAGACTATTTAAGAGAAGAAGAGAATAAATATAACCGATTGGTTCCCAACCCTACGCATCTGCCACCCCTACAAACATACCTTTTAATAGAAGAGCGGGTTGCGACTCTTACGAAGTTTGTCGCTTACCAATCTTATATTTTATAACTTTCTTCTAAGACTTGAGTGAGAAATACTTACAATTGTAAAAAGTTTTTATGGTTATGAGGTAATTAAATTGTAAATAATGGATTTTTTTTTATTATCTATTTGACATACGTCATGGGGGCCTTCAATAAAAACGTGTATGTCTGCTCTTGCTTGTGTATATTCGCCGTGTGGTTCCGGCTAAGAATACCATCACCCCATCTCATCCCGTGGGTGTCGTTGAAGGCGACTATGGGATTATCCAGAGGATGGGCAGTAGTGTCCTTCGTTTATTTATTATGGCAAAACCTCCAATTCCACAACACAAACCCATGCCGATCGTTGTGGCAATCTTTGGGCTCCCCCATTCTTCTGGCCAGCAGTGGACGTTCTTCAGCTGAGATGATGACGAGGATGATATCTGCCCTAAATATTGGCAACACACCTGAGACTCCTCCGGATGTTTGGTGATAGCTGACGTAAGTGACAAAAAGATATAAAAATTATAAGCGTGTGTATAAGATACCGTATGGTGTACCGATTAAGAACGTAACACCACTCCATGTCTTCCCGTGGATATAGTAAAACGTGACTAAGGGACTCTAAACCAGAAGGTTCCTTCTGTGGGACCAGTCTGTGCTCACCAACCCGCCCACGAAGCGTATTGAATACCGGCTAATTCCCTCCAAAACTACGACATAGTTTAGAAATCTATAGGGGAGGCCTTTGTTCAGCAGTGAACATCCTTTGGCTGATATGATGTGTGAAAAAATTATGAAACCGCTACACAGGTCTTTTTTGTACCACTAAGGTGGCAAATAAGTATACGGCCCGCCTGATGGTAAATGGTTACCGCAGCTTATGATAACGCAAGAGGTAAGACTCGCGCATTGCTAACCCTGTAAAAACCTTATTACACCCTTTTTGAAGAGCCCCATGCTGTAGTCTCTTAAAAACTTCGATAAAAAGCTGATTCCAAAACCTAAGCGTGCGCGGGAGGAAGTTCTTTGAAACGGACGGACGGCACGGTTGGTGCAGTGGCTGATACAGTCGACTGCTGCGCTCCGGGTCGTGGGTTCGATTCCCGCACGGAACAAATATTTGTATGATCTGCAGGTAGTTGTTCCGGGTCTGGGTGTATTGTATGTGGAATTCATGTTTGTAAACGCACCCACGACACAGGAGAAATCCTAGTGTGGGGCAACGTTTTTAAAAAAAAAAAAAAACCGGACGGCATGAGATCATTTTGGCTGTAGGGGTTGGCTTGGGGCTGGGGTGTTGATGAACTACCAGCCGATGGCAAGAGGTGCGATGGTAGAAAGTAGCCGTTGTCATCATATTGAACAATTCCTCAGAACACTGTCCGTTGTACAAGCGGTAGAGCACACACAGGGAGGCAAAGTCTCTCCTTAGACTTCGGAGTTCTAGATCGCTTGTGAGCTTGGCATCGTCGACAATCCTAACTGTACTGTTAGCAACCCAGTATTTCGGCTGACAACACTGCCGCCATGGCGTGTCATTCGGGTGACAGCGAGCGAGAGACGAGCGGTAGCGGCCGCCGGCGCCAATCATTAATGCATTCGAAGAAGACAAGTGTACGAGTAGTACAGAGTGTTGATGGGTCAGGGGAGAGGGTGACTTTAAAGGGGAGGTTGGAGGTCACCGGGGCGTGTGCTCCAATTTTTTTAGTTATAATTACCTAATATGTTAATAGTATGCTTTTGCACCGAATCAAAAGCATTTAATTTAACGAATCTAAAAACGTAATAGGATAACATATTTTCTGCCTCACATTACATATCCCTTAATAACGTAGAGAAGAGGAGGGGGACCTTAATTTACAACCTCCCCCCTCAAAGAATAACAAACTTAATTGCGCCACTACCGTTTAACTACCGTTACGCTCCCGTCCCGCTACCGTAACACTATTTAGCACAATTTCCACTTAAAGCATCCGTATTTCCATAAGCTTCTACTCTACTATATTAAAGGTACCAAATAACTACCTTACAGACATAACTAGAATCAATTAGGACTCTATCCCGTATGTGATAGAGTTGAAATTTTATCGTTTGATGTATGTAATAGAATTTGCTCAAAATGTGAGTGGGTAGCAATAATTCTTCAATTAACTGAGCCCCTGGGGTATGAAGGGTGATTGGCGCAAAGTAGAAGCGCCAAGCGGAGTATTCAAATCAGATAACATAATTTCGGCCGAATGAAGTCCACTGCTGGACACAGGCCTCCCCCAAAGATCACTACAATGACCGATATGGGTTTTTTATTAGGTTTTTTATTTTATTATTTATTTATTTGTGCTGACACCCGTATTGCCGTGTGGTGCCAGCTAAGAATACCACTATCCTATCTCATCCCGTGGGTGTCGTAAAAGGCGACTATGGGATTAGCCGAAGGATGGGCAGTACCGTCCTTCGAGTACAATTATAACACAACTGCGATCGCCAACCTGTCTGCCAAGCGTGGCGATTATGGCAAAACCCCCCAATGAGCACACAACACAATTCCATACCGGTTGTTGTGGCAATCTTTGGGGGAGGCTTCTGTCCAGCAGTGGACGTTTTTTCGGCTGAAATGATGACACCCGTATGTCGCTTCGGGTTCCAGCTGAAAACCAGCGTTAGGCATCTCTGCCTGGCATAATCCAGAGCTGGACGCTATGGTTGTTTGGCACAGATAATTGTCCATATCTAATAAATTTTTATTTCCACAAGCTTTTTTTTGTGATGAACCTATGAATACTGTTTTGTAACACGTGTCTCATATAATCTGTGACAGTTTATTTTTTAATTTTGATATCAAGACGGTGGGCAGCAGAATCCTTATATATGTTATATATTGGCCTGCCAAGCGTGGTGATTATGACAATATCCCCTATGACCGCTCGTTTGGGATGCCCACGGTGGTCTGAAGTGTGTGTGTTGTGCTCAATAAACGGTACCTGGCTCGTCCCTATTTCATTGACAGTCTGCAGTTTTGAATATAGCAGCGAAACTTTGGTTTACCACAGTATCTCTGCCTGCCATCCTGGCAAAAAGGGCGTGATATACAATAGACTTTGTTTGGCCTCCGCTTCGCGTATAACTTAAACCACCCACTAATACATCAACGGTAACGCGCAAATCAGTCCTGAGGTAGCGATTTATGACTCACCCCTTCCTAAGGGATGGCGATATTGCAGGATTACTTGTAAACAGCCTTAAATTGCTTTACAAAGGTGACAGAAGGGGTTGATGCAGTTTACAAGATTTCTAGGGTACCTAAGGTAGTCTCTCTTTTAAGAACTTATTTATTCATTTATACTTTTATGCACAATAATGGTACACAAGGCGTAATGCCATATGGCATCTACAGTCAACTTTTGGCTTAAAAAAGAAATGCATCGAAAAGAGGTATAAATAAACATATATTACAAAAATGTAATGATAAGACGGATTTGACGGCACAGTTGGTGCAGTGGCTCATACAGTCGACTGCTGCGCTCTGGATCGTGGGTTCGATTCCCACACGGAACAAATATTTGTATGATCTGCAGGTAGTTGTTCCGGGTCTGGGTGTATTGTGTGTGGAATATATGTCTGTAAACGCACCCACGACACAGGAGAAATCCTAGTGTGGGGCAATGTTTTTTTATAACAAAAAAAAAAAAAAAGATATACATACATATACAGTCAAATACATAAGTTTAAAACATACTACATATAATACGTACTATTTATCATTTTAACCATGCCCGTAATTTTCAATTGGGATTCCAGCGAATTCAAAAAGTACTCCCGAAGCTTGCGTTTAAAAGAAAATTTACTTGGCGCTTTCTTTATATCAAGAGGAAGCTCGTTCCATATTTTGATTGACAGCAAAGGATTTAGAAATAAAAGCTGTACGGCGGGAAGGAAACTGAAGAATCAAATTCTCGGCAGCACGCAGGTTGCGGCTATGAGAGCAACCCATCATTTCGGCCAAATAAAGTCCACTGCTGGACACAGGCCTCCCCCAAAGATCACTACATCGACCGATATGGGTGTGTTGTGTGCTCGATGGGGGGTTTTGCCATAATCGCCACGCTTGGCAGGCGGGTTGGCGATCGCAGTTGAGTTGTTAATGTACTCGAAGGACGCTGCTATATATATAGGGAAAATAGGATACTTGTTATATGTCACCATCATCATCATCATATCAGCCAAAGTACGTCCACTGTTGAACAAAGGCGTCCCCCATATCCCGCACATCTCGGAGGGGATGACAGTAAAGCACCACTCTATCTCCTCCCGTGGATGTCGTGAAAGGCGACTAAGTGACTCAAAATCAGTGGAATGGGCAGCAGCGCCTTCTGTGGAACAGAACCCGCCTGCCAAGCGAGGTGACTATTGGCAAGTACCCCCAAAAATGACGACACAACTGTGGCAATCTTGTTCAGCAGTAGAGTATAAATGGCCGATATGATGATGATGAAAAACATGTTTTCCCCTACATTCCAAACGTAAACGTAAACGTAAGTTAGTATGCACAATATTTAAAGATTTACCATGTTATTATAAGACCATTAGACTTTTTATGGGTCCTTCCGGTTTCCTGTAATCTATAGGTAAAGAGCTATTACTTATATTTTTTCAGAATTTTAGGCCCAGTAGTTTTGGAGAATAGGGGGGAAGGGGAAGTCAATTTTCGTATATTTTCATAAATAACTTTAAAACTATATGTTTTAAAATGATATAATAAGTTCATTTGAGACCGTACATTTGGTTTTTACATTTACGTTACACGTACGTGTTTGGGTCGCGGTAATATATATGTGTACCAAATTTCAACTTAATCGGTCCAGTAGATTCGGAGAAAATTGGCTGTGACAGACGGACAGACAGACGGACACACGAGTGTTCCTATAAGGGTTCCGCCGTTTTATCCTTCGGCTGTTCGGAACCCTAAATATATTTATATATCATAGATAAATTTAAGCGCTACTTGAGGAATAAAGTAAATCCCACTATAACATTTTCTCAAAACATATCAGAATATGCATTGCTATCACCACCCTTCAATAGAACGATAAGCAATTCCAATAAAACCCAAGTCCCATACAAGATGTGCAATCTTCACACACAATAATATAAAAAGGGTTAAACCGTACAACACGGAATAAATTATGCTGTGAAAAATACACAAAAGACTTGAGATCCAACGCGACTTTAAGCGCGCCATATCTAGGGGACACACTGGCTTAAAGAATGGTAGAATTCAAAATAGCAAAATACTTGTAGTTATGGATTTATTTATATAATTATTTACTAACCATGGAAGACTAACAGCTAAACAGTTAGGAAAATCGATAGCCAGTTGCAAGCCTCACAATTTTTTTTATTGGTTCCAATTGATATTCATCACAAACTTTCTTCCTAGGGAAGGGCGAAGGGGCATATATGGTGCCTATAGGCACATTTCTGCGAGGGTGACTGTAAAGCCCGATAATTTTTTGTTACGGGGCACCCGATGGCGAAAATGTCTTTCTGTTTGTGGCTCATGCCGAAATACGGTGAGATAATTAACCAAGCACTATCACTTCATCTAATTTTACTGTAGTAGTAAATAATACACATGCATGAACAGCCCAAAGGCTCTTATTGTTTAAGCATTAAGATGAGTTTTTAGGGACATGTTTGATACAAAGTTTGTTACGAAGAGTAGAATTAATTTCATTTCCGCCATATTAGATATCTGTCAAATTGTAATGAGTAGTTTATGATCTAGGAGGAATCAGATAAACTTACACTTTATTACCCATTAATAGCTACAGCGGAAATCGTGTTCAATAAAAAAAAAAATCACAAACATTCTAGCAGTGTAGGGCCCACACATGGGTGTTGTGTTATGTTTTTTATATTATTTTATTTATTTAAATTACCTAATAATATTTTCAAGTGTAAAGTATGGTATTAGTAATAATTAATACCAATACCAGTCCGGCATACCCCTCCGCCCTTCCCTGGGGTGGAGGAAGTGCATGGTGCATTTCCACAGTACAAATAAAAAAAAGGCGGGTTAGTGAGCGCTTAAATTCTAGTGCTTGGCTGCAGAATATCTGGCACCGGGATGGTAACTACCCGAGCTGGACTCTTGGAATAAGAGACCCACTAGCAAAGTCATGACCCCTTGACCCCAACTATACAAATAAATAAAATTTAAGTGTCTGTTTGTAATGTCAAAATAACAGCTTATTACTAAATGCATATGGGAGTATATACGGTACCTGCAGCAACAAAACAATTATTTTTTGTCTGTATGACTGTCCGTCCGTTCCCACTTATCTCCGAAACGGCTGGACGGATTTCTACGGGACTTTCACTGGCAGATAGCTGATGTTATAAGAAAAAACTTAGGCTACTTTTATTTTAGAAAAATAAATATGTTTCTGCGCAAAAAAATTAAAACCCACGAAATACAATATATATACATACTCTATGTCAAGTGTCTATGCCGAAGTACTCTAAATTCTATATAAATAATTTCTTTAAAATTAAACGGTGGGTGAAACCGCAGGTCCCAGCTAGTATTAACTATATTTCATCATCTTCGTTCGCAATCCTCTACGAAATGTTTTTCAAACTACTCTGTATTGTCCATTCTTTTCGGCCGTGTGTCCCTCGTTATCTCAACAGTTATGCTGCAGCCCGCGGCGCGATGCTTTCTCGTGAAATAACATTTTTGATTGTCATTCCCTTTTCTTTCTTTCCTTTTACTAACGCTTTGGGACTATCTTGATGTAGATGATGTTTTTCTGCGAAAATGCTAAGTGGACCGCGTTAGGGGTTGTTACGAATCATACCACGAATAGTGCTAAGAATTTGTTATATGGTAGATAGGTGTTTGGGAAAACGATTTTATGTGAATATGGAGTACTTTATTGACTTATATTATACGCCGTGTGGTGTCAGCTAAGAATACCACTACCCCATGTCACCCCGTGGGTGTCGTAAAAGGCAATAATGGGATGAACCGTCGGATGGGCAGCACCATAATTCGAGTACATTTATAACCTGACTGCGATCCCCAATGAGCACACAACACAAACCCATACCGGTCGCTGTGCCAATCTTTAGGGGAGGCTTCTGTCCAGCAGTGGACGTTTTTCGGGTCAAATGATGATTAGCCAAGTAGATTTGATAAAGTGAAGAAGTGCAGTAACGATACCAGACATCAAACACATGAATTATAAAACACTTTTAAACGGATTCTATCGCGTATATTTTAGATTTTTGTTTTTCCTGACGTTTCGAACACTTTGCAGGGTTCGTGGTCGCAGGATGACTAGGGAAACAGGCGTCGTTACAGATTTAAAAAGTTGTTTTATTTTATCTACCGTACAATTATAATCAAAATTATTTCGATGCACGCAGTAATCACTCACAGTGTCGTGATGTTTTTTAGTGTGGTATTTAGTTTGGGACTTAATTATTTTAATAACAGCATTCTAAACTGGTGGTATCTGACAGGCATCTTCTCTATTAAAATAAGAATGTTTTTTAATTTCAATAGCCTCACGAAACATTCTTGGTACATATCGGTTCTCTTTTGCGAGGACTTGAGGTTGATCGAAACGAAGAAAATGGTTGGGTTTGTCTAAGGCATGTTCGCACACTGCAGACTCCACTCCAATATCTTGGGATTTAAGATTTCGAACTTTTTCAATTTCGCATTGAGATCATCACACCCAACACAGTAACAGATAAATCACCATTAACTTAGGCCGTTAGAGACTGAACCAGAGAGATGGGCATTAGCGTCTGTTCTGTGGAATAAAAGCCACACTGCGCTCACCAACCCGCCTGCCAAGCGTGGTGGGTACTAGCAAATTCAAACCAAAAATGACGACACAATTGTTGAAAGTTTCTAGTCGCCGTTTACGACATCGAAGGTGGAGTGGATCGATATTCTTAATTTGGATACCACATCGGATCTCCTCACTCATGGGTGTCATGAAAGGTGACTAATTGTTGACACCAAGAGCATGGGCAACATCATCCTCTCGTTTGTTAATAACAACATACTTCAATCCCCAATCCACCTGCCAAACGTGGTGATTATGGGGTATGACCACTCATTGTAGTGATCATTGGGAGGCCCATGGTCAGCAGTGGACGTTTACCATATGTCTATATGCCGTGTGGTGCAGGCTCATAATACCACCACCCCATCTCTTCCCATGGGTGTCGTAAAAGTCGACTAAGGGATTAGCCGGAGGATGGGCAGCAGCGTTGTGGAGTGCATTAACGACTCAACTGCCAAGCGTGGCGATTATGGCAAAACCCCCCAATGAGCCCACAATACACCCATATCGGTCGTTGTGGTGATTCTTGGGGGAGGCCTGTGTCCAGCAGTGGACTTTATTCGGTCGAAATGATGTATGCTATCCAAGGCCAAAAATTGACCATGTCTTTGCACAATATATAAGCAGTAAAAAAAGTAAAAAAAAAAAAAGCACCTCAAACTAACCTCAAAAATATCTTGTTTCAGGTAATCTACATTTAACGAGCTAAAGCGGAGTCCTGTGCCAGAATCAACAAAAAAAAAACATCTAAAACGATACTCAAGAAAAAAAGTACTTTAAAAACCCGAGCTCTAGACCACGAAAGCATAAAAGCCTACGTCGGGTTATTCATTTATCTTGATGGCTTTAAAATGGCCGCTCTGTATAATGCAGCTCTCATATTTGCATCCCTGAAAGACTATTATAATGTTTCAGTAAGAGAAGTAGGCTTTTAGTGCTGTTTTTGAGATGGAGTCAAGTTGCTAATATGGTACAACTACTTAAAGTAAGTCGTTTCTAAAGTACTGCAAAATGTATTTTAAACTAGCTGCCCGGACTTTATTCTGTCAAAAGTTAATAAAAAAAAATCTTGTGTAATTAAAACCTTTCGAGGGCCTTAAGAAACATACGAAAAAAATATCAGTCGAATTGATCGAGCCATTCTCAAGTTATGCGCTTAGCAACATTCATTTTTTATTTATAAGAAGAAGAAGAAAGATGTATGGACTGTGAATGATGAAATGATAAGCCAGTTCAGCCATATGGTGTCCGGATTAAGAATATAGCACTGCTCCATTTCCTTCCATGGATGTCGTAAAAGGCGATTAAGGGAGTCTAAACCAGAGAGATGGGCAGCAGCCTCCCTTCTGTGAACCAGTAGCCATTCTGCGCTCGTCAACCCGCCTGCCAAGCGTGGTGAGTACTGGCAAATTTCCCCCAATCATATCAGCCACAGGACGTCCACTACTGAACAAAGGCCTCCCCCTTAGATTTCCACAACGAGCGGTCACATGCCGCTCTCATCTAACGACTCCCAGCGACTTTCACCAGGTCGTCTGTCCACCTCTTTGGAGGTCATCCCACGCTGCGTTTTCCGGTGCGCGGTCTCCATTCGAGAACCTTTGTGCCCAAACGGCCATCAGTTCTACGAGCAATGTGCCCTGCCCATTGCCACTTCAGTTTACTAATCCTTTCAGCTATGTCGACAACTTTAGTTCTTCTACGGAACTTCTCGTTTCTAGTTCGATCTCGTAGAGAAATACCAAGCATAGCTCTCCATAGCTCGCTGAGTGACCATGAGCTTTCTTATGAGGCACATTGTGAGTGACCATGTCTCTGTTCCATAGGTCATCACTGGTAATATGATGACACAATTGTGGAAATCTATGGGAGAGGCCTTTGTCCAGCAGTGGACGATGTATGGCAGATGTGATGAAGCCAGTTCAGTTTTTTAATGTCTTAAAGATAAATTATATGCAGCGGCTCCGTATGGGTAGTGCTAGTGGAACGAGGATAGCGTCTGCGGCTGTGCCGTTTCTAGATCCACAGCGCTTGACCTTGTATTTTTGAAAAGCGGCCTGGTTGCTCATTTCTTGATTATAATTGGAACGCTGAATGTAATGACCATGCCATGGCATTTAGGCAAGCGATGGGATGTGTCAGCTTGGCCCCCCACTCCACTATCAGGACCTAACGGACCTCTGTCCTGCACCACTCAACCTCCCGCGGTACTAGTCGGTGGTCCCGTCCTCGGTCCTCCCAATGCCAAACGTACAATGAAGGGAGGGCTTGCAGCTTCAGGTGGCGATCCAGCCAGGAGATATACCACCTTATAGAAGATCATGCAATACTCCCACACGGAGATCCTTACGTCTATCGCCAATTGTGGCCTTCAGAAGTTACAAGCTGCCAGTCGCCCGCCCACACTGATGCCCCATACTGGGCCATGAATCGGACGAATCCCAGACACAGCCGCTTGCAGGCAGTGTCCAGTCCTCCGAGGCAGCAATTTTCAGGCGTCAGTGTTTACTCATGATGTAAACACTGTCGCCTGAACCTAATCACTGGCCACGTTTTATTTAATATAATATGTATACTGTATGGGTCTATAATGAAAATCATGCCGTGTGGTGCCGGCTCAGAATGCCACCACCCCATCTCCTCCCATGGGTGTCGTAAAAGTCGACTAAGGGATTAGCCGGAGGATGGGCAGCAGCGCCCTTCGAGTACATTAACAACTCAACTGCGATCGCCAACCCGCCTGCCAAGCGTGACGATTATGGCAAAACCCCCCAATGAGCCCACAACACATCCATATCGGTGGTTGTGGTGATCTTTGGGGGAGGCCTGTGTCCAGCAGTGGACTTCATTCGGCCGAAATGATGATGATGATGATGTTGGATATTAAATACAGAATTTGATAATTCATTACTGTGACACCGCCTACTTTTTGATCTTTTTTTTATTAATTGGGTCGTCCGATCAATTATTATTTCTATCATAATGGATTGTTGGCTTCATTTTTCTTTTCTACATACATTTTATGCATCGCAACATTGATTTATTATTACTATATTATAGACCATCCATGTATTTACATTAAATTACATACATACTAATTATACATATAGTATAGATTATACTTTAGACTTACTTTTACACACAGTATAATATGCATATTGAATGATATCAATTACATATAGCCTCCTAATTTCAAGCGTATGGCATTCGTGGGTTGTAGCTGAAAATCAGCGTCAGGTAGTGGTACCTTGTACTGCCACCTGACATCATGCTGAGCTGATGGCCCTTTGGCACTTCTATTGAATTATCATATTTTTGTTTGCCTATGTAATTGTTTGTGCCAATAAATACTTTTCTTACTTTCTTTCTTTCAATGTCGTGAGAGCTGTAGTACCATCCGTCACGTTTGGTGTCCGCTGCCAGAAGTGAATTCTCGAGGGCTGTTAAGGTCCAACCCAGATCATGGTACCCTCATCAGCTCTGCAGAGCCCATCAACCACGATAAGATTCCGATTACCCGGCAGTGGTGTATAATCGCTCTGTCTCAACTCCAACTCCAAAGCAGCTGAGAAGTTTGGCGCAAACAGTAATCAAAGCTTAATAATTTTCAAAAGAACTATTTACCTACATATTTCATCTTATCGCTAAGCATGATAGTATTCGTCTGTAAATTGGTTATCACCAACTACCTAGCACATTCATTCGTTAATAATTGTCAGCAGTTAATTACGTAGAATTATGTTAAGCTGACGCGCAGTGCGGGGATTTTATCGACAAAATATAATTTGGTAAGTAACGATTTAAACTTTAATTTTTGTTTTTCACCGATTTATCTTACAGATGGAATTTACTTTGAACTGTTAGCCATCCACGTTATTAATTATTTGAGAGGCCCACCTCACAGTTTTTTTTTCTCATTTCCCATTTATAGAGGATCGCAAGCTCGACTTAGCAGGTGGTGTGGGATGGTACGCCACACACAGCTACAAAGAAGATAACAATGTACTCGGAGACTTAAATATTTAACGATAACTAGGGGGTGAACTTACATGAGGTGTCTGTAGTCGACTGCAAAACTGTCAGCTTTAATTCGGCCTTTTATATTTTACCAATGTAACGCGTCCCTTTCCTCGGTGTTCCTCCCTCTTCCCGCCATTCTTATTATATGACATAAATATTACCGAAATGTACTTGTTTCCTGGGTTAGTGAATTGAAATGAAATGAAAAAATAATCATTTATTCAAAATAGACCAAATAATTAGTTCTTTTGGAACGTCAACATAAGACAGCACCCATTAAGCCCACCCTTCACCGCTTCCTAGTATTTAAGCTGGGGAGAAGAAACGGCGCAATAAACTAATTATATTAATTAGATGTTGAAATTTATTAGAACCTAGCTATGCCCCGCGGTGTCACCAATCGTTTTATTTAAAATAAATCGGATAACTTCGGCATAGACAGTTGACATATAGAGTATATGTATTGGATTTCATGGTTTTTAAATTTTATGGTGCGGTACCCTAGTCATTTTTCTAATTTTAAATAAAGTAGCTTTTTTTAGTGGTATCTAGTGGAAAATCTACATGAACTTCCTTCGCTCCAGGGAAAGGCGAAGGGGTATGTCGGTCTCCTACCGGCTAAAACCACTGGAGTGGTCATCTTCGGCACCGAAGGGGGGCTCCAGGTCCTCGTAAGATCACACTAGATCCGCCCATTACATTACACATGCCACGCCTTTAGGCATATCACGGAGGGGATTACTGTAAAGCGGTCAACCTCTCTAGCGGAAGGAAGGCGACTGTAAAAAGGTCGCCCCCCAGGCACTTCTCGGGGAGGATTGTAAAGGATCCCCCCGCGCCTCGCCGTGCGCTGTGCTGCGCACACGGCGGTACGTGACCGCGTGCGCGCCGCCGTCTTACCGGAAGTCACTACTGAGTGACTCACACCGGTGAGTACGTAGACTCCCAAATCTGCGCGCCCGTGACCCCGAGGCCCCTCCCATGTAGGTCACCATGGCCATGTAGGGCAGGGGACTCAGGCGTGTTGGAACTGGGTGCCGGGACGGTCGTTACCCTGAACACAAAGTAGCCCAAGTTACTTCTTATAATCTGCCAGTGAAAGTCCCGTAGAAACTGGTCCAGCCGTTTGGGAGATTAGCGGGAATAAACAGTCAGACAAAAAATAAAATTATTGTTATAAGTACCGTATATACTTTCATATTAATTTAGTGAAAAGCTGTTATTTTGTCATTACAAACAGACATCTCATATTTATTTATTTGTATGTACAGATATAGTTCACTTAACGTATCTTTATTGGTGCGTCACGCAATCGCGAACCTCTGTCTGTGTTGCGCGAATTATGTGTCTTACCATATTTGGTTATGGACACATTCATTGTGCCTACTTAGAAAACTATTGACGAACACATGCACATACATACACATCTACCCACACACATTTTTTTCTTATAATTATTATAGCAGGCTGTAATAAAATTGGACCTAAACTGAAAATTTTCCTGAAAACATTTTTGAGATAAATTATTAATGAGAATAATTTTACGAAGAGTAGCTTTTAAATTTCAACATTCATGTTTCGGTAAGTTACAAGATTTTTTGAAAAATACATTCATTATTAGTAGCATGTTCATAAAACGGGCTGCATATTTTATTCTATAAATTTAAATTATTTAAAATTATTATTTCAGTATTCCCTAACCATCAAGCCTGTCAGCTAAAAAAGGGAAGATATAACGCTAATAAATCTCAGTATACTATAATTACGTTGATGAAACCTTTTTAATCATTAATCAGCCCATTACTGTCCCACTGCTGGGCATGGGCCTTTTCTCACGATGAGAAAGGTTAGGCTTTAGTCCACTACGTTAGCCTAGTGCGAGTTGGCGGACTACACACCATTTTGCACATTTCGGAGCCCTCTCAGGTGTGCAGGTTTCCTCACGATGTTTTCCCTTCACCGTTAACGCAAGTGACAATCAAGTTTTGGTGTGCAAATGAGTCTGAAAAGTCAGAGGTGTGGGCAGGGATTGAACTCGACCCTCCTGCATGGAAGACAAGCGTTCAACTACTAGGCTATCACTATTAAGTGAGGAAATATGAGAGCTGATAAATCTTTTTTTACTCGAAGGACGCTGCTGCCCATCCTCCGGTTAATCCCATAGTCGCCTTTTACGACGCCCACGGGATGAAATGGGTCGGTGCTATTCATAACCGGCGCCACACGGCTAACACTGTGATAACCATCCCATTTGCTACTACTCATCTCTCTCCTCCTTTTTTAATTTTTTTTTCACTCCCGTGTAGTCTCCTGTACTTGGGAAGGGCGAAGGGCATGCCAGACACTTACTGGCTAAAACCACCGGGGTGGTCATCTTCGGCACCGGCTCCAGTCACTGTATGACATGCCCATTAGCTGCATGTTGCTTAGTTTATCACCGTAGAATGTTCTCAATCTTGAAACGCACCCTTAACCTGGCACTCTAGAAGACCTCTATTGAGACACACAGAAAACCCAAATAAGAGTTACCACAAACCTACGATTGAAGGATCTATTGATCCAAAATTGCCTTTGTGGATTCTAGTGTGTAATTCTGTTATTCACAATATATCGATACTTCAATAATACCTCTACATCACTAGATTATAAGTGTACTTTGGTTGTGTACAAAACGAAGCCCCGTCCCGCTGTCAGCCGCAGAGCACTTCAAAAAACGAGCCGAATAATACTTGGAGATAATGTGGCTTTAAAATACGCGAGATTTAAGTTGTATAACAAATTAATCTTAACAAATACTGTGTCTGCGTGTGAAAGTTCAATTTCCTGGTCAGCAAACGATTTATTCGGTTTTCTGTATAATAAATTTTCAGAATCGGGCTTTTTTTTAAAACCTTCACTATAAGCCCTTTCATTAAATATGTTACACGGTACAGTTTGCAAAACTTTATTCGTAAATTTTCTATATTATATACCCCCAAAAAGTAACAGCCAAATTAAAAAAAAACTATATTTACTTTAATTTCAACTTAATCGGTCCAGTGGATTTGGAGAAAATTGACTGTGACAGACGGACAGACAGACAGACACACGGGTGATCTTTTAAGGGTTCCGCCGTATTTTCCTTCGGGCGTTCGGAACCCTAAAAATGAAGGTACAATGACACCTACGCAGATCTTTTGGATCTGAAAGGTTCATAAAATGTATGGCTTTTGTGATAGAATATCAAAATAATAAGGTGTGTGAATGATGCCACCAACTACATGAAATAGAATGCTTTGCTTTCATAAAAAAATATCAAGAGAGCTCAAAAAAAGCAAGGATAGGTAATAAACTATTTATAGATAAATCTAATAATCATCATCATCATATCGGCTATTTATACGTCCACTGCTGAACAAAGGCCTCCCCCATAGATTTTCACAACTGTGTCATCAATTCATCATTTTGGGGGGTATTTGCCAATACTCACCACGCTTGGCTGGTGGGTTGGTGAGCGCAGTATGGCTACTGGTTCACAAAAGGGACGCTGCTGCCTATCACTCTATAGATTCCCTTAGTCGCCTTTTACGACATCCACGGGAGGAGATGGAGTGGTGCTATATTCTTAATCCGAACACCACACCGATCTAATATTAATATACTTTTATTATTTTGACTCGATGGTAGGTGACCGCACAGTGGGTGTTTGAACTGAATATCTCCGTGCTACGTTAAATCGTCGGTCCCGGTTGTTGTCATTAGAAGACAGTCGTTAAGCCAAGCCGGGGTCCTTTGCGCGGCTTTAACAACTCTGACACAAAGTTGGCTACTAACCAGATATTTCTCCTGTGTCGTGGGTGCGTTTACAAACACAAATTCCACACACAATACACCCAGACCCGGAACAACTACCTGCAGATCGTACAAATATTTGTTCCGTGCGGGAATCGAACCCATAACCCGGTTCGCAGCAGCCGACTGTATCAGCCACTGCACCAACCGTGCCGTCAGAAATGAAAAAAAGAAGTTTACTATCGATTCATATATTTTACAATCTTATGCTGCCGTCTAAAAATAACACCAACCCATCTCATCCCGTGGTTATCGTAAAAGACGACTATGGAATTTGTCAGAGTATGGGTGGCAGCGTCCTTCGAGGACGTTTACAACTCATCTGGCATCTCCAACAGCTTCTAAGCGTGGCCATTATCCCCAATAAGCACACGACACTTTTTCCGTGTGGTGTCCGGATTTTCCGTGTGGTGTCCGGATTTTCCGTGTGGTGTTCGGATTTTCCGTGTGGTGTCCGGATTTTCCGTGTGGTGTCCGGATTAAGCATAAAGCACCACTCCATCTCCTCCCGTGGACGTCGTAAAAGGTGACTAAGGGAATCTAAACCAGAGGGATGGGCAGCAGCGTCCCTTCTGTGAAACGGTAACCATACTGCGCTCACCAACCCGCCTGCCAAGCGTGGTGAGTATTGGCAAATACCCCCCAAACACAGTTGTGAAAATCTATGGGGGAGGCCTTTGTTCAGCAGTGGACGTATAAATGGCCGATATGAAGCACACGACACAAACCCTGAACGGTGCTGTGGGCGATCTTTAGGGAGTCCTATGTCCAGCTGTTGACGTCTTTTGGCTTAAATGAGGATGATGATGATAACTTACTTCACTTTTTCTCTCTCAGATCAAGTTGGACACTTAAGATAACTTAAGTAAGCCATGACACTTGCTTGTGTTGTAAGATAAATATCATACCACGTCTAAGTTTGCCAGCGGCTAAAATATGTTATTCCAAACACTAGAACTATACCTAAACATTACTTAGAATATAATCCGTTCCTAAAATACAACGACTCGTTAAACTTAATCCTGTAAAGTTATGTTTATCAAGTTAGGTAAGAAATTGTATTTATTGGTTACTCGCTCGGTAACGGATCAGAACTATAAGCTTTTGCTTTATCGGATTAGTTACTAGTATCTGAGATTAAATGAGATAGATACGATTTCACATAGATGAGTAACAGATTGTATACGAACGATTTAGAATATTCACTATCGGCTATTACAATAACTTAAGTCCCTCGACTCCGTGTGTTACCTCTTTTTTATTGATGTCCAGTGGAAATTCTTCATGAACTTCCTTCACCCCGGGGAAGGGCGAAGGGGTATGCCGGACTCTTACCGGTTAAAACCACTGGAGTGGTCTCCTTTGGCACCTAAGGGAGGCTCCAAGTCCTCGTATGATCACACTAGAGCCACCTACTGGTGCCACGCCTATAGGCACATCTCGGAGAGGCTGACTGTAAAGCGGTCACCCCCCCGGGGGATTGTAAAGGATCTCCCAAAGCGTCCCACGGCAGCGCGTGACCTCCGTGTGGTACCTACATGTACTTCCTCCACCCTGGGGAAGGGCTCTCGGTCTCCTACCGCCTATAACCACCGGGGTGGTCATCTTCGCCACCTAAGGGGGGCTCCAGGCCCACGTACGATCACGTTAGAGCCGCCCATTGGTGCCACGCCATCCTGTTTAACAATGTAATCTCAAGTATTTTCAAAAGTTTATCTACCCAAAGATCTTTCGATCGTTCAAAAGAATATCTTGCCGGCTCTTCTCCATAGGATCAACTAATTGGAACCGTGCAACTTAAATTCTGATGTCTCATATACACCAGTAATTGGTTTACTTGAAATAAAAATATGTTACTGATGTTGATAAATATAACGTCTTGCTTAACAGCCTAGGATTGACTTCATAGCTTATAGAAGGTATATTTTTTTTAAGGTCTAATTTATGAGGCTTCAGTACACTCTAGGTGACTATGCCAGTACCGCTGTGTGCGCAGCACAGCGCATAGTGAGGCTTCGGGGGAATCTTTTACAATTCCCTCGAGAGATGCCTGGGGGGGTGGCCTCTTTACAGTCGCCTTCCCTCTACTAGAGGGGATGACCGCTTTACAGTCATCCCCTCCGATATGTGCCTAAAGGCGTGGCACCAATGGGTGGCTCTAGATGGAGATCTTTCGAGTTCCTGGAGCCTCCCTTCGGTGCCGAAGATGATCACTCCGGTGGTTTTAGCCGGTAGGAGTCCGGCATGCCCCTTCGCCCTTTCCCGGGGCGAAGGAAGTACATGAGGCATTTCCACCGGATCAATAAAAAAAAAAAGGTGACTATGCCAGCCCCATGGGATCATTCACAATACAATATGATGTGTGACACGCAAGTCGCAGTAACAACTCACATGGCACACGTCACACTATACCAGCACTTACTCGCTTATAATGTAATTCTGTCTACCCTGTCCTTTCCTACCTAACCTTTAAACACATTTTCAGGAAAAACCAAATATGGTTGCATTCGTCAGACAATGGCTGGCCTAAGAGTACATTTAATTGGCCATTTTTGTTTTTTTTTTGTTTTATTCTTTAAAAAACGTTGCCCCACACTAGGATTTCTCCTGTGTCGTGGGTGCGTTTACAGACATGAATTCCACACACAATACACCCAGACCCGGAACAACTACCTGCAGATCGTACAAATATTTGTTCCGTGCGGGAATCGAACCCACGACCCGAAGCGCAGCAGTCGACTGTATCAACCACTGCACCAACCGTGCCTCGTCCCGGTACCGATCAAATTCCATTATGACATGTAGTATGTCTTCAGGCCGCTGACATAAATCACACAGAGGCGACGGCTTTACACTCATAAGATTTTCCTTTCCTCAAAAATATTAATTAACTTGACTTCATTTAAAAGATCTTCGTGTCTGTCTTTCAAAGGAAGTTGTACGACTTAGATGCTATTTATAGGCAGGGCGGAGAGTCTGAATTTGCAGCCTCAGTTTACGAGATTACGTTTTGAGTATACAACCGAAAGACTCGTATTGCGTAGATCTAAGATATTGTGGAAGGTGTATCTTAAAAGATTAGAAAGGAAAAGGGTTATTAATTCATACTGAAGTTTACGCGAATCGTTTCGGCCGAATAAAGTCCACTGCTGGACACAGGCATCCCTCAAAGATCACCACAACGACCGATATCGGTGTGTTGTGTACTCATTGGGGGGTTTTGCCATAATCGCCACGCTTGGCAGGCGGATTGGCGATCGCAGTTGAGTTGTTAATGTATTCGAAGGACGCTGCTGCCCATCCTCCGTCTAATCCCTTAGTCGAGTTTTACGACATCCACGGGATTTCATTGTGGTATGTTCCATCTTTACACATTGTCCTACATTTTTCTCGGTATATATATATATTACAATATAATTTGTATCAATCAACATTGTAATCTCAATTATTTTAAAAGAGTATCCATGGAGTTTCTTGCCGGCTCTTCTCCACGAGATCAACTACTTGGAACCGTGCTACTTAGATTCTGACGTTTCATAAGTGCCAATATTTGGTTTATTTGAAATAAAAAACTTTGTCTTTGACTTTGAATGAAATGGGTTCGAATATCATCCACTTGTGTGTTAGTTTATTGTCAGTATTGCTCCGTATGGTTTCCGGTAAAGACCGGCTCTCTCTCGAACCCAAGAGTATTGTTAGAGGCGACCAAGGGTTGAAATATAAAAAAATGGGTAGAAATGACCTCCCGTGTGCTAATAACACAACAATTACATAACACAATTATAACATAACAAATAACACAATGAATTATGACAACAACCCCTGACTGCTCTACGCAGTGATCACTCAATATGTCAGCGACAAACATCCAAAGCAGAACAAAACCCCCTGAAGAAGGACAGGTTACATGACATGTTTCATCATTTTGGGGGCAATTTGCCAGTAATCACCATACTTGGCAAGCAGGTTGCTGAGCACAGAGTAACTACTATTCCACAGAACAGACGCTGCTGCCCATCTCTCTGGATTAGAGTGCCTTAGGCGCCTTTTACGACATCCATGGGAGGAGATGGAGTTGTGCTATATTCTTAATCCAGACACAACACGGATAGTGATCATTGGGAGGCCCGTGTTCAGCAGTGGACGCTTACGGACTGTGTTTAGGTGTGTTAGTATGTGTGTGTTTTTGTGTGTGCGTTTGTGTGTGTGTGTGTTTGTGTGTGTTAGTGTGTGTGTGTGTGTGTTTGTGTGTGTTAGTGTGTGTGTTAGTGTGTGTGTGCGTGTGTTAGTGTGTGTATGCGTGTGTGTGTGTGCATGTGTGGTGCGTGTGTTATTATCAGCTGTGGGATTTATATTGAAAGAAGTCCTTACATACAAGTACCCATGATACTTTTACAAATAATTTTACTGAGTGGCTATGACTGTCATAATCAGAATCAGTGGAAAACAAATACTGCTCGCTGTGTAATAGCAAACTGGTTTTGTATGGCAGTTTTAACAAATACATTGCTGGTCAGTTAATAAATCATATGTTACACAGTGCCCTACATCCAGATGTAGACTGCGGAATGAGACACTGCGAAACTTTTCGAATCAAAGAACAAGTTAGGCAACTACGCCCAATGACCTGATCTAACTACGCTAACCCTTCCAGTGTCCCTACATCTCGGCACACAAACTGTAAGTATGTATACGTCTGGCTTTATTAAATTTCAGACACTTACTCATCCGCCATTGTTGGCTGAAACTTTCAGAGGATTATGTACTTGTAATAAACTAAGTTCTGAAAACATGTGATGCGATGTATTTGAATCTTACGTCAAGCGAGTTTTGTAAAAACATGTTTAAAGCTGAGTTATTTACAGTTTATGTTGCGGAAAATGGGAGACTTGTAGGGAACTCATTTTGAACAGAAAACTATTTCTTTAGAGGGCTAACAGTTGGATGGTACGAGGACAAGACTCATTGAGTAAATAAATATGGTTAGTTATTATTATCGTTCGTAAATATGATTTTCAGAACATGCGTATAAACATTTCTTCGTGTTATTTCATGGACATATCCCTCGTTGTAAAGTTTCATAATTTCAGCAGAAAAACGTCCACTTGTGACCTCTGAGCTTTTTTTATTTTACCCAGCGGAAATACGTCATGTACTACCTCCACCCCGGGGTAGGGCGAAGGGGCATGTCGGACTCCTACCGGCTCTAACCACCGGAGTAGTCATCTTCGGCACTAAAAAGGGGGCTCCAGGAATTCGAAATCTCAATCTAGAGCCACCCATTGGTGCCACGCCTTTAGGCACGTCTCGTTTGGTTGGAGATTGCAGTTGAGTTGTAAATGTACTCGAAAGACACTGCTAGCCATCCTCCGGATAATCCTACAGTCATTTTTTACGATGAGATGGGGTGGTGATTTCTTACCCCGTACCAAATGGTTAAAAATTATTGTTAAACTCAGTGCAAAATAACTTTCATTCATTTCGGCCGAATGAAGTCCACTGCTGGACACAGGCCTCCCCCAAAGATCACCACAACCACCGATATGGATGTGTTGTGGGCTCATTGGGGGGTTTTGCCATAATCGCCACGCTTGGCAGGCGGGTTGGCGATCGCAGTTGAGTTGTTAATGTACTCGAAGGACGCTGCTGCCCATCCTCCGGCTAATCCCTTAGTCGACTTTTACGACACTTTTGGACACATGGGGTGGTGGCATTCTGAGCCGGCACCACACGGTTAAATAACATAAAATAACTTTACACACAGTATAATAACGTCACCCAAGCCTCGGTAACTAAGGCTTTTAACTTGCTACAAAGAAGCCTACTTGCATATGCATCACTCGGTATCGATCTGTTACGATTTCCCTATGTTCCCTAAAACGCCTAAACAGCCTAAAATCCCACTCAGTCATTAGACCTCCTCCATTTCCTAAAAGTGCCTCATCAGCACTTTTATCCGCCTCACACGCCCTACATTCACGCTCACCAGTCTCCTTCCATCATCCGTCGCGAGCACTCATTCAATTTCTCGTGTGTACCAGTTCCTTCTATTTCATTGTTATTCTATTTTCCAATAATAAATTAGTGTAAGTTTTAAAAAGTCTTTTTTAAAACGTCTCCCGCTCGTTCCCGAGTAACAATTGGTGGCAGCGCAAAGGGATTTAAAAAATCCGGAAAACGCCTCAAAACTCTTACTATATCCAGTGAAAAACCTTGAACATATTTCGTGTGTGCGTAAAACAAAATCTGGTCAACCTTGACCCCTTTCTATATCCTACGGTGAATAAATACCATACCAGTGTCCGCAAAATTTTGTGTATATTTCTTCAAGTTCCTGTGTTCCCGTGTCCTGAAAAACAAATCATCAGTCACCTGCATACAAGGTGATAATGTTCCTGTTGCTGATCATCACCATCGCAGCGATCCTGTAAGTGAATTCTACTTAAAATAACTCAATATCCAGTGCAGTGCCGTGTGTGTTCTAAAAATAGAACCAAGTGAAACAGTTCCGCGAATCTAAGCCGTAGTCTAAACATCCTCTTCCCGAACGCCTTATCAACGAAGCGCCCGACGGTCGCAGTAACGCATTCCTTACTACATTGTAACTCATTGTACTTCGTCAACTATAATCTATTTTTAGCTTGTATCCTTCTGTATTATCCAACTTTAATTTTACAAAATGCCTAAGGAATCAGAACTTAAACTCGAAACCATAACCACGTCAGAGCGAATAGACATAAATGTCCTTTTTAAATTTATAAAACCATTCGACGGCTCCCGTGAAAAGCTTCATTCATTCATAAATAATTGCGACAACGCATATAAACTTGCCTCTACTACCCAGAAACCTATCCTATTGAACTTTATCCTTAGTCGACTCGAAGGAAAAGCCGAATCCGCAGCATCCATAAAGGATTTTGAAAACTGGGAACAGTTAAGCAACTTTCTCCAATCGCAATTCGGAGAAAGAAAACATTATGCCCATTTATTATCCGAATTACAAGAAACTCAACAACAATCCGACGAATCCGTGAGCCAATATTCCTTAAAAATCGAAACCTGTCTAGCAAAATTGCTGACGGAGATAACACTTTCGAATAAAAAGAAAGCAGAATTGCAAGGAAAAACATCAGCCATGGAAGAACTAGCCTTGCATTCATTCTTAATGGGTCTTTCTCCTAAACTTTGTAACCTTGTCCGAATGAAAAACCCCTCAACTCTTAACGAAGCTATTAACCATGCTATCTCAGAAGAGAAGATTCAAGTTCTTTTATCCAAAAGGAGAAATATAAACCAAAACCGTTCTCCACCTAAACCTCAAACGTCACAAAATCATTTTAAGCCCACAATCCATAACTTGGATAACTCACATCCTCCTATTCCCGTATGTCGTTATTGCAAATTTCAAGGTCACACGATTGAAGCGTGTAAAAAACGCGAATATAACAATAACAAATTCAGAAACAATAATTTCCAACGTCCAATACCGACTACTAACCGCACTTTCCAGCCTCGGAACACCCAAGGTCGAATTAACCATGTGGACTATGACGAACATTCCGAAGGTCATGACACGACGGATGATAATCATTTAAACGAGTAATGGGCTCACGAAGGTGTCTCGTGAGACCCAATCCCCAACTTCCAAATCCATTATTACATATAAACGGCACCACCTCTGTATCCTCTGTATCCCGAGTTACACGACAGGGTAACCAGCCCCAAAAAGGAAACTCGACCTCCGTATCCTCTGTATCCCGAGTTACACGACAGGGTAACCAGCCCCAAAAAGGAAACTCGACCTCCGTATCCTCTGTATCCCGAGTTACACGACAGGGTAACCAGCCCCAAAAAGGAAACTCGACCTCTGTATCCTCTGTATCCCGAGTTACACAACAGGGTAACCAGCCCCGAAAAGGAAACTCGACCTCTGTATCCTATGCATCGCGAGTTACACAACAGGGTAACCAGCCCCGAAACGGAAACTCGACCTCGACCTCTGTATCCTATGCATCGCGAGTTACACAACAGGGTAACCAGCCCCGAAACGGAAACTCTACCTCCGTATCCTCTGCATCCGCTAAACCCAAGACGTCATATCCATTTGAATCCTCTGTATCCTCTGCATCCGCTAAACGCAAAACGTCATATCCATTTGAATCCTCTGTATCCTCTGCATCCGCTAATCGTAGAGTATTAAACCCCTCTGAAGCCCAGACCTCTGCGTCCTCTGTATCCTGTGCATCCGCCAAACGCAAACTCCTAAGTCCCTCTGAATCTAACACGCGTACCAAAACCTCTGAATCCTCCAAACCTAAAGTAACCAATCCCTCTGAATCTCAAGTACATCCTAAAACCACAGTTCCCTCTGTATCTACCAAATCTAAAGCGCAATATCCCTCTGAACCTTCTATATCCCGTCAAAATAATGTATATGAAGTCACTTCTAATTTCACAAAACGGTACCTGCCTCATGTTGTCCTTAAAACTCAATTAAATAACCGCAACCTTACCTTCCTAATCGACACCGGGTCCTGTGTCAGCCTAATAAAAAGAAAATCCTTACAATCGATGCCCATCCTTCAAAACCAAATTATCCAGCTCAAAGGTATTCACAATACCGACGAGACTATACCCACCATAGGCCATTTCCAACTGCAACTATTCACAAACACTGACATCTATTACCGGTTCCACGTAATTGAAGAGATCGACTTAAATTACGATGGAATAATCGGGACCGACCTCCTTAATGACCTAGATGGAATTATTGACTATAATTCTAACACGTTGCAGATAAGAAATATCATAATCAAATTAAAATACTGCCAACCCGTTTATAAGATCGCACCCCGTTCTGAAACCATAATAGAATGCACCGTTAACAATCCTGAACTCCGCGTAGGCCTTATCCTCGATCAACGTATCTCTGATTCCCTGCTAGTGGCAAACTGCATCGTCTCAATCAAGGACAACAACCGTGTCAATGTATCCGTAGTAAATACCTCCGAAGAAACGGTAACAATCGATTCTGACATTAAACTAGAAATCCAGCCCTTCGAGGTAAATTCCTTCCAAATCCAATCCGATTCCAATCCTTCTAGATCCTCTACTAGCCGTAGAAATGAAGTCCTAAATATGCTAAGAGTCAATCATCTTAATGACGAAGAAAAGTCATGCCTATTCGATATATGCTCCCAATATTCCGACATTTTCCATTTGCCCAATGACAAACTGTCAACCACTGATCTCCTAAAACACGAAATCAAAACGTCACTTTCAGATCCTATCAATGTCAAGTCGTACAGATTCCCTGAAGTCCATAAGAAAGAAGTCGAAACCCAAATCTCCAAAATGCTCTCCCAGGACATAATCCAACCCTCTGTTTCACCCTGGTCGTTCCCTATATGGGTCGTACCCAAGAAAGTAGACTCTTCTGGCCAAAAGAAATGGCGCATCGTCATTGACTATCGAAAACTCAATGACATCACTATTGGTGAGAGTTATCCAATCCCTCAAATCAATGAAATCCTAGACCAACTAGGGCAAAGTAAATACTTTTCCACCCTTGACCTCTGCTCAGGTTTTCATCAAATTTCTATTTCCAACGAAGATACCCCTAAAACAGCCTTCACAGTCCCCCAGGGACATTTCGAATTCAAACGCATGCCATTTGGGCTCAAAAATGCTCCAGCTACATTTCAGCGGCTAATGAATACCGCTCTTGCCGGACTCCAAGGCATCCATTGCTATGTCTATTTAGATGATATAGTTATCTATTCCCACGATCTCTCATCGCACTGCGATAAACTAACCAAAATCTTCGACAGATTACGTAAATACAACTTAAAGTTGCAGCCCGATAAGTGCGAATTCTTACGTAAAGAAGTCGGCTACCTTGGCCACATCATAAGTGACAAAGGAGTCAGTCCAAATCCCGAGAAGGTCAAAGCAGTGTCCCAATTTCCAGTTCCTAAGTGTCCCAAAGACGTCAAATCATTTCTAGGTCTCGTATCCTATTACCGCCGTTTCATTCCCGATTTCTCTAAAACAGCAAAACCACTAACTTCATTGTTAAAAAAGGACATCTCCTTCTCCTGGTCGAATGAACAACAGTTAGCATTCGAAGACCTAAAAGAAAAACTCATATCTGCTCCTATTCTTATATATCCAGACTTTTCCGAGCCCTTTGTGCTCACTTGCGACGCATCAAACTATGCCATATCCGCTATTCTATCCCAAGGTGAAATCGGTAAAGATCACCCAATTGCTTACGCGTCCAGAACACTGAACAAAGCAGAGACCAATTACTCCACTACAGAAAAGGAGTGTTTAGCCATAGTGTTCGGTACTAAAACATTTCGTCCTTACTTATACGGACACAAATTCACAATCGTCACAGATCATAGACCACTAAAGTGGCTATTCAACTGCAAGGATCCCGGCTCCCGCCTAGTCAGGTGGCGCCTAAAATTAGAAGAATTCGACTACAAGATCGAATATAAAAAGGGCAAAATTAACAGCAACGCTGATGCCTTGTCTCGATTCCCTGTAAATCCTATCCAACATGACGTTGACGATCCTATTCCTTCTAGTTCCAAACAAAATGTTCAAAATCCATCGCCTGCGTTTAGTCCAATAACGCTAGACGACCTCGATATCCAATTACCTTCTATTCCTTCTAATTCCGACGAATTACCGTTGATAGACTTACTAGAAAATGACGATATACCCGAAATCCTGAATCCCGAAAGTCCAGAAAGATTACCTGAAAATCCAGATCCTTCTAATCCTCTTGATGGCGAACCCGCTGAGGTTCCTATTCCAAGTCCTTCTACTCCTGATGAAAATTATTCCAAATTCTTGAAAACAATGTCCGAAAAACAGTTTAATAGCAACACTAAAATCTTGGAACACAACGAAAACATCCTTAAAAGTAATCATAAACATATAATCTTGCCTACCTCCATTGACCTCGACACCGCTAACCCTCATTTAGAGGAAATCCTGAGTGAAATCGAAGATTCCTCAGAACTCCTGAATAAAGAAAGGACTCTGTTCACTTGTTTATCCTTTGAACACAAAGGAAAGAATATCCATTTTCTATTCACAAAAGTCTACCATTTCGACAGCTGTCTATATGAAGATATTTACAAAAGCCTAATAAATCTTAAAAATCAAATCCTTCTAATGTCAAACCAAGAGAATGTAGATGTAGCTATCACTGATTTCCGTAATCCTTTCGACAAACATGATTGGCCGAAAATATACAACATGTTTTGTTACATCTTCGACAATACCAGAATAGGTATCCACGTATATCACAACTCTCTCATATTCCCAACTCCCTCTGAAATAACGAAAATCCTCCGTGAAAATCATGACATCCCGATCGCTGGACATCTCGGCACAGCCCGGATGCTAAATCGTATCAGAGAAAGATACCATTGGAAAAATATGCGTTCCGACATCGAAACATATGTCAAAAACTGCTCACAGTGCCAAAGCAATAAAGCTTTGAGACAAACTAATCGGTCCCCTATGCAAATAACTACCACATCCACAAAGCCTTTTGAACGGCTCAGCATAGACCTCGTAGGTCCGCTCCCAGAAGCAGGACTGAACAATCTTAAATTCATACTTACTATGCAAGATGACCTCACAAAATTTTCCTTCGCATATCCAATTGCCAATGCCACTTCAGAAGACACATGCGAGTGTCTAGTCCATTTCATTTCCCTATTCGGAATCCCAAAAATGATCTTAACAGATCAAGGCACCAACTTCACCGCAGACATGTTCAAAAGAACCTGCGAGTTCCTTAAAATCAAACAGATCTGGTCTTCCCCATATCATCCTCAAACTCAAGGTGCACTTGAGCGCAGCCATTCTACGCTCAAGGAATATCTCAAATCCTACGTCAATGAAAATCATACCAATTGGCATAAATATGTATATACAGCAATGCTTGCTTATAACACCTCCGTCCATGCTTCTACTAATTTCACTCCTTTCGAGCTTCTATTCGGCCATAAAGCCTTCATCCCAGATTCCGTCTATGAACTACAATCACAAACAACCTATCCTGAATACATAAAATTTCTTCATCACCGCTTAAAGCTCTCAAGGGAAAAAGCCCTTGAAAATATCCACAAATCAAAAGAAAGGTCCAAACCTTATTACGATGCCCATTCACGCCCAGTCCAGTACAAAGTAGGCGATTACGTGTACCTTAAGAACCACGTCAGGCTGCGTAAAGCCCTATCACCAGTGTGGAAAGGACCATACAAGGTGGTTAAAATCAATGGCCGAAACACGCTTACCCTACTAATCAACAGACGCCATGTAACCCATCACTACGATGAGGTCAAATTAGCTTCTAGGTCTAGCTCATAAGATTCACTATTAATTTTCTAAATCAATATTAATTATAGTTTTCCTTACAGTAATCCTTCGATGGGCCAAGAGTTCGTCGAACCCCTGACAAATAGTCCTGGGATTCATTTCGACCCTATAGGTTCCTTAAGTCTAGTAGATAGTTATCTTAGTGTAGTAATTCCTATAGATGTATCGTTTATAAACTCACATATTATTAATTTACACAATATTCTTAATAATTCTCTATTGCTGTGTAGGAACAGCAAAACCTTAGATTACATAGAATGTAACAATCTCTTTCAACCCCTAATCACTCGTTATGAAGACATAAGCCGTGACAACGAGGCCATTTCCTATCTAATGTCCCATCAATCTAAAAGATCCGCGCTTCTCGGTTTTGTTGGCACCTTGTCCAAAAAACTATTCGGCACCATGGACGAAGATGATGCCATCCGCTACGACAATGCTATTCAAGAAGTTGAATCCGATAACAAGAAAATAGCATCGTTATTAAAACAAAATATTCTAGTTACTACCTCAACCCTTAAATCATTTAATAAAACTATTGAAACAATCAAATCCAATGAACATGAATTAAGTGTCGCCATTGATGCCCTATACGAAGACATTCGAAACTTAACTTATATTTCCAAGGAACTAGGAATAAGATCCCGCGTTCTAGAATTAACATCCATGATAGAAAACAGCCTCCTGGCCTTGTCCTTCAAGGTCGAGGATATCGTAAATTCAATTATGTTCAGCAAATCTAATATTCTATACCCAACAATCCTTACCCCATTAGAACTCTACACCCAACTAGTTGACAATTACAGATTTATTCCAAATTCGAGACAGTTACCTGTCCTTCTAAGCCCAAACAATATACATACTATCCTAAATGTATCATCTATGTCCTGTTACTTCAATAAAGAACAAATAGTATTTGTCCTCGGAATCCCGTTGGTGAAACCTCAATCTTTCCTACTATACCATAACTTACCTTGTCCGGTTCCTCATGATACTAACAATCCCGTATCCTACGTAACTATCATCCCATCTTCCAAATATATTGGCATAAGCAAGGACAAATCAACATACTGCAAACTAAATAAATTACAAAACTGTAAGACAGTAAATAGCGACCATTACCTTTGTAACACACCCATATCATACTCTACAGTCGCGACCCCTTCCTGTGAAACAGAAATAATCAGCAAAATACTCACCTCAATCCCAGAAATATGCGAAATTAAGTTTTTCCATGGGCATGTTAATATCTGGCAACCCCTGCGCAATAGCAAATGGTTATATGTTACATCTGAAAAATCTAAATTAAGCATAGAATGTAATTTTACTCAACTTACTGAATTAGATATAAGCGGTAGTGGTATACTGTATCTACCTCAAGGTTGTGTCGCATATTGCAAGGACACACAACTCATCTCCCAAGATTATGTTAATGTTTTGTTAAAACCTGTTAAAATTAATTTAAATATACTTAACGACTCTTGCTGTAATAAATTAAGTTTTACCAATATTGTACCTAACTTACCTCCTGTAAACCTGAAGAATGTCAACTTAGATTCTGTTGCTTATGATAACCCTGAAATGTTAAAAGAATTAGACAAAATAATTGAAAAACCACATATTGTCCAATACGGTAATTATTATTCTATTGTAACTATTGTAATTTTAATCTTAATATTCTGTTTTATTTCATATAAGTTATGTAAAACTGGTATACATAAGAAACTATTCATATTTAAACGAAATGTTAATACAAATAATAGAGTCCCTGAATTTCACAATGATGAAATTGAGATCCCGAATATTGTCCCCGCTCCTTCACTTCGAATTGGGTAAACCCAACCTTTTCCTCAATCCCCGTAAACTTCACTTAAAACTGTGTAGTTTACTCTAAATCGGGGGGCTGTTACGATTTCCCTATGTTCCCTAAAACGCCTAAACAGCCTAAAATCCCACTCAGTCATTAGACCTCCTCCATTTCCTAAAAGTGCCTCATCAGCACTTTTATCCGCCTCACACGCCCTACATTCACGCTCACCAGTCTCCTTCCATCATCCGTCGCGAGCACTCATTCAATTTCTCGTGTGTACCAGTTCCTTCTATTTCATTGTTATTCTATTTTCCAATAATAAATTAGTGTAAGTTTTAAAAAGTCTTTTTTAAAACGTCTCCCGCTCGTTCCCGAGTAACAGATCCTTCTAATGTAAGTAAACTCGGTGCTGTCATTCTTTATTCTGCTGCACCAGTTTAAGCGTATGTGCCCATTTCTTTTAACTCATTTTCACAAAAAGGTTTGGTCAAAAATTTCTTTCTCTATGTTCGGCAATTAAGTTGGATAATTTTATTACTTCTCATGGCAATATTGTTTGTTTAGGTACGTTTACGTCTCGGGGGTCGCGGTTTTTTTTGGGGAGTCGTGGTCGCGTGCAGGTGGTCGCGTGCCCCCGTGTGTGCAGCACAGCACACAACGAGGCTTGGGGGGGATCCTGTACAATCCTCCCCGAGAAGTGGCTAGGGGGCGGCCTTTTTCCAGTCGCCTTCCCTCTGCTAGAGGGGGAACCACTCTACAATCATCCCGTCCATGTACCTTAAGGCGTGGCACCAATAGGCGGCTCTAGTGTAAATTTACGAGGGCTTGAAGAAGCACCCCTTCGGTGCCGAATATAACCACTTCAGTGGTTTTAGCCGGTACGAGTATAGGTAGGTAGGATACCCCATGACGCGGTCCTGCGTGTCGTTCTCCCTGCTGGCGTCAGCTTAGTCTGCTACGTTGATGACACTCTGGTGTTGGCCAGCGGGGAGTCCTTCGAGGGAACCATCCGGCTTGCGGAGCAAGCGGTGGCAATTGTCGTGGCCAAAATCCACGCCCTGGGTCTGCGCCAGTCTGGCGCCTCAAAAAACCGAGGCGCTATGGTTCCACAAACTGCCGAGAAGCAGAGAACCACCTAGTTCGTGGATACGCGTTGGTGACGCGCAAATCGGGGTGGGCCGGTACATGAAATACCTGGGGCTCACCCTGGATAGTCGTTGGGGCTTCGAAGAGCACTTCCAGCGCCTCGTCCCCCGAGTCGAGAGGGTAGTGGGTGCTCTACACCGGCTGCTGCCCAATCTCGGGGGACCATGTGAGGAAGTTCGCCGTCTCTACGGAGGAGTCGTGCGGTCCGTGGTCCTATACGGGGCGCCTGTATGGTCAGCTCGACTATCAGGCGCCCAGCGCTGCAGAACCAAAATTCACGGTCTGCAGCGCAGAGTGGCTATCCGGATCGCACGAGGATACCGAACGGTGTCCTACGAGGCGGCAACTCTCCTGGCGCGTTTTCCGCCTTTTGACATCCTGGCGGAGATGGATGCGTGGGTCTACGATCAGACACGCTCCCTCCGCCAGAGCGGCGAAGGCGCGCCTCCAGGGGCGTTGGACAAGCTGCGGCGGCTAGCTCGGCGGCGCCTCCTAAGGAGCGAGCGCGTCACCTACCGCCTGACGCAGGTGCTCACCGGGCACGGTTGTTTCGGCGCGTACTTGCACAGGATAGGACGCGAGGCCACGGCACAATGCCACCATTGTGATAGCGACCAGGACACCGCACAGCACACGCTCGAGGCGTGCCCTGCGTGGGCCGCCGAGCGGCGGATCCTGGTCGATCGGATCGGGCAAGATCTCTCTCTGCCAGCAGTAGTGTCGGCTATGTTGGCAGAGCATGAAAATTGGAATACAGTGGTCTCCTTCTGTGAGAGCGTCATGCTCCAGAAGGAGACCGCAGAGCGGGATCGGGAGAGGGCCGATCCCGCTCGAAGAAGAAGGAGACGGCGCCGGGGTAACAACCGCCCTGGCGCCTAATTCCGATACGCCTGAAAACCCCTGCCGTTGCTATAAGGTGGGAGACCTCTGGGTTCGCGGGTGCGTAGATTGGGGAATCTGCGTGCCCACACCAAGCGACCCAAGAGAAGACGGTAGCACGCATGTGGTCACGCGCTGCCGTGGGACGCTTTGGGGGATCCTTTACAATCCCCCTGGGATTTGGTGACTGTAAAGCGGTCACCCCCGCTTTACAGTCACCCTCTCCGAGATGTGCCAATAGGCGTGGCACCAGTGGGCGGCTCTAGTGTGATCATACGAGGACCTGGAGCCTCCCTTAGGTGCCGAAGATGACCGCTCCAGTGGTTTTAGCCGGTAGGAGTCCGGCATACCTCTTCGTCCTTCCCCGGGGCGAAGGAAGTTCATGAAGAATTTCCACTGGGCACCAATAAAAAAAATAAAAAAGGAGTATAGGTAGGTAGGATACCCCTTCACCGTTCACCAGGGCAGAAGAAGTTCGTTATTAATTTCCATTGGGGACCAATAAAAAAGGTACGTTAACATTTTTACTGGCATTAGCAGTTATTAAAGATAGAAGTGGTACTATTTAAAGATTACTATGTTGTGGTTAAAAGGGCACTGTGAAATTAGTGAAATTACGGGACGTAATAGACTAAATCGGTTATGTTCCGAGTTAAACAAAACAATTTTATTTTTGGTAAGTTGATCAAGGGAAGTTGTTAAATTCCCCTTTATCTATTTAAAACTAAGCTCCTCAAACGAGCCCAATTTTTTTATTTTTGTAATAGATTTATTTAATAAATATGAAAAAAAGAAAATATATAAAAAATAATGATTCATGGTGCACGACCCAGGTGGAACTGTATCCATTAAGGACGTGACATTGTGAACACAGAAAAGGAAACGGCTTCTCACAAATATAAAAGATATTCCTAACACAGTTGAGATCAAGGCCCGCCTCACCGACGTCGCGAAGGCCTATCGCCGCCTCACCTTCCCGTTCAAGTTAGCACTTCTCCCTCCCGTCTCTTGCTCGCGCCGGCCCGTGCCAAGCCTGTAGCTTTAAATGTCCCCTAATAAAATTTAAATAATACCGATCCAGCTGTCCCCAAAACAATAGCTTGTTATCCCCAGCAACGCCCTGAGCCGAGGTCCGTGTCCCGCAGGGGGCGCCCTTAGCGAAAGTTGCTTAGTTTTTAATATTAAATGTAAGCCTGGCTGGAGGCCTCTTTTGGCTTCGCCAGAAAATGACCGGTTAAGCAACCACATTTCCCAGAAATGTATGCGAGAAGCCCAACAAAAAAAAAAGTTGAGATCATCATATCAGCCAAAAGACATCCACAACTGAACAAAGGCCTCCCCATAGATGACTGGTTACAAGCCGTGTGTCGTCATTTTGGGGGGAATTCGCCAGTACTCACCACGCTTGGTAGATGGGTTGGTGAGCGCAGTTTGGCTACTGTCCCACAGAAGTATTTGGTTGAGAATCCCTTAGACACCTTTTACGACATCCACGGGAGGAGATGGAGTGGTGTTATATTCTTAATCCGAACACCGCACGGATAATCAAAGGATCGGTTATCTGTATCACATAAAACCTCGCGAATCGAAATTGGAACAGATTTACCAAACCTTTGAAATTCGGTTAGAAGTCTCAATATTTACTTTAGTTAATGACTTCGGTGCCTGCGTACTCCGCAAACAAGTGGGAACATGATAAATAAACAATTCAAAGTTATGATGGGTCCCGTGTGTTTTTAGGGCATTTGTTTTGACAACTGCGCTAAACTTTAATTATATGGTGTTTATTTCTGAGTTAAGATAAATTTGTTCATTTTCACTTTATATGTCCGTGTGGTGTCCGGATTAAGAATACAGCACCGCTCCATTTCCTCCCATTGGATGTCGTAAAAGGCGACTAAGGGACTCTAAACTAGAGGAACGGGCAGCAGCGTCTCTTCTGTGGAACAGTTAGTTAGTTAGTTAATCGATTTGTACATTCATAATATTATTTATAATCAGATATGATATTCCTTCTTGTGTTACGTTTGTATATTTGTAACTTTGATTTCTATTTAATGACTTTAAATATAATATGTTGTATAAATACATTATAAATATATTTATACAACATTTAAACAATGCTGAGATAGGAGCCTATTCTGATGTCTCACACAAAAAACTGTATGCATGCTTTTTAATTTTAATTTGATATTTTGCAATATTCTGTGTTGTTATTTACAATTACTTTCTTGTTGTGTGCGATCAGAATAAAATTATTTCTTTCTTTCTTTCATACTGCGCTCACCAACCCGCCTGCCAAGCATGGTGAGTATTGGGAAATACCCCCCAAAATTACGGCGCAATTGTGGAAATCTTTGGGGGAGGCCTTTGTTCAGCAGTGGACGTATAAATGACTGATATGGTATGATGATATGATCTGATAGCTGTCAGGAGAAATATTAAATGAAGGTATGGTCCTCTGGGGGTGAGCACTTTACTGTCACCCTCTCCGAGATGTGCTTATAGGCATGGTGGTGCCAGTAGGCGGCTCTATTGTGATCATACGAGGTCCTGGAGCCCCCCTTAGGTGGCGAAGTAACAGCCCCAAAGGTTTTAGCCGGTAGGAGTACCATGCCCGTTCACCCTTCCCCAGAGCGAAGGAAGTTCCTGATGAAATTCCACTGGGCCAATAAAATAAAATAGAAAAGATATGGTCTTCTAGGTACCTCGCCGTATCGTTTCCAAAGAATAGGCTAAACGTCGTTATCAGACTATGTCGGTCAACAGCTGGACATAGGCTCCATGCGTGACTGAACAAATGACTGACGGTATTTCAAGAAAAAGAAGAGAAGGTTCAGCAGTGGACGTCTTTTGGCTGAAATGATGATGATGATTTCAAAAAATTCAGATATACATTCAAAACTGTGTCAGTTTTTTATTTGGTATGCTTTCTGGATTTCTCAGATCATCAGTTTCTCGGGGAAATATAGCTGAGAGATTACGGCTTAGCTGCGACTACAAGTGGAACGTCAGTATTAAATTCATAAAGCAGATCATGTGCGTCTCACAAGATCGATCGAGCCATGGTTCTTTTAAAATGTACGGAGCGTGGTTTTAAATTATACTGAAAAAACTTTTAACAAAAATAATCCTGACTTCAAAACCCCTACACGATATAAAATATTAAAACTAAAAGTAAAAAAAACTTTATGTAGTCGGGCGGAGCCAGGTATGCCTTAACCATGGTTCATGCAGACCAACAAGAAGTTATATTTTATACCTTTTAGTTTTATTATTTTTAGTGTAAATATATGTAAGAACTTTTTTCAGTTTGGTATCAGTATTTAACACTAAAAATAAGAATGGCTCAAATCGGTTCTCTGAACTGAGAGGAATCGAAACTATTAAGACGTCATCTAGATAAGCGCAGTCACATTAACCTGCTTATTGATGCTGGTTAAAAAACTACTGAATCAAATGCGATGAAATTTATATGGGACCAATTCGAAAGCATTCTGCACCAGTGAAAAAAGAATTGCTCAAATCGGTCTACATCGAATTGACAACCTCCTCCTCTTTGAGGTCGGTAAAAAAAAAAAAAACTAGTGTCCTACACGGGCTTGACAGCATTTCTTTAAGACCTAGATTAATCAATCATACTCTCTCCGCCCCTAATCCTATAACAAAAAGCCAGACTGACATAATTCAAGATGATGTGATCATAATTCTACTACGTCTACAAGTAAATCTTTTACTATAGTGGCAATGCTTCTGTGCGACATTCAACAATAGAAGTACGTGGTATCGTAAAATCTTAGCTACTGTAGAAACTGGGGATAAATATAAACTGGTCTTGTATGTACTTCTTTCGTCATCATATACATATACATAAACGTCCAGAATCATCGTCATTTCAGCCGAATATAGTCCACTGCTGGACACAAGCTTCCCCCAAAGAACGCCACAATGACTGGTTTGGGTGTGTTGTATGCTTATTGGGGGGTTTTGCCATAATCGCCACACTTGGCAAGGAGGTTGGCGATCGTAGTTGAGTTGTTAATGTACTCAAAGGTTGCTGCTGCCCATCCTCCGGTTAATGCCATAGTCACCTTTAATGACACTCGCGGGATGAGACTTCTGAAAAACCATTAAAATAAAAGATATTTCTGTATAAGATCGAGTCAGAAATTTAGCTGACATAGCTCACTATTAGTAAGCTGGAGGGGTCATGGGTGGAGCACATAGCTCGTAGAACTGATGGCCGTTGGGTCAGAAAGATTCTCTAGTGGAGATTACGAACTGGAAAACGCAGAGTGGAACTGCCTTCAACACTTCTAGAGAATGGAGGTCGAATCCATGGCACGTAGTAAAGCGCAGTAGTGAAAAGGCCATGTAATTAGTCACTATGCCAAATGTGGCGACAAACATTACCGGTTCATTTTCTTATATTACCCCACACTTCGATTCCTCTTATATGTGGGAACAGCTTACGGTCATAAATCTCAAATGCACAAACACACAGACCTGGAACAACTATCTGTAGCTTTAATAAATATATGTTTCCATATTTTATTTTTGATTTAACTCGCGATATGAAGGCAAAAAGCTGATCACTTAGCCATTATGTCAATACTACCGTCAATGACTATTAAGACACGAATAGTACTCGAAGAAGAATATCCCTCATATTCTAAGCAGGAAACAAAAGCAGTCGATGATTACAGAGAGATTTTATTACTAACTAGCTGGGAACCGCGGTTTCACCCGCATTTAATTTAAAAGAAATTTAGAGTACTTCGACATAGACACTTGTGATAGAATATATATTGGATTTCAAGGGTTTTCTTTTTTTACGCGGAAAGCTAATTATTTTTTAAAAATAAAAGTAGCCTAAGTTATTCCTTATAACATCAGCTATCTGCCAGTGAAGGTCCCGTCAAAATCGGTCCAGCCGTTTCGGAGATTACCCGGAGCAAACAGACAGACAGACAGACAAATTTTTTATAAATAGTGTTTTTGTTATATGTGACGTACATACTTTCATATGCATTTAGTAAAAAGCTGTTATTTTGAAATTACAAACAGACACTTCAATTTTATTTATTTGTATAGATACCGGGAAGAACTAACTGTAGGCCGGATAAATGTTTATTAAATATTGATCCGTGGGGACCCGCAACCCGTAGCCCAGAAAGCCAATCCGCCCAGCCACTGCCCCAACCGTCAATAACAACGACACTTGTAATTACTCGTACACTTTCAAAAGTTCGCCCAACCAGTTTCAACGTGTCTGTAGTGCTTAGCGACGCCCGTCACGCTCGTGACACGCTACGTGTCTCATATACGTGACACTGAGCGTGACCATACGGCTGTGATTCTGGCATGTGTCGTTTGGTAAGAGAGGAGCTGTTGTAACTAAACAATTGGACTGTATCCTTCCAGGATTTGAAAGTAAATTGATGATGTAGTTCCCGGAAAGCCTTCTCCACTTTTCTGTGTTGTATGACAAAGATATTTTTAATAACAGATTGTTTCATCGTGAACCCACTTTTCTGTCTCTTTCTTTCCTAACAATTTGACTGGATCCTTACAAGATTTGGAAGTAAATTGATGTGTAGTTCCTGGCTAGCAGCTACCCTCTGTATTCTGTGTTGTAAAATGTGTCAACGAAAGTTTAAATAGCAGTTATTTTCGTGGTAGAGGCTTTTTTTCCAATATAGAGTAAATCCTTATGAATTTTCTCCACTCTGGGGAGGGCGAAGATGCATACAGTCCCTTACTGACTTATCTTCGGCACAACTGGGGGCTTCAGGAACTTCGAGAACTAGTGTTTAGAATCTGCCTATTGGTGCCACGCCTATAAGCGCATCTCAAAGGTGGTGACCGTAAAGAAGTCCTCACTCTGGTGTAGGACTCTGGTATTGACAGCAATTTTTCTAAAAACTTGCTGTCCATGATAAATAGAAAAGAGCTTAAGATAACACATTGAAAATACTAATCCATTTTCTAAGCATAATAATATCAGCCACAGGACGTCCACTGCTGAACAAAGGCCTTTAGATTTCCACAACGAGCGGTCATATGCTGCTCTCATCCTACGACACCCAGTGACCTTCACCAGGTCGTCTGTCCACCTCGTTGGAGGTCGTCTCACGCTGCGTTTTCCGGTGCGCGGTCTCCATTCGAGAACCTTGATGCCCCAACGGCCATCAGTTCTACGAGCAATGTGCCCCGGCCATTGCCTCTTCACACTAATCGTAATGAATATGGAATATCCAATCATTGGAACAGTCATTGGGAACCCAATGTTCAGCCCTGGATATCTACCGATGATGTAGTAGACAGAGCCTATTTATTCTCTTTCTGCTAGCAGTAGTATCAGCTGTGCTGTCATGGAAGTCAAATTTGAGGTGTCGGTAAGACACCCCTTTGTTTGTCATGGAGAAATCCTTACGGTCGTCCTCCGCCTTGGGAGTAGCATGCCCGTATCTTACCGGCTTAACCCCACGGTTTCCTTCTGCTTACCTATGGCTAGGGGCAGAAATACACCCGTGGCTATAAAGGAGGCCTACGAGTATTCACACCCATACTACCATTTGCTAAATAATTAATTGCATACTTCATTACATAACTTTCCTGCACATATTTAATCATACAATCTCATACGAAGCTGTAAAGTCATATAAGCCAAAGAACGTTCATTACTGAAAGAATACCTCCCCCATAGATGTGCATAATTGTGTCGTCATTTGTATTTGCCAATACTCACTACGCTTGGTAGACGGGTTAGTGAGCACAGTATGGCCACAGTTCCACAGAAGGGACGTTGCTGCCCATCCTTTCAACTTAGAGTCCCTTAGTCGCCTTTTAGGCTTTCCACTGGAGGAGATAGAGTGATGCTATATTCCTTAGTCAAGACGCCATACGGAGTTGCAAAGCAACTGTCACAAAAAGTGAAACGCTCACCAAATTAACACCATGCTATTAGAATCGAGTCGCATTTTTCCGTCAGTGTCGACAAATTGACGGCAAAACGAGACACGAGAGTCGTTAGCGCTAACTTCGATCGAAAATTTAACGAGTTCATGTCGATATGATATGATTTTTAGGCTTTAAATGGTCTTTTCTGTTTTGGGCCAAATTGAAAATTGAATAAATGTCTTTTTTTAAATTAAGCTCATCACAACTAGCGGTGGGCATTTAATCAACGAACGGCTTATTAAAACAGCTTCTTTATCGGAAACGAATTTAATGTTTTCCATTGATAAAAACAGGACATTTTTTATGGCATTGAATATCGAACGGGTTTAGAAAAAAGTACACTAACAAATCGTTTAAAAAGTCAACTCATTTTTTGTAACATTTTGTGATAGTGTATGGAACGCTGAGCATAGACTAGTATTTGAAGTACAATGTAACGTCACTGGAACGCCCCTTAATTTGAGGATGGCTTCACGACCACACACACACACCATGAGAGCTTTACAAACTCTTTTAAAATAATTATCGGTGTTTTACTAACAAGCGTATTTTATTGAAATTTATTTTCAACACACGATAAATTAAACATATTCTTATCTCATTTATTATCCGTATGGTGTCCGGATTAAGAATATAGCACCACTCCATCTCCTCCCGTGGAGGTCGCAAAAGGCGACTAATGGACTAAACCAGAGGGATGGGCAGCATCGACCTTTCTGTGGAACGGTAGCAACAGATTTTGCGCTCACCAACCCGCCTGCCAAGCGTGGTGAGTACAGTCAAATAGCACCGTTTTTTTTTTCTTTTTAGCGTGGGGTAATCCTCTTGGACTTTCTCCACCTTGGGAAAGGCGGAGGGGCATGCCGGGCTCAAACCGGCCAATACCCTACGATGTCCTTCTTCTTACTTCTAGCCGCGTTATCTGCATTAGACCGCACCTGGCGAATTCGCCCCGAAGTGACACAATTGTGGAAATCTGTGAGGGAGGCCCTTGTTCAGCAGTGGACGTTCTATTACTGATGTTCGGGTGCGTGCAAGTTGATTGAAATAGATTGCAATGCAATTCGACAATCACTGGTTTGCACGACATCAATAATGGACTCTACACAGTTATATTGCACGACATTCAATAGTTACTTTTCCTCAAAAGGGACGCTGCTGCCATCTCTCGGGCTTAGATTCCCTTAGCCGCTTTTTACGATATCCAGGGGAGGAGATGGAGTGGGTCTATATTCTTAATACGGACACGGAAGGTTAAACTTACAAACGATGAATCCATATGGTTTATAAGTACCTCGTTATACTGTTTGGTACGCTAAACTAAAACATAATACCTCGATAACGAATGAACCATACAATGCCTAACATTTTGCAGCTGCCGAATCCACAATACCATTTCAATGTATAAATAATTCCGGACACAACAGCGTGGTGTAGTGACTTGTTTAAAAACAAAAATAACTGTATAAAAGTTGCACAAACAATTCCTAAAAGCGAACTGTTCTGACCTGGGGCCAGAGAAAAATGGCGGAAAAGTTTAGGACATGTCTGACAGACCGGGGCTTGCTTTCAGCCTTTGATAGCGTTCGACAGACAGATGCTATTTCTGTAAGTTTATGACTTCGTGGTTACCGGCACTGTCAGTTGAGTCTGTATCTGAGTTAAAGCGGAGACTGTGTAGTGACACATTTTTTACATGAAAGATTCCATTCCGCCCACAATAGTCATCTACTGCCGTGTCGGGACGAATTATTCTTTTTTAAACGAAACTATCTTTATTTTAGCAAATAGGTTTCAAGAAACACTTTCATTCGTCAATAAACTTGGATGAAGCCAGCATTTCCTACTGACTGCCTCTGAGAAGAAATGCGAAATAAACTCAAAGCATTCTGTTTTAAAAGTTCCACACATATTTATAATACATACATTTATAATACACCATTTTATTATTTAAGAGAAATTTCATTATTTATAAATAATTTTGAGTATCTATATACACACTTGACATAGAGAATATGTATTGAATATCATGGGTTATTTTTTTCTGCGCGGCAAATAAAAGCAGCCTAAGTTATTCCTTATAACATCAGCTATCTGCCAGTGAAAGTCCTGTAGAAATCGGTCCAGCCGTTTTGGATATTACCGGGAATAAACAGATAGACAGATAAAAATAAAATTATTGTTGTAAGTACCGTATATACTTTCATAGGCAACGTCTGTAATGGCCTTTGAAGATAGATCCATGGTAATTTTGGGATGACCTGTCTTGACATCATAGCGCATCATCATCATTCTAGCCGAAAGACGTCCACTGCTGAACAAAAATGTTCACAATTGTGTCGTCATTTTGGGGGGAGTTTTCCAGTATCTTCCACGCTAGATAGGCGAGTTCCACAGAACAGACGTTACCCATCCCTTTGGTTTATAGTCCCTTACTTGCATTTTACCAGATCCACGGTACAAGATGGAGTGGTGTTATATTCTTGATCCAGATACCACTGTCATACATTGTACTTGCATCCACAAATATTTTATCATCATTAGCAAATATTTTATCATCATTAGCAAATATTTTATCATCATTAGCAAATATTTTATCATCATTAGCAAATATTTTATCATCATTAGCAAATATTTTATCATCATTAGCAAATATTTTATCATCATTAGAACAATGTCAACTAGTTTATTTTTACGTAAGTAAGTATAGCTTCATCATCATATCGGCCATTTATACGTCCACTGCTGAACAAAGGCCTCCCCCATAGATTTACACAACTGTGTCATAATTTTGGGGGGTATTTGCCAATACACACCACGCTTGGCAGGCGGGTTGGCGAGCGCAGTATAGCTAACGTTTCACAGAAGGGACGCTGCTGCCCATCTCTCTGGTTTAGATTCCCTTAGTCGCCTTTTACGGACTTTACACGGACTTGACGGCACGGTTGGTGCAGTGGCTGATACAGTCGACTGCTGCGCTCCGGGTCGTGGGTTCGATTCCGACACGGAACAAATATTTGTATGATCTGCAGATAGTTGTTCCGGGTCTGGGTGTATTGTATGTGGAATTCATGTCCGTAAACGCACCCACGACACAGGAGAAATCCTAGTGTGGGGCAACGTTTTAAAAAACAATATAAAAAAATATAAAAAATATATATAGCTTATGCCCTGGTTAATATTACCCAGTTAGTAAGAATGGTAATAGGGCTGACGGCCCAGGATGCGTTGGAAGTACTTGGGTATCGTCACTCTTACTCCAGGAGACTTAATCTATGACAATAATGACATCGATCGATATAGATATTCGATTAAGAATATAAGCACCACTCTACTTCCTCCCGTGGATGTCGTAAAAGGCGACTAAGCTATTTTTAGCCAAAGGGATGGGCAGCAGCATTCTTTCCGTGGAGCAGTGGCTAAACTGCGCTCACCAACTCGCTTGCAGAGCGTGGCAAGTTCCGACCAAAATGACAACACAATATTGAAAATCTATGGAGGAGGCCTTTATCCAGCCCTGGACGTTCGATGGCTGATATGCTGCTTTACGAACCGAGTAACTCGCTGTCGATAACAATTCAAATTATATGTAATTTGTCGGCACGGTTGGTGCAGTGGCTAATACAGTCGGCTGCTGCGCTCCGGGTCGTGGGTTCGATTCCCACACGGAACAAATACTTGTATCATCTGCAGGTAGTTGTTTCGGATCTGGGTGTATTGTGTGGAATTCATGTCTGTAAACGCACCCACGACACAGGAGAAATGCCAGTGTGCGGCAAAGCTAAAAGTCTTGCGTAGCACTATTCTGCGCTTGGTTCCTCGAGACATTAATTATTTAGCCACATATGTTCAGTATCACTAAATAAATTCCAAAGAAATCATATAATAATAAAGACGTAGTAGGTATATTCTCGAAGTCAAGAGTACTACCTACCTAAGTACCTATTTCCTTACAACATATCATAGGCGACGGGCAATCTCTGTGAAAAATCACCCTCTCTGGGGAATAGTCGCGCGGAGTGGCGATTTGTCGACTTTTTGTCGTGTCGTGTCGCAGGCCCGCCATAAATTATGTTGAATGGTGTAATGCGTTTTTCGGTCTAGTTTGGAGTTATTTTTGTTGAGTTATGGGATTATGGTTGGGTTAGGTGTAATATGTTTGTGGAACCCATTGGCAAAGAATACTATTAGTAAGTAAATAAGCGACGCGTGGTGCCGGCTCAGAATACTACCACCCTATCTCCTCCCGTGGGTGTCGTAAAAGTGGACTAAGGGATTAGCCGGAGGATGGGCTGCAGCGTCCTTCGAGTACATTAACAACTCAACTGCGATCGCCAACCCGTCTGCCAAGCGTGGCGATTATGGCAATACCCCCCAATGAGCCCACAACACACCCATATCGGTCATTGTGGTGATCTTTGCGGGAGGCCTGTGTCCAGCAATGGACATCATTCGGCCGAAATTATTATTAAAATTATATTAAGTGACACTCACCTCTCCACGCAAATTTCTTGGCTCCCCCTACTAATTCGTAAATGTCCGTCCACAGTAAATGTTTCTGTGAGGACGCCTATAGGTCGTAGCTCACTTACGTGACACTGCTCCTGCAGAGCACCAGCACGGCTTCCCCCCAAATCGGAGTTACCACTCGCTGTCCAAGTGCCACACGAGCTAGCAAACAACTCGCTGTATATGCGGCGGCTAGCAGAAAGCTTGCTGTCTATGCGCGATTGTTGAAGACTGTCGAAAACGGCAGCTTGTGACCAGCTTAAGCTTCCTACCGCACACGGTCATACAACTTGCGACAGCCGAGTGGTCCGCGTGTAGACATATGAACAGCTCGTTAAGCGAGACGTTAACCATCAGGTGGTTAGATTGCGGCAAGCTCGCTTGGCACGTGCTCGCTCGCTCGTGCGCTTCGCTATTGTATGTTTTCAGTGTAAAGCGTAGTAGGATCTTAAGTCCATATTCGAATGTATATTCTTATACGGTGTAGGAGCGCTGCCGTCTAAATGAGATACGACTTTTATAGTCCTGCTGTGTAGACTGTTATTGCTACTGTTTGTTGGATTTGTGCGATCTACCTACTGATATTAAAATAACCTAAATGGTACGTAATGTACTGTGTATGGATGCCTACAGAACACTAATACAAATAGGAATCGACGATTTTTTACTTAATTTATATATACCTAGTACAAATTCATAATGAAGTGTTTTTACCTATGTAGATTTTTTTACACATACAATGCAACGGCACGGTTGGTGCAGTGGCTGATACAGTCAGCTGCTGCGCTCCGGGTCGTGGGTTCTATTCCCGCACGGAACAAATATTTGTATGATCTGCAGGTAGTTATTCCGGGTCTGGGTGTATTGTATGTGGAATTTATGTCTGTAAACGCACCCACGACACAGGAGAAATACTAGCGTGAGACAACGTTTAAAAAAAAAACAGTTTTCGGTACATGATTAAACTGAGAAGAAATGCCGAAAGAAACTCTCGGCTATGTTTTAGTATTCAAAGTTCAAGGTTACTGGATCATTGGCGAACAAACCGCGTAGAGGATGATGGGCGTCCACTGCTGAGCAAAGGCCTCCCCCATAAATTTCTACAATTGTGTCGTCATTTTGGGGGGGTACTTGACAATACTCACCACGCTTGGTGAGGGCAGTACGGCTATTGTTCCACAGAAGAGACGCTGCCGCCCATCCCCGGAGATGAAGCGGTGCCGCATTCCTAATCCGGACACCGCACGCAATTGTCCAATGCGAATTCAATATTTTAATACCGAGATCAAAAAATCTTAATTACTTTCTATTAAAAACGATACAATTTGATTAAGTACACGAGAAAACAAATATATACTAACTCGTAAAGCGACCAGTGATGACATATGGAACAGAGACGTGGTCACTCACAATCGACCTCATAAGAAAGCTCAAGGTCACTCAGCGAGCTATGGAGAGAGCTATGCTTGGTATTTCTCTACGAGATCGAATCAGAAATGAGGAGATCCGTAGAAGAACTAAAGTTGTCGAAATAGCTGAAAGGATTAGTAAACTGAAGTGGCAATAGGCAGGGCACATTGCTCGTAGAACTGATGGCCGCTGGGGCACAAAGGTTCTAGAATGGAGACCGCGCACCGGAAAACGCAGCGTGGGACTACCTCCAACGAGCTGGACAGACAACTTGGTGAAGGTCGCTGGGAGTCGTTGGATGAGGGCGAAATGTAACCGCTCTTTGTGGAAATCTAAGGTGGATGCCTTTGTTCAGCAGTGGGCGTCCTGTGGCTGATATGATGAAAACGCTTGCGATGATTTCGGAGAGAGAACAGCAAAAGCGGGTGAGCGGAGAGGAAACATGGCTGTCATAGCATCGAAACGTGTCCCTGCTTGCTTCAGTGGTCAGCGCATTTGCGGCAATACACACTCAGACGTCACATAACCATGCAGCCATCCTTTGCGTGCTGCTGGCCCCGTGTATTGATATTTATGGCAGCTCTTAGTAAACGAAGCTAAAGACACGTAACCGTGCGTTACAATCTGTGGCCAACTCAAATGCCTACAAAAGGAGGTTTTATTAAATAACAATATATTAGTGTAAGATTTGTTAGTTATTCAAAGTAAATACATGAAAAACATTTCCAAAATAATATACAATACAAACAAAACTTATAATAATTGAGTATATAATAAATATAGTTTTAAAGAAAGCCACAGGTCGCAATCTTCGGCTTCTTCAGGAAAGGCAGAATGATCTCATTTTCCCAAGATAGAAGAAAATAGCTCAGGTAGCAATTTGTAACTGAAGCGCTACGATAATCCGAAATGAGATATTAATTTGATCGTAACCAGAATAGGTTTCATAGATATTTAATCCTCAAATGTTCACTGAACATGAAAATTAATTTTAGTGTTAGTTTAGAAGTTATATTATATGAAACGTTCGTAAAACAAATGTTATGTTCAAGTGAAGTTACCGGAAATATTATTTACCCGTTTTTGAAGTGCTTTGATTTTTGTATCAATGAATTTTATATGATACGGGGGATAGGCCTGTGTGGTCCCACAGGGGGTGACCGCTTTACAGTCACTCTCTCCGAGATGTGCCTATAGGCGTGGCGCCGGTATGCGGTTCTAGTGTGATCACACGAGGACCTGGAGCCCCCCCTTAGGTGCCGAAGAGGACCACCCCAGTGGCTTTAGCCAGTAGGAGCCCGGCATGCCCCTTCGTCTTCCCCGGGGCGGAGGAAGTTCATGTAGAATTTCCACTGGGCCCAATTTAAAAAAGGTCTTTGTGGTGCCCGGATTAAAAATATATTACCACTCTATTTCCTCTCGTGGATGTCGTAAATAATAGATGTTTTTATTTCAGGCATCAAAAGGATCCATATATTAGTTAGTATACAAAGGAACTTAATTACTAATGTTAGTAAAGTAAAAGGGGACTAAGGGACTCTCAAACGGATAGATGGGCAGCAGCGTCTCTTAATATGTGTAACAGCAGTCAATCAAGCCTCACCAACCCGCCTGCCAAGCGTGGCGAGGAAGGAAAATTACCCCCAAAATGATCACACAATTGTTGAAATGAGGGAGGCCTTTTCAGCAGTGGACGTCCTTTGGCTAATATGATGATGACTAGGGAGGATGCGTAAACTATCAGTAAAGTTAAGCAACAGTGGGTGTGGTCAGACTATGGATGGGTGACCGTAAGGTGTTTTTTTTTTAACGTTCTTTGGCTGATATAATAATGATGAAGGAGGATGCGTAAACTATCAGTGAAGTTAAGCAGCGGTGGGTGCGGTTAGACTATGGATGGGCGACCGTATGGGGAATTTAAACTGAGCGTATCCGTGCTTCGCAAGGCACGTTAAATCATGTTGTTATTAAATAGCAGTCGATTTGTCAAGTCTGAGACCGTTGGATTGAATCAAAGAAGACAAGATAGAAGAAGATTAGGTGGGTCAAGGAGAATGCGGTGAAGAGGTATACCGGCTAAAACCACTGGAGTGATCATCTTCGGCACCAAAGGGCACTAGAGCCGCCCATTGATGCCACGCCTTTAGGTCCATCACGGAGGGGATGACTATGAAGCGGTCACCACCTCTAGCGGAGGGAAGGCGACTGTAAAAAGGTCGCTATCCAGGCACTACTTGGGACAACCACATACCTACCATCGGAACATGGATGGCGAAGGACAGTCTACTCATCATCATCATATCAGCCCAAAGACGTTCACTGCTGAACATAGACCTCTCCCATAAACGACCAATTACATGGTCAATTACTTAGTCAACTTTTATGATACAGAGGAGGAGACGGTGTTAAGCGAAATTCTTAACCCGGACAGCAAACGGTCTACTATTTACCGGGAACCCAAACATGGAACACGGAACGGGCTTCTATGGCCCAGATAATATATCATATGTTGATGCCCAAAAAGAACTCGTTTTAGTCTTTTTTTTATTGGGACAAGCCCGCCACACATTCCCGACCACTGCAACTCCTGTAAGCCAGGATCTACAAGGGCGACCACCGAAAAGAACACCGACCAATGAAGGTCGGTGTGTCCCAGAGAAATGAATAACTTGGTCTTGGAACCCGCACCGAAATTAATCAGAAAAGAAAAAGGAGGAGTAGGAAAGAATATACGTTCCACTTCCCTCCGTAGCAAGCAGGAGACAGAGAAAATACTATAGGCCATAGGCACAATAATTGGGAGTGTACAACTAGGATAAGCCTAGTTGCCAAGCACCACAGGTTGTACCTGTTTATAAACATTTAATTACGGGTCCTATGTTGTGAGCTATTGTGACTGATTCCAATAGTAGGTATGGCAAAAACGCCTGAACGCACAGAAATTCGTCCTAGTTGCAACAAGGTCTGTACTGTAAACAACTTCGGATGTAACTTGCAAGCTGTCAAACATAACATTGCGTTCATCTTGTAGACTGTACATCGTATTAGTCAATTACATAAACAAATTTCTATTCTATTCTGGTCACCATAATATCACCACGTAGACGTCCACTGCTGGGCTAACGATAACCGCGATAACCAACACACAAAAGCATCCTTAAACTCAAAACACAACGCTAACTTCACCGTTCGCTTAAGCACACGTAATAAGTATAACGTATGACAGTATTTAAGTCTTGCATAACTTGGCCCCATAACTTAACACTAACATAAGCGCGCGGAACTTGCCAAGTGCGTTTGAAGCGAGCTTAACCCTCCAACGTTTGCATAATGTAACAAAACGTAATTTACGACGCCTGTCCGGTTTAGGGTAAAATTTTAGGATTGAGGTAATCTGTCTGTTGGGGTTTGTGACTTAATTGCTGGTAACAATAGAGATTGCTAGATATACGCTTAAAATTGTGAAGTGTTATTCTTGGTTGTCAGGTGGTCAGCGACCGCTGTTGAGCATTGGATAACTTTATTTTATTTTATTGCTCCATCCGGGGAAGGGCAGAGCGGCATGCCGGACTCCTACCGGCTTAAACCACTGGGGCGATCATCTTTGGCACTAGGTCCACAGTCCGTAAGATCACACTAGAGCCGCCCGATGGTGCCACGTCTTTATGCACATCTCGGAGGGGATGAATGTAAAGCGGTCACCCCCAGGCACTTCCTCTATCCCGGGGAGGATTTAAAAAGATCCCTCCGAAGCTTATTGTGCACTATACTGCGTGCGTAACGCCGTCTTCCCGGGGGTCGCTCGGTATGAGTACGTAGAATCCCCAAACTGAGCGCCCGCGACCCCAAAGCCCACTGCCATATAGCGAGGGTAGGGGGAGAGCATTGACCACCTAACAGACCACTACAAACAATGGCATTTCGATAAAACTCTGTGTGGCGTACGGTTTTTTTTTTAACATTGCCCCACACTAAGTTTTCTTCCCGGAACAACTATCTGCAGAGCATACAAATATTTGTTCCGTGCGGGAATCTAACCCACGACCCGGGACGCATTAGTCGACTGTATCAGCTACTGCACCAACTGTGCCTTCGCCTGGATGCCTGGTGCAATGTCCTTAACATTGCACCACTCCATCTTCTTCCACGTTATCATAATACGACAAAGGAATCTAAACCAGAGGCAAGGCAGCAGCGTCCTTTCTGTGGAACAGGAGCCATACTGCGCTCACCAACCCGCCTGCAAAGCGTGGTGAGTACTGACAAATTCCTCCCAAAGTGACAACACAATTTATTGTGAAAATCTATGGGGGAGGCCTTTGTTCTGCAGTGGGTGTCATTGTCCTAATATTATGAAGAGAAAATCACCACGCTTTTGACAGACTTTTTTTTTTGTTTAAGGGATTTATGTACACATTTGCGACGATGTCAATCCCATCGTGCTTTTACAAAAAGTAACTAACACATAAAATAATTTAACTTATATTAATCAGACATAGCCAATAAAACTAAAATAACTTAAACTTGCTTATCTAATAAAAATGTATATAATATTTTTGCTGCTTCTTAGGCGGACTTGTAATCGCAGTACTAGTATTCAAAGTCAAAGTCGAAGTTTTTTATTTCAAATAAACCAAATATTGATATGATCGGACATATCGAAGCTCTACCATGCCCAGACATTAGTTCAAGGGTAAAACTAAAAGAATAGCTAGAGTGAGACAAAAATACTAGGTACATTTCTTACTATATGTCATTAATCAGCTTCACTACTGCCGGATCCCATGATCATCAGGGAAATGATACGTCAAAAATAGGAACATGGAAAAGACTGTTCGTCTTGAGCAATGTCATTGTTTTTTCAGTTAATTGCTTTGGTAATTATGTTGTGTAATAGATACTGCCCCGTGGGTATGCTTGGGTTTATATTGCGACCATTACTACTTTTTTTATTTATTAATGTATTATAGTAATGTCTTAGGTTTTCGCGATTATTACTCATAATAAAACACTTTTAAATGGATTATATCGCGTATATTATAGATTAGAAGCATTCGAAACGTCAGGAAAAACAAAAATCTATAACATACGCGATATAATCCGTTTAAAAGTGTTTTATTATATTAATGTATTATTATTTCGGCTGAATTAAGTCCACACACAGGCCTCCCCCAAAGATTACCACAACGACCGATATGGGCGTGTTATGTCCTCATTGGGGGGTCTTGCCATAATCGCTACGCTTGGCAGACGGGTTGGCGATCGCAGTTGAGGTATTAATGTACTCGAAGGACGCTGCTGCCCTTTCCTCCGGCTAATCCCTTAGTCGACTTTTACGACACCCACGGGACGAAATGGGGTTGTGGCATTCTGAGCCGGCACGACACGGCTATATATATTAATGTATGATTTAGGATATTCCCTTGTTAGGACTAAAATTGTAGCACTACTCCATCTTATCCCCTGGATATCGTTAAAGGTGACTAAGAGACTCCTAACCAAAAGTGTGGACAGCATCGTCCCTTCTCTGGAACAGTAGCCATACTGCGCTCACCAACTCGTATGCCAAGTGTGATGAGTACTTGGTAAATTTGCAAAATGATGGCACTGTTGTGGAAATCTAGATCTGATACATATGATGATGACTCTAGCACATCTCCAGTATCGTTGTAACTGAGTTAAAGAGGTGATCTAACAGAGAACCAAAGTCACCGACATAGCCCCTAGGATTTGCAAACTGAACTGGCAATGGGCGGGCCATATTAGCCGCAAAACCGACGGCAAATTAGGTGCAGGACGCCCTCAGGCTCAGTGCAGTGACAGTTGAATGTAAAGCGGTCACCCCCAGGCACTTCCTCTATCCCGGGGAGGATTTAAAAGGATCCCTCCGAAGCTTTTTGTGCACTATACTGCGTGCGTAACGCCGTCTTCCCGGGGGTCACTCAGTATGAGTACGTAGAATCCCCAAACTGAGCGCATCTTCTCATGGTCGCATGGTAGCTGATATGAGGATGAGAAAAATCGAAGATCGTACACAGTGGCGTGACATTAGAGATGCCTATATACAGAAAGAAGTCGCGAACTGTAATCCGTGTGATGTCCAGATTGAGAATATAGCACCACTCCATTTCCTCCCGTGGATGTCGTAAAAGGCGACTCATTTCGGCCGAATGAAGTCCACTGCTAGACACAGGCCGCCCCCAAAGATCACCACAACGATCAATATGGGTGTGTTGTGGGCTCATTGGGGGGTTTTGCCATAATCGCCACGCTTGGCAGACGGGTTGGCGATCGCAGTTGAGTTGTTAATGTACTCGAAGGACACTGCTGCCATCCTCCGGCTAATCTCTTAGTTGACTTTTACGACACCCACGGGAAGAAAATGGGGTGGTGATATTCTGAGTCGGCACCACACGGCAAAGGCGACCAAGGAACTCCAGTCCTAAGGGATGGGCAGCAGCATCCCTTTTGTGAAACAGCAACTATTCTGCCCCCACCAACCCGCCTGCCAACCGTGGGGAGTATGGCCAATTCCCCCCAAAATTACGACACACGGCATATTGCCGGTCGTTTTTCGGAGAGGCTGTTATTCAGCAGTGGGTCTTTTGGCTTATATGATGATGATATCCAGAAGTGGATTGCTATTGGCTGATAATGATGAATGATCGTTATTATCATGAAGCCCACATGCGAAAATAACCCAGGCACGCAAGAACTAACTATAAGCCATAGAAATATTAATACAATACGGCAACGAAATCCCACGATTCGTCTGTCTGTACGTAACTCTGTAGCGTCAACAATTTGCCGGAAAAATTCTTAACGGATTTAGTGTAAAAAATCTCTAAGCATTTTGCTTCATATTTCACTTAAACCAAAGCAATAGATAAACAGAAATACAGACCAAAATAGTAGTAACTACAACATCCAAAAATAATTGCGACACTCAGAATATATCACCGCAATTCATCACTGCAGATGAGGCGATCAATCACCAACAAAGACACTGGGCATCACCGTTTAAGTTCAGCCTCGTTTCAACGCCACAGTTGGAAACAACTCGTATTAATCATAACACTCTTCCTACTTGGCCTGGCCTTGGGATCGCTGAGGCCTCGAAATGAGCGATTAAGTGAATTGCCAAGGCCAGATAGCAGTTTCTCCGTGCACAATTCTGATGTTCAGCCACATGAGTTGGCCTGAGAGGTGACTCAAGCTCGATTGATGCTATTATTCTTCTCATTTCTGATGAAGAGTAACAGACAAGAAACATTTTTTTTCCTTAAACTTTGCCACTCATTCTGATTTCTCCTGTGTCGTGGGTGCGTTTATAGAATAACCGGAACAACTACCTGCAGATCATACAAATATCTGCTCCGTGCGGGAATTGAACCCGCGACCCGGAGCGCAGCACCGACTTTGTCAGCCACTGCACCAATCGTGCCGTCTTCTGCTTACTGTTTTTAAATAATTCACGGAATGATAGTTATGTGAGAAGAATGTAAGGAAAAAGAATCTAAACTAAACAAAGTCTACACTAAACAAACCAATTTTTGATATTGATTAAAACTTATGACAAAATTGTCATAGCAGTATTGAACTGACCAGTCCCAACAGACGACACTCGTTCGCTATCATGACGCCCCAGCGTCAGCTCAAACATATTGTAGCGCAACTGAGACCCAATACACGATGTCACCGTAAGCAAGTCCAGGTTCCATGGATATTGTAAAAGGCGACTAAGGGACTCAAAACTACAGAGATGGGTAGTAGTGTCCCTTTCTGTAGAACTTTAGGCATAATGCGGTGCATAGCCCGCTTGCCAAGGGTGGTGATTACTGGCAAGCTCCTCTCAAAACGGCGACACAAATGTGGTAATCTATGAGGGAGGCCTTTGTTCAGCAGTGGATGTCGTTTGGCTGATATGATTTAAACATCTATGTCCATTTCAGAAAACGTTAAATGGTCCAAATGTTGATACAATAATGAATGAAATCTTTAAGATATTCATATTTCATTCTCTTAGCAGCAGAATATCTTGCACTGCGGTGGCTACTAACTTTTTTTTAAAGAAAAACCTTGCTTCACACTCTCGATTTCTCTCGTGTCGTGGGTGCGTTTACAGACATGAATTACACATAAAATACAAAACAACTACCTGCAGATCACACAAATATTTGTTCCGTGCGGGAATCGAACCCGCGACTCGGTGCGCAGCAGCCAACTGTATCAGTCACTGCACCAAACGTGCCGTGTAATATAAATTATACGTCTAATCAACTATCCAGACTCTTGCAATAAAACATTTAGAAAAACTTAGTAAAATCTACCCCAAATCCCCACTTAAAATCCCTACTCATATATTCCACTACCCCACGGATTTTGAAGCCCCACTCTAAAAGATGCAAACAGCAGATTTATGTTTCGAGATTAGCAGCGAATTAAAAAGTTCACGAGAACTCGGAACTCGGAAGTGAAAAACTTTAGAAACGTTTGATAAAAGTATTCCTGTGTTTATTTATGGGGCTCCAGAATGAATGGGTGGCCCTTTTAATAAATTTATGTGTTACTTGGAAGATTGTAATGAATTTTAGTTCTCTTTAATTTGGCTAAAGCTGATGCTAAGCTAAACTTAAGAAATAACTAAGATCAGCGCAGGAATTGTGCCAGTCTGTGGCACTAGGCGTGGACGCTCCCCCGGGGGGGTGACCGCTTTACAGTCACCCTCTCAGAGATGTGCCTATAGGCGTGGCACCAGTGGGCGGCTCCAGTGTGATCATACAAGGACCTGGAGCCTCTCTTAGGTGCCGAAGATGACCGCCCCAGTGGTTTTAGCCGGTAGGAGTCCGGCATCCGGTGCCCTTCCCCGGGGCGAATGAAGTTTATGCAGAATATACACTGGGCACCAATAAAAATGGATGATGATGATAAAATGTTAGTGCTTAAAGTAAATAAATAAATAATGCAACGCCAATAAGTAAAATGACAGAAATACTTACAACAATAATATTTTAGACGGCACGGTTGGTGCAGTGGATACAGTCGACTGCTGCACTCCGGGTCGCGGGTTCGATTCCCGCACGCAACGAATATTTGTATGATCTGCAGCTGGTTGTTCTGGGTCTGGGTATATTGTGTGTGAAATTCGTGTCTGTAAACGTACCCACGACACAGGAGAAATCCTAGTGAGGGGCAATGTTTTTAAAAATAAAAAAATGATTTTCCTTTTATCAATTTTGCTATAGCTATTGCTTGCCGTGTGGTGCCGGCTCAGAATGCCACCACCCCATCTCCTCCCATGGGTGTAAAAGTACTAGTAAAAGTCGACTAAGGGATTAGCCGGAGGATGGGCAGCAGCGTCCTTCGAGTACATTAACAACTCAACTGCGATCGCCAACCCGTCTGCCAAGCGTGGCGATTATGGCAAAACCCCCCAATGAGCCCACAACACATCCATATCGGTGGCTGTGGTCATCTTTGGGGGAGGCCTGTGTCCAGTAGTGGACTTCATTCGGCCGAAATGATGCTGATGATGATAGCACTTACAGGCTGATTGCTGCCGACAGACGGCCTCGTTCACAAGCATGATGCCAATCCACTATCAGCAAGAAGTTTAAGTGAGCATGATATAGGTACTGCTAGGCAAGGCGTGGAACTTTCAGAATATCCCATATACATTTGACGGCACGGTTGGTGCAGTGGCTGATACAGTCGGCTGCTGCGCTCCGGGTCGTGGGTTCGATTTCCGCACGGAACAAATATTTGTATGATCTGCAGCTAGTTGTTTCGGGTTTGGGTGTATTGTGTGTTGAATTCATGTCTGTAAACGCACCCACGACACAGGAGAAATCCTAGTGTGGTGCAACGTTTTTAAAAAGCAAACCAAAAACCATATACGGAACAATGAATAACCTGTATTATGTGACCGGAGTGTCGCATCACATGCTATATTTGCCTCCATCAAAATCTACATAGAAATAGGTTTTGTACGATGCATTATCACCGCACAGAGTATTTTTTCATAAAACCGAATTGGAACATTCCCTCGAACATTATCGTTAAGAACGATAATGGAAGAAAAATGTGTGTGACGTCACCGCTGACGTCATCATTTTTGTCGTCCATCAATGATGGGAAGTGTCGATACTTTGATTAATGTTTAGATATGATGGGTGAGTGAAATTAATAATGGTTTTAAAAATTATAGCCTTGAAAAAAGTAGAGCGAGAACTCATTAAAAACTCGATCGTGAGTGTAAAAATTTGGCTGGTGGCTCTTTCAATGTAGTTAAAATCAAAGTCAATGTTTTTTATTTTAAATAAACTAATTACTTACTTACTTATGAAACGTTAGCATTTAAGTTGCAAAGTCAAATGAAATATATACGCACTAATTTCCGTGTGGTCTGCGGATCAAGAATATAGCACGCACTCCATCCCCTCCCGTGGATGAGACAAGGGACTACACTACCCAGCTGAACAGCTGCGAATCTGCAGAAGGGACGCTCCTTCTGTGGACAAGCAGCTGTTCTACGCTCATCAACCCGCCTTCCTGGCGTAGTAATGGCGAATTGCCCCCAAAATTACGACACACAGTTGTAGAAATCTATGGGGAGGCATTCTTTAGCAGTGGATCTCCTTTACCTGGTATGATGGAGACTATAGTATGTTTGAATTTCTGTTGTAACTTGACTGTGACTAAGGATCGAGTGGATATCAAATGGATGGGGAGGAAAATTCTAGTGTGATATAAAAAAAAATGCAGTGATCACCATTCAGCCTGCCAAGCGTGGTGATTACGGCCATTATGAAACAAAATTAAATGTGGCTTTCATCGAGAGGTTCACGTGCGGATATGAGATTGAAACATTACAATAACTCATCATATCGGCCGAGTTAAGTGCACTGCTGGACACAGGCCTCCCGCAAAGATCGCCACAACGATCGATATGGGTGTGTTGTGGGCTCATTGGGGGGTTTTGCCATAATCGCCTCGCTTGGCAGACGAGTTAGCGATCGCAGTTCAGTTTTTAATGTACTCGAATGACGTTGCTGCCCATTCTCCGGCAAGTCCCTTAGTCGACTTTTACGAAACCCACGGGAGTAAATGGGGTGGTGGTATTCTGAGCGGGCACTACACGGCAAGTTAGAATAATTACCCGTAGAATATTGACAGCCACGGAAGGAAATGGATTGGTGCTATATTCTTAATCCGAACCACACGGAAGGCTTTCCTATCACTAAATTATAATAGCATTATATTAATTGTTTGCTGAACACAATATGTATTAGTTTACAAATAGATCATTTCAGTTCACATTTGAAATATGGGGGAGATAACAAGTTTGCCCCAAACTGCGGTGCCGTTGTTATCATAATCTGTTCAGTGATGCGGTTTCATCGATATGAATAGTGATGCGAAATTATTGCTTTATGGTATCTAATCTAATATTCGATATCGGAATTCTGCATCAATTTAAATTTTATGACCGGCTTCTGGTAAATGCTCAAAAATAGTTCTGCGAAGTTAAAATGCGCTTGCCGCGGCTATGCCTTTGATGGCTGACCATCATATCAAGACGCTTTAGGGTTTCTAGTGATCGGGGTCATCTATATATGTATTGAAATGTATGAACGTTGCTACCGACCTGCGGGCAGAGCGTTTGCAATGAAAACTTAGAACATTATTTTAATTTTGCAAGCCAGGTTTACTTTAGCTACTTTCATAGCATAATGTTCTATGAGCGGAGCCAAAAACCATGGTGAGTACCGGCAAAACGCCCCCATTTTTTTTTCTTTTTATAAAACGTTGCCCCACCCTAGGATTTCTCCTGTATCGTGGGTGCGTTTACAGACATGAATTTCACACACAATACACCCAGACCCGGAACAACTACCTGCAGATCATACAAATATTTGTTCCGTGCGGGAATCGAGCCACGACCCGGAGCGCAACAATCGACTGTAACAGCCACTGCACCAACCGTGGAAATCTATCTTTGTTCAGCCTTTTGTGGGCGTCCTTTTGGCTGATATGATCATATGTAATGAAGAAAATCCTATTATTGTATACTCGAATTTATAAAAGTAGCCAACCAATTGATACGGAATATTTGAGTCTTACATCTCCAGCAAAATAGCTTCATATCTTGTGTGGTTTCTACAAAATGTACGAATGCACGAAATCGAACCACTCAGCGAAATGCATTTTGTATGTTTCAAAATTTACAACGTTTGGCTCCTTCCAATATGTATTCAAGGAAAGAAATACACTTTTAAACTGATCAAGGATTTATCAAATACACTTTAAGGCACTGTAGCAAAACAAGTATTAACATATTGGGTAATATATACAAAAACATTGGGGCAAACGCCCCGGTGACCTCCAACCTCCCCTTCAAGTCACCCCTGACCCATCAACACTGTACTAATACCACACTTGTCTCCTTCGAATGAATTGGCGCTACTGCTAGTTCCCTCGCTCGCTGTCACTCGAATGTCACGCCATGGCGGTTGTGTTGTCAGCTGAAATACTGGGTTGCTAACACAAGAAAACTATAAGGTCTTATTTTAATAACCCACGATATTTTTCATGGTGCCTTACTGAGTAAATGGTAAAGATGATGAGGCAAGTTACTGAAACGTCGAAAGAAAGATGCTTGGGTAAATAATGACCACCCGGAGTTATTGAGACTCTGGACAGGCAACATGGACATTCAGCCATGCGCAAAACAAAAAAAAACAATACGTTTTTGTAGGTAGCCGTACTAAAAAATAGAAAATAAGTAATTGTTTAAAAAAACTCAAAAAACACGCTTTTGTAGATAACAGAACTAAAAAGTAGAAACTAATTTTCAATAAGTTTAAAATAAGAATAGAGGAATTAACAAAAAAAAAATGTAAAAAATGCTAAGGAGTGCTCGGATATCAGATATTTTCATGATGACGCTACTTTTACAAATATTCACAAAAATATTTACAATAATTTAAATTAACCAAACCCTACAAAGTGTATAAAATATCTGTAATATACGCGCTATAATCCGTGTAAAAGTGTTTTATTATAATTTAAATTAAAATTTCTTTCATTTTATCATCATCATCATATCAATCTAAGGACGTCCACTGCTGAACAAAGGCCTCCCCCTTAGATTTCCACAAAGTCCGTTTACATGCCACATGCATCCAACGGCTGCCAGAGACCTTTACCAAATCATCCATCCATCTCGTTGGAGGTCGTCCTACGCTGCGTTTACCGGTGCGCGGTTTACATTCGAGAACCTTCTTGCTCCAACGGCCATCAGCTCTACGAGCAATGTGCCTTGTCCATTGCCACTTCAGCTTACTTATCCTTCCAGCTATGTCGGTAACTTTAGTTCTTCTACGGATATCCTCATTCGATTTCGTAGAGAAATACCAAGTATAGCTCTCTCCATAGTTCGCTCTTTTATTATAAGGTCAAATTTATTTCCAGCCAACCTTGCCACGCCACAGGGTAAAAACACCTCGCTTGCCCCAAAACACAATGTCTGAGGGTATATTTTTATTTAGACCGCTTTAGGTAAACTGGGGACATGGATAATCACTTACAGAACAATGAGGGAGGGTTAAGGGATGAAGTATGGGAGAGATGCCTGGGCTGGGTAAAAAAAGATGTATATTTTTAGCAAGCAGGTACTTCAGCGTATCTTAAATGTCCGTGTGGTGGTTGGATTAAGAATATAGCACCACTCAGTTTCCCCCGTGCATATTGTAAAAAGCAACTAACGAATTCTAAACCGTAGAGTCGGCAGCAGCGTCTTTTCTGAGGAGGGCAGCCACTCTACGCTCACCAACTCGCCCGCAAGAGTAAATTTCCCCCAAAATGACGACACAATTATGGAACCTTTGTTCAGCAGTGGTCTTTCGGCTGATATGATAAATAACCTCAATAGATATAACAGCTATCAGACTTAATACTACGAAATAGTTATACATGATACACTCAAAAATATAAGCTTCAGTGTGATTATAGTAACGTTTACTTATATAATCACTTACTTACTTATATGATGTCACAATCACAGCATTTTTTATGAATTATCTTAAGCTATTCTAATATATTTACTACTAAACTCTGTACAAAATATCTACGAAAATATATTAATGAGGTTTATAAAAAAGGGATAAAATAAATGTTATACAAAATATACTTAAGCGTCAAAATACTCCTTTGCTTCACTGTGATCTAGTAACGTACTGCAGCTGGCAGCATTGCCTCGTTGGATGGCAATGCTAACTCTTTGTCCAAAGAATAGGCCAGCCCTCTGGTCACGCCAAGAGTCCACCAAGCGTTTAACAATGTTTAAAAATGGAATAACTACCATTCCATGTTTAACTAGTCACTGTAATGATAACCGGATTTCCGTATGGTGTCCGGATTAAGAATATAGCACCACTCCATCTCCTCCCGTGGATGTCGTAAAAGGCGACGAAGGGAATCTAAACCAGAGGGATGGGCAGCAGCGTCCCTTCTGTGAAACGGTAGCCGCACTGCGCTCACCAACCCGCCTGCCAAGCGTGGTGAGTATTGGCAAATATCCCCCAGAATGATGACACAGTTGTGAAAATCTATGGGGGAGGCCTTTGTTCAGCAGTGGACGTATAAATAGCGCGTCACAGATGTTTGCTGATGCGCGCGTCAATGACTTCTATGCCATCATTAGAAAGAGAGTGGCATTGATGTTAATCAGAACGCGTGGAAGCGCTAACGGCACCCTGGCAACATTAGTCGAAAAACATGATAATTCTTTTCTTAGGCATTGGTTAGATACTCACTTGTATACTAGATGCCAAGGACAGATTTCATTTTATAAATAAATCTTCAAGTAACTTACTTAAAATTATTGTACTAACATAGTATGTATAACCATAAATGGCGCATGTGGTGTTAGCCTGTAAGTAATTGTTACACTTATGAATGTACTATGAACTAATTTATGTAAATGTATTGTGTAAACAATTGTAGGCTAACCTGAGCAAATAAATAAATAAATAAAATAAATAGTTATAAGAAATTGAAATACTAACACTATGGATCCCATTTTAATATCCGCAATAAAGTTAATATTATTATTATAAATGGCCGATATGATGTAATGATAGTGTTTTTAGCTACCATAATACGAAATCGGCATTGCTTAAAAATAAAAGTGCGAAAATTGTTTCTTGACAAGACTTCGGCAGATTTATCTCGGCTCTGATTCTCGTATATATACATATTTTTCTCTTCTCATTGGTATATATTTATTATATTTATGTATGTACGTGTGTAATGGTTATGTAATACCTGTCTTTCATATTTTATTGGTGCATCTACCTTGTTGTTCTCTGCATCACCTTAAGGTGGTCTAGTAGTAAATGTTCAAATTCTTTATTGCATTCATGTGTTAAATTTATAATCAGGTTCAACATGAAACCCGGTAAGGGTATGGCAACATAAATATAATACATAACTAGAAATGCATATTGAATTAAGTAATACAATAATAGATAGATAATATAATCTGATAGGTACTTAAGCTGACTCATATATATAGTATACATTAAAAAATCCACAAGGGTCGAGGTGCTATCGGCGAGCCCAACATAATACAGACATATTTATATATATACTCAGTATTTTTATTTATCATATACGGCATTAAGACCGCCTTTATACACTTCTACATTAAGCATAAAACAAATAAATAAATACCTTTGTTAGATTATACATTACCTTTAAGACTCTCACTCTCTTTTCGTTTGTTTAAGCCAACATTTTTTTTGAGTTCTTAAACCCGCCCACAGGCCAGCTTGCCCAGTGTCAGTGGGCAGTGCCCGGAGGATTTTCAACTCTAGCCTGCCTTAGTTGGCCGATCAGAGGGGGGCCGCCAGAGCTATATGCCATTCAGTTATTAGCCTCCTGCATTCATGCATAACCTTAGGATGAAACTTTAATTTTTATTTTTATTTTATTGTAAATATAGGCAGATTAAGTAATATACTGTCGCCTCGCAAAAGCTGTACGTACACTTCAGGAGTGAGCCACGATATCGCTCCGTCTTCTATCCTGATTGTATACATTGTTTGACAAAATGACAACAAACTAGATACCGAAAACACTAAACAATTTTAGAACGAAACGATATACGGTATTACGAGCAATTCCTCAGACCAAATTTATGCAAACGACCACAATTTCCAGCAGACAGTTACACCTGCTGGTGCCATGTATTAACTAACAATGTTGCTTAACGTTGAAGAGCAACTTGAACTCGTGTTATTAGAGTACGTGTAAACATGCGAGCGAGTTGTTACATGATCCGTTGGGGCCACTAAAGAAACGAATAAAATTGTATTTATATATAATCAATTCCGTGTGATGTTTGGATTAAGAATACGTAAAAGGCGAGTACCACCCCATCTCCTCCCGTGGGTTTTGTAAAAGTCGACTAAGGGATTATCCGGTCATTGTGGTGATCTTTGGGGGAGGCCTGTGTCCAGCAGTGGACTTCATTCGGCCGAAATGATGATGATGATGAATCAATGGCGAGGCCTTTTTTCAGCAGTGGACGTCCTTTGGCTTATATGATGATGATGATGATAATCTATTGATAATTTATATGACGGCGCGGTTAGTGCAGTGGCTGAAACAGCCGGCTGCTTCGCTCCAGGTCGTGGGTTTGGTTCCCGCACGGAACACATATTTGTATGATCTGCAGGTAGTTGTTCCGGGTCTGGGTGTATTGTGTGTGGAATTTGTGTTTGTAAACGCACCCGCGACGCAGGAAAAATCCTAGTGGGGGGGACGTTGTAAAATAAAAATAAATACGGGTTGCACTCCAGGAGTGCCGACAGAAGTGGTGGCGGTCTGCTATATGTACATGCATATATGTACACACTATAGCTGCGTCTCGTAACGGTGTCGCGAGTCCAGAGATTTTATCGTGTCTAAAAATATGCGTACCGCGCTAAAAGAAGTTTTAACTTAGAAAAATAACAAATAAAATTTGAGGAAAGCTCACTTTCGAGGCTGAGCATAAATAATAACAGGTAACAAAGAGTGCTCAGGTTATGTTAACGCAATTAGCCGTTCATTATTCTGAGTATACACAAGCTATACGAGTATATTGTATAAACTTTCAGAATGTGAACTTCGAGAATTAATATTCTAGAAAGAATTAACTGGGGGCCTAAAAAGGCCGCTTTAGCAGAATCATAATATGAATCAGATTAAATATCACCAAATGGTCCAGAAGGCCTAAAAAACCGTATTAGGTTTTATTTATAAGGCATAATAATGACCTCAATACGATGCACATTATAAATCACAAAATGGTCACTTAATCATAACTGACTATTAACGAGACCATTTTGTGATTTTTATTGTAATTCATATTATGATTCACCTAAAGCGGCCTTTTTAGGCCCCCTGTAATTGAAATGGAACTGTATTTGTTTCAGTCATTGGGATATACTACAACACACACACTTACGCATAATGATGCAACTACTGAAGGTATTTCGCTATATGAAATCCTTTGGGAGGAAATCCATTTCTCTTATTTTGTCCCAGTGACCCAGTGGAAATTCTACATGAACTTCCTCCACCCTGGGGAAGTACGAAGGGGCATGCCAGACTTCTATCGGCTAAAACTAATGGGGCAGTCGTCTTCGGCATGGCACCTAAGGGGACCAGGACCTCGTATGATCACACTAGATCCGTCCACAAGAGGAAATAGTTTATATTATTATTTATCAGGCCTCGAATGATTCTAATCTAACGGCCGAATGAAGTCCACTGCTGGACACAGGCCTCCCCAAAGATCACCACAACGACCAATATGGATGTGATGTGGGCTCATTGGGGGGATTTGCCATAATCGCCACGCTTGGCAGGCGGGTTGGCGATCGCAGTTGAGTTGTTAATGTACTCGAAGGACGCTGCTGCCCATCCTCTGGCCAATCCCTTAGTCGACTTTTACGACACCCACGGGAGGAGATGGGGTGGTGGCATTCTGAGCCGGCACCACACGGCCAAAATTGGGTTATTGGGTAAAAACGTAACAAATAGAAACAGTTATCTAGCGAAGAGAAGGTGACTTTAAGATTTTAAAGGGGTACACATCTCGGGGCGATTGTAAAGGATCCCCCCTAGGCCTCGGTGATTCGCCTCAAATGATTATTGTTTGTATAATTATTAGAATCTTGTGGTAACCTCCTAATTGTACCTTCTAAGTAATGTATCAAACACGAGGAAACTAGATCCCGCGACACAGGGCATCCTAGTGCGGGGTCTAGGGTTACTTCATTGCACAAATAAATATCGTTTTATTACCTTCTAGATAATTCTCATGCCTTCGATATATCTACTTTTTCTGTGCTAAAATATGTCTGTAAAGTTGTCACTCAATAAAAAATAAAAAAAATATATGAAACTCGGGACTAGGTCTTTCATCAAGGCATCTTTGATAATTTTTCTTGATCTTTCTTTGTCTTTTACAAAATGTTTTAAACAGCACTTTAGACATTACAAAATTATTTCTAGGCACCTATACAATACAAATAAAGCAACAACAGTTACAACTGGTTTCCTGTGAATCCAAATATGCATAAAGGAACAAACTCATACGTAGTAGTAAATTTATGTCATGGCTAGTATTAGATATTATAATAAGTTTATGAGAATTGTCTTAACTGGTGCAGTGGCTAAGCGATGGACTCCTTGCGCTACGAGTTGCGGTATCCATTCCCGCATAGAACAATGCTCAGTCTAATGTATTTGTGAAGATGAAATGTCTGTAAACTGACCACACAAGCAATCCTGGTACTGGGCAATGTATTTATTAATTTAAAAAAGAACCAATGAGAATTGTACAACTCCATCTTGATCTTTTGTAAAAATAAACTTCAAACAGCCGTCACATTGAGTCTCTACCGGAAATCAAAGTCAAAATGGGTACCTATTAAAAGGATTAGCCCGTTCCACAATAAAATTTCGTCTCCTCTTAGATAACTCTGACCCACTCAAATTCACCTAATTTGTCAAGTTTGAAACTCTTTGATTGTTTTGAAACTACATAATAAAGTCTGTGACGCCACCAATTTAGTTAATTATCAAATTAAATTGAAATAAAACAATAAAATAACACAGAAGCTCTTATCTCTGTTTGAACTTACTTAGATTTTATATATTTTTGCAAGTCCATAGTAGCTATGAGTGAGTCCCGTATTCCTGTACTACTGCGAATGAGCCACTCTCAAGAAATTTAACTTTTTCGATCAAGGAAAACATCACTATGGTATCACATTACACATGCAAATATACCTAAAATAACTAATTTAAACAAATATTTGTCCCAAAGATGTTTCCACCCCCAAAACAAGACGTAATACCACCATTTTGGACATCATAATCATCAGATCAGCTAAAGGATGTCCATTGCGTAACGTAGGTTCTGAAGGTCAGATATCCATGGCTCCGTAAAACACAACTTTTATTTAGCCGCATCTGGCTAGTGATGTGTTTCAGTCTCTGCAGCGGTGCCACATTGACTATTAGTACATAGAAGTGTTGAAGTGCTTATACAGAAACGCCACCATGTCGGTCTGAGTACATGACACACATACAGAGCACGGGGGCAATTCCATTAAAGACAGGTGTATGACAGGGGTTTATATACTCGGGTATGTAACTGCAGGAGCTCAGCACAATGCTCGATGATCTCAACAGAGTTTCACAACAGGTGGGCCTCAAAATGAACATGGGCAAGACAAAAGTCATGTCAAATGCCCATGTCGTACTCACCCCAATATCCTTTGGGAGCTGATGATGATGATAATGATGATCTGGCTAGACTGGAAGCCGACCTTATCACAGTTGTGAAAGGGTAGACTGCCCAAAATACTCACTCCATCATTACAGCCGGAAAACGTCCATTGATGGACACAGGCTCCGCCCAAATAACGCCAAATCGACTGCTCTGAGTTTGTGTCTTATGCCCATTGGGGAATTTATCCATTATCATCACTTGGCAGCGGCGATCGAAGTTGAGTGGTAAATGTACTCGAAGGACACTGCTTCCCATCCTCCAGCTTATTCCATAATCGCCTTTGATGAAAATAACGGCATGATATGGGGTGTTGCTATGCTTAGCCAGCATCACTTTAAGTAGAAGAAGTATTTAATAAAAAATATTTTTTCCGATCCCGTTAACGCTCCGCTGCCTCCCTTATTTCGTGGCCTGTATAAACATACACGAGGACAAATGAGGAAAGTTTTCTAATAAAAAACCTTACAACGAGCGCATGAACATACGATTTTAACTTTTTTCTGTCTAACGATATTATCATGAGTTCGTCTCGTGATTACCCCTTTACCTTTGGGACCAAAACGGGTATTATTGGGCAAGTTAGAGAAAGTGAACGTGTATGCAGGTACCTATTCATTATTTTTGTTGTTATTAATGAGTTCTCTGATGAGTTGGAAATGAGAAAAAATTAATAACTCCTGCTAGAAGATGAAATAAAAATTGATAAAAACTGCGTCAACCATTTAAACACAATTATGAAGTTAGAAAAATGAAGAAGAATTTATTGTCACGACGTTACTACTGCAAAATAAATCGCAGAGATTAGTAAAATACAAAAACCATAAAAATATACTGTGCATCTAACAGTGACGATTAAGTCTCCACTCACCATTGTGCTGCAGCACGACACAAGCAGTGCTCCAGCGCTGTTTTATAGTACTTATGAATGCAAGTAGATTAAATTATTTTCTTTTTTTTTAGATTGTAGCTCTATAACAGCATTCGTAAACAACATCATATCTTTACAGATATAATAGACATGATAGATTGTCACACATAGTATAGTAATATAAAAACATATTGCATGTAACAAGTTCAGTAGAAATTTTTAAGTTAGGCCAGTCTTTCGATCTCTGTCAGTGAAACGCCAAGATCTGCCGGAGGTGCAGTAGATGTTCGAGCGAATCCTGCACTCCCGGCGTAAGTTATGTTGAAAAACACGTGGTGATTTTTGCTACTAAGAGTCCAGCATGTCCCTCCCGTTTCGGGTGTAGTTACAGGTGATATTGTTAAGGTTAAATTGCAGACTTTATTAACATTAGGCAGTCCAGTTACAAGTTGTAGTTTTGCCCCCTTTTACATGTGTCTTAATATAGTCATCGGCCAAACGTCTGAGAACAGTACACCTCTGCCTACCCTTTCCGAAAATACTGCTTTGATATACTAACATTTATTTTCTCCTTGGTGCACTAAATAATATTTAGGTAGGTACTTCAGCAAACGAATATCCACTAGCCACCTATTGACTACACCCCAAAACGAGGGAAAAGATAACTGCAATACTTTTCGTTTCATAGCGCAGTAAATTATCTCTCAACTGGGCGGGTAGAGTGCCAAATCGCCGGCAACTTCGCAAATTAGCTGCATATTTATGTAGCGGTGAAACTTTTAATGTTGCGTGTAATGTACGCTTGTCAGACGTTTTGCTGCGTGTATGAATTTCATTGTTGTTCTGTTACTTATGTAGTTCGGCGTTCTTGTTTTTGGCTCAAGATGTTAGTTACTTTGAAAAGCTTTTTACAATAGTTTTAAGCTGAGGATATATCGCTATCAATGGATGAAGAAGTATGCTCATTATCAAACCAATGAATACTTAAAAAGTTACTAGTAATATATTTTCTACTGAAATTCAAAAGCATTGTTCTTATTGGAGCGCAGAAATGGTAATTAACTAGAAGTTATCAAAAGCCCGCATTCAGGCATCACCTAGCAATCGAACGGATCTTACGGATCACATAAAGAGATCAGTAGTAAGTTCTAACACACAAATTGTGGATCCTCATCTGCAGAGTTACCAAATTAAAATGGAACTGAGCTGGTTATATCTAATGCATGTTGGATAAGTTTTAAGGTAAATAGCAGTAAACGGCAACACGGTCATAACCACCGCACCTTTAGGCAAAAAATTACTAGAGACTGGAAAAATGGATGGAGGCAATTGTTATGCACACTATAGGCTCATACTATCTAAAGGATCTAAGTTCATAATGAGAGACAAGAAATGCGTACTTCAAAAAAACTAATAATAAAGACAAGTTGTCCTACGAAATATGGGGGCTTTAACGACAGACGATTATATGATAGAGTCTTGTATCTAACAGCTCATTATTTACTGTAAATGGACATTGTATTAGAAGCCTCTATCTTTATTAAAGTGCGATATTTAAAGTACGTCAAATTGTTATAATTAGTTTTTACTTTTGAATACCGCCCAGATGATTTCTCGGCTGATTCTAAAAATGACGTTAAGTTTTTACAAATGGTAAACACAATATTATTTGAGATACAATTTAAAATAATTATTACTTTTTCCATTATCACTACAAATTCGGACCAATCAAAAGAATCTGAACTAACACAATAACCAGCATAAATAACACTTTAACTCCTGAAAATCTAACAATTCTCAGAAAATACGGTTCCATAATGAATTCAAAATGGAAGCTAACAGGTTTGGTTAATTTCGTTTTGCCAAATTGAAATGGTTACCGAAGATGACATTTTAAATTGTTTCGTAACGAGTGTTCTAATTATTTCTGGCGTTCTTAATGCTTCAATTTATTATCAGTTTATAGTACTGTGGATAGGCAGGAATTTAAGTGGATCTGATGAATTTTGGGAGGTGGGTTATCTTTGGGTACGTCGATGACTTTATTGTTGGTGAGTAGAAGTGACAGGCGTTTCTTCAACATTGGACTGAAATAGGCTGATTTGCTTAATTCACTGTTTGATGAATAAAAGCTGTAGAAAATATACTGCAGACAATCGTATAATAAAGCTAATAGAACGAAAACGTTTTCATAGGTACGTATAAATTGTAATCAATAAAGAAAGACAAATACAGGCTAGCATATAACCTGCTTTTTTGCCTATTTATATAACACCCTAACAGAAACTCAATAGATATTCTTCACACAATTTTGAATGTTACTTATTTACAAATTTACCATTATAAAAAATGTGTTTTCTCAAATTCGAAAACAGTTTAATAAAACTGCCAAGAAATTCTAAGGGACCCCATCTATAATAGGAACATTGAACCTTTTTAAAACTATGACAATAAAAAAGATATATTTCAGCAGAAACTTGGGCGATAAACGTGTAGCATGTAATTGGCCGACAATTTATGTGGCGTTCGGGCCACTTCGGGATTCTTCGGGTGGAATCGGAAAGTTGAGAATTGACTCCTTATTCGGGTGATGGCACTTTGGTACAGTTAAATTGGGTGTTTTATACTCCTATGGCAATAATAGAATTGTTTTTTCGACATTAAATTGACATATATTTTTATTCACTGTCGCAAAACAACATGTTATATGATAATATAACCGAATGTGGTCCTGATAAATGTAATAGCTGTTTTCTTGAAGAATAACCTCCTAGAATTTGAATCTAGTAGGTACCTAGCTACTGCTATACTAATGACATGCTATGATACTTTATTTTAAAACAACACCTAAATAACAATTAAATAGATGCGAATTATCTTTAAAAGAGAAATTTACCACATTTTTCATTCGTTTTAAAGAAATCATAAAATATATTTTATCAAGTCTTAATAAAGGTCTTAAATCTTCGAAACACGTTAGTAACAATTAATAAGCTTTTAGCATAAATGAATATTACTTAGTCATACTAAGAGTTATTAGGCTTTTAAGATAAGTTAAATTGAGTTTCATTACTAGGAATAAAGTATAACGGAGAATGAATATTCGTAGAGCGGTTGATCATAGTTGCGTGTAAAGAATAACCCCACTCTTCTTGTGGGTAGCATAACAGTTGACTAAGGAATTACATCAATATCATGGACAGCAGCATCTTACTGTGAAATTTAATAACAATATAATACGCTAACAAATTTGTTTGAGAAGTGTGGTGATTACACCAATGTTGCCTCACGAGCTATTCAAAAACGTTCATCGAAGAAAACCTTACAATATGGGCCATATTCATACAATCATTAAGGAAAAAATTTAATGGAGTATTATATAGTTATCTTTTATGTATATTCCCGAAATATAGGATTACCTACTTTGAGAGGCAGCGGTAAAATATAGATGTGGCACAATATTTTTGCTTGTTTATCTGTATATCATATTAGTGTTTTTAGGGTTCCCAACGTCCGAATGAAATAATGGCGAAGACTTTATAGGATCACTCATGTGTATATCTGTCTGCCCGTCTGTCAATTTGCTCCAAATCTACTGATGTGATTAAGTTTTAAACTTAGACTAGCAATAGCCCATACAACGCTAGGCCCCGAATTGTATTGGTCGTTACATTTATGAAATCGGAATGGTGTCATAACTATATGACCTGAAACACAGGCTTCTGCCTAGCTTAGGCACCAGTCTCCCACAGTAAACTTGAATCATGCTGTAATTAGACAATATATAATATATATTTCAAATTTTTTATTTTTTATTCTCAATTGCGTTTAAGTAAAGTCCTCGTTTTTGTGACACTGAGTTTAAGTTAACGGTATGATGTAACGGCTAGTATCGTTTATTTTATCACATAAGTCAAAAGTTAAACCTATACGTATCGATACATGTTAAGGAATTGTTCGCAATATTCCAGAGAAATCGGTATCCTTTTTTTTTTTATTGGTGCCCAGTGGAAATTCTTCATGAACTTCCTTCGCCCCGGGGAAGAACGAAGGGGTATGCCGGACTCCTACCCGCTAAAACCACTGGAGCGGTCATCTTCGGCACGTAAGGGAGGCTCCAGGTCCTCGTATAATCACACTAGAGCCGACCACTGGTGCCACGCCTATTGGCACATCTCGGAGAGGGTGACTGTAAAGCGGTCACCCCCCCAGGGGGATTGTAAAGGATCCCCCAAAGCGTCCCACGGCAGCGCGTGACCACATGCGTGCTACCGTCTTCTCTTGGGTCGCTTGGTGTGGGCACGCAGATTCCCCAATCTACGCACCCGCGAACCCAGAGGTCCCCCACCTTATAGCAACGGCAGGGGTTTTCAGGCGTATCGGAATTAGGCGCCAGGGCGGTAGAGAACTAATTTTATATAATTGCACAATGCTGTTGACAATAGTATGCATTTAATTGAAATGGCTTATTCATGTCGTCTTCTTATTTTTAGCTTCCATTTCTGTAACAAATCAGGACCGCCCATGCCCTTTGGTGCACATCTGAATTTTCGCAACCCAAACACGGATGTGTAACGTAAATAGATGAATTTTTAATATAAGGGGTCACTTTTGGGGGCAAATTAGAAAATTAAAGAATAAAGTTTTGCAAACTGTAACGATTCGAACATTTCTAATATGTTTAACTTTTCAAAAACACCTTTCATTCGATTTGAATCTCATCTGTATATTCATCAATTCTTTTATTCCCATTGACAAACATCAAAAGAGGGCCCATTATAATCAAAATAAGAAAAACATCTTTGAAAACATCTGAAAGCTTAACTCAATTATATTTGAAAAATATTTTGCCGAGACACCAAATTATTCTTTTCAGCGTGGACCCAAAAACGAAATAATAAGCTTTTGTTAAACAGTCAACAAAGCCAACAAAGGTGTTAATTTAAAAATACAACCATTTGTTAAAACGAAATTACAATTCTAATTCTGTCAGCCTATAAAGATATTACAGTTGTAATCTGTAATTCAAAGACCTTTATGAATGTTATAATTTATCTGTCAAGGATTGAAGATTATGGTTTAATTGTAATTAGGTTCACCTATATAATCTTCAGATTTTAGTGGTTTAATATTTCACTTTGTTAAGTGTGTAAGTCAGTACAGGAGGGGTAAATGTAGGTCAGGTAGTACATGTAGATATAAATATAACGCAGAAAAAAGCATAGAAACTGTTTCTACCTAGAAAAAGTTATTTTACTGAGGAATAATTAAATTAAATAATATATAAAGATGTTGCGAGTTTGTACTCTCTAATTCGCACGAAGTAGTTTTTCAATGCTATCATGTCAATAAATCATGTGACATTCATTTGTAATTATCTTGTTGCTAATGTTACATATAAGCTATGAATATATACAATTATCATCATCATCATCATTCATCATTTCGGCCAAATAAAGTCCACTGCTGGACACAGGCCTCCCCCAAAGATCACCACAACGACCGATATGGGTGTGTTGTGTGCTCACTGGGGGTCTTGCCATAATCGCCACGCTTGGCAGACGGGTTGGCGATCGCAGTTCAGTTGTTAATGTACTCGAAGGACGCTACTGCCCATCCTCCGGTTAATCCCTTAGTCGACTTTTACGACACCCACGGGATGAAACGGGGTGGTGGCATTCTGAGCCGGCACCACACGGCAAAATACAATTATAACTGTTTGTTATTCCTAATAAATAAATAATCAACTCATTTTCCTCAATTTGTGTCAAAATTATACTTGAAATCACTTGTGACATAATCTCACCATCTGTGCCTGATATCATTTTGATAAGCCTTTTGTTTGAATCTGCATATTTTATCTACATATATTTGAATTTTTTCACACCAAAATCTACATCGAAATCCAAGATTACTTCAAAACGTTTTACGTGTTCCACAATTTACAAAGTATGAAGATTTCAAGCCAATGTACAAGAGTTTTTATGACGCTAAAACGTCGGGGAGCGAGCAGCGCTGTAGGATTATAGCGCATTTTTCGCGCAACAAAATTAGCAGTTGTTCCGCTGGAGACTTAAGCTTTAGGTGTGGAGCTTAGTAGGAGCGGAGGCGAAAGCGTGTACATACAGCAGCGAATAGAGGTAATTGCTCTACGAAGAGCCAATTGGGACCTTGTAAAAGGCAATGATTATGTCAAGATGGTATGCAAGATAGATAGTATCTAATAATACCTATCGCCGTGGCAATCACTTATACGCCAATTACATATGGCTGCGAGGCTCAGCCTATAACTTCTAACACCCTTCCGCTATTACCAAAATCAGTAGTCGTATTGGAAGTATAGTATGTGTTAACCGTGAGAACTAACAAAGAATCTTCTTGAATATTAGAATACAAATTTATCACGCTATGAGGCAGCTTAACATATACATACACATATACGTAATCAGCCAATTACTATCCCACTGATGGGCACTGGCCTTTTCACACGATGTGAAAGTTTAGGCCTTCGTCTACCACGCATGCCTATTGCAGCTCTGCGGACTACACACACCACTGAAAACATTTTTGGAGCCCTTCAGGTGTGTAAGTTGCCTCACGATGTTTTCCTTCACCGTTAATGCAAGTGATAATCTAATACAGATTCGCACATGAAACCGAAAAGTCAGAGGAGTGGGAACGGGAAGCAGGAAAGTGAACGAAATCAAACCATTCCCACCTATTACAATTATACATATATAAATTTAAGAAAAAAATATCAAAGAACTAAATCATACAATTTTGCTAATTAAATTGATGGCTTTGTCTTCGTATTTCGCTGTTTTATATAAAATAGTACCACTATTTCAAGTTCTATTCATTCGACAAAAGGAAATTTAATATTTTATTTATTTTATTTTATTTAAACGATTGGCTTGCTCCGCCACGTATCGTGAGTTCGATTTCCACATGGAACAAATATTTGTATGGCCTACGGGTACTTTTTCCAGGTTTGGGTACCAATGACACAGGAGGAATCCAGTAGTCCCCATGGATTTCCACGGTTGTGTCGACATTTTGAGGGGAATCTGCCGGTACTAACCATGCTTGGTGGGCGGGTAGTTGGATCTAGATGAATCCGAACATATAATACATGCCACTCTCATCCAACGACTCTCAGCGACCTTCACCAGGTCGTCTGTCCACCTCGTTGGAGGTTGTCCCATGCTGCGTTTTCCAGTGCGCGGTCTCCACTGGAGACCTTTTTTTCCCAACGGTCATCAGTTTCGCCCATTGCCACTTCACTTCACTAATCCTTTCAGCTATGTCGGCAACTTTAGTTCTTCTACGGATCTCCTCATTTCTGATTCGATCTCGTAAAGAAATACCAAGCATAGCTCTCTCCATAACTCGCTGAGTGACCTTGAGCTTTCTTATGAGGCACATTATGAGTAACCACGTCTCTGTTCCATATGCCATCACTGGTAACACACAGTGGTTTGTCTTTACTTTCATCTTGAGGCATTGCGGTATTGTTTAGGAAAAAATAGTATCCAGTCAATATAGTGAGAAATCATTCGAATTTAAAATTCGCCTTATCGATTTTGGGGTCGTGACTGCGGCTGTAGAACGTGAGGTTCACTTCTGAGGTCAAACAGTTTGATGTGGTTGTCCTGTTAAGAAATTCTGACTAATCCTAGCAGAATTATGTCACATGATGCTGTAAGGCGTTATAATTGTGCACAGACAATATGCTAGAGACGGTGTGGTGCTGGCTAAGAAAGCACCACCGCATCTCTTCCCGTGGGTATTGTAAGACGTTATTGTAGGATTAGCTGAAAGATGGGCAGCAACGTCCTTTGACTGCATTTACAACTCAACTTCAATTGCAATCCGCTGCCAAGGGTGGCGATTATGGCAAAACCATCAATACAAGATAAACCCGTACCGATCATTGTTGTGAATCAGGGAGGCCTAAATCCAGCAGGTGGCACGTTTAGTGTAGTAGCTCATACAGTCCACTGCTGCGCTCTGAGTCGCGTGTTCAATTTCCGATGGAATATTTGTATGATCTGCAGGTAGTTGTTCCGGATCTGGGTGTATTGTGTGTGGAATTTGTGTCGGTAAATGCACCCACGACACAGGAGAAACCCTAGTGTGGGCTAACGTTTAAAAAAGGGTACGTTTTTCTTTCTTTCTTTCTTTCTTTCTTTCTTTTTCAACTGAAATGAATGCCATCTCACTACTTTTACTGTGTAATGTAGATCTGTGAAGGCACATGTAATTGCATGCATCACACATCAGCTACACGTCCACAGCTGAACATGGGCCTCCCAATAATCACTACAAGTAAGATACTGACATAATCACTACGCTTGGCAAGTGAATTGGTGATCGCAGTAGCACATGGAAGGATGCTACTGCCCATCCTCTTGATAATAACCCTTAGTCGTGTTTTATGACACCCATGCGTGGTTAGGGGATGTTCGTTGACACGTGGAATGTTATACATGTAAGCTTCAAAATTATCAACGCTTAAGCGGCTCGTTATCGCACTCACAGCTTACCCCAAAGCATAAGCGTTGGCACACATGTTCAAGCGCGCGGTATTAGGATTATGCAACTAATAAACGACTTCGTAGCAAAATAATAAAAAACTCCAACAGGAATATTTTTAAAGAAAACTATGGAAAGTATTTCTCATAAGTCCCACATTAGCGTGTTTTGTTAGAAAGGAAAATATAAATGGGCCTCTTTGTTCATATTTTCCTGGTACTTTTTGCTGAGTGCACTCTTTTATCGTGGTTCAAGATGGAATAAAAGTACTTGGTAGGTCTTTTAATTAGCCTAATGCATTGGTTTATTGTTCTGCGATGTCCTCGGTAAAGAAATAATGTTTCTCTTTCCGGAGGGGTGATGTAAGAAGCGAGAAAGATTACAAAGAGAACCAGTACATGTAAACAAGAAGAAAACTCTATGTTAAGTCAGCATTGTTATCTGTAAGTTGTAACGACAGTGTTCAAGCGCAGTGGTTATTATAGTCGCTTGGTATTCTGCGATTCGTGTCGCAGGTTCTATCCCCAGAAGAAGCAAATATTTGTATGACCTACAAGTATCCACAACACAGGGGAAAATCCCAGCGAAGCGCATCGTTTTTAAAGAAACGATTAAAACTACAAAAAGTAAACAAACTACGTGAATTCGTGTCACAATCAAAACCAACTCCCTTTATTACAATATATTTTGAAATATCTACCAATTCACGTTCTATGCAAGATAACTGGTGTTAAACAAAGCGCACTGTTTAATTGAACCAGATTGAACCGGACCGTACCGGATCGGAGCGGGGATAACTGGTTGATACCGGGATTATTCGGAATGCCGAACAACGGTTAAATGCTTTCAAATATTTTGTTTTTATAGGAAATTGGTATTAAAGAGAAAGAGACAATATGAATTCCAGGGTCTTAAATGTGAGCACATTTATTTATATCTGCCCTAAAGTTAGTGCCTAGTTGACCATAAACGCCAACTGTTGAATTTGGACCTCTCTGTTCACCGATGGTCATTCCTCAAAGGTTGTGTTGGCATATCTGAGCGGGTTCGGGAGAGGGCTGATCCCGTACGGAGGTCGAGACGGCCCAGAGATAACAAATGCCCCGGCGCCCAGGTCCACCACGCCTGAGCCCCCTGCCGTCAGTTCATGGTATGGAGTCTCTGGAGTCTCTCATACCGAACGACCCTCGGGAAGATGGTGGCGCGCATGTGGTCACGTGTCGCAGTGTGTACAGCGCACAGTGAGACTTGGGGGAGCCTTTACAATCCTCCCCGAGGTGTGCCTGGAGTTGGCCTTTTGACAGCTGGCTGCCCTCCGGTAGAGGGGGTGACCGCTTTACAGTCATCCACTCTGAGATGTGCCTAAAGGTGTCGCACCAATGGGCGGCTCTAGTGTGATCTTACGAGGACCTGGAGCCCCCCTTCGGTGCCGAAGATGACCGCTCCAGTGGTTTAAGTCGGCAGAAGTCTGGCATGCCCTGTTGCTCTTCCACGGGGCGAAGGAAGTTCATGTATAATTTCCACTGGACATCAATAAAAAAGGTGTATTTATTGAAATTAAGTTGTAATTTTGGCGTGTGGTGCCGGCTCAGAATACCACCACCCCATCTCCTCCCGTAGGTGTTGTAAAAGTCGACTAAGGGATTAGCCGGAGGATGGGCAGCAGCATCCTCCGAGTACATTAACAACTCAACTGCGATCGCCAACCCGTCTGTCAAGCGTGGCAATTATGGCAAAATCCCGCATGAGCCCACAACACACCCATATCGGTCGTTGTAGTGATCTTTGTGTCCAGCAGTGGACTTCATTTGGCTGAAATGAAAAAAATGAAGTTGTAATTGCCAGTTTGCGAGACATCAATAAAAAACAAAAATTAAGGACCTCAGTAGGTGGCTCTAGGAGATACGACGGGCGACCAACACTGACTAATATAGTAGGGAAAAGGTTACACACACACACATAGTTCGTAAACGTGCACTGAGCACAGGCCTCCCAATGCTTACTACAATGAACAGACATAGGTAAAGGTCACTACATACAAAACGATAGGCATTTGGATGTCATGTAGCCATTGATGTTATTGTTGGTACTAATATTAATTGTCTTTTGCCTTTTTTTTTTATTTATTTTTTTATTGGTGCCCAGTGGATACTCATCATGAACTTCCTTCGCCCCGGGGAAGGACGAAGGGGTATGCCGGACTCCTACCGGCTAAAACCACTGGAGCGGTCATCTTCGGCACCTAAGGGAGGCTCCAGGTCCTAGTATGATCACACTAGAGCCACCCACTGGTGCCACGCCTATTGGCACATCTCGGAGAGGGTGACTGTAAAGCGGTCACCCCCCCAGGGAGATTGTAAAGGATCCCCCAAAGCGTCCCACGGCAGCGCGTGACCACATGCGTGCTACCGTCTTCTCTTGGGTCGCTTGGTGTGGGCTCGCAGATTCTTCAATCTACGCACCCGCGAACCCAGAGGTCCCCCACCTTATAGCAACGGCAATTGTCTTTTGCCTGGCTGTAATGGTCTGTCATACTCACTAAAATGTCTTGCTGGCGGTAGCGTTGTGTATCGGGTCGTTCGGTTCCCTACAACATGGTTGAGCTAAGCGATGCTGATGCATGCGTCATGCTCGTGAATGGGTGCCGTCTGTTGGGACTGGTCAGCCGTTAACTGCCACGGCAAATACATTATTATTATTTCCTTTATTTAAACTGAATACATATAAATTACATTTTTAAATATACATCATACAAAAATATACATTTAAAAATATAAAAAATAGTAGCCCACCGGCATCGGGAACAAGGTCCAAGCTGCCGGTGGTCAGGGCTCCAGAGAGAGGAACCTCCTAACCATACGAGCCGTGTCTAGGAGTACCGCTTTCTGCATCAAGCCCTTGACCCAGCCGCCTAACGAGAGCCTCTTCAGGTGTTGGTCGAGGCTCTTGGCCATTAGGCCATTGGCCGTAACGACTATCGGCACAATGATTGCAGAGTCTACTTCCCACATGTCGACAACCTCGTGCGCCAAGTCAAGATACTTAATTTGCTTATCTTTCTCGGCCTTCACGAGATTCTCGTCATGTGGGATAGTTATATCCACAATCATTGTGCGGCATTCTACTCGATCTATCACCACTATATCAGGCTTATTGGCTACAATAGTCCTGTCAGTGATGATAGATCGATCCCAGTACAATGTGACATGGTCATTCTCGAGAACTGGGTCGGGCACATACTTGTAGTATGGCACTTCTGAACTCACAAGGTTGTATTGCAGCGCAAGTTGCTGGTGTATAATCCTGGCCACTTGGTTATGCCTGTGCAAGTACTCGCCATTAGCAAGACGAGAACAACCGGAAATAATGTGACGGATAGACTCACCCGGACGGTGGCATGCCCGACAGATGTCAACCGTGCCGTCCTTCACAATATATTTCCGATAGTTATTCGTCATGATAACTTCATCCATAATTGCACAGATAAAACCTTCGGTTTCCCCGAAGAGGTCACCGAAGCGTAGCCAAGACACGGACGCTAAAAAGTTTACATCGGGCCCATGAAGGGCCCGGTAAAAGCGTCCGTGAAGCTCCTTGCTCTGCCATACCTCCCTGCGGTCATTAGTGTCAAGCACTACAGGTTTATGCCAGTTCTCTTTAGCCAAGGAGAGCGGGGTGAGTCCCTTGTCTATCGCAACCACATCTCGGTGCATCCCCACATCGGCTTGGAGAAAGTACTCCCTGAGGTTGCACACCTCACGATTGTGGAGGGTCTTAGCATTTAAAAAGCCTCGACCCCCACACTTTCGTGGGATGTACAGCCTCATCACCGATGAACGTGGGTGATGAATCCGATATGTGGTCAGCAATATACGAACTCTTCTATCCAGGGCGTCCAATTCTGACTGAGTCCACTTGAGTATGCCAAAGGAGTATATTAGAACTGGCATGACCCAACCGTTAAAGGCGCGCACCTTGTTACCGCCTGATAAAAGACTTTTCAGTACTTTTTTCAGGCGGCCAAGGAAGCGCCCCCGTAACGATTGTTTCATGTCAGCTCCGTTGATACCCAACCCCTCCGACATACCCAAGTATTTGTAGGTCTCAGATGAGGAAAGGGATCTGATATGTATGAAATCCGAAAGTTGTAATCCCTCGGATTCCATAATCTTCCCTCGTTTTACATGCATGACTGCACATTTGTCCACACCAAATTCCATTCTAATAGAGTTACTAAAAGTCTCAGTTACCTTCAGTAACTCTATTAGCCGCAAATTGTTGGGGGCAAAGAGTTTCAAATCATCCATGTAAAACAGGTGAGATATTATCTGACCACCTCTTCTCATCTGGTAGCCTAGCCCCAAATCCTCTAGCAGTGTGCTAAGAGGGTTCAAGGCCAAACAGAACCACAGCGGACTCAGGCTATCGCCCTGGAATATACCACGCTCGATCCTGATAGGTTCACCGTTCCCTCGGATCTCCCTACATCCCGGATAGTTAAGGACTGTCCTCCATTGCCCCATACATGCCATCAGGAAGGTGCGTAGGGTTGTATTTATTTTATATTATTATTATTATTATACTATTGTGGTATATTCCATCTTTACACATTGTTCTTCATTTTTCTCGGTATATGTGTTACAGTAATTTGTATCAATCAACATTGTTATCTCAATTATTTTAAAAGAGTATCCATGGAGTTTCTTGCCGGCTCTTCTCAACGAGGTCAACTATTTGGAACCGTGCAACTTAGATTCTGACGTTTCATCATTTGGTTTATTTGAAATAAAAAAGTTTGGCTTTGACTTTGACTTTGGATGTAGTGAATCTAGAAACAAACCTCAGAATAGCTCGAAAAAGATTAAATGAAGATGATTCTGCGAGCAATCGCAAGAGATTAAAACACCCTTTCGGTATACTATGAAAGTTTTAAGTGGGGATGGATCACAATACAGCTGCTGGTTCCCAAGTCACAGTTGACAGGGACAGGATTAGCTTGGTGAGTCAATGGGTTAGCGATGTCGCTGCTAATGGAAAATAAAGCCAATAATGTGGATTTGGTAGGATTTAGTAGCCCAATTATTTAAGAAGATCCAACACAGAAAATGGCATGTACTAAGGGTGGTCCATGTGGTGTTGGAATTAGGAATATAGCACCAAAGTCGATACGGTTGGTGCAGTGGCTGATACAATCGGCTGCTGCGCTCCTGGTCACGGGTTCGATTCCCACACTATTTGTTCGATCTGCAGGTAGTTTTTCCGGGTCTCCGGACGTTTCTTTTCGTAAATATATAGCGTTCTTAAACAGCGTACATATGTAAATAAATTCAATTTCTATGTTTCTTTCCAGACCATGCCTCCGCTATCGTGGGCACAACCGCTCGCTTGCGCTGCCGCATCGACGGGCGGTCGTGCGGCGCGATGCACAGCATCAAGTGGTACAAGTCAGAGTCCAGACTGTATGTGTACTCTATATCAGGGAACACTGCCATCGACAGGCCAGAGGGACCTATGAAAGATAGGTAAGTCGGAATTAATTATTAGGTAATATGTTATGTATTAAAGAAAACGATGTTATTAAACAGCGCCTTTTATGCCTTGCGTTTTGAACTAGGCCGTCGCCTTATTGGTAATAGCGCCATCTATGAGACCATGGTTTAACCATTTATCTCATTGTTGACATAATATATATTTAATCTACAGTAATTTTAATGAGCTACTTTACTAATTAATACCGCCATGCCGTTGCTGCTCCATGTAATATAAATGCTGTGACTGCAAACCAAACCGTGTCTTTATCTTCACACTACGATCGACTTGTAACGATACAAAATACCTAATACAGTATTAGGTATGATATATACGGGTTGTCCCAGAAATCAACGTCAAGCTGGAAACGGGCAATAGGCCAAGTCATGACAGTTATTAAAAAAATAAATCTTAGTCATGTACTTTTCAAATTATAAGTATTCAAAAATGAATCTTAAAAACTGGTACCCTGTGATGATCTTTCAAGTCCTGTGACTACAAATATTAAATTTTCATCAGTTTGTTTTCTGTGATGTAATTATGAATAATCCTTATGTAAATTACAGTTAAAAGTTAAAACATAATGGGCTCAGTTTTAAATAAAATGTTAGAGTTTTGCCCAACATTGAATTCAAAATATTACATCGCCCAACTTTAACCAACTATACTGTAAAAAACATCATTTCGGCTGAATGAAGTCCACTACTGGACACAGGCCTCCCCCAAAGATTACCACAACGACCGATATGGGTGTGTTGTGGGCTCATTGAGGGGTTTTGCCATAATCGCCACGCTTGGCAGACGGGTTGGCGATCGCAGTTGAGTTGTTAATCGAGTACATTACACGTACACAACGTTTTTTAAAAAAGAAAGAAAGAAAAAAAGATACATTTAGTTACATAAGGACGCTTCTGCCCATCCTCCGGCTGATCCCTTAGTCGCCTTACGACACGCATAGGATGAGATGGGGTGATGGTATTCTGGGTCGGCACCACAAATGTACTACACTATTATGGCAAGTAACATTAAAAGATGGCGCGTTTACAAACGACAAGCAGTAAGGCGCTAGGGGTCGTTGGATGAGGGCGGCATATAACTGGGCGTTGTGGAATTCTATGGGGGAGGCTTTTGTTTAGCTTTGGTCCTTCGCCTGATATGGTGATGATAGAAAGCAAGATTACCAGAAGCCAAACCCCCGTCCTCTCCCTCACCGCTCTTCAACACTCCTATAAAATGGTAACACATTGATCGGCGTTTTCTCTGGTGTAGCGGTGTCCATGGACAGCGGTTGGTACTTAATATTAGGTACATTAGTGATTATTACTGAAAAAATATATCGTTAATCGATTTATTCGTTGTCGCCAAATAGTACACATCAAGCTGTACATATCCAGTTTACGCTGATCTCTCATCTTACGGAAAACCTATACAGTGCGAAATCAGCTTACATTGGTCATTCTAGCTTGATATGTGGTAATGCGTACATATACAATGCAAAATGTACAATAAGTCGAAGAGAACCTCGCGCAAGACCTTAAGGTGACGTTTTAAAAAGCTCGTCCGTTGTACGTCTGTCATCATCATCATTATATCAGCCAAAGACATCCACTGATGAACAAAGGCTTACAGATTCCCACAGCAACCTATTACAAGCCGTGAGCATAATTTTGGGGGAATTTTCCAGTGCTCACCCCGCTTGGCAGGCGGATTGGTGAGCGCAGTATGGCTACTGTTCCATAGAGAGATGCTACTGCCTTTCCCTCTATTTTAGAGTGCCTTACTGACCTTTGACGACATCCACGGGAGGAGATGGAGTGGTGTTTTGTTCTTAATCAGACACCGCACGGAATACGTGGTGTCATGGTGTCTAAATAGAGGCCATCACAGCGGTGAACACTAATCGACCTACGATCGAATTACACGGATTGTTTTTTTTTTTACAAATATTGAATAGGTTTGCCTTAAACCAGGGGTTCCCAACCTTTTTTTGTCTACTGCCCACTTTAAGAATAAATTATTTTTTAACGCCCCCCTTTTTAAACCTACTTAAAAACCGCTAAGTACTTATAGCTGATTATTGAAACGCAAATTTATAGTATTCGGACAGAGTATCTTTTATTGAAAATAAAACAAACATAATCAATTCTTATATAAAAACTAATGTGAAGGTTGAATCTGATGCTGTTCAATAAGTTTGTTGATATCAGGTTCCAATTTACTCAAAAACAGCCGCAAGTCGCCACGTTCGGTAACACGCAAACGATTTCTCTTTTTAGTAAGCAGCGTTGCCACACCACACACAGCACTAAATCCACGTTCACACAAATATGACGATGGGAATGCTATCAAAAATCGTTGAACATCATCATCATCATATCAGCCACAGGACGTCCACTGCTGAACAAAGGCCTCCCCCTTAGATTTCCACAACGAGCGGTCACATGCCGCTCTCATCCAACGACTCCCAGCGACCTTCACCAGATCGTCTGTCCACCTCGTTGGAGGTCGTCCCACGCTGCGTTTTCCGGTGCGCGGTCTCCATTCGAGAACCTTTGTGCCCCAACGGCCATCAGTTCTACGAGCAATGTGCCCTGCCCATTGCCACTTCAGTTTACTAATCCTTTCAGCTATGTCGACAACTTTAGTTCTTCTACGGATCTCCTCATTTCTGATTCGATCTCGTAGAGAAATACCAAGCATAGCTCTCTCCATAGCTCGCTGAGTGACCTTGAGCTTTCTTATGAGGCCCATTGTGAGTGACCACGTCTCTGTTCCATATGTCATCACTGGTAACACACACTGGTTAAAGACTTGCGTCTTGAGGCATTGCGGTATTGTTGACGAAAAGACGTTGCGAAGTTTCCCGAACGCTGCCCAGCCGAGTCGGATTCGACGATTGACCTCTTTCTCGAAGTTGGACCTACCTAACTGGACAGTTTGTCCTAGGTAGACATACTCGTCAACAACTTCGAGAACAGAGCTCCCAACGGATATTGGGGTGGGCACGACATGGACATTTGACATGACTTTTGTCTTGCCCATGTTCATTTTAAGGCCCACCTGTTGGGAAACTCTATTGAGATCATCGAGCATTGTGCTGAGCTCTTGCAGCGATTCTGCCATGACTACGATGTCATCGGCAAATCGAAGGTGAGTGATATACTCGCCATTGATGTTAATGCCGAATCCTTTCCACTCCAGTAGCTTGAAGGCATCCTCCATTGCAGCGGTGAACAGTTTCGGGGAAATGACGTCCCCCTGTCTCACACCTCTCTGCAATGGGATTGCCCCCGTGCTCTGTTCATGTACTCGGACCGACATGGTGGCGTTTCTGTATAAGCACTTCAACACTTCAATGTACCGATAGTCAATCTGGCACCGCTGCAGAGATTGCAGCACTGCCCAGGTTTCGATCGAATCGAAGGCTTTCTCATAGTCCACAAACGCCAAGCATAGTGGCAGATTATACTCCTCGGTCTTCTGTATAACCTGCCGCAGCGTATGGATGTGGTCTATGGTACTGAAACCTTTTCGGAAACCGGCTTGTTCGGGAGGCTGGAAGTCATCAAACCTGCGCTCGAGACGATTCGTGATGACCCTTGAAAACAGCTTATAAACATGGCTCAGAAGTGAGATGGGTCTATAATTCTTCAATAGGGTGTTATCACCCTTTTTGAAGAAGAGCACCACCTCACCCCTGTTCCACGCTTCCGGCGTTGTGCCCTCGAGTAAGACGGAATTGAATAGCTTCTGAAGGACTTTAAGTACCGGTGTTCCACCCGCTTTCAGAAGCTCTGTCGTAATTCCGTCTCCACCCGGCGCCTTGTTATTTTTAAGCTGTTTCAAGGCCATCCTAATCTCGTACAGGCTGATGTCCGGGATATCCTCGGTATAGTGTCGGGTTAGTTTGGCTCGCGGGTCTTTGTCAGAGCCAATGGTAGGTATAGTAACCGAGGTGTATAACTGCCGGTAGAAGTTCTCAATCTCTCTCAAAACCTCTGGCTTAGTCGACGCTACACTGCCGTCCTCGATCTTCAGCTTCATAATACGACTTTGCCCAATAGACTTGTCTCTTGCGAACACTTTGGAGCCTTGATTCCGCTCAATCGCCTCTTTAACACCGTTAGTGTTAAAGGTGCGGATATCGTGCCGCAAGGACTTCCATATCCGTCTATTGAGCAGTCGGTATGCTTCAGCATCATCTGAAGACTGCAGCGTCATGGCGCGTCTTTCTGCCATAAGGTCGAGAGTGTGATCGGAGAACTTTTTTGGTCTACCTTTACGGTGGGCTTTAAAGAACTTAGACCCAACCGTTTGGACAGTTTCTACAAACCTACCATTTAAATCGTCCACAGATACGCAATGTTCCAGGCACTCGAAGCGGTTTTGGAGTTCGAGTTGAAAGCTCTCGGGGTTTTGGATATGAGCACTAGAGGGCCGGAGCGTAGACCTCATCAGACGAGACCTCTCAACTTTGAGATTAATATTCAATGTGCCTCTTACCATTCGGTGATCACTACCGGTTTTCACCCTGTGGATCACAGAGACATCATTGAATATTTGCCTCCTATTGGTCATGATGAAGTCAATCTCATTCCTCGTGGAACCATCGGGACTCATCCAGGTCCATTTCCTGTGAGGCGGCTTTTGGAAAAAGGAGTTCATCACGAAGAGTCCCTCCTTTTCCAAAAAGTCGGCCAGCCTCTGTCCCCTGGGGTTCCGTTGCCCATATCCAAATTGCCCCACTCTCAACTCACCATCGCATCGAGTGCCTAGCTTCGCGTTGAAGTCCCCCATCACAACAGTGAAGTGTGTCTTCGAGGTATGTATGGCCCTACTTACGTCCTCATACATACTCTCTACTTCATCATCTGGGTGTGTCGAGGTCGGTGCGTAGACCTGTATGACCTTCAACGAATACCTCTTGGATATTCTGAGTATAAGGTACGCTACCCTGCTCGACACACTTTCGGTGGCCACTATGCTGTTAATGAGGGACCTGCGGACGAGAAACCCGACACCACCTTGAGACAGATGTTCGCCTTCCCGGTAGTAGAATAAGTTGCCAGATTTCAGGGTTATCGTGTCCTCGCCCTCTCTTCGGACTTCTGATAGACCCATGATATCCCAGTGCAACTTATCTATTTCTTCTTCCAGCTCAACAATCTTTTCGTCTGCCCTCAGTGTGCGTGTGTTATACGTTACCAGGGCCAGTTTTCGTTTGGGGTGGCAGCCGGATCCCGTCCGGTGATTCTTAGCACCCCCTGCCCCGCCGTTACCGTGGCCGCTACCATGACCAGGAATAGCGGGGCTGCCGGGAACTGGGGGCCGGTGCATTAGTCGTGTCGTCATTTTGGGGGGAATTTGCCGATACTCACCACGCTTGGCAGGCGTGTTGGTGAGCGCAGTAATGCTTCTGTTCAGCAAAGGGACGCTGCTGCCCATCCCTTTGGTTAAGAGTCCCTTAGTCGACTTTTACGACCTCCACGGGAGGAGACGGAGTGGTGCTATATTCTTAATCCGGACACCACACGGAAAATCGTTGAACAATTGACCACAATCCAGGGTACAATTGCGGGATCGGTTTTTGTAGCCAACATTCTTGATATCCATTTTTGAACTTGAATTTTATTTCTTCGTTTGTTGTCAATTCTATAAGTTCTTCTTCCAGCTGAGGTGACATTGCTGTGTTGACATTTGAAAACGGACCCACACCCAGTCTGGTATTTCCAAGTTTAAAATGTCCTGGTATCGTTCGGTGAAGTCAATGTGGAGGTTTTCCAAATGTTGGCAGTAGGCAAACAAGTCGTCGTTACTGCAGTATACTGATAAATTCGGAAAATTGTGAAACTCACGTCTGCCCATATTCTTTTTGTGCAGTTTGGCTGCGAAAGCAGCAACGACATTTTTTGTTTTAATTAAATTTAGTTCATCGCCTTGCAGTTGGAGGTTCATGTCGTTGAACATTTTATACAGGTCTGTCATGTAAGCTATATCATTCTTTGATGTTATGAGCTTGTTGCGCAGTTCTGTACCTTTAGTTTCCAAGAACTCTATCATAGAGTCAAACAGGTTGTAAAATCGAATCAGACAATTGCCTCTTGACAGCCAACGAACTTCAGTATGAAGCAACAAACGGTTGAAACAACAAATCTTCGTCATTAGTAACACAAAGCTGATGAAATAATCTATCATTCAAAGAGCTGCTACGGATTTTATTGACTGCTTTGATGACATATTGCAGTGATTGAAATAGTCGTTCACTTAAGTTTCTAGCAACCAAATGTTGTCTATGAATAACGCAATGTTGCTATACATCTGGAATTTTATTCTTTAAGTATGCTATGAAGCCTTTATGGCGCCCTGTCATAGCCGGAGCGCCATCCGTAGCAACTGATATAATATTTTTCAAAGGAATCTCTTTCTCTTCACAAAATTTTTCCAATGTATTGAATATGGTTTCGCCTTTTGTATCTGTCTCCAAATTTCTGGCAAACAATAGTTCTTCACGTATTTTCTCATCTTTAATAAACCTCACGTAAGATAGCAACAACGCTTCATTAGTTGGTAAAGTGGACTCATCGAGCTGAATTGAGAATTGACTAGTCCTCAGATGATTGCACAATGATTCTTCAATGTTTTCAGCCATTTCATCAATTCGTCTTTGCACAGAATTATTACTCAAAGGAATTTTTCGGATAATATCTGCGGCCTGTTTATGAAGCACAGTAGTTATTACTTCCTTTATTGCTGGCAAAATTAACTCTTCTCCGATGTTGTGTGGTTTGCCTTTTTGAGCAATTAACAAAGAGATATTGTACGAAGCTCGAAGTCCGTCGTCATCTTGCTTAGCAGCCGCCGAAAATAGTTTTGATACACTTGGCTGAGTATTATGCTTCTTCTCTAGGTCTTGAAAATATGCTACATTCTTTTCTGTCTTATCTGGATGCATTTTATTCAAATGATCTTGCAGTCTTGAAGGCTTCATTGCTTCGTTCGAAAATGTTTTTAGACATAGAAGACACAAAGGCGACGACGGGTTTGTGGGATTTTCAATAAATCCGAATTTAATATATTCCGCAGAGTATTGCCGTCTCTTCTTTTTTACTTCCGACATTGTTTTGTTTTAAGAAATACGTAAGTGTTGAAATCAAGTACTGCTTATCTATTATGCGCGAAACCGCAAATGATACTAGGTATAGGTATTACGTATAGGTATAAATACCTATACGTAGGTATAAATCTGTGTCAAGGTAGAGATTTTTAGATATTTCGGTAAATTTTGTACTACTGTAAATCCGTAAGATTTTGCTGAACATATATTGTGTTTTTTCGGTAGGTATTGACCCAAGCTCTCACCCCCTGCAGTGTGTCGTGCTATTTACTGGACATCCTGTATAATATGAGTCCTCGCGAATCTCTTAGAGAACTCTTTAAAGATATTAGTGTACTAACAATGGCCACCTTTATACATTTTTGAAACTATTATGTTTATCCGTAAAAACTTGCTAATATTTAATATGAAAAGTGACATTCATTGTATAAATTACAGAAATAGACATTAAATAGTAGTACCTACATTTAGATTTTACAAATCCAATAAATCGTTCTTAGGTAACTGCGTTCGGCTTTATAATAAGATACCTAAAGAAATGACTGATCTGACAGTTGGGAAGTTTAATCGCACGTCAAATGAAAACTATACTTTGACTAACCTCGACGTTTCGGCATCGACCGTGGTCATGAGCAGATATCACTCAATATAGTCCTCAAACAGGCTAACGGCTGATGGCAGGGTTTGCGCATTGGCTTAGCGACTACCTTTCTCCATTACAATTTCAATTCTTTATTCGCATAATATGGGTTTCACAGAAGATGTTAGTTAACATAAAAAAAATAGTTTCACCACAATCAGCCTTTGAGCATGCAAAAGTTCACATTATTAATCGCCGTATATAAACGCGGGAATCGAACCCGCGTCCCGGAGCGCAGCAGTCGACTGTATCAACCACTGCACCAACCGTGTCGTCGACGAAGTTGAAGTTGAAATATCGGCCACTTTCGCCCAGCTGCACAAAACCTAAATCAGCACAAAACAAACAAACAACTCAACTAAAGACGCCATGACGTAACACACCGGCCATTGTTCATAACGGCCGCACTTACCGGCTATTGTGTGAAATGACACGGGGCGATACGTCTCTGTCCTTTCGCGTTTTGCGAGAAAAATTCCCTCGTATTGTTTTATTTTGTGAAGAGAGCAAGTCTTGCAATTTGAAATTTCGTTTCTGGTGTACAAGAATATTATAGTCTGAAATTTGGAGATAGGAATTACATCCTCGCGGGCGCGCTGATTGGGGAGTCTATGTGCTCACACCGAGCGACCCCCGGGAAGACGGTGGCGCGCACGTAGTCACGTGTCGCCGTGTGCGTAGCACAGCGCACAGCGAGGCTTGGGGGGGATTCTTTACAATCCTCCCCGAGAAGTGCCTGGGGGGCCACCTTTTTACAGTCGCCTTCCCTCCGCTAGAGGGGGTGACCGCTTTACATTCATCCCCTCCGAGATGTGCTTAAGGCGTGGCATCACTGGAGGGGCTCTAGTGTAATCTTACGAGGACCTGGAGCCCCTCTTCGGTGCCGAAGATGACCGCTCCAGTGGTTTTAGCTGATAGTAATAATTCGATAAATTCATTTAGATCCAAAATCCTGAATTCCATAAAAATACTATAGAAAACTAACTTGATTTTATACTTTCTTGAGCCCATAGTCTAGAATTGTTAAAAATGTAATACTCCTACTCAATCATTTCAATCTCAAGCTTAAGCTGCCTCACCCGTCCGTTATTTTCAGGTTATATTATCTATGTTCTCATTGTGGCAAATTTTAGTTAGCCCGTAATAGGCTAGTGTGTAGGCCTGTTACCATATATATATTAATTAAATATTATATTATATACACGAGCTGTGGGAAGACCTGAATAAATAAATAAATAAACAAATAAATAAATAGTAGTCATACCCCTTCGTCCTTCCCCGGGGCGAAGGAAGTTCATGCAGAATTTCCACTGGACACCATTAAAAAAAAAGGAATGACATCCTGAATTTTGTTAAATTGAAGTTTTTAGTTATGAATTTTATAAAATTACAGTTTTCATATTTTGAAATAAAACAGGCTTGATCCATTTCTTCATCTTTTTTTTAAAACGTTGCCCGCCACCCTAGGATTTCTCCTGTGTCGTGGGTGCGACCCGGAACAACTATCTGCAGATTGTACAAATATTTTTTCCGTGCGGGAATCGAACCCGCGACCCAGAGCGCAGCAGCCAACTGTATCAGCCACTGCACCAACCGTGCCGGTAAGAAAGAAAAAGGTAAAAAATTGAAAGAATCGTCACTAGCTGTCATATTACCTATTGTAAGCTTTAATATTTGCATGTCATTACGTTATGATGAAATATGTTGCGCTGTTGAATATAATTATTATGTAACACCAATTATAACCATATTTAAAGCGAACAAATATTTGATTCGGTGATTTATTTATACATCTTTACAAATAAATAAAATTGAAGTGTCTGTTTGTAATGTCAAAATAACAGCTTTGTACTAAATGCATATGAAAGTATATACGGTACATAAAACAATTTTTTTTAAGTTGTCTGTCTGTCTGTCCGTCTGGCTGTTTGTTCCGGGTAATCTCCGAAAAGGCTGGACCGATTTTGACGGGACTTTCACTCGCTGATAGCTGATATTATAAGGAATAACTTTGGCTACTTTTATTTCAGAAAAATAATTAGAGTTCCGCGCAATTTATAAAAATAATAAAATAAAATAAATTTGAAATCCAATATATATTATAATAAAACACTTTTAAACGGATTCTGTCGCGTATATTTTGATTTTTGATTTTCCTGACGTTTCGAATACCTTGCAGCATTCGTGGTCGCAGGATTTTTGATTAAAATTGTACGGTAGATAAAATAAAATAACTTTTTAAAATCTGTAACGACGCCTGTCACCTTAGTCATCCTGCGACCACGAATGCTGCAAGGTATTCGAAACGTCAGGAAAATCAAAAATCAAAATATACGCGACAGAATCCGTTTAAAAGTGTTTTATTATAATGTGTAATAATCGCGAAAATCTAAGACATTCCAATATATATATTCTATCATCATCATCATTTCGGCCGAATGAAGTCCACTGCTGGACACAAGCCTCCCCCAAAGATCACCACAACCACCGATATGGATGTGTTGTGGGCTCATTGGGGGGTTTTGCCATAATCGCCACGCTTGGCAGGCGGGTTGGCGATCGCAGTTGAGTTTGAGTTGACCGCATCTAATGTAAATTTTTTTTACATGAGATGCGGGTGAACCTCAGGTCCCAGCTAGTTTATAAATAAAAGCACTTAAGATAAGTACTATCATACGATTTCATTTGTGATTTCAAACTTAAAACATTAAATAAAACTTTATAGGCACTTAAACAAAGTCTCTAAATAAAACATGACACCAACCCTATACTTAGCGAGGATATAATTCCCTCCATTTTGTATTCGAATCACACAAAACCCTTTAAAATTAAAGATATCCCAACTAAAAGTAACAGCTGATCCTATTCATATTTGATCACTTTGGTCTAGACACCCCTTCTGCTGCCCACCGATGTACAATAAGTATCAGTTCACGATATATATTTTGAACCATAACTGTAATGACATAAGGTAGTTCCAAAATGTAAAGTTAATTTTGTTAAATTGACCTTCGCGTGGACATGTTTAATTATTTTTGCAGATAGCACATACGATTTCAAACCTTATGCCCATATTTATACGACGTAAATAAACTGTGCATTTATATTTGTGCGATTGACATTACTCGAGGGCACGACGCCGGAAGCGTGGAACAGAGGTGAGGTGGTGCTCTTCTTCAAAAAGGGTGTTAACACCCTATTGAAGAATTATAGACCCATCTCACTTCTGAGCCATGTTTATAAGCTGTTTTCAAGGGTCATCACGAATCGTCTCGAGCGCAGGTTTGATGACTTCCAGCCTCCCGAACAAGCCGGTTTCCGAAAAGGTTTCAGTACCATAGACCACATCCATACGCTGCGGCAGGTTATACAGAAGACCGAGGAGTATAATCTGCCACTATGCTTGGCGTTTGTGGACTATGAGAAAGCCTTCGATTCGATCGAAACCTGGGCAGTGCTGCAATCTCTGCAGCGGTGCCAGATTGACTATCGGTACATTGAAGTGTTGAAGTGCTTATACAGAAACGCCACCATGTCGGTCCGAGTACATGAACAGAGCACGGGGGCAATTCCATTGCAGAGAGGTGTGAGACAGGGGGACGTCATTTCCCCGAAACTGTTCACCGCTGCAATGGAGGATGCCCTCAAGCTACTGGAGTGGAAAGGATTCGGCATTAACATCAATGGCGAGTATATCACTCACCTTCGATTTGCCGATGACATCGTAGTCATGGCAGAATCGCTGCAAGAGCTCAGCACAATGCTCGATGATCTCAACAGAGTTTCCCAACAGGTGGGCCTTAAAATGAACATGGGCAAGACGAAAGTCATGTCAAATGTCCATGTCGTGCCCATCCCAATATCCGTTGGGAGCTCTGTTCTCGAAGTTGTTGACGAGTATGTCTACCTAGGACAAACTGTCCAGTTAGGTAGGTCCAACTTCGAGAAAGAGGTCAATCGTCGAATCCGACTCGGCTGGGCAGCGTTCGGGAAACTTCGCAACGTCTTTTCGTCAACAATACCGCAATGCCTCAAGACGCAAGTCTTTAACCAGTGTGTGTTACCAGTGATGACATATGGAACAGAGACGTGGTCACTCACAATAGGCCTCATAAGAAAGCTCAAGGTCACTCAGCGAGCTATGGAGAGAGCTATGCTTGGTATTTCTCTACGAGATCGAATCAGAAATGAGGAGATCCGTAGAAAAACTAAAGTTGTCGACATCGCTGAAAGGATTAGTAAACTGAAGTGGCAATGGGCAGGGCACATTGCTCGTAGAACTGATGGCCGTTGGGGCACAAAGGTTCTCGAATGGAGACCGCGCACCGGAAAACGCAGCGTGGGACGACCTCCAACGAGGTGGACAGACGATCTGGTGAAGGTCGCTGGGAGTCGTTGGATGAGAGCGGCATGTGACCGCTCGTTGTGGAAATCTAAGGGGGAGGCCTTTGTTCAGCAGTGGACGTCCTGTGGCTGATATGATGATGATGATTGACATTTGAAGTAAATCAGTACTTTGGATTTTAGATCTTATAGTGAAAGTTTAAGGTTCACGTATAGCGTACATTTATTTCCAGCAACATACTTGTATTTGTACCTGATACTATAATTTTGTACCTTATTTGAGTATGACTAAGGTGCATGGCAAGTGCAAATGGGTTGGCACGTTCAAATTCTCTGTAAAGCTAATTGTCTTCACAATGAGCTCAAAATCGTGGTGTCACCATGTGTAGAGTAAATTTTTAGATCGTGGAATTGGTTGTTATCGTCTTGTTTCTATGATTCTAAGAAGGCAAAGAATTTTATTTGCCACAGCATACTAACAAGCCTTTATTTCAGTATATTTTTAGGGTTCCGAACGTCCGAAGCAATAAACGGCGGAACCCTTATCGGATAACTCGTGTGTCTGCCTGTCTGTCCGTCTGTGACAGCCAATTTTCTCCGAATCTACCAGACCGATTAAGTTGAAATTCGGCATACATATGGATGTTTGTAAACCAAACACGTACGTGTGACTGAATGAATTTTGAATATGGGGGTTCTTTTTGGGGACAATACAGGCAATTAAAACATTAAGTTTTGCAAATTGTATCGTATAACATACAAACTGGAAGGGCTTGTTATGAGGGTATCGAATGTATTTATTGTATAATTTTATAATGTATTGTTTAAAACTATTTCTTATCTTCGAAACTACTGAGCCAAAAATTCTGATAAAAAGATTAAGGTTATAGCTCTTTACCTAAAGATTATAGGAAAACCTATAAGTTGTCCATGATCTTAAAATAACATGACAAATCTTTAAACATAGCGCGTACGAACTAACATTTGAGGTTGGAATGTATGGGAAAACACGTTGTTCAACTACGATGTTAAGTTTTTATTTGGAAAGTTATTGCTACAAGAACAAATCCAACAATAGACAATACATTCAGCAATTTTGGAACCCTCTCCACGCGAGTTCAATGCGCACTTGTCCGTTATTTTTTGTAGTGTATCTTTTTTGGGCGCTATTTAAGGTGAAATTTGAGTGCAACGTTTTATTGTAACGTGTCGTGTGGATCGTTGTGTGGGTGTATGCTCAGGAAAGCTTCGGCTGTACCACGTGTACAAGGGTCCCACTAAATGTTTTAAAAAGTCAAAACGGATTCATGTAGGAACCCGTTTTTGTTTATTGTTTTAGAAGTACGTAGTCTCAGTTTCTTTCTAAGCGCGTCGCATGCGATGGAACAATCGACTGAAGCAGAGAGGCCTCTCATGTTTAGGAATCTCTTCCACGTTTTTTTCATACCCAGTCACATCGAACCCTCCTACGACACGATAGATATAAATGTACAAAGGACGCCTTGTTTGTGTCCCATGTATCATGTTTTTTCTTTTTTCGGTGTGTACTTCTTGTTTTTATTTTTAATGGTTTTTTTTGTATTTATATCTACTTTTATGTTTTACTTGGTTGGTGTGGTATTTTGTATGGTCTAATAAATTACTTCTTTCTTTCTTTCTTACATATTCAGGTTCATAAGGCAAACTGCTCTGAATTTGTCTTTTATTTTGGGGAATAAATGAAAGTCGCATGGTGCCAGGTCTCAGGTACTCACTAACCTTAGTCATTTTACTCTCTAGCGCAATTTTCGCAAAATGATCCGTCCGTCCGAAGAACGAGACAATCATCTTTTCCCTTGACTTCTGCCTTTCTTTACTTTTGTTGGCATATCTTCGAATGGAAGTATTATAAGTTCTATATGGACTAAAAACAAACCCAAAGGACGCCCACTGGTGAACATATGTCACTTTTTATTGGTGTTCCACATTTTGTCGCTCCTCAAACAGTACCACCCCAGGTCTGGAATTCGTAGGCCTCAGCCTAAAGCCACCTCTAGTCATGAATCACTAATACACTTGCAGTGGTGATAATGACAATAAAACAGTTAATTGCACTAATCTATGGAGGTGCCTATATTCAGTAATGGATATCAAGTTAATCATGACATGATAAAGCTCCACAGTTTTGGTCACAACTCATATACAGATAACCCTAATTTCCAATATCTGCATAGACCAATTCTATCCCCCATTTGTCTAAAATTGGAACGTATCGGAAGTACTCTATCACAACTGGTGGTTGATTCATTAATGCAAGAGACTGGCTAAGTTGGTAGCAGCGCTCCAGGGGCGTTGGGAAAGGCTGAGGCAGCTAGCTCGGCGGGGCGCACTTGGAAAGGGGCGTCACCGCCTGCAGATGCAGTTTGCAACCAAGCGCGTCGTGGAGGCCGTCCAGCCACTGTCTGGAACCTGGCTCAGAAGGAGCGATCGCATCACCTACCGTCTGACGCAGGTGTTCACCGGTCACGGTTGTTTCGGTGCGTACATGCACAGAATAGGACGCGAGGTCACGGGACAGTAACACCATTGTGATAGCGACCAGGATACCGCACAGCACATACTCGAGGCGTGCCCTGCGTGGGCCGCTGAGCGGCAGATCTTGGTCGATCGAATCGGGCAAGATCTCTCTCTGCCAGCAGTAGTGTTGGGGAATGTTGGCAGCCTACGCCTGACAACCCTGCCGTCGCTATAAGGCGGCCGGCCTTTGGGTTCGCGGGTGATTGGGGAATCTGCGTGCCCACACTGAGTGACCCACGAGAATACGGTGGCACGCATTTGGTCACGCGCTACCGTGTGTGCATAGCACAGCGCACAAAGACACTTCGGGGGATCTTTTACAATCCCCCCGGGCACTTTATAGTCAGCCTCTCAGAGATGTGCCTATAGGCGTGGCACCAGTGGGTGGCTCTAGTGTGATCATAAGAGGACCTGGAGCCCCTCTAAGGTGTCGAAGATGACGGCCTCAGTGGTTTTAGCCGGTAGAAGACCGGCATGCCTATCAATCCTTCTCCGCAATGGAGGAAGTTCATGTAGAATTTCCACTGGGCCCTATAAAAAATACAATTAAAAAGGTAGGCACCACCGCAGTGCCAGATAGTCTACTGCTAAGAACTAATATTAAAATTTTAGACAACTATGTTCCAATTCGAAGGACACTGTAGCCATTGAAATTACTGAGCATAAGTAACTGAATAACTTAGTAGCGTAGTCTGAAGCCATGCTAGGCTTGTCCTGGGTAACATTACAATTATTGTTATTGGCAGACATGAGGCTTACCACAAGGTGAATGACTTGGTCGCCACGTACCTGGTTAGGTAGCATAAAGCACTTATACCAAGAACCATTTTTTTATTCAAAAGAAACAACCCCATTTTCTTAACTCCGATCAGTACATAAATTAATTCCCGCAAAAACTCCTTAAGATAAAATCTCTTATCTATCTGAACGAATGATTAATTCCCCTTCTATACCAAAAGAAAATGTTGAAAGAGATTAATCAAAAGGCAATAAGAATTGCCGGTATATCGACACGTAATCCGTAAAAGGTGGGACTCTGAGCCTTAGGTGTATGCCATACTGCGAGTGAGCTAGCGGAAAGTGATAAATTAAATTATCACACAAGATAACATGATAGTTTTGTGTCTGATCTCGTAAAGGTAGATTCGGTAAGACTTTAAACTTTATTTATTACAATTTTGTTATTCCGTGTGGTGCCAAGAACATAGTACCACTCCATTTCCTCCCGTGGGGGTCATAAAAGGCGACTAGAGGATTCTAAGCCAGAGGGATGGGCAGCATCGTCTCTTCTTTGGAATAGCAGCCATATTGCGCTCACCAACCCACCTACCAAGCGTGATAAGTACTGGCAAATTCCCCCCAATATGACGACACAATTGTGTGTAAATTAAGGTGGAGGCCTTGATTCAGAGGTGGATGTTTTATGGCTGATATAATGATGATGATGAATACTTTACACTATGAAATAGATCCATAAGGCATGAATTTAACCGCAATTACATAGCTGAATTAGGGTAAGGAGAGGTTGAGGAAGGTAGATGTTTACAGACCTGCTTCTTAAACATGAGTTTGCAGGTTCACAACCTGACTTGTTTGGTATAGTATCATCATTTCGGCCGAATGAAGTCCACTGCTGGACACAGGCCTCCCCCAAAGATCACCACAACCACCGATATGGATGTGTTGTGGGTTCATTGGGGTGTTTTGCCATAATCGCCACGCTTGGCAGGCGGGTTGGCGATCGCAGATGAGTTCTTAATGTACTCAAAGGACGCTGCTGCCCAACCTCTGGCTAATCCCTTATTCGACAGTTGACTGGCTGTAGAGCTTGATATCTTGATGATTTCGATAGTAGTCTGAATGATAGAGATAGAGTATATGTGGAAGATTGAGGACGAGATGTTATGTTGTGGAGACGCTAAGAATAGCACTAACCCATCTCATCCTGTCGTAAACGGTGACTAAGGGATTAGCCGGAGGATGGGCAGCAGTGTCCTTTGAGTACATTTAAAAATTAACTGCGATCGCCAACCCGCAGACAGTGTGATAATTATGGCATAACCGCTCAGTGAGCACACAACGAAAACCCAAACCGGTAGTTGTGGCAATCTTTGGGAGAGGCCGATATCCAGCTGTGGACGTTTTTACGGCTGAAATTATGATGGTGATGGTGTCTAGTAGTGTGGACTTCTGAGTCAATTAATTCATTGAAGATTTAGATCAATCTTGTCAAGTCATCCATTTCAGCCTGAAATCGTCCACTGCTGAACAAAATGCTCCCCCGAAGATTGCCACAACGACCGGTATGGGTTTGTGTTGTGTGCTCATTGAGGGGTTTTTACCATAGTCGCCACGCTTGGCAGGCGGGTTGGCGATCGCAGTTGAGTTATAAATGTAGGTACTCGAAGGATGCTGCTGGCCATCCTCCGGCTAATCCCAAAGTAGCCTTTTACGACACCTACGGGGTGAGATAGGGTGGTGGTATTTTAATCCGGCAACACTCGTCAAGTCTTATATTTTATTTGATTAAAAGTGCAAAATTGCTGTACATCTTTCCGCACGCTATTCGCTACTCTTTGGCAGTGGAACATCGACTTTTATAGGATTTATTAACGAGTGATAATGGAATCGGTGCCCAATGTTGACGTAATTTGGCATTAACTGAGTTTTTGCGCGACTCGGCACCCGGTTAAATGGGTTACACTTTTATGTATCGAAGTATGTCGAATACCCATATGAATAAATTATGAGTTTTGAGTGATCCCGGAAATTACTGTTATACTCATATGAGTTTTAATTAAGGATATGAGAATCACTCTGTAGATAAAGTCTCATTAACATGGAATCCTCATCCCTCTCCTAAGATTAATCGAAGTTATAAAATTTGAAACGTGCAAGTAACAGAGCTTCCTTGGCCTGTCATATGAGATGAGATAATGAGATAGTTATCCTGGAGAAAATACACATGAAAAGAGAGAAAAATTACAACGCATATAGGTTGTATGTGAGTAGGAATAAAATCGAAATATTCCTCGATGATAACCTGTGGCCGGACGGAGTAACGTTTAGACGATATATTTTCTTTCGAAATACAAATAAAGAAAATTACACCTTATTTAAATAACGAGTCACAACATAATAAATAGTACATTGTTGGTGTTAAAAATATATTGTATTGTAAGTATGTTTATACACATTTTATGGGCACAAGCCTGAAATAAATGATTTATTATATGTACATGTGATATTCGCGTACATCACAAAACATTTGGATTCGGTTATCTTGTTATATTGTACTACTAGCTGGGACCCGCGGTTTCACCCGCATTTAATTTAGAAGAAACCTCGAGGCACGAGATCACATCAACAGAAACTTCTCCTCATAACATAAATTGTGTATAATGTCAGTTGTAATAGTATTTTATAGGAGTTTGCTAGATGATAATGGCTCATTGCAATACCCATCTAACAGATTCTTGATCTGGTTAGATGTTGATATGAACTTTAAGCTTTTATCTGGTTTCTATTGTCAGATGAGAATTTTGTAAAAGATTTTTGTGTCATTATGGTATCAGTCAAAGGACGTCCACTGCTGAACAAAAGCCTCCCGATAGATTTACACAGTTGTCGTCATTTTGACGGGAATTAGCCAGTATTCACCACGCTTGGTAGCGGGTTGGTGGGCGCAGAATGACTACTGTTCCAAAGAATGGTGCCGCTGCCCATCCCTCTCGATTCGCGTCCCTTTTTCGCCTTTTACGACATCCACGGAAAGAGATGCAGTGGTGCTATATTCTTAATCAATCTATACAAATAAATTAAAGTGAAGTGTCTGTTTATAATGTCAAAATAACAGACTTTTACTAAATGCATATGAAAGTATAAACGGTACATATAACAAAAAAGCTATTTTGAATTTTTGTCTGTCTGTCTCTCTCTTTGTTCTGGGTAAATTCCGAAAGGGCTGGACCGATTTCGACAGGACTTTCACTGGCAGATAGCTGATGTTATAAGGAATAACTAGGCCGCTTTTATTCTTAGAAAAATAATATGTATTCCGCGCAATAAACATAAAACCCTAGATTTCCAATATATTTATATTCTATGTCAAGTGTCTATGTCGAAGTTCTCTTAATTATTTATAAATAATTCAATCGCTTTTAAAATAAACGGCGGGTGAAACCGCGGGACCGAGCTAGTATTTCATAAATTTACTATTCTCATGAATTTCCGGCTAAGAATAGATCACCCCTCTCTATCCATGGTCATCTTAAAAGGTGACGAGTTGACCCGTAACTAACTCTTTACCTCCTACCTCTTGATATGAATTTAAAGATGATGTGCAGTAGCCTGTTCCAGTATGCTAATAACAACAAATTGCGATCACCAATCTGCCTGCTAAGTGTGGGGATTTTTTACCTCTCGTAGTGATTATTGAGAAGCCTATGTTCACCAGTGGCATTTAGGAGCTGGTGTTTAATGACACGAAAGAATAAAAGTCAACCATTTTGTTTCTAAGTAATAACAGTACTTACTATGCACAGTTGGTTGATTCATATTTTCTAGATGTTACTTTAAATCTGAACCAGTACATCATATTAATTTCTTTCTTTCTTTTTCTTTCTTTTTTTTTAAAAAAACGTTGCCCCACACTAGGATTTCTCCTGTGTCGTGGGTGCGTTTACGGACACAAATCCCACACACAATACACCCAGACCCGGAACAACTACCTGCAGATCGTACAAATATTTGTTCCGTGCGGGAATCGAACCCACGACCCGGTGCGCAGCAGCCGACTGTATCAGCCACTGCACCAACCGTGCCGTCAATTTGACTTACCATCTGTCTGTTCAATTAAATTATTGCAGCTTACTGCTGAAATCTCCAAAAATGTTAAAAGCAATGGCTATAAGTGATTTCTGCGCTTAGGGTCACGGATTTAATCCCTATATGGAATGAATTTGCGAAGGGTCATCCTCATTTACTTCTGTCGTCCTGGGAAAGGGTGGGACGCGAGGCGGACAGCTTACCAGCTAAAACGTGGTAGGTAAAAGAAGACATTTGCTTGGTGTACAGTATCTTATGCAGGCTGTATCTTTTTCTATCTGTCCACTAAAGATTCAACTCGTTTCAGATAGCTATTTCACCATATGTCTGACGTAGAGCCTTGGTTAATACTACGATGCACCACTAATAGTTGTTTTAATCAAACTGCAGAGCCAGATATTCATCACTTAGCAGTAATTTGCATGGTTAGCGGAGTGGCTGACTTAGATGGCGGCTACGCTTCGGGTCGCTGGGTCTATTCCCGCACGGAACAAATAATTGTACGATCTGCAGGTAGTTGTTCCGGGTCTGGGTGTATTGTGTGTGGAGTTTGTGTCGCAACGCACCCACCACACATGAGAAATGGTAGTGTGGCAACGTATTACTGTGCTCCGGTTAGAAGAGCGCTGTAGCTAGTGAAACTACTGAGCATAAGAGACGAAATAACTAATGTCTCAAGATAACCAGCACAGTGGCACCACACTGGACCACCAGGACCAGTCCTGGGAAGCATTACAATCGGCCAAAGACGTGGGGGGAAATTGCCAGTATTCGCTACACTTGGCAGGCGGGCTGGTGAGCGCAATATGGCTACGTTTCCCACAGAACCTGCTACCCAACCAGGTATAAAATCTTTATTTGTCTTTTAGGATATCTACGGGAGGAAATGGAGTGGTGCTACGTTCTTAGTCCGGACACCACGCGAAATACGGACGGATTTCTTTGGTTTAATTATATTGTTATTAGCAAACACGAGGACGTGACTGCCGAGGTTTTTAATCTTAGTCATCTTTTGGATACCCATGTGTACAGAGGTGGTAGTCGCGTCTTTGCTGGGATCCAAACGACAGGAATGAGAGGAAGAAACAAATACAATAAATTCTCTAAGTAACTGTACTACCTTGACATGTACGAGGACTGTAATAAACATGCATACGTCCTATTTTAACAACCTTATATGCTCCTTACGTGACTTCGAATTGATCACGTAGCATATTACTACGTCGTAGGTGTCGACGTTACGCCGTAGATCTCGCTACGTCGTAGGTCTATGGTTAGATCTAATTCGGTTCAATTTAGATTTCTTGATAGCAAACCGATTGCTTTGCTGAGTTTTAATAGGGTTTTGAGGGCAAAAAGGATTTTTGTATAATCAAATTATAATTTGGTAGACGTTGTCTCATAAATATGTAAAGGTTGAATATAACGCACTTTTATTAAATTCGGTAGAAGGCTTTTGTTTTACCGCCGAGATATATCTGATTTTCATTGGTGTCATCTCTTGAAGGTCAGGTTGGAAGGGACACGTAATATATGGGCAATTTTCTTATCGCGTAGAACATAAGCGATTTTTATTTAACAATTATATTCGTAAATAAAATGTTACGAACCAATAGATATTTAGCAATATGTTGTTATCGTTTTGCAAAATGATATTTTGATTCGATCCAATTCTCTGGTTATAATATCTTAGACTTAGGTGACTTTGGTCGACGTAGGTGGGGATTTTTAAAAGAAATCACAGAGACTAATTCTTGATGTGGTCTCCAGATTCAGGATATAGCACGGCTCCATCTTCCTTCCATAGATATTGTAAGCGATGACTAAGGACTTCTCAACCAGTAGGGCAGCAAGCATCTTCTTTCTGCTTTGGAAGCAGCATTCTGCACTTACCAACGCGCCAACCAAGCGCGAAGAGTACCGACAAATTTCCTCCAAAATGACAACACTTGGTATGTAGCTGGTTGTATATGTTGTCATTTGTTCAGCAGTGGACGTCTCGAGGCTGATATCACCTTAATACGTCCATAATTTTTTTTTTTTTTTTTTTTTTTAAATAAAACGTTGCCCCACACTAGGATTTCTCCTGTGTCGTGGGTGCGTTTACAAACACAAATTCCACACAAAATACACCCAGACCCGGAACAACTACCTGCAGATCGTACAAATATTTGTTCCGTGCGGGAATCGAACCCACGACCCGGTGCGCAGCAGCCGACTGTATCAGCCACTGCACCAACCGTGCCGATAAATGAGCTATTTTTATTTATTTCTTTCTTTCTTTATATGATAAAATATCATATATATCGCATGTGTGTAGCCATACAGATCGCTTATTGAGTAGTAGGTTCTTTTTTTATTTGTTACTCGATCATCTCTTGATCATGATCTCGTTTGAAGACATGGTTGGTGCAGTGGTTGATCATTTGGCTTTCTGCGTTGCTTGTCGCGGGTACGATTCCCGCACAGAACGAGTTGTTTTGTAGAGAAATACCAAGCATGGCTCTCTCCATAGCTCGCTGAGTAACCTATCTTATGAGACTCATAGTGAGTTAGCATGTTCCTGTGCCATATGTCATCGCTGGTAGTATTTGTATGGCGTTGGGCAATTTTGGGTCTGGGTGTTCACGCATGTGAGATTTATGTTTGTAAGCTGCACACACACCCAGTGTGGGGCAACGTTATATAAAACAAATTACAAAAGAAAAATATGTCACGCGATGGATTAGGTCTACGATGGAACGAATTGCATAATTTGCATATTCACTGTTTAATATTAATTATGTTTCATACACACCTTATCCCATAAAAGTCCACTGCTGAACATGGGCCTCTGAATGATCACTACCATTAATGGGGATATTGCCATAATCACCACGCTTTGCGGGTGGATTCTTAATCGTCATCATCATCAGTTCACTGCTAGACACAAACCTCTCCCTAAGATCGCCACCACCACTGGTTTGGGTTGTATGCTCATTGGGGTTTAGCCATAATCGCCACGTTTGGTAGGTGAGTTAGCAATCTCAGTTAAGTTGTAAATATAGGTACTCGAAGGACGCTAATGTCCATCCTCCAGCTAATCCCTAGGTACTTCATACAACACCCACGGGAGATGAGATGGGGTGGTGCTATCATTTGCCGGCATCACAGGGCAGTTAATCATAGTATTTAATTATTAGCACACGGGGGGATGGATCTTAGCCCCCTTTTATGACACTCGTGGCTGCAGAGGGTTGGTCTATTTGCTGGTCATCATATCCATACAACGTCCACTACTGAACAAAGGCATCCCCCAGAGATTTCTACAAACATTTCGTCATATAGCGAAGAATTTGCCAGTACTCACCACGCTTGGCAGGCGGGTTGGTGAGCCCAGAATGGCTACTGTTCCACAAAAGAGACGTTGCTGCCCGTTCCTATGGTTTAGAGTCTCTTAGTCACCTTTTACGACATCCACGGGAGGAGATTGAGTGGTGCTATATTCTTAATCCACCACACCACAGGACAATTTGCCTTAACACACACACACAGAATATACAATATATTCATACCATATCAAAAAGTCATAATGATTATATCAGCCAAAGGATGTACACTGACACACTGAACCCTATGGACGTCATTTTGCCTGTACTTTTCACGCTCAGCAGCCAGGTTAGTGAGCGCAGAATGCATGCTGCTACGCAGAAGCAACGCAGCTACCACCTCACTGCTTTCGAGTAACTTAGTCGCTTCTTACGATATCCAAGGAAGGAGAAAGATAGAAAAAAATATATTTATTTCTCATCTGACACGGACATGACACATAGCCGAACAGTAAAAGTTATATAAAACAAAATCAATGACAATGCAAAAGTGTGCGTCCCATCCGCACAAACAGAAATCGGTATATCGCTCAGCTTGATGCAGTGGCGTCACAAAACCACCACGCTGATATTCTGCGACCTTGTATATGACGTATTTACGTCGTCCAGTATTACATAAAACCATAAAATAAAATTAAAACATTACTTGTACTGGCGCTAAGCATAACATTTGTATAAACTGAATAAAATGTGTGATTTATGAGTATTTTTAATAATAAATAAATGTATATTGTTTTTAGTTAAGTGTAGATTTAAATGGAACGCTGTCGACTCATACGCATTTGCGCTGTCACACTCACACAAATGTCAGATAATCCAGGTTGGTAAAGGAGATGGAGGTTATATTCTTAATCTGGAAACCACACGGTTATATATTCTATCTATAATATATTCATACCAAATTAAAAAGTAAGTACAACAAACCCAGAAATTCGTGTCAAACACACTTTATCACCCTATAAAATATATAAACTTCTCAGAAAAAGAATTCTAATAAAAACCGATGTGTTTGTGGAAAATAATACATGTTTGCACCTGCCAGCTACCTTGAAATACTGGCTGTACGTATAATACGAGGGGAATCCACAGTTGCTGAAAATTTAATATAGCCAGCTACGTTACCGGGAATAGAACTGACAACCTTCTTGAAATTAATAAATCTTGTTCGTTATTGTTTGTGTGTCTTTTGTTTTCGTATATGGGGTAGGCAGCGTACAAGGATCACATTATGTAAGGATGTGGCATAAAAGGTGCGTAAGGACAGCATGGTTGGCGCAGTGATTAAGCGATTGATTTTCTACGCTACGGGTTGAGGGTTCGAACCGTTTTTTTGTTGGGCTTCTTGCATACGCTTTTGGGAAGTGTGGTTGCTTAACCGGTTGTTTCTGGAAAAGCCAAAAGGGAAAGCAAAAGCCAGGCTTTATAATCATTTTGAAATCTAAGCAACTTGCGCTAAGGGCGGCCCCTGCGAGACATGGACCTCGGCTTAGGCGTTGCAAGCTATTGTTTTGGGGACAGCTGGATCAAAATTTATAGACCTTATAATTGTCATTGTGACCTTGTGATTGTCATCTCATACACAATCTAGCTGTACATTGTACTCGTCTCCACAGAGTAAGCAACTCGTTCATGGGTCAATGTATACGTTTTTACAATAAACTTCCCACTGAAGTCAGAAATTTATCGCTTAAGAAATTTAAAACTTTTATTAAATCTAAACTCTGTAATAAAGGATATTATAAGATTTCTGATTGTCTTGAGGATAAAAAAGCTTGGGACTGAGCTGCTCGCTAGGTACAGTCAGCATAGTTTTTTTTTTTTTTTTTTTTTAATTTATACAAAAACTGACATCTGTTATTTTATACACTTTTTATTGACATTGAATTCAAACAGATTTTTGACATGTGTTTTATATTAGAATTTTTACGTTTCATTTAATATTTAATTTACATAAATTTTTGACATACAAGTACATTTTAGTACTGTTGTAATTTTTTTATTTTTTGTGTACATGTATGTATAAATATTGTATATGACAGACTAACGTGTTGCTGGGGAGTTTGTTGCGCCGTTTCTTCTCCCCAGCTTAAACACTAGGAAGCGGTGAAGGGTGGGCTTAATGGGTGCTGTCTAATGTTGACGTTCAAAAGAACTAATAATTTAGTCTATTTGAATAAATGATTATTTCATTTCATTTCATTTCATACAGCAGTTTCCGGGCCCAATCCGAGACTGCATTCTTATAATGCAGATATGTAGACCCGGTGAGAACCTCATTTAAATTTTAGATTATCATTCTCTAAAGGTCCTCTGCATGTTGTACCGGGTTTGCCATTACAGGGGATATAAACTAGTGAAGAGAGGCAAATTAAGAAATGAAGAAGAGAAAGTGACAGTTTCAAATGTTAGTGTGGTGAGTGGAGTGGGTTGCCAATTATTTGCCAAAAACCACATGGCATGGCCAGTGCAATTCAAATTCAAATTCATTTATTTCAGGTACCACATAACCCATATTAGAAAACATCTTGAAATCATTCCATAATAAATACATAATCACACATAAATAAATACAAAGGAATAAATACAATATAAATACAACATCAACACATAATGTATTATAATGAACTCATATTAATTACAGTAGTCTCTTACATGCGATACTATATGTAATTTGTCTGTCACAGCAGTGTCGCACATAAGGACAGGCCAATCTGTTTGCTATCATACTCAGAACGGTATTGGAGCTGTCCCGCACCCTGCGCACAAGAGACGCGCAGCGCTTCCGCATGGTCGCATGAAAACAGTCCGTGCGCGCCAATGCGAACATACCCGAAGCGCTGCAGTAGGCAGACCCAAAATCGCAATAAAGAATAAGACTGAACTAGTCCTTATTTCAGTCTTATTTACAACCAAAATCGAGTAACACTATTCAAACTTATTACACTATAAGTACTAAATCGTCAAGTTGTCAGCCAACCATAATTCTGCCGGTAATAGTTTGATAAGCTTATTTTGACTTACCGAGGCAGTTACAAAGCTTTGCAGACTTAATGTCATAGAATTAACTGTTGGCATTGAAATTCTCAGATAGTTAATTATTGAGAGACTAATTGCGTATTATATGGCTTTAAGTCTTGTTTTGCAGGGGACGAGCCTGTAGGCAGTATCTGGGTCGGTTACCCTGACCCGTTACTAAAAAATTCTTGATTGGATGAAAAGTAAAAGTCAATTTTTTATATTTTAAAGAAACCAAATGTTGTTCCTTATGAAAGGTCAGAATCTAAGTTGCACGGTTCCAAATTGTTGATCTCCTGGAGAAGAGCCTGCAAGAAACTCCATGGATACTCTTTTAAAATAATTAGGATTACAGTATTGATTACACAGAATGGTACAGAGAAAAATGTAGATATAAAATAATAAAATATAAAAAATTAAAAAATTTGCCTAAGGTCTGGTCATGAATAGGGCTACCCCTTTTCCTCCCGTGAGTATCGTAGAAAGCGGCTTAGGGAGCTGGAACCCGGTAAATACCATTTAGCACTTCAGGCTACCCACGGGTGGTGGGTAAACCACCAACACTGGCTTACCCAAGAAGGCTTGGTGTCAGGTAGGTGGCCGACTGTGAAACCGTATTGCCAAAACCTTTGCAATATGACTAACATTTCGCCGACCCCAAATAACTTGGGAAAAGTCCAAAACATAACCGGAGCAAACGCAGTACAATACTTGCAAGCAAGGGTGTTAAAACTACAGCGCCCATCATGCACCTGTATATCTCTCAGTTGACCACACAGATATCGGGAGATAGCTCCTTATATAAATCATTTAGTTGCGTGGGAGAGTTGGTTGACTACAGTTCATAAATGGACCGAGGAAGTACCACGTCATCACAGAATACCAGCGTAAAAACGGCTATGGGATTAGCCGGAGGATGAGCAGCAGGGTCCTTCGAGTACATTAACAACTCAACTGTTATCGTTAAGCGTGGTGATTACGGCAAAATCCCTAATGAGCACAGAACGGACCAGCGATCTTTGAGGGCCTGTGTCTAGCAGAAGACTGCATTCACTACGTACCGTTGTAGATTTATCGGGCATACGCATTTCTAAACCATAATAATTTTACACAGCATATTATGTCTTTAGTTCGTACAATATTTGAGTCTGCACGTAATGACATATTAGACGGTATTCATCATTTTCATCATTTCGGCCGAATGAAGTCCACTGCTGGACACGGCCTCCCCCAAAGATCACCACAACCACCGATATGGATGTGTTGTGGGCTCATTGGGGGGTTTTGCCATAATCGCCACGCTTGGCAGGCGGGTTGGCGATCGCAGTTGAGTTGTTAATGTATTCGAAGGACGCTGCTGCCCATCCTCCGGCCAATCCCTTAGTCGACTTTTACGACACCCATGGGAAGAGATGGGGTGGTAGCATTCTGAGCCGGCACCACACGGAAAGTATTAATCAGTTTTATTATGCAAAACGCACTCATAACTGAGTCAATACACGCACAAATATTCTTTCCTTTATATAAAAAATAATACTACTAATACATTATACCCTTACTCTTAAAAAATCACAAACAATATAATCACGTTTAAGTATAATTCTCATCAATAGAGTAAAGCCAAATTGCACTGTCAATTTTAAAATATTTTATTATTTAGCTTTATATTGTACCTATTTTTTACTGGTTGGCATCCGTATGTCACCATGGGCTCCAGCTGAAAATCAGCGCCGGGCATCACTGCTGCTTGGCATTATGCTGAGCTGGATACCAGTTTGACACGGACATGGGACACACAATGATAGTATATCATCATTTTCATCATCATTTCGGCCGAATGAAGTCCACTGCTGGACACAGGCCTCCCCCAAAGATCACCACAACCACCGATATGGATGTGTTGTGGGCTCATTGGGGGGTTTTGCCATAATCGCCACGCTTGGCGGGCGGGTTGGTGATCGCAGTTGAATTGTTAATGTACTCGAAGGACGCTGCTGCCCATCCTCCGGCCAAACCCTTAGTCGACTTTTACGACACCCATGGGAGGAGATGGGGTGGTGGCATTCTGAGCCGGCACCACACGGCAGATAGTATATATTTTTAAGATATAGTTGCATAATTAAATCATCAGGCAAGTCATATTTATTTTTATTTAGAACTATGTTAATGTAAACAACATCCTCATGGTGTCACATGTATCTGTAGTCAAATAAATTATATTTCTTTCTTTCTTTCTTTCAATCCGTGTAGAACATATTGAATACACCAGCAACTGCTGATACAGTCCACTCGTTTTTATTATCACATAAAGGAACCCTTTTTACACAACCATAATAACGAAACTTCTCGTATGATATTTACATTATCCTTTACCTCCTCAGCAATACTAAAATTCTCAACAATATAATTTTCAAAGTGCAGCCAAAGCCACTCGTAGCATCCTTTGCCAAGCTGGAGCCTCACGAAGCGCCTTAATTTCATAATAACAATATCTCTAATCCACTAAAAACGGTATAAAATTATCAGAAAGCGCAATATTCCGTATCCTGCGCAGCTTTACGGTTTAAAGTGTAATTATTACGGCTCAAACAGCCCCAACTTACGCTTAAACGAGCTAATTACCGCGCTACCACGAAACTACGCCCAATTAAGGCTCAATGTTATTGTTGGGTTTCCCAATGGCTTCATTTGGTGTCAATGTAGTACTTTTTAAGTTTGATTGATAGTTAGAGTTTTTTTTTTTATAAACATGTCTGCTATTTATAACTCTCTAGATCATACAAATGTTTGTCCGGTGCGGGGATCACAAACCTCCAACACGTAGCGTAGAAAGGAAACTGCATTGCTGCACTATATACACTATATTAACAACTATCAATACTATAATATTGATAGTAGTTATCATCATCATTTCAGCTGAAAGATATCCACTGCTGAACACAGGCCTCCCCCAAAGATCACCACAACGACCAGTTCTACGTTACTCGCATCCAGCGGATTCTCGCAACCTTCACCAGGTCGTCGGTCCATCTCGTGGGTAGTCTTCCCGCGTTGCGACTTTTCGGCCCCATCGGCCATCCATTCTACGAGCAATGTGCCACTTAAGAAAAATCCGGTGAAACAGTTTGTCGCTTGGTGGCGGTATGAAGGCGTGGGAGTCCCGCCACAACAATCCGTGATGATTACATTAGTTTTCACTAAGGACGACGGCAAGTGATCGGCTCTACATTAGCAATTCTTTGGGCTATATCAGTTGCCTTGGTCCTTTTGTGGATCCCCTCATTTTTAATTCGATCACGCATGGCTGAAGGAAATCTGAGAATAGCCCTCTCCATTGCCCTTTAAGTGACTTTAAACCTTCTTATGAAGCCCATGGTGAGCGACTACGTATCGGTACCGTAGGTCATCATCGGCAAGACACACTGGTTAGAGACCTTCGTCTTGAGACACTGCAGTATTTTGGATGAGAAGATATTGCGCAGCTTCCCGAACGCTGCCTAGCCGAGCGTAACTAGCGATAGTAGTTAACATAAAGTAAAAGAAAAATGAAAAAATCCTCATTACTTCATCTCTTTCTCCTCATTGGTCATGTCCTCTCTCTCCGCATTGGTCATATCTCACAATTCTGTCACTTTAAGCCCCAACACAGAGACTCGCCAAATTTGATTAGTCCGAAACTGTGCCGGGCTTAACCACTGGTGTATAAATCTGCAGTAAATCCGCTTCGAGCTCGCTTGCTTCCCCACTACTTCTACCTACGTTGATTTGTACCGGTCGTTAAGCGTTTTTGGAGCGTAATGGCAGCTCAATGTAGGTCATCCTGATTTCGGGTAATGGATGAACTGGGATTTAAGCGATATTGATGTTAAATAAAACAAAATATAGTAATGTCTTAGGTTTTCGCGATTATTACACATTATAATAAAACAATTTTAAACGGATTATATCGCGTGTATTATTGATTTTTGTTCTTCCTGATGTTTCGAACACTTTGCAGGGTTCGTGGTCGCAGGATGACTAAGGTAACAGACGTCGTTAGAGATTTAAAAAGTTATTTTATCTACCGTACTAAACTAATCAAAAATTATTTCGATGCACGCAGTAATCACTCACAGTGTCTTGATGTTTTTTTTAGTATGGTGTGTTGTTTGGGATTTTATGCATTTAATAACCGGGTTCCAAACAAGTGGCACCTGCCAACCATCTTCTCTATTAAAATTATGATGTTTTTTTAATTTCAATAGCCTCACGAAACATTCTTGGTTCATAATACAAAATACTTACGTAATTTTCCGTGATTCCAATGGTGTCCTCATATCAGCAAAAGTACGCCCACTGCTATACAATGGCCTCTCCCATAGAGTTGTACAATTGTGTCATAATTTAAGAGGGAATTTGCCAGTACTCATCATGCTTGGCAGGCGGGTTGACGAGCGCAGAATGGATACTGTTCCACAAAAGACGCTGTTGCCCATATCACTGGTGGCTTAAAGTTCTATAGTCGCCTTTTACGCCACCCACGGTAGGACATGGAGTGGTGCTACATTCTTATTCTGGATACCATACGGTATATCATGATTTAAGAATTTGTGTGAAATTGAATCGAGCATATTATAGTGTAGTTTTCTGGACGTAAACAGCCCAGAACTTTAGTTCCCATATCTGCTCGCATCATATCTGACCACTGCAGCAGTGCAATTCTCTAAGCTCAATCATCGATAAGACATGATAGAAGCTTTTCAAGACACGTTGCAGACGGTATGCCATGAGGAAGAGTCTTAGAGAATACTAAACTGCGTTATCACTGTTACTTCAATTCTGTTTTCAAGGATGTGTGGACGTTTGAGCTTAGGGAATAGCACTGCTTAGCAAGGGCCTCTTCCCTCGTTAGACGCTGTCCTACAATGAGTTTTCTTGTGCGCAGTCTCGCCTTAAGAATATTTTTGCCCCAGTGCCCAGCAGTTATATGATCAATATAATATCATAATCCTCGAAAAAATACTAACTTTGAAACTTTCTCGTTGCAGGATTATGTATAAATAAAACTGGAATAAACACGAAATTAACTTTGAATAGCTTGACGCTTCGACCAGGTTGCACTGATTGTGGTTACAAGCAGACTTTAATGATGCAGCGATATAAAAATAATACAATCTTGCTATTTGCAGTCGGTCAGGATACAGAGTAGTGTGTTGCGGACCTAAAATAAATAAAGAAAATACGGGGGTGGATGAACATGAATCTACCTGACAAACGGAGTGACCTCGCTGCATCAATCTGCTTGTGACCACGATCGGTGTAACCTGGCCGAAACGTCAAGCTATTCGATAATATAATTTCGCGTTAATAGCTTGAAAAATATTTCTAAAATTTATATAGCTGTTTCCAGATTAAGATATTTTCATTCAAAGACAATTTGTGTTATTATTTGAATCCAAATCCAGTTTGACGTTCGCCTAGATTCTACACATGACAAGCACTAGGTATTAGCGCTACATTTTTTACTGCTAGAGCCGCCCATTGATGCCACCCTTTTAGGCACATCGCGAAGGAGATGACTGCAAAGCGGTCAACCCCTCTAGTGGATGTAAAGTCGCCTTACATCCACTAGAGGGCTGCCCACATAAAAAGACTGCCCCGCAGGCATTTCTTGGGTAGGATTATAAGGATTCCTCGCTGTGCGCGTTGCTACGCACGTCTTCCTGGGTGCTGCTTGGTATCATCACTTCGGCCCAATAAAGTCCACTGCTGGACATAGGCCTCCCTCAAAGATCACCAAAGCGACCGATATCGGTGTATTGTGTACTCATTGAGGGGATTTGCCATAATCGCCACGCTTGGCAGGCACGGTATGAGATGGGTTGGTGCTACAACCATATCTATGATCCTAATCTACTATTTGTTAATTGGCTTTTTCGTTTTCTAAATGATGATGAAAAGGATGGAAGTTATATTGGCTATGTTTGACGACAGATTTTTTAACGATTTCCTACACAAGGATATGGCCATTCATTCAAAGTCTGTATCCAATTTACATTCTATCACAGAAATTAGATCTTAAGTTTTGTTTTTATTTTATCAATCATTTTGACAGTTAAATATTTTCAATCATTCACTACTAAATGGGTATGAAAGCTTTAATGAGTACCAAAGCAATCAAACTACTAATAAAAATAAAATAATGTGATTAGAATTTTGGACGGCACGGTTGGTGCATGGGCTGATACAGTCGGCTGCTGCGCTCCGGGTCATGGGTTCGATTCTCGCACGGAACAAATATTTGTTCCGGGTCTTATATCTTGGACAAAGTTTTGGATGACGTCCATGACGTAGCGCCTAAGAAATTTGATCAAATGTTGGACAAAGATGTTGGAAGAGTGGCGTGGCATGTGTAAGGGACACACAAACTCCTTGCTGCTTACCTATATACAAGAACAATGGACATATGCTGCATATAAGTAGTTTAAACTATTTTAATTCTATTATATACCACTTCCCTAGCAAAATATGACTATTATCACAATAATTTTAAGAACCCAACGGTAATTACATTACTAACTCCATAAACGTCGAGAACTTGAAATATGTAATAAACATAAATCTTCACTAACATCGCTTTAGTTATGCATAAAAACTGCATAAGCCCCCGGTTTTATTGCCCCGCTTTACGAGCGCATAAATACTAACCGGTTTGCGCCGGTTCGAACTTGTTCCGACCAGTTATTGCCGGAGAGGTGCCAGATTCAATATTTGTATTTGAAGAGATGCAATTTTGTCCCTAGGTGGTATCTTTGCGATATCATCATTGCGATATCGGCAAAGGGCTGTCTATCTCTCTGGTTTAAAGTCCCTTAGTGGCCTTTTGCGACATCCACGGGAGGAGAGAGAGTGGTGCTATATCTATACAAATAAATAAAATTGAAGTGTCTGTTTATAATGTCAAAATAACAGCTTTTTACTAAATGCATACGCAAGTAAGTACGTTACATATAACAAAAAAACTATATTTTTTTTGTCTGTCTGTCTGTCTGTTTGTTCCGGGTAATCTCCGAAACGGCGGAACCGATTTTGACGGGACCTTCACTGGCAGATAGCTGATGTTATAAGGAATAACTTTGGATACTTTTATTTTTGAAAAATAATTAGGGTACCGCGTAAAATAAAACTCTTGAAATCCAATAAATTTATTCTATGTCAAGTGTCTATGTCAAAGTACTCTAAATTTCTTTTAAATTAAACGTGGGTGAAACCGCGGGTCCCAGCTAGTTCTTAATATAACTAAAACTAGCAATGCTATATAACTAATAGTCAATCAATGCCATAATGTTAAATACAAGTAAATAACACGAGTTAAGTAAATATCAAGCTATTTTTTCAATATAATTTATTCCAATTTGTAGACATTAAACGTTTGTTTCAATCATATTAATTATAAGAAAACATAATATAAATTATACAGCGCCAGAGGTTCACAGTATGCAAAACGGAATCGATTGCTACACATCTTTCAGGGGTTTATATCCCATGCAAGAAGGAACCCGGTCTTTTGATAAGACTCATGGGGACACATAGCTACATCATACACAGGCCTTTTAGGAAATGTGCCCCGACCGTTTTACTGCCCTCACCGCCAAGGATGCCCGCCTCACCGACGTCACGGAGGCCTATCGCCGCGTCACCTTCCCGTTCAAGTTAGCACTTCTCCCTCCCATCTCTTGCACGCGCCCGTGCCTAGTGCCCGTGCCGAGTCTGTAACTTTAAATGTCCCTTAATACATTTTAAATAATACCGATCCAGTTGTCCCCAAAACAATAGCTTGTTATCCCCAGCAACGCCCTAAGCCGAGGTCCGTGTCCCGCATGGGGCGCCCTTAGCGACGGTTGCTCAGCTTTTAATATTAAATTTAAGCCTGGCTGGAGGCCTCTTTTGGCTTCGCCAGAAATTACCGGTTAAGCAACCACATTTCCCTGAAATGTATGCAAGAAGCCCAAAAAAAAAATGTTAATCAAAAATATTATGGGACCCTAACCGGGGACTCTCGATGGCTGCACTGTAAAAATGCAATCTGTTATTCCTGCAAAATTATTATTATGAATTATCCCTGCACATATAAAACTACTATATATAGATGGAAACTACAATTTTATGGTCTACTGCAATGGGTACTTTCTGTATGGTGCCGGCAAACAATACCACCACCCCATCTCATCACCTTCATCATCATCATATCAGCCACAGGACGTCCAGTGCTGAACAAAGGCCTCCCCCTTAGATTTCTACAACGAGCGGTCACATGCCGCTCTCATCCAACGACTCCCAGCGACCTTCACCAGGTCGTCTGTCCACCTCGTTGGAGGTCGTCCCACGCTGCGTTTTCCGGTGCGCGGTCTCCATTCGAGAACCTTTGTGCCCCAACGGCCATCAGTTCTACGAGCAATGTGCCCTGCCCATTGCCACTTCAGTTTACTAATCCTTTCAGCTATGTCGACAACTTTAGTTCTTCTACGGATCTCCTCATTTCTGATTCGATCTCGTAGAGAAATACCAAGCATAGCTCTCTCCATAGCTCGCTGAGTGACCTTGAGCGTTCTTATGAGGCCCATTGTGAGTGACCACGTCTCTGTTCCATATGTATCTCTCATAATCTTGGGTGTCGCAAAAAGTGACTGCAAGATTTGCCAGAGGAGCACTCTTTCGAAGTGCTTGTTTTAACCCAAAGGTTGTCTGGCAGAGAATGCCTCATGGCATTAAGTCCGCCTTGTGTATACTAAATCTACATAAAAGTTTAAATAAATAAATAAATGTCGCATGCAAAATGAGTTAGACTTTTTTAAGTAGAGTAGTATCCTCATATAAATTAAGTTGATATTACAATCACAATTTGGCAACACTAGAGGGCCCAAATGAGACTAATTTCCATATTTTCAAGCACCATATTTCGTTCGTTCACTTTAATGGTTGGTCGTAAAACTATGCAATATTATTTTAGTAATACATTGGGTGTAATGATAATGATGTCATCATTATCATATCAGCTGAAAGACCCTCCCTATAGATTCCAAGTGTGTCGTAAAGGACACCGGCCATAGTAAGTCCGGCCCACTTTGAAATGTGAATTTTAATTTTAATTATTTCTACATGACTTGATTTATAAAAAAAATAATATATATATGTAAATTATAGAAATACAGTCATGAATTGTCGCCGGCGGTATACATACGAAGATCCCTGATGTACATGCAAGCAAGTAACAGCTAATCATCCACATTATGTAGCAAAAACACAAAATAAAAATCATCAAAGCAATTACCAATTTATTTACGAATAAACAAGCAAAATAAACATTTTACAAAAAAGTTGCGTTCATCTCGCTTCCAAGTACGGCCGTTTCGGCTTTGGACCACCTCAAACCGGAATTCACTGGCTAAAGCCGGTATTTTCCGGCCGACCACCCTGAACATTCTGGTCAAAGGGTTAATGTTGTTATTTACTTATGACGGACGAAATTCAAATGATTTTAGTCCATTTTTTTTTCTGGGAAAGATGTTATTGCTCAATCGTTGGTCTTTTTGATGCTAATTTTTTTGGGGATTTTTTCGGACGTTGTCTTTATTTTGTGTACACTTTATGGATGAGTAGTTTTGTGAAGATGAAATTAGGGACGTACTAAGCAGGAATTTTAAAGGAATTTGTTGAAAACATTTACAGATATCATAGTCACTTATTGCTAACAAAAATCTAAATTATATTCGATTCGTTTTCAATTTGCGTAAGTTCTTAAATGGTTACCTATCCGTCAGCGTAAAGCGCAAAAGGCATTGACAATTTTGTTTTCTTTTCTTGATTCTCCCACATCCCCTACTTACCTTACTTCTCATTTTCAGTACATTTGCTCCAATCACGACAAAAATCTTCGTTCCTCACATAATCGTATCTTGCAATGGGGCTCTCACCGTTTGGACTTGATGCACTCTTCTTTATTTGATCTATTCTTCTTTGGAATGCGCCACCTCTTGAAATCAGGATGGCTACCAGACACTACTCTTTTAAAAATGAACTACGTAAATACCTACTCAACTCTTTGGCAGAATCATCTGTATGTTAATCATTCCTACAATATATTACTGATATGTGTATACAGGTTGTCCAGTAAATAGCACGACAAACTGCAGGGGGTGAGAGCTTGGGTCAATACCTACCAAAAAAACAATATATGTTCACCAAAATCTTACGGATTTACAGTAGTACAAAATTTTCCGAAATATCGAAAAATCTCTACCTTGACACCCTGTATATTGTTATTGTAATTGTGGTTTTTTTATTATACTTGTACGTATATATATATATTTATATTTTGTCAATGATTTAAATCCTTCCATCTTCCGTGAATTGCCTTTCGCTATGTGAATACTCACAGTTACACTGTCTGTGTACCCGCCATGTTTTGTTCAACATCACCCTAAGGTCGACTGGTAGAAAATGCCCAGTGGCATTAAGTTCGCTTTTGTTGTAGTGCATAAATAAATTCCCGCTAATCTCCATATCGGCTAAACAGATTTTGGCGGGACTTTCACTGGCAGATAGCTGATATTTTAAGGAATAACTTAGGCTACTTTTTTGTAAATAAAATTAAAACCCATGAAATCCAATATATGTACCCCATGTCAAGTGTCGAAGTACTCCAAATTATTTATAAATAATCAGATTTCTTTTAAATTAAAAGGCGAGTGAAACCGCGTGTGCCGTGTGATGCCGGCTCAGAATACCACAACCCCGTCTCATCCCGAGGGTGTCGTAAAAGTCGACTAAGGGATTAGCCGGAGGATGGGCAGCAGCGTCCTTCGAGTACATTAACAACTAAACTGCGATCGCCAACCCGTCGGCCAAGCGTGGCGATTATGGAAAAACCCCCCAATGAGCCCACAACACACCCATATCGGTCGTTGTGGTGATCTTTGGGGGAGGCCTGTGTCCAGCAGTGGACTTCATTCGGCCGAAATGATGATGAATGATGAAACCGCGGGTCCCAGCTAGTTTAAAATATATTCACAAAACTTTTTAATACTGCCATACGCATAACTATTGTTTTAAACATATTGCACCTGCCATGTTATTCTCTTCATCACCCTATGGTTGACTGGTAGAGAATGTTTACGGCATAAAGTCCACCTATGTTCTGTTGCTGCATACAGTTTAAATAAATAAATGACCTAGTGACTGTCCCATTACAATAAACTTCGCAATTTTTGTGAGACCCTATACAACCATCAAGATAGTCCCAGATGATTCTAGAATCCGCCTTCCAATCTCGTTTGACTTTACTAATTTTCCATCCTTCTGAAAAGAGTCTATTATCTCTCATATATTCCGCGAAATGAGGGTTTCCCTTCTATAAAATGCACTTCAATGAAAATTGCATTCCCTTACATTCAAGAAGGCATTCTTTAACCAGTGTTTCATATTTGCGACTGAAGCGCAGCGGAACAAACAGTAATAGACATGATATTGCATTTTTTAATATTGACTCTGTGAACAATATGTTTGTATAAATTTTACTGAAGGTTGATGTCAAATATAATTTCAAATGACGGTAATAAGTATGACATTATTTTAAAAACACATCTACATGGAACTGCCTTCGCCCCGGGGAAAGGCGAAGGGGTAAGCCGGTTTCCGACGGCTGCAACTACTGGAGCGGTCATCTTCGGCACCGAAGGGGGGCTCCAGGTCCTCGTAAGATCACACTAGAGCCGCCCATTGGTGCCACGCCTTTAGGCACATCACGGAGGGGATAACTGTAAAGCGGTCACCCCCTCTAGCGGAAGGAAGGCGAGTGTAAAAAGGTAGCTCCCCCTGGCACTTCTCGGGGAGGATTGTAAATTATCCCCCCAAGCCTCGCTTTGCGCTGTGCTACGCACACGGCGGCACGTGACCACCTCCGCACCGCCACTTTCCCGGAGGTCGCTCGGTGTGAGCATGCAGACTCCCCAATCTGCGCGCCCGCGACCCTCAATAAGTATGACACAGTAAAATAAGGTGTAATGACACCATTTCTATTATTAAGACAAGATAAAGAAAAAAATATTTTTACTCCTGTACAAACATTTACAGGCACTTATGAATTGTCAAGACTGTAGTTGCCGCGTTCCAAGATGCAAGATGAATAAGAAAGATGGAGAAGAACGGGCAAGAATCTCCATGGTTACTTTTTTTAAATCAAAATGATAATATTTTTAACTACATTGTTCTCGAAATGAAGGTTATGTAAGGACAATGGAGGAGAAAATAGTCTTATCATCTTAAAAAAGTATTTTACACTATACAGGCCTGATTTTAATATTAGTAAAGTTTCTGATTCAATTGTTATGGAAGCATTAAGATGGCCATTCCTAATAGAAGGCTCTCGTTCACGGGCATGACAGTATTGCTCTACGTTGAAGCCTGGTGGTCCATTTGATGCCATAAGTCACATTACCGGCCGGGATGTATAACTAGTTTTTATAAAGTGGCCAAGACATCTCACTCTCCAATGATCGCTTCAAATACTTCGTATGATTTTCCATAGCCTAATGGTTGGTCGCTTTTCTTCTATATAAGAGGGTCTCTGCAGAGGTGCGCTATCTATTGGCCTTATTTAAAGTATTGAGATGTCTCTATCATGCTGCCACTGTGACCGTCCATATCCAGAACCACAAGACGACGCTTATCCAACTGCCTCGGGGAGTGAGACAAGGGGATGTAATATTCCCGAAACTGTTCACAAACGCGTTGGAAGATGTCTTCAAAACTCTGTACTGGAGTTGACGGGGCATAAACATAAACGGCGACTACACCTCACACCTTTGATTCGCCGACGATGTCGTACTTTTGGCAGAGTCGATAGATGATCTGAGTGGTATGCTAAATAGTCTCAACGTAGCCTCAAGACTTGGTGGCCTTGGTATGAACTTAGAAAAAACTAAGATCACGTCAGAGACATGTTGTGCCAAGGCCGATTAGCATCGAAGGTACGGTGGTCGAAGATGTGGACGAGTACGTCTACCTCGAACAAACACTCCAGTTGGGTAGACACTTTGACAGAGAAGCCGGCAGAAGGATACGTTTATTCTGGGCAGCATTCGGCAAGCTTCGTCAGATCTTCTCGTCGCCTTGTATTCCGCAATGTCTGAAAACAAAAGTTTTCAACCAGTGCGTCCTACCGGTTATGACCTACGGAGCCGAAACGTGGACACTAACCGCCGGATAAGTCCACAAGTTCAAAGTCACTCAGCGGGATATGGAACGTGCTATGCTCGGAGTCTCTCTAATGGATAGAATCCTAAACTAGGATATCCGGAAGAGAACCAAAGTGACCGACATAGCACACCGAATCAGCAAGCTGAAGTGGCAGTAGGCTGATCACGTTTGTCGAAGGACCGATGGCCGATGGAGCAGACGAGTCCTAGTGTGGAGACCACGTCAGGCAAACGTAGTGTAGGACGCCCACCAGCTAGCTGGATGGATGACCTAAAAAAGGTTTCTGGGTCCGGCTGGATGCGGAAAGCTGATGACCGGGTGTTGTGTCGCATGCTGGGAGAGGCCTACGTCTAGCAGTGGACCGGCTGAATAGGCTGATGATGATGATTAGGGGGGTCTGAATTCGATCCCGGACTGCACCTTTGAGCTTTCGGATTTACGTGGGGATCAGAATTTTATTATCACGGTGAAGGAAGACATCGTGAGGAATCCTACCTACCTGAGATTGATCCAAAATGTTCTCAATGGTGTTGTCTGTTAAACCGCACTAGGCAAGCGTGGTGAAATAAGACCTAACCTTCTCATCGTGAGAAAAAGGCCTGTGCCCAGCAGTGGGTAAGTAATGCGCTGATTATATAATATTGAATAATTCACGTTCACTTTAGAGTAATCCTACAGATAACCCCCCAACGTACGGTGGCTGCACACATTATTGGTTACATACATTCCCGCTTTTGTACGAATGATTAAACTACAGAGAAGACTCTGTTTTTAGTTAGAACGTAATTATTCTCTAGCTGTTTATACAGAATGCCTTTGTTACGACAAGAATATCATCATCATTTCGGCCGAATGAAGTCCACTGCTGGACACAGGCCTCCCCCAAAGATCACCACAATGACCGATATGGGTGTGTTGTGTGCTCATTGGGGGGTTTTGCCATAATCGCCACGCTTGGCAGACGGGTTGGCGATCGCAGTTGAGTTGTTAATGTACTCGAAGAACGCTGCTGCCCATCAATTCCTTAGTCGACTTTTACGACACCCACGGGAAGAGATGGGGTGGTGGTATTCTGAGCCACACGGCATAGTCTCTGACAAAAATATACTGCTATTCAAAAATGAATATCAGTTAAAACTGGTTTCTAGAACAATCCTGCCTCGGCCTTCGTGGTTATTTTGTTCAACCCTGTAGCCACTTGCCTTCCTGCACGAATTGTTGTTTAGTCAATATTTTATCTAGGTCAACACGTTCTTCATACATAAGGATGATCATACCATGGTTTCTTTTAACCCTAAATCTTCGAATGCCGGTTGTGCCACCTACTTTTGCCAAACGGTTCGTCACGACGGCATGGTTGGTGCAGTGGCTGATACAGTCGGCTGCTGCGCACCGGGTTGTGGGTTCGATTCCGGCACGGAACAAATATTTGTACGATCTGCAGGTAGTTGTTCCGGGTCTGGGTGTGTTGTATGTGGAATTCATGTCTGTAAACGCACCCACGACACAGGAAAAACCCTAGAGTGGGGCAAAGTTTAAAAAAAATAAAAGCAGGGAATAATAATAAAAATACATAAATCATACCATGCTTTCTTTCAACCCTAAATCATCGAATGCCGGTTGTACCACCAACTTTTGCCAAATTACTGGTCGTTTCTGAATTTCCAGATTCATTCCACAATTTCTTAGATTGGTATATCAAAATATTTCTTACCGTCTTTCTAATACATTTTAGACATCAAAAACCGTTAAAAGGGTCGATTTAAATTTAGACGGCACGGTTGGTGCAGTGGCTGATACAGTCGGCTGCTGCGCACCGGGTTGTGGGTTCGATTACCGCGCGGAACACATATTTGTACGATCTGCAGGTAGTAGTTCCGGGTCTGGGTGTATTGTGTGTGGAATTTGTGTTTGTAAACGCACCCACGACACAGGAGAAATCCTAGTGTGAGGCAATATCCAAAAAAAAAACTGGTCCTTTCTGAATTTCCAGATACATTTCACAATTTCTTGGATTGGTATATCAAAATATTTCTTACCGACTTTCTAATACATTTCAGATATGAAAAAACGTTAAAAGGTTCGATTTAAATCGTTCACAAACAAACAGTATCGGTTATTCCGGTCGCGTCCAAACTGTTTGGTCGACACGGAGTGTTTATTGTCGCCTAAGGGTGAGGCTAAATAAATTTGAGCGGGGCGCCTGTTATAGGATGATGCAGGCATGAATTTTGAGTAGGATGCTGTAAATATTTTGACATTTTATAATCATAATAATGTCTTAGATTTTCGCGAGTATCACACATTATAATAAATCACCTTTAAACGGATTCTATCGCGTATGCTTTAGGTTTTTGTTTTTCCTGACGTTTCGGACACTTTGCAGGGTTCGTGGTCGCAGGATGACTAAGGTGACAGGCGTCGTTACAGATATAAAAAAGTTAAATTATTGTATCTACCGTACAATTATAATCAAAGAATATTTCGATGCACGCAGTAATCACTCACAGTGTCTTGATGTTTTCTAGTGTGGTATTTAGTTTGGGACTTTATTATATTTGCTGTTTGAGAACATGCCTTAGACAAACCCAACCATTTTCTTCGTTTCGATCAACGTCAAATCCTTGCGAAAGAGAACCGATATGTACCAAGAATGTTTCGTGAGGAAATTGAAATTAAAAAACATCCTAATTTTAATAGAGAAGGCTGGCAGGTTTTTAAAAATAATAAAGTCCCAAACAACATACCGCACTAAAAAACATCAAGACACTGTGAGTGATTACTGCGTGCATCGAAATATTCTTTGATTATAATTGTACGGTAGATACAATAATTTAACTTTTTAAAATCTGTAACGACGCCTGTCACCTTAGTCATCCTGCGACCACAAATGCTGCAAAGCATTCGAAACGTCAGGAAAAACAAAAATCTATAATATACGCGATATAATCCATTTAAAAGTGTTTTATTATAAAAAAAAAACCTAAAGTAAATAAAATTTCTATATATACATAAACATGTATTATATATATACTTTCTGCATTTCAGGTGTAATAGTTCTACAAACCCAATGACAATCAGGTTCTTCATCATGCTTATACTAGGTGCTTTGAGGAGCTCATAGCCAGTTACACGCACTGATCCGTAAACGATCACTAAGGTTTTGCATAGCCACAAAATAATTAATTACCAAAATCTGATTTACATTTTCAGGTTCCCATTGTCGGGTCAATTTTTATTGAACGAATTTGTAGTGTCGTCCGTTTTTTCAAGATGGCGTGTCAGTTGGGAAATAATGATTACTGAATATTGTTTTGCTACAATTCTATTATATTGTAAGTAAATGTAATATTTAAATATTATGTCCTTGTATTTAACGGAATAATTTTTGTTTCCAGTTCTGAGCTTAATACAGGATCCAGGTAAAGTATATTTGCCATGTACATTTTTAAAGTTACAGCTATGTTGTATGTGTTATGTATATTCATTCTCGCAAATTTCGGTACGCCAATTTTTACGCTGTAAAAATGAAAAAGAAAAGAGAAAAAGCATTTAAGGCTACTGCAGATTTATCTGCAGAAGCGATCACAAAAGCTGCAGTATTTGAAATGTTAGGAAAAACAAAAATCTATAATACACGCGATGTAATCCGTGTTTTATTCAAATCATATAATTTTTACTCATTAGTAATATCCATTATTACTCATTAATCATGTTACTACTCATAAGGGTTTAAAAACAATGCGGCTGTTCCAAAACACCTTAGCAATATCATTCAAACAATTTTACAATCAACATGTATTTGAAATACAACAGAAATGTTTCAAAATGAATTAATAATAATGACATCAGGAATCCAGATTTCAAAACGGGGCAAAATCATGCACCACCGTAGTATAATATTGAAATTGGAGAAAAGTTAAACTGGTGGTTCGCCTTCCTTCCACTAGAGGGGGTGACTGCTTTACTTTCAACCCCTCCGAGATTTGCCTAAAAGTGTGGCAGCAATTAAATTGCAACTATTTAAATGTTTTACACGAATAAAAACAATTTGACATTGACTTGACTTTGAATAGGTGGCTCTAGATGGATATTATTTGAGTTCCTAGAACCGCCCATCGGTGCCGCAGGTGATCACTCCGAAGGTTTTATCTGGTAGGAGTCCCCTCCGCCCTTTCCCGGGACGGAAGAAGTACGTCATTCTTTCCACCGGATCAATAAAAAATGTCTCTTATTACAAGAGTCCGGCTAGGTAGATACCACCGCAGTGACATATTGGCCGCCAAGCAGTAGTGTTTAATCATCAATAGGTTCCTATTAGAAGGACATTTTACGTAGTGAAATTACTGGGCATAAGAGACTTAATAACTGATGTCTTGGGATAACGAGAGCAGTTCATGTAATGGATAGCATTTAAATTGTTATGGCCAGGCATGAAGTTTACCACTAGGCGACTGTTTCAGGGAAATTGGTCCTCATTGTAACATTAAAACACTAGCGGAGACTCTATGCTTTATATCTAGAGACCATTCCAACAAAAATATAATATTGCACGACCCGAAATCACAAATAAAAAAAAAAACAATATCACGTCTTTACTATTGTAAAGAGACATCAGAATATATAGCCGCTGGATATATTCAAAATAATAAGTTTATGCATTAGACCAACCCCAATATTCGAGCCTAAATAAATAGCCCACCGCCACCGGAATACTGAAGCGTATTGCGACCAAATGTCGCTTCAACATTTTTATCACTTCCATATTGATATCGGGTTGTTGTGAAATAAATTGGTATGAATGGTAAAACCTGGATCTCACGGAGACAAACAACATGTTTCAGATATTAATTAAATGCAGTACTTGGCTTTCTGTCCTTGGGTCCGCGGGTTTCGTCCCCGCTGTAAAGAAATATTCGTATAGTCTACGAATAAATTATTGTACTGTCTGGTGAGTTGTGCGTCGTCCACGCTATACGAGAAATCGTAGCGATAAGCAAAATAAAATGTCTTTCACCTTTTCAATTTTTAAGTGGCCAGCTGGGACATGTGATTATGGTTACTGGCAAGATTAGTCACCTATGCCTCGCATGATTTTGGTTACCAGCAAAATTAGGCCACCACTCGTCTTTCTATGGGTATCATACAATCTAACTAAGAGTGTACTGAAAAGTCCTGTGCGGTAATGATACTGTCAGCATTGTGGTAATGGCAATATTTATTATTGAGCGCTTAATGAAACTTTCCTCCGAGAGTCTCTATTCAGCTACAAAAGTACATCCAAAATTTATCTCATCCAATATCACGCTGATAAAGAAGATAATATCTTGCAAACTGCTGGATAGTTTCACATCAAAAATGTAAATCCCTTATTGAAATATTAACCAACTTGATATAAAAAGTTATAATGTATTCAATGGAAAAACTTAGGAGCGCCGAAGAAACGTAGTATTGGGGCAAGTTTAAATTATTTAAGTTTTTTAATAGTAGTTTTGTCCATATTATGAAGTTGTATTGATTTTCATGATATGAAAAAGGACGGAAACATCAAGTATGGGAGAGATACATTATTCTGCGTATTTAAGGACCAACGAAAATGTTATGTCATTTGTAGCAGACTTCAATACTTCAAACTTTTACGTTCGACATTGTTGTTTTTAAAACGAAATGTTTCAGTTTCATTACCGACAATGAGTTGATGATTTCATATTTGCTTCTTAAAAACATTTAAATGGTGTGAGAATTTCTCGAGATCAACAGCTTAACGTGAACCTAAAAGGTCTATTGAGCACTATGCTCCCTAACAAACCTTCTGAAAAAAGGGCCACACCCATTTTTACCTACATCTTTCCTAAAATCGAAATCGTCATAACCCATTCTCATAAGAAAGCCATTAGAGCTGAGGATACAATCGGCACGTGCGGCCCAAAGGACCAAAATGGACCAACAGGAGCAAAATACAGCGGTATCGCATTAACTGTTATATATATTTATACGATGTTCGGGTCAACCGATATTGAAAGCCTACGAATATATTGTTAGGTTTTTTGTATTATTTTTCTATAGTTATTGTAAGGATACATGAAATCACGCTTAGGTTTGTTGGAGGGTACGAGTTAGCCAAAGTAGTTCTTAATAAAAAGACTTTAGTTAAATATTGCCAATCCATTACGTACGTCCTCCATTTTTTCTTGACTTGCAAAAGTATCTATTAGGACCTAATTAGGTGTGTCAGCTATATAGGCAGAACATGAAATCCGGAATGCAGTGTTCTCTTTCTGTGAGAGCGTCATGCTCTTGAAGGAGACCGCGACAGCTGTGTGTCGAACCACTAGCGTTCAAAATCGAATATGTAATGATAATGATCAAAATATGAACGATTAGACACCACAATACTAAATTCGAATTTTGATTTGAATAAAGAATGAATCATGAAGTGGACATTGATGGAGATAAATGGTATGAAGTCATGAAAGAGGTTGATTAAAATTAAGATGAAGGATGACTTCGTCACAAGGTGACAATCGTCTTTACAGATTTAAAAAGTTATTTTATCTACCGTACAAAACCAATCAAAAATTGTTTCGATGCACGCTATAATCACTCACAGTGTCTTGATGTTTTTTAGTGTGGTGTGTTGTTTGGGATTTTACTAATTTAATAACCGGATTCCAAACAGGTGGTACCTACCAACCATCTTCTCTATTAAAATTAGTATTTTTTTAATTTCAATAGCCTCTCGAAACATTCTTGGTACATAACGGTTCTCTTTCGCGAGGACTTGAGGATGATCAAATCGAAGAAAATGGTTGGGTTTGCCTAAGGCATGTTCACACACTGCGGACTTTGTGGTGCATCTATGCTTGAAGTCAGCTATGTGTTCTTTAATTCTGGTGGCTATACTACGCTTTGTTTGCCCTATGTATAACAATCCACAATCACGGTCAATCTTGTAGACCCCTGCATCTTGTGGAGGAATGTGACACTTCACGGGTTTGAGAAGTTGGCTTATCTTTTTATGTGGCTTGAAGTAGGTTTTAATAGAAGCACGCTTCAAGATATGACCAATTCTGTTCGTGACTCCCTTGATGAATGGTAAGACTGCAGGTCTCCGATCAACCGTGGTGGGTTTCGGGCGGCTTCTGTGACGGGGATGTGGCGATCTTAAATTGTTATTTTGAAGAACTTGCTTCACATGCTTAAGCTGGCCAGGTGGTCAGCGTCGCAGATGCCGTGTGCTCTCTGTAACAAAAATTTTGTCACGGTAGCTAACTGAGAAGGGTGGTGGTGAGATTCACCGTTAAGGTACCTGTCTGTATGGGTAGACTTTCTATACACAGTGTGACTAACTGAATGATCAGGATTATGGATAAGAAGTATGTCAAGAAAGGCCAAGGATTTGTTTTCCTCCAATTCCATAGTAAACTGAATTTTACTGTGCATTGAATTTAGATGTTTTAAAAATGTAGAGACCCGATTGTGAGGCAAGATGGTAAAAGTATCATCTACGTACCGTTTGAACATCTTCGGCATAGCAAAGTGTTCGAAACGTCAGGAAAAACAAAAATCAATAATACACGCGATTTAATCCGTTTAAAACTGTTTTATTATAATGTGTAATAATCGCGAAAACCTAAGACAATACTACGCATATACTTAATTAAAATTTACGGGCAAAGGGCATGTATGCATACATTTACCCCTTTGCCCGTAAGTCTACGTTTTACGAGTTTCATGGCTTTGGTGAGGGACATTCATGTTTATTAGTATGTAAGGCTGTATTCATGTAAGGACATCTGCATTTGACCCAAATTGTTGATCAAGATATGAACTGTCAGTTCAGTCCGGTTATGTTTCTAACAATTTCGTATACGTATCTTTTCTGTACCCTGTGAATGGCTTAGCGGGCGAATATTAATAGGTAGACATTTCATTGGATATTAAGTGTATCTCCATCTTAATGCCATACCTCCGGATGGTTGGCAGGACTTACTAATTGAAAACTTTCATCAATAAACTTCAAATAATATTTATTTCCTCTTAACTTACGTCTTTCCTTTTTATAAAATCTATTGCTCAAATTGCTCAATATCTATTGGGCTGGTCACGTTTGTCGAAGAACTGATGGCCGACGGAGCAGACGAGTCGTAGAGTGTAGAACTCAGTGTGGACTAGATGGACGGATGACCTGAAAAAGGTTGCTGGATCCGGCTGGATGCGGAAAGCTGATGACCGGGTGTTTTGGCGCACGCTAGTACAGGCCTTCGTCCAGCAGTGGACTGGTATAGGCTTATGACGATGATGATTGCTCAAATGATACATATTATTAAACCATATCAAAACATCCACAAATAAACAGGGGCCCCCTAATGTTGGGGGTAATGGGCTTTACCACTACACTCGCCTGGTAGATTAGTGACTTTATCATTTTGTTTCAACTCTGACTCTGCTGCCCATCCTCTACTAAAAGGTTGACTGGTAGAGAATGCCATATGGCATTAAGTCCGCCTTGTGAACCATCAATGTGCATAAAAGTATAAATAAATAAATAAATACTTATTCCCATTGGTACTAAACGATAAGTCGATGCCTGTCTGGAAATCTCCTACTGATTGAAAATTGTATTGACGCATTTGTTGAGAAAGGTTTTTAATAAATCGACGGCTAAGATTTGTTTACAGACACAAATATTACATGCATTTACACCGACACCACTATCTGTATATTATATATAAGCCAATCGCTTAACTACTGCGTTAATCGTGTCGTTGGTTAATTTGATGGACACGCTTGGTATAATATTTGTCTCTTTACTCTGTGTAACCATATCTATTGGACACTTCTTTGTCTGTCCCCTGGGGACCTACGAGTGAGATAATACCGAAATATCCTGTACATACATATCAAGCGTTATAATACGTATATCACGATATCAGCACCCCAAGAGGCTATAACTGAGTATTAAGATTTATAGAGCCCCTTTATTTTGGACCCCTGGTCAGTCAGGTTCAGCTAAATATTTGCTGGTAACATGTTTGTTTTGTGTTGATTTGACGCTAAAATGCAATCCTTTTGAATAAATTAGAGTGATATCCACGATGTAAGAGATGTTTATGACAGCTAACCGTTGCATATATTTGGTGGTAAATAGTTATTTTTAAAGACATCAATTGTTTCATATTGATTATCCAGGTGTTTACAATAAGGATGACCCTGGTAGAAGGCTATTAAGAGACTAAGGTAATGAACAAACTATCAATTCATAAGGTCTTATAATTAATAAAGGAGAATACTTTACTTTCGTCGGAATACTCATATTCTTTCGTTACTTCATAGTGTATTATTCATGCCTTCTACTCCCTCTTACCTTAAAAAACGCTTCGAGTTCATCGGTGACACTCATACAAGATTTCTGAGATCATCAGAAGACCTAAAACTTAAAATTCCAACGCATTCCACAACATTTATTGATATCTCCTTTACGGTACAGGCCGCTCGTTTGTGGAATGCATTACCAGTTTTAATAAGACGAGCTCAGTCAATATCAGCGTCCAAAAGACTAGTGAGGGAACATTACTTGTCGCTGTAATTATTTTTGCTTAGAGTTTACTAAGTATTACATCTGAATTTACTGTTTTTTGATATTTTGTCGCATTAATTAAAGAGTATTAATATAAATTTTTATGTACTTATATATCTATATTGTGTAAATTTTGCATTATTTATATATTTAGTATAGTATACGTAATTTAGTTATTTCATTATGTCCGTGTGGTGTCGGCTACGAATAGCACCAACCCATCTCATCCCGTGGGTGTCGTAAAAGGCGACTAAGGGATTAGCCGGAGGATGGGCAGCAGCGTCCTTCGAATACATTAACAACTCAACTGCGATCGCCAACCCGCCTGCCAAGCGTGGCGATTATGGCAAAACCCCTCAATGAGCACACAGCACACCGGTACACAACATATCGGTCGTTGTGGTGATCTTTGAGAGAGGCCTGTGTCCAGCAGTGGACTTTATTCGGTCGAAATGATTATGTATCTGTGTGCACCATTGACTGCCGCATAAATTATCCAGTTAAGTGTTTTTCCATCCTAAGGTTGCCTGGAAGAAATCGCGATAAGGCCGCCCATTGTACTCTTAGACGTACTTTTAAGAACTACTGTTTGTACATATCGATTGGTATACAATAAAGAGTAGAATAAATAAATAAATAAAAAAGGCGTTATTAGGAGTACTGAAGAATAATCGACTTCTATTTACGAAATTTAAAACCAAATCTCAAACTTACAAAGCAACATAAGTATCGAAACCTCAACCCCCTGTAGCGTGCGTCACGTTCTACTTTTATGTATTTCCGGTTCCTGCCAAATATGTGAGGCCTTGAATTGTATATTATGTGGGGGACATTGTCCGAGTCGGACAGAAAGTCACGAAACTGTGACGAGGGGTTTGTTAATTTTTAAAACATTTCTCTCTTTGTATTGTGTTTTGTAAAAAAGCGATTTTATATAAGATCTATTAATCAATATAAAATTTGATTAGGTGTTATTGTGCCCATTTGTATTGTGCGGTGGCCTTTTATTTTTAGGTAATGTTGTGTGGTGTTTCCGAATATACAATAGCATAGATATGACACAGCTACTTGACAAAAGTGTGAATAAGACTTCTATCGGTCAAGTCGTTTAGAATTTACACGATCAGTAACAAACGCACTAATAATTTTTTTTTTTTTTTTAAACGTTGCCCCACTCTTGGATTATCCTGTGTCGTGGGTGCGTTTAAAGACATGAATTCCACATACAATACACCCAGACCCGGAACAACTACCTGCAGATCATACAAATATTTGTTCCGTGTGGGAATCGAACCCACGACCCGGAGCGCAGCAGCCGACTGTATCAGCCACTGCACCAACCGTGCTGTCTCGTAATGATATATACAAAAAGCGTTTATATGTGGTGATCATATCAATTAATAGAATAGAATCATTTAATCAGTAAATAGGTCCTAACACACACTTTTACACGTCATATTGAAACAACGGAAGGCATTTCGCTACATGAATGCGAACACTATCCCGTTTGCCAAGCATAGCAATTATGACAAAATTTCCTCACGAGTATCTATTCGGTCTATGATGAAGACCATCTTCAAGAGTGGACACTTACAGGCTGCTATGATGTGGATAATGTCCAGTGACAGAGTAATAAAACAATTTTAAACGGATTAGGTCGCGTATTTTATTTTTCTCACGTTTCGTTTACTTTGCAGCATTCGTGGTCACAGGATGGCTAAGGTGACAGGCGTCGTTACAGATAAAAAAAATATCTACCGTACAATTTTAATCAAAAATTCCTTTCGATGCACGCAGTCATCACTCACAGTGCCTTGATGTTTTTTAGTATGGTATTTAGTTTGGGACTTTTTTATTTTAATAACAGGATTCCAAACAGGTGGTACCTGCCAACCATCTTCTCTATTATGTCTTTTGAAATTTCATTAGCCTCACGAAACATTCTAGGTATATATCGTTTCTCTTTCGCGAGGACTTGAGGTTGATCAAAACGAAGAATGTTTAGGCTAAGGCTTTAGACAAAGTCTGCTGTGTGCCTTACACACTGCAGACTTTGTGGAACGTCTATGCTTGACGTGGAAAATAATAATAATATACCCGATATAATCCGTTTAAAAGTGTTTTAGAATAATGTGTAATAATCGTGAAAACCTAAGACATTACTATTATGACAGAGGTTCAAGAATTCACATAAAATAAATCTCGATCATAATATCCTCTAAGTACACATACAGTAATGTAACATCCCATTACGGGTTTATTGCTACATCAAGTGTTACTCTGATGTAGGTACACAGATCTCATAAGATAATCGCACTATGTTATCATCTGTTTATGTTATTAGGCTTATGTTAGTACTAGGCGTAAATCGCTGTTATATATTAGTTTCTGTCGTTACACATTTCTACTGAAAATGCGTGTTGCTTATTTCAATTTTTCTACAAAGAAGTGAATTATTGTCTAACAGAAGAACTCAAGCTTAAATACAAAGGTTGTTTTTACCGACTTCAAAAAGGAGAAGGTTCTCAATTCGATGCGTATTTTCATTTCTTTTTCATTTATTTACACCGATTACTCAGAGATCTGTGGACCGATTTAAGCGATTATTTCGTTAATAGGTGCGGAATGATTTCGAATTAGTCCCATATAAATTTGATTACATTTTATTTAGTAGTTTTGTCACCAGCTTCAATAAACTGGTTTAATTTGACTGCGCTTACCTAGATGATTTCTTAATAGTTTCAATTCTTAGAATTATTTTTAGTGTTAGATACGGATACCAAATTGGGAAAAGTACTTACATTTATTTACACTAAAAAGAAACAAATAAAACTTTTAACAAGAAAAATACCGACTTCAAAATTCTATACGATATTAAAACCACTAAAAAGAAAAAAAATACTTTATGAAGTCGGGCGGGGCCAGGTATGCCCCAACCATGGTTCACGCAGACCAATGAGTTATATTATATTAATTTTAAAGTCAGTATTTTTTTGTTTAATAGTTTTATCATATAGCCCCTAATAGGCACTAAAGAAAAGTCTTCTTCTTCTTCTCTTAGTATATGGCTTCTGTGGAGTATCTTCTAAAGAAAAGTCAATTGTTAAGGTAAGGCACGGTTCAGAAAAGCCGATCTCATGGAGAAGAGCCGGCAAGAAACTCCATAGACACTTTAAAAAAGTGGTATTAGAATTTGGTTTATTACATTTTAACACGTCAGGTATGTGAAAATTAAGTGGACTATACGTGAAATACATACACATAATAATAAACACACTCGCTTCTGTAAAACATAATCAGAAATTGAGAATTATTAACGCATAGGTAATACGGGTAGCAGTCAACGAAGTTCTCACACTTACAAAATGTACAAGATACTAAATTATATAAAATAAAGGGCATTATAGCCACCAATGCGGTAAACAATGTCATGTTGTATATTTAGTATCTTATTATACTTCCGCTCTACTTGTTAATTTTAAATCCAAAATCCTCACAATTTGGCAATGGAGCTTACATTTTCGTAGACTTTCACATGTATTGTAATTAAATTATGTGAAAATCCTATTATAAAATCAAAGACTGTGTTGAGTATAGGAACCTGCGGCGTTAATTATTTCCTGCTTATGCGGCTTTGGAAACATTCTACCCGCATTGTTTGTATTGTATAGATGAAAAATGATTTTCAATGTATGAAGAGCTGGAAGCCAGTGCTGTATAATGATCGATATGTATTCTTGTGAATATTTGACGGCACGGTTGGTGCAGTAGCTAATACAGTCGGCTGCTGCGCTCTGGGTCGTGGGTTCGATTCCCGCACGGAACAAATATTTGTATGCCACTGCGATCGCCAGCCTACGCTAACGCTAGGCAGGTCTAGCGTAGAGATTATGGAAGAACCTCCCAATGAGCGCACAACACAGTCGGACTGGTTGTTGTGGCGATCTTTGAGGGAGGCCTGTGTCCAGCAGTGGACTTTATTCGGCTAAAATTATAAGAAAATATCGATATATAAGTAATAATACCTCGATAAATATTGATAACACGGTTGGTGCAGTGGCTGATACAGTCGGCTGCTGCGCTCTGGGTCGCGAGTTCGATTCCCGCATGGAACAAATATTTGTATGATCTGCAGGTGTTCTGGATCTGGGTGTATTGTATGTGGAATTCATGTCTGTAAATGCACCCACGACCCAGGAGAAATCCTAGTGAGGGGCAACGTTTCATAAAAATACTGAAGACTAATACGGTAAATTTAAAGTCATTCGTACCGTAGGACCACACTCCGTTTAACCTTTCGAAACAAATGACCTATTACTGAAATATATTTAATAATATACCCCATGCTCTTGGCTACAACAATACGTTAAGCACTAAGTGTACTCTGACGGACGAAGTGGCAATCTCGTGAGATTCAACAACCAATGTGTTGCGAAATGTAGAGCTAAAAATATAAGCCTCTACGATGCTTTAGTGTTCACGAGATTTACTGGGTAGAACATAGGTTTAATTTTAGTTACACTGTGATATGCATGTGCGATTATAGCTGTTATAAGCTCTGATCATCAACTTTGGCGACACGGCTGGTGCAGTGGCTAACACAGTAGGCTGCTGCGCTCCGGGTCACGGGTTCGATTCCCGCACGGAACAAATATTTGTATGATCTGCAGGTAATTGTTCCGGGTCTGGGTATATTGTATGTGGAATTCATGTCTATAAACGCACTCATGACATAGGAGAAATGTGGGGTGTGGGTAGGGCGTGTGTGGGGTAACGTTTTGTTACAGAAAAACTATGAAAAAAACAACAAAAAATAATAATAATATTTTTTTAATTTATCTAGGCGTGTTTGCGGTCTGCTATATCTACATGCATACAGTACCATCTCTGCGTCTCGTAACGGTGTCGCGAGTCCAGAGATTATTATCCCATCTAAAAATATGCGTACCGCGCTAAAAGAAGTTTTCACTTTAAAAAAACTTTCCTCTCAAATGTGGGTGTCATAGAAGACTGAAAGATAATCAAGAGCAGCTGAATCTCCTGTTTCATAAAATAACATACTCTGATAACTAGACTGCGAGCCAATCTGTCTCCTTAAACCAATCATAGCAGCAAATAGGGGTTGATGGGGAGGCTCATGTTCAGCAGTTTAGTGCTAATATTACTAAACGGGTTACACGGGCGAAGATGGTGATTGTAATATATAACGTTTTCCAAGTAAATTGGTACGATCCTCAAAATCTATACAAATAAATAAAATTGAAGTATCTGTTTGTAATGTCAAAATAACAGCCTTTTACTAAATGCATATGAAAGTATATACGGTACATTTAACAAAAAAAAACTATTCATTTTTTTTGTCTGGCTGTTTGTTCCGGGAAATCTCCGAAACGGCTGGACCGACTTTGACAAGACTTTTACTGGCAGATAGCTGATGTTATAAGAAGTAACTTAGGCTATTTTTATTTTAGACAAATAATAAGGGTACCGCGCGAAAATAAAACCCTTAAAATCCTATATATTCTATGTCAAGTGTCTATATCGAAGTACTCTACATTGTTTTTAAATTAAACGCAAGTGAAACCGCGGGTCCCAGCTAGTATTAAAATAAAATATTACAGTAATTTAGACGATGTGATCTCATAGGGCTGTAATTTTACTTATACATTTATCGAGTACATTTTAACCTCAATATTCGCCATTCACTTGGTTTTAAGCGTACCCTGAGTCCCCTACCGTCACTACATGGTGGGGGGCCTCGGGGGTCACAGGTACGCAGATTGGGGAGTCTGCATGCTCACATAGAGTGACCCCCGGGAAGACGGTGGTGCGCACGTGGTCTCGTGCCGCCGTGTGCGCAGCACAGCGCAAAGCGAGGCTTGGGGGGATCCTTTATAATCCTCCCCGAGAAGTGCCTGGGGGGGCGACCTTGTTACATTCGCCTTCCCTCCGCTAGAGGGGGTGATCGCTTTACAGACATCCCCTCCGTGATGTGCCTAAAGGCGTGGCACCAATGGGCGTCTGTAGTGTGATCTTACGAGGACCTGGAGCCCCCCTTCGGTGCCGAAGATGACCGCTCCAGTGGTTTTAGCCGGTAGGAGTCCGGCATACCCCTTAGCCCTTCCCCGGGGTGAAGGAAGTTCCATGTAGAATTTCCACTGGATATAAAAAAAAATTAAAAATGGAGGAGTCCTGCGGGGTACCTCACTGCGCTCGTGCCTCGATACATTTGTTATTTAGCACCTTGTGCCCAGTAATGTTACTATTACCCTTCAAATCGGACCACAGTAATGTCTAAAGTTTTAACACTATTGCTTGGCAGGAGTATCTGGCACAGCGGTGGAACCTATTTAATTGGACTCTTGGAGAATGAGGCCTACCACCTGTCATAGGCCTTTTTTATCGTGAGGAAATCCTCATGCTCTTCCTCCGCCTTGGGGAAGGGATGTGTGAGACTCTGACCAGCTAAAATTACCATGCAGTATCTTAGACAGGTTTGCTCGAACATTCATTGCAGCTCCAGCAGCTCTTGGCTCGCAATTTTCTCTGTTGGACGCCTGTGGGCTCTGGCCAGCCGAAAAATATATAGAGAGGCGTGCAGCCGTCTAAGTGCTTTAGTTGGGGGATTGACGGCTCCAAGTCAGTCGCCTGCAGACCAGTGCACACTGCGCCCACAGGAGGCGAAGAAAAATATTCTCCATAGTTAATACGGCAATCGTCCGATGTCTTTATCTTATTTTTTCCTTCAGTTTTTTTTTTTGGTACAAGCCCGCCTCATATTCCCAACCACTGCAACTCCTGTAAGCCAGGATCTACAATGGCGACCACCGAAAAGAACATCGACCAGTGAAGGTCGGTGTGTCCCAGAGAAATGAATAACTGTCTTGGAACCCGCAACGAAATTAATCAGAAAAGAAAAGGAGGAGTAGGAAAGAATATACGTTCCACTTCCCTCTGTAGCAAGCAGGAGACAGAGAAAATACTATAGGCCATAGGCACAATATTTGGGAGTGTACAACTAGGATAAGCCTAGTTGCCAAGCACCACGGGTACAAAAATGTTTATAAATATTTAATTACGGGTCCTATGTTGTGAGCTATTGTGACTGATTCCAATAGTAGGTATGGCAAAAACGCCTGAACGCACGGGAATTCGTCCTAGTTGCAACAAGGTCTGTATAGTAAACAACCCCGGATGTAACTTGCAAGCTGTCAAACATAATATTGCGTTCATCTTGCCAAAGAACACCTTCCTTCAGTTTAATCAAAACCATGCATCGTTAATTGAATAAGATGGCCAAATACATCAATCCAACAGTCGTATCGTAACCGTATTGTGTAAACTAAACCAACAGTTACTATGTTCGGACAATCGGCTGCAATTAGATGCGCCAGTATGTACGGTCAACACCATAATTGTGTCAAACTGATTTTATTGATCGTCTTTCTAATAAAATCGCTGTTTTACCCAGCACAATAGATTGCGAAGAAAAATACCAATATTTTGTATTAACACCTTGTTAGTCAACATAACTATTCCTACGAGCAGCTGGATAAAATGACGACGCATGTAATAATAGTGAATCTTTTTAAAATGGTGGACAGAATTCTTTTCAGAATTGTATTCTAATTCCACGGTTGGTGCAGTGGCTGATAGTCGGTTGCTGCTCTCCGGGTCGTGGGTTCAATTCCCACTTGGAACAAATATTTGTATGATCTGCAGGTAGTTGTTCTGGATTTGGGTGTATTGTATGTGGAATTCATGTCTTTAAACGCACCCATGACACAGGATAATCCTAGTGTGGGGCAACGTTGTAAAAAAAATTGCCTCAAAACCTGGTTGTGTGCTCATTGGGGGATTTGCCATGATCATCACGCTTGGCAGCTGGGTTGGCAATCGCAGTTGAGTTGTAATTAATATACTCGAAAAACGCTGCCACCTGCTCTCCGGCTAATCTCATCATTTCGGCCGAATGAAGTCCACTGCTGGACACAGGCCTCCCCCAAAGATAACCACAACCACCGATATGGATGCTTGGCAGGCGGGTTGGAGACAGCAGTTGAGTTGTTAATATACTCGAAGGACGCTGCTGCCCATCCTCCGGCTAATTCCTTAGTCGACTTTTACGACACCCATGGGAGGAGATGGGGTGGTGGCATTCTGAGCCGGCACCACATGGCAATCTCACAGCCGTCTTTTACAACACCCACGGGATGAGATAAGGTGGTGCTACTCGTAGCCAGCACTACATATCTCCGGCAGTTTAGTACTTACTTATCTGTAAAAGCCATCTAGGAATGAACTGTTCAAAAAGATTGCCTCTCCCCATCTTGATCCCGTTCCCAAGTCAACATCACAACTATACTTTGCTAATTACAAAACTTTCTTCCCATCTATTCTGCTTACCGTACACGAAATTGATACATCCACACGTCAGATACGGCTAATTGGGGGTGGGAAAGGAAAAATCGATTACATCTCCCATTTAGGAGGTAATTCGGACCCTTTATACAGAGTTCGGGCTCGTACATATAGTACCGTCTAGTTGAAAGTCATTAGATTATAGACTTGTCGGGTTTCGAAATTCAGAGTACACTGCATATTTGAGGTCTAGCTGCTCTTTGTTGAAAGGGTGGTATGAAAATGCACTGTTAGCTTTTGTTAATGTTTCCGAACAGTAACGAATGGAACCACGGTTTTGGCTTGCTATAAAAATGTGTAGTTTTCAATAGTACTCACACAATAGTTTAGCTTTTAGATATATGAACTACGGCTCTATATAAATAATGTCAGATTATTTACTGTAGCTGCTAGTACGGAACCTAGTGAGCAAGTAGGTACAGGCTAGAACACGCGCCACCGTGTGCGCAGCACAGCAAAGCGCACAGGGACGCTATGGGGAACCTTTTACAATCCCCCAGGGGGGTGACCGCTTTACAGTCACCCTCAGAGGTGTGCCTATAGGTGTGGCATCAGTGGGTGGCTCTAGTGTGTGATCGTACGAGGACCTAGAGCCCCCCTTAGGTGCCTAGTGGTTTTAGCCGGTAGGAGTCCGGCATGCCCCTTCGTCCTTCCCCGGGGCGGAGGAAGTTCATAATTTCCACTGGGCCCAAAAAAATAAATTACAGGTTAGATTAAAACATGCAATAGAAATATTTATAGTATTTATGCGAATTTCTACAATTAATTATATACATATAGTTACGTGTAGCACCCATACGTGCGATATACAAACGTGCAACGTACACGTACACGTTTGAATACCACACGTAGGTATATAGGATTAATGAAAATACGCGGTCAATGATACTGTATATTAAAATAAGTAGATATGTTACATGCGCGCCAAATGTAAGAATCAAAACTTCCCCAATTGTAGCACCGTCTGTATAATCTGTATTGTTTTATTAATTAAGTAATAACATGCGCCGTCATGTCGTGCCCATCCCAATATCCGTTGGGAGCTCTGTTCTCGAAGTTGTTGACGAGTATATCTACCTGGGACAAACTGTACAGTTAGGTAGGTCCAACTTCGAGAAAGAGGTCAATCGTCGAATCCGACTCGGCTTCGGCGTTCGGGAAACTTCGCAGCGTCTTTTCGTCAGCAATACCGCAATGCCTCAAGACGCAAGTCTTTAACCAGTGTGTGTTACCAGTGATGACATATGGAACAGAGACGTGGTCACTCACAACGGGCCTCATAAGAAAGCTCAAGGTCACTCAGCGAGCTATGGAGAGAGCTATGCTTGGTATTTCTCTACGAGATCGAATCAGAAATGAGGAGATCGGTAGAAGAACTAAAGTTGTCTACATAGCTGAAAGGATTAGTAAACTGAAGTGGCCATGGGCAGGGCACATTGCTCGTAGAACTAATGGCCGTTGGGGCACAAAGGTTCTCGAATGGAGACCGCGCACCGGAAAACGCAGCGTGGGACGACCTCCAACGAGGTGGATAGACGACCTGGTGAAGGTCGCTGGGAGTCGTTGGATGAGAGCGGCATGTGACCGCTCGTTGTGGAAATCTAAGGGGGAGGCCTTTGTTCAGCAGTGGACGTCCTGTGGCTGATATGATGATGATGATGATGCGCCGTTTAAGATATTAAATAACGAATGGCATGAAGTGACGAGTGCAGTGTGCTACGTAAGACTAGTCCTTGGTAGCAATATAATTGATATGCTACAGTGCCCTTCTAACCCGAACACAGTCATGTCTAAAGTTTAAACACTACTGCTTGGCAGCAGAATATCTGGCACTACGGTAGTACCTACCTAGCCTGCCTCCATCAATAAGAGACCTTTTTTTAAGGGGCAAGCTGGACTCCTACCTGCTAAAACCGCTGGGGTGGTCAACATCGGCACATAAGGGGGGGCTCCAGATCGTTTTATGATCACTCTAGAGCCGCCCACTGGTGCCACACCTATAGACACATTTCGGAGAGGGTGACTGTTAAGCAATTTCCCCCCCTGGGGTGATTGTAATGGATCCCCGAAGCGTTCCTGTGCACTGTGCTATGCGCACATGGCGACGCTTGACCACATGCGTGCCACTGTCTTCTCGTGGCTCGCTCGGTATGGGCACGTAGATTCCCCAATCTACGCACCCGCGAACCCAAAGCCTCATAGCGATGGCAGGGGGTTTCAGGCATATAGGAATTAGGCACCAGGGCGGTTGTTACCCCGGCGCCGTCTCCGAGCAAGATCGGCCTTCTCCCAATCATGCTATGAAGTCTCCTTCCGAAGCATAACGCTCTCACAGAAGGAGACCACATTTTTTCAGTTTTCGTCCCATAAAACTAAACCTTAATAGGCTGTGTTGCTTAAAACTACTGAATTCAAGATGAATCGGTTACATTTTATAATTAATCAATCTACTTAGTTAAACAATCTACTTGTATGTCATGTGATATGTCACCATCGCGGTATGGATACTTTGTTCCGCACTCTCTAAAATCGTGAAATAATCACGACAATTTTCCATTTCTTTATTAAGACTTTTATCTTCTGCACCTCATGCCTAATTAAGAACTCAGTCCACTACTGGAAATAAGCATCTACCAAGGTTTGCCACAATACCCGGTTCTCCACATTCTGTATTCAGTCTGTTAAAACTATCTTCTTTAGCTTACCACGGTTTTTCAACACTGTCTTCACTCAAGTTCTTGTCTGATCCAACCGCTCTAGCTCAGACAGACAGAATGAAATTCGAATTCAAATTTCTTTATTCACAATAAATAGAGAACAAGAAAATAAATTGCAGCACAAATACAATCAGTCATGGAAAAAAAGGCTGCCAAAAATAAATTTCAATGTTCAAATTACCATCATCATAGATATATGCACATATCAAGGTAATAAGTCATTTATGGTTATATATTATTATTAAATTTTCTATTATTATTGTCAAACCACTCCTGTGTGGAATAGGACCTTCAGTTTGCGCTTAAACTGAAGGTAGAGGAGGCTCTTGAATTTGGAGTGTAAACCTATTCAATTTTTTGATACATATAGCATAACTGTTCCTTTGAAAAAGTGAACACCTTCTCAAATCTTATTTCCTACCCTGAGCCATCTAAAAATATTATTATTTTACCCCAAAATTCCCACTTTAGATTCGAAAAATAATAACATCTTGATATTCTCCCAGCATGCTCATATTTCCATATCAAAATAAAACCATATTCCAACTATAACACGAAAAAGTCGTGTCGTCGTCGCCGGCTTACCACTTTTTCCAACTTGGTAACACGTCGACAATAGCAAATCCTTTAAGCCAAACTCTATGGAGTTCGGGATCGCAGTTCGGAACTCGGAGCTGGGTTTAAACCGTTACGTGACTCGGTCGTCGGCCTCGTTGTCTCGTCGTTTCTGGCAGGTGTAAATTGACTTTTTTGAAGTTTAATGTATATTTTGTAATCTGTTTGCAAAATTGAAGTTCGCTCTACGTACGTCACTCTGCAAACCTCCAGTGCTAAATGTTTGCTTCCTAGTGACCTCTGCAATGAATGTTCATATCAGAATGTTTATTGTTTGCACAAAATTATGTTTGTAGCGACGACGTCTGGCAAAGTGGCTAATCGACGGTTGAATCCCCGCACGGTACAATTGTTAATTCATCATCATCATATCAGGACGTCCACTGCTGAACAAAGACCTCCCCCATAGATTTCCACAACGAGTGGTCACATGCCGTCCTCATACAACGACTCCCAGTGACCAGCGAGCAACGAGTCCCAGTACCTTACCAGGTCGTCTGTCCACCTCGTTAGAGGTCGCCCCACGCTGCGTTTACTGGTGCGCAGTCTCCACTCAAGAACCTTTTTGCCCCAACGGTCATCAGTTCTAAGAGCAATGTGCCCCACCCATTGCCACTTCAGTTTTTAACCAGCTTCAATAAATAGGTTTAATTTGACTGCGCTTACCTAGATGATGTCTTAATAGTTTCGATTCTTAAAATTATTTTTAGTGTTAGACTTTTTCCAGTTTGGTATCGAAACTGGTAAAAGTTCTTACATTTATTTAAAATTAAAAAGAAACAAATAAAACTTTTTTACAAAAAATGCCGACTGCAAAATTCTGTAGGATATAAAAACCACAAAAAAAGGGCCAGGTATGCCCCAACCATGGTTCATGCAGACCAACGAGACATATTTATGGGCCCCGCCCGACTTCATAAAGTTTTCTTTTTCTTTTTAGTGGTTTTAATATCCTATAGAATTTTGAAGTCGGTATTTTTTTGTTAAAATGTTTTATTTATTTTATACTTTTGATATAGTTTTCATTTATTATCCTGTTCCTAGCTGGGTAGCACAATGTGCATATTATACACATTGCATGTTTTGGGATCCGTTACCGCTGCTAGCTGGGACAAAGGTTTATCCCCATTTTCTCTTCTTTGTTGTTGTTTGTGAGATGGGTGTATTGCATGTGGAATTCATATCTGTAAACGCACCTACGACACAGGAGAAATCCTAGTGTTGCCCCACACTAGGTTTTGTTAAAGAAAAAAAAAAAAAAAAACTAGTTTGTATAAAATAGTTATCATTTTCTTTCTTTCTGTCTTTCTAGTCACTTTTTAGTATCAAATATGAGTTTTTTTTTAAACTTTGCCCCACACTCTGATTTCTCCTGTGCCGTGGGTGCGTTTACAGACACAAATACCACACAATACACCCAGACCCAGAACAACTACCTGCAGATCATACAAATATTTGTTCCGTGCGGGAATCGAACCCGCGACCCTCAGCGCAGCAGCCGACTGTATCAGCCACTGCACCAACCGTGCCATCATTATTATACTATATAAACATAGTCACATCAGCGCATAGGAAGATGCTATTGTCTATTCTCTTGGCTATGCCAAGATGATCAGTCCTTCAGTATTCGCGTCGACATTTCCACCAGCAGGCGCTGATTTATAAAATAAACTCCATTAAATGTTATCAGGTAGGTACCACAGAAATGGATTTGATACGTTAAAGTGTGTCTATTTCAGAAAAACTACCAAATTGCGTTCCATTTTAGGCAATTCGCGATTCAATATGAAAAGGAAATTTGGACCAAGTCACCCCGCGAATCAAAGTATAAATCTACCGGTATAAATCTTGAAGTATATTTTCTATAAGAATCCATAGAAACCAAATTGAAATACTAACCGTGTCGTGAGAACGTGGCTTCTTCCAATACCTCCTTCTTAATACAGGTCTATGAAAAAGGAAGGTTTCATTCTTTACTGGCACATAGTGTACCTGTAACTACGGAAAAGAATAAGTATATACAACTTAGATTGTAACATGCAACACAAACATTTATAATTTTATATTTATCGTTTGCATGGTAATAAAATGAACATTTACATTGCTTGAATGCTCAATAAAATTAATCAGTTTTTATTAACCTGACCATGTAACTAATGGTCGTGTTCGCGTGAAATTGTGGGGTTAGAAAGCAATTGTACGTACGTAGTTATGTTAGGAAGTTATGTTTATTTGGTTTTGTAAATTGTCGTTACAGAATTGAACGATTTATGTTCTCGGTGTGGTGTTTGAATTAAGAATGTAATACCACTGCCTATCCTCCCGTGGATGGCTGTCGTAAATGTTCGTGTTAAAATAAAAAACAAGAAGTCTATAGTTAGACTGAATAAAAGATTTTATTCATCTGAAAACCTAACATACATTGCACAGGAAAAAACAAGACCACTGTCAAATCCATGTCTTCTTCTTCTTCTCTTAGATTATGGCTTCTGTAGATTATCTTCCACAATTTCGCCAATGTCAAGTATAAGGCAACGTTGTACGGTGTTTAGATTAATTCATCTTTACATATTCAATAAAACATTTCTCAAAAATGAAAAAATCTATAAAATATGTCGGCAACGTCGTACGGTTCAATTGTTTTTTTTCCAAATCCATGTCAAATCTATTTTTGAATATACTGACACTTAGTGTCAAAATAAGTAAGGACACAGGCAAACACGCATACAGCCAATTATAAATATAAAACTTTATCCAATACTCCCACTAAATTTTATACAACAAAAAGCTTTTTAAGTTTGCCTGCTTTGCCGACTAAAGGACTAAACCGGAGGATGGGCAGCAGCGTCCTTTCTGTAGAACAGTAGCCGTACTGCGCTCACCATCCCGTCCCGTCCCGTCATCCAGCGTGGTGAATTCTGGTAAATACCCACCAAAATTACGACATAATTGTCGAAATTTCTGGAGGAATCCTTCAGTTCAGCAATCGACGTCTTTTGGTCGAAGTGACTGTTCTCCAATAGGCAATTGTTATGTCATTTTCTTTTATTAACCAAATGCCGGAATCCCTATATCAGACACGCACCTGCATTTGAAAGTATCGAAACATTTTCAGATGCAGATGCGTTTATGATGTAAATATGTGTGTGATTATGTGATACCTAATAATTTGTCTAATATCTAATTCAATATCGTAACATCAAGTATTTTAAAAGAGTATCCATGGAGTTTCTTGCCGGTTCTTCTCCATAGGATCAACTAATTGGAACCGTGCAACAAAAATTGCCGTGTGGTGCCGGCTCAGAATATCACCACCCCATTTCCTCCCGTGGGTGTCGTAAATGTCGACTAAGGGATTAGCGGGAAGATGGCCAGTAGCGTCCTTCAAGTATATTAACAACTCAACTGCGATCGCCAACCCGTCTGCCAAGCGTGGAGATTATGGCAAAACCCCCCAATGAGCCCATAACACATCCATATCAGTCGTTGTGGACATCTTCGGGGGAGGCCTGTGCCCAGCAGTGGACTTCGTTCGGCCGAAATGATGATGATGATGAATGAAATATTGACATACGTGTGCAAAAATTCTCCTCCTCATCTAAACGTTTGAAAATCGGATTTGCGTGTTACCCTTTACACCAGTGACCCACCGTTAATATGAATACGAGCTATCCTTACAATCAGCTTCTACTAAAAAAGTTAATCTTTTCAAAATACTTTTTTTAAAAAGTTTATTTTCTTAATTATCCATATCAATTACTTTTACAGACGATAATACTATGACCATTACTTGTAAAAATCGTAACTCATTGACTTGTCTTGTATTGCAGATTTTTTAATGCCACACTATTATTTCATCATGACCATTGTTCAACCTTGAACATCAGTGCCATGGCACAAATAAACAACCACGACCCAAAATCACAATTACAACTAACCTACTAGAGTAATTGCTGCAACGGCATATAATATATTTATAAAATATTAGGTTTTCCGTGGTTCTGCGTCAGCATACCAACTGTGATTCTGCAACACCGCAGCGTCGGCACAATACATGGACGGCACACTAGTAAATAAGCGTAGATGTGTATTTAGATTAAGATTAATATATAAGATGTAAATAATGTTAATAAAAGGAGTCATTACGTTGAATCCGACTTTGACTCATAACCCGTCCAACCACCTCTCACTGCGGCCAAGCCACCTTTAGCCGTCAGTACGATCGGTCTTGTGAGCCTGCTTGGCAGTGAGAAAACCATGTCCACACACCCAGATCCCGCCCACCTTCCGCCTGTTACCTTAGGTCTCCTCGTAACAGGTTTCCCTGCCTTCAAACTACAAGATAGTAGGGCTAGGGACTTAGGGACTGTAGGGTAAAACTAGGGACTTTAGGGTGTGGTAGCAAGTCAGATAGGGAGTATTAGGTTTAATTACGTACGGGACGTTGGTTAGTATACGTTGGCCCTCGCCCGTACAACCATCATATATCAGCCGAAAGACATCCATTTATTTACATATACATACATTATTACTATTATTTACATAAACATACGTATTACATTACATACATTATTATTTATTTTTCTGATCCTTGTCATTTTATGTATGTTTTGGCAAGTAATATTAATAATATTTCACTATTATTGTACTAAATTAATTTGCATTTTTTTCGTCCAGTTATTATTTCACATTAACATTTTGCAATAGTTAATAATCATATTGTTTAATGGAATTAATATCCTATCTTTTGCCTTTTCACGTAAATTTGTGCGCAGTCTAGGCAAAACATGTTTTGGTTTAATTCATTAATGAATGTAATACTTACACAATCATGTTTTATCAAATAAATCCTGTATTATCTTAAAGCCAAAACGTCTAATGCTTGACATAAGTTCCACAATGACCGGTCGGAGAAAATTGCCACGCTTGGATTAGATAACATGGCAGTATGTCTTCATTGGCACGCAGAAGAACGCTGCTGGGCTTTCTGTGGATATAGCCTCGTACGACACCGGGTAATGGTATACGTGGTATACTTTAGAATGGAGATGTAAAGGATCTAGACTAGTTGTAGCATGAGCACATGTACTATACAGTACTTTTCATGTGGAATTCATGTCTGTAAACGCACCCACGACACAGGAAAAACCGCAGTGGGCGGCAAAGTTTTTTTTTTTTTTAAAGGGAAAAGAGTATGTAGTGCTGATTTTAAGTTTATATTATAATAGGGAAACATTTTGTTCCTATGCTTGAAGTTCTTTTCGTTCTACTTAGCCCTTTTATAATTTTTTCAAGACCCGATTTCTGGTTGAACTTTTCACAACATTTCACCAGTTTTTTTATTTTCATATTCTAGTATTATTTCTAAAACTCAAGTTGAATTTATCACTCCAGTGATCCGGGAAAACAAATTTCAAAAATGTAATAAGAATCACTTAGTTTGTAAACTTAATTAAATCCCTTATCAGAGTGTATCGAGATAAGGGGAAAAGTTGAAATTAAATTAGACCGACCCCCGTTTTAAGGGGATCTTGTGGAAATGGAATGAATCATTCTTTATCTGTAATTATGAATTTCGGTGAAAAAAATTTGGTCCTTAAGGAATTTATGGTCTTTAGGTACAGATCAAATTTAATTAAACAATTTTAAATTGTCACTTTGAATTCTAAATACTGAAAATACGTAATTGTAATTGTCATGGAATTATTTTATTTAATTTTTGTTCAGCAGAGTCATAAGGCGTCACCTAAGAACTAGTTATATCATCATTTCGGCCGAATGAAGTCCACTGCTGGACACAGGCCTCCCCCAAAGGTCACCACAACGACCGATATGGGTGTGTTGTGTGATCATTGGGGGATTTTGCCATAATCGCCACGCTTGACAGACGGGTTGGCGATCGCAGTTGAGTTGTTAATGTACTCGAAGGACGCTGCTGTCCTTCCTCCGGCTAATCTCTAAGTCGACTTTTACGCACCCATAGGATGAGATGGGGTGGTAGTATTTTGAGTCGGCACCACACTGCTAGCCAGCACCACACGGAGCTAGTTATATGTGTCTAAGTGTGCAACTGTACACGTCCCACACGAACCTCAAGGCTATACTCAGAATATATAAGTACTGCCAATATAGTGCTAATATGTCCCAGATGAATGACTATACTATAATTTTTCTTAAACATTCTTAGTGAAGTTAATGAACACTAATTCCTATTCTTAACATTTCATACCTATTGCTACTACCTTTTTTTATTGGGCCCAATGGCAATTCTTCATGAATTTCCTCCGCCCTGGGGAAGGGCGAAGGGCATACTGGACTCCCACTGGCTAAAACCACTGTTGCGATCATCTTCGGTGCCTAAGAGGGGCTCCAGGACCTCGTATGATCATATTAGAACACCTATTACTTCTACCTGTAGTAACATCATGATGATCATTTCAACTAAAGGATCTGCTGAAGTGAGGCCTCTTTTATAAAGTCCCATAACGACTAGAGTCATGTCACCTTTGTCCATTGACCCAGCAACCTTCTTCAGAACATCTGTCCATCTCGTTGGGGGCCGTCCCTCGCTGTGTTTTCCGGTCCACAGTTTCCACTCAAGCTTTTTGCGCCCAACGATCAGCTCTAGGTGCAATGTGCCCAGCCCATTGCTACTTCAACTTACTAGCTCAGCTCGGCAACTTTAGTTCTTCTACGGATAATACTTAGAGTATAATCCCAAGTAATTCGAATTAACAACCGAATCGAACCCAGGGAAAGAAGACAAAAATTTAAATTCACCAAAAAGGTTACTTTCATCGAACGAAAATCGTAATATACTTAATTGAATAATTCTCGAAGTCATTTCTTTAATAATTCCCTTAATTTTTCCGATCATCCCCTAATCACCCCCCGGGGGTGGTAACAGAATATTCGACAGAATTTCGTTCTGAACTAACTCCCGCTCGAATTATGAGTAATCTCGGATATTTAGCAGAGAAAGTTGGCTGTGTTTTACACCGATGTGTAATGTAATAAGGCTAAAACATTTTTTGAATAAAGTTGACAAAACTTGATCGTATGCCGGCTAAAAATAGCACCAACCTGTCTCATGCTGTGGGTGGCATATAAGGCGACTAAGGGATTAGCCAGAGGCAAATTCACATCTTAACTGCGATCACCAACCGACCTGCCAAGCGTGGCGATTATGGCAAAACCAATGAGTACACAAACCAAAGCCAAATCGGTAGTTATTGCAATCTTTGGGAGGCCTGTGTCCAGCAGTGGACTTCATTCGGCCGAAATGATGACTTATATGAAGTGTTTCGCTAAAATAAAAAGTTTATCCAAATTACTAACTACTACGAACCAATTTGTGGTATTTTTACCCTACTTTTAGAGTCATGCTCAGTAATTACTCGTTACATTACCGTGTAAGTAGTAGCCAAAACACAATACAGTTGAAAGAAGACAACTTAGCGACGAAGAATTAAAACTTTTTGATTTTTTGCGTCCCCGACACAACGACGGGCAGTTTTTATATAGACATTATGTATTTCTGTAATCCTGGTAGCTATGATTAAAATCGCCTTTTGTTTGAAGCTGAGAAATACTTTGATGAATGTCTTTTAAGCGATTCATGAGGACTTAATATAAAGCAAGAAAAGTAATAACTCCTGTAACAAATATTTATTCGAATACTGTAAATTGATATGGCGGTGGAGTGTATTGAGTGACTGAGTTTCCCTACAATATTGTTCAGCTGCGATATTTTGACGTATGCCTCATATACGTGGGCGGGTGCCATTTGTTGGGGTTGGTCAGCTGAACGCTGTGTCAGCGAATTGCGTTGGATTCAAATGTAATTCAGTCTATTTGTTTATGTTTAAAGTTATACTGTGAAATCTATTTGTGCAGTTTTATTTTTTTTCGGCATTGTTGGTGCAGTGGCTGATAGAAAGAAAGAAAGAAAGAAAGAAAAATTATTTATTAGATATATATAGAATGATACAGTCGACTGCTGCGCTCCGGGTCGTGGGTTCGATTCCCGCACGGAATAAATATTTGTATTATCTGCAGATAGTTGTTCCGGGTCTGTGTGTATTGTGTGTGAAATTTGTGTCTGTAAACGCACCCACGACACAGGAGAAATCCTAGTGTGGGGGGCAACGTTTTAATAAAAACAAACGAAAAACAAATATTTTAATTTATTTTTTTAGTTACTGTTTCATATCATCATCATCATATCGGCCATTTATACGTCCACTGCTGAACAAAGGCCTCCCCCATAGATTTTCACAACTGTGACATCATTTTGGGGGGTATTTGCCAACAATCACCACACTTGGCAGGCGGGTTGGTGAGCGCAGTATGGCTACCGTTTCACAGAAGGGACGCTGCTGCCCATCCCTCTGGTTTAGATTCCCTTAGTCACCTTTTACGACCTCCACGGGTGGAGATGGAGTGGTGCTATATTCTTAATCCGGACACCACACGGACATGGACTGTTTCATATATTTTCAACGAACTTTTACTATTTAATAATAATTATATGTGTGCTCATCTAACTGACTCTGTGACGCTGTAAGAAAATATGTATAATTTTTTTTTTTTTAAACGTGGCCCCACACTAGGATTTCTCCTGTGTCGTGGGTGCGTTTACAGACATAAACTCCACATACAATACACCCAGACCCGGAACAACTACCTGCAGGCCATACAAATATTTGTTCCGTGTGGGAATCGAACCCACGACCCGGTGCGCAGCAGCCGACTGTATCGGCCACTGCACCAACCGTGCCGTCAAAATGTTTATATTAAACTAAAATGTTTGTCATAACGGGCGCCTTAGGCACCTTACAACCAACTAGTTAGTTATACTTAACAGTTTCCAGCGTATGGCATCGCGCATCGCGGGTTGCAGCTGAAAATCAGCTTTAAGCGGTCATATTTCTGCCTTTCTTACATTAAGCTGAGCTGTGGCCCCGTTGGCACTATAATGCTTAACTTCTTACTCTATAATATTTGTATATTTCTTTCTTTTTGTGGCATTAAACACATTTTCTTTCTGTCTTTCTCACATATTGCATTTAGGCACACTGAATGTAGACTTAAGAAGTTTAGACTATTTTCTCTTGTTGCCACATTGTCTTTATTACGAAAACTCACACATCAGCTCGTAGGCTTCCACTGCTCAACATGAGCCCCCAACGATCACTACAATCAGCAATCTCAGGGGGGAAATAGCCAGGGGGTGCGGTCTAATGCTGACAAAGCGTGCACCTCCCCCCAGCAAGAAGTAAGTGGAAGAACAACGTGTAGTTTTAGCCGGTAAGAGTCCCAAGGCGGAGGAAATCCATGAGGATGCCCCAAAAACCGGACAAGTGCGAGTTGAACTCGCGTGGAGAGGGTTCCGAAATGGCTGAATGTGTCTATTGTTGAATTTTATCTTGTACTAGCTGGGACCCGCGTTTAATTTAAAAGGAATTTAGAGTACTTCAATATAGACACTTGACATAGAATATATACATTGGATTTCAAGGGTTTTTTATTCTTTTGCTCGGAACCCTAATTATTTTTCTTAAATTAAAGTAGCCTAAGTTATTCCTTATAACATCAGCTATCTGCCAGTGAAAGTCCCGTCAAAATCGGTTCAGCCGTTTCGGAGATTACCCGGAACAAACAGACAGACAGACAGACAAAATAATTAAAAAAAAAAAAATTGATATGTGTCCCGTATATACTTTCATATGGATTTAGTAAAAAGCTGTTATTTTGACATTACAAACAGACACTTCAATTTTATTTATTTGTATAGATTAATAATTTACCCCAAGAATAAACTTAACATTGTAGTAGCCAAACATGTTCTCCAATAAATTTCAACTGGAAACGTAAGTTTGTGTGCACAATATTCAAAGATTTACCATGTTTTTAAGACTATAGATATAGACTTATAAGTTTTCCTGCAATCTTTATCTGAAGAGCGAGCTTTTTTTTATATAAATTTTGGCATATAACCCACCCTCAAGATTAACTCATAGGTCAGACTTGTCATTTGACAAAACATTGGATGTGCGCACTCGAGGTTTGCGTAGAAGCAGCAGATGAACCTATAAGCTGACTACCACTTGGGGTGACCACCTATTGGCAGTTTTAGTTCTTTAAAATACAAAGCTTTACCAGTGATGACATATGGAACAGAGACGTGGTCACTCACAATGGCCCTCATAAGAAAGCTCAAGGTTACTCAGCGAGCTGTGGAGAGAGCTATGCTTGGTATTTCTCTACGAGATCGAATCGGAAATGAGGAGATCCGTAGAAGAACTAAAGTTGTCGACATAGCTGAAAGGATTAGTAAACTCAAGTGGCAATGGGCAGGGCATATTGCTCGTAGATTTGATGGCCGTTGGCGCACAAAGGTTCTCGAATGGAGACCGCGCACCGGAAAACGCTGCGTTCCCAACGAGGTGGACAGACGACCTGGTTAAGGTCGCTGGGAGTCGTTGGATGAGAGCGGCATGTGACACCTCGTTGTGGAAATCTAAAGGGTAGGCCTTTGTTCAGCAGTGGACGTCCTGTGGCTGATATGACGAAGCTTTGCAAACATTCATGCAGAAATCGGGTTTAATCTCCATTTTTATAACGGATAAAAGTCGCATACCTTATCAAAAGTAACCTTCATAATATGTTAGTTTTTTTTTATCGTACCCGGTTTTCCATCTTCGTGCTTAATAAAAGACAAATAAACGTTGATAGCAAAGCCAATAGAGTTTACAATAAAACAAACCAAATATTTATAGAGATCGAAACGAGCCAAACCGCAGGATAAACCAGTATAACAATAAAAGTCGAGTTTTATTATGATTTAGTACATTCGTATCCATGTGACCCGCTCTCACTGTTCCAGTTTAAATTGATCTATGAGTACTAGAATATTGTATCATCCCAGGGCTCAAGAAACATTGGCAGTGCATGTCATGTTTTACGAAAACAAACTTAAGCTCTACACTTTACTCAGACTTTAGCATCTTGACTTAAGGGCGGTTTTACATTGAATTTTCAGTCAAATAACTTGGTTACAATAGTCACGTATGCTATTATGTTCATGATTACAGTTCGTATAATGAGGGTAGGTGTAATTTTGTGACGTCATCGGCATATTGATGTGGATAACTTTTTAGGGGTACATTTGCATGCTGATCGGGGATGAATGAAAAGCAATGGATTTGTGCTTATCTCGTTGGAGAAGCACGTTGGGAGAAGATTACTGCAGAATACGTTAGGCATGGTAATACTCTAATTACCTTCCCTAATCTAGGCGGTAACGTTTCCCAGATTTTCAAGCAAGTCAAAAGTGTAATTGAATTGCTCTGCAGAAGCCTACTGGGAACTATCAACTAAAATAGAAAGGCTTTCTGCAGCTGGTGTCCAATTTTCTTTCACGAAATCTAGTTCTCATTACATCTAAACACTGCAGCGACACAGATATATGTTCCAAATATACGTCGTGGCAGCGTCGATTATTAGATAGCTCAAATAATGTTAGTATTGCGAAGATTTTTCTGTTCCGCTAGTGTAACGTTACACTTTGTAACGTCAGCAGTGAAAAGCTTTATTTCACATAAGCTTTGGGCACTAGATTGTGAAAATTTTGGTGCGCGGTCCGGAATTATCGGTCCTATGGAGTCTGAGAACGGCAGGAAAAATAAATGGATAGTATAATAAAACACTTTTAAACGGATTCTATCGTGTATATTTTGATTTTTGATTTTCCTGACGTTTCGAATACTTTGCAGCATTCGTGGTCGCAGTAGTAGTAGTATTTTAAAAAATGTGTACAAAGAAATTCGTATGGTGCCGGGTAAGCATAGCAATCTCATGAGTATCGTAAAACGCAAATTCTAATTATAATTCAAATAATTTATTTGCAAGAATGTAGTTGTACAATAAATATATTTAAATTGAGCCTTCGTTCGGTACATTCATACCATGACAATGGTGAGCAAACTAAAAATAAAATAACACAAAAACGATATACGAATGAGCATTAAACTCATCAATAATTACAATTTAATAAATATTAGTGTCATTTTAATTAATGTCAAAAGCATAGTTAAAATTGTCAAGCAAATTGAATTATTTTGATTAATTGTATCATTTAAATGATGGAGAAAAAAGATTAGCATTGAGTTAGTATTTAAACATTAATTACAATTTATTGATCTGTCATATAATCGTTAAGGCTATAAAAACATTTACCTAAAAGCCAAAAATTTACCCAAATGGTGGTTAGAGATCTTTAAGTTAACTATGATATTGCGAAATATATACATAGGACCTTTATTAATAACATGTATTTTTACGTTTATAATCAGGGGTGCAACTCCTTAAGCTCAAACATCCATATATCCTTGAATACAGAATCGAAATACGGGTGTAAAATCAACTCGGTATTCGCAAAGACATGATTGAAGCTATTCAAGGACACGTTGCAGAAGGTAAGCCATGAGGACCTGTCTTAGCGAATACCAAATTGGATTATCACCGTAATTTTAATTCTGTATTCAAGGTTGTATGGATGTTTGAGCTTAGAGAATTGCACCCCAGAACTCTGGTAGGTTTACGATGTTTAGCCCCACGAGTCATGGTTGGTGGAAATAGAGTTCTATTTTAAGGGCTCGACTGAAATTATGCTCCCGGTCTTCCTTTTTCACCCGCACTAACATCATCATTTCGGCCGAATGAAGTCCACAGCTGGATACAGGCCTCCCCCAAAGATCACCACAATGACGAATATGGGTGTTTTGTGGGCTCATTGGTGGGTTTTGCCATAATTGCCACGCTTGGCAGACGGGTTGGCGATCGCAGTTGAGTTGTTAATGTACTCGAAGGACGCTGCTGCCCATCCTCCGGCTAATCCCTTAGTCGACTTTTACGACACCCACGGGAGGAGATGGGGCGGTGGTATTCTGAGCCGGCACCACACGCACTGGCATAGTGTTCTTATATAGGTTAGGAACAGCCCGTGAAATTTCCGGAAAAATATATTCCAAATTCAGGCTTTGATCCGTGTCGTATTACTCATCAATAGATAACTGATGTCCACGAGGACTTACTATAGAAACATTGACAAAAGTCTAAAAGTGATCTGAACGTTTTTTAACCTATTATGATTAACTTCACCATATTTTATTCCTTAAAAAAATTGCACAAAAATTCCCGGTCTTTCTATGGCAGCATACACACGCACACATACACCAACCCGTAAACGGCTACTGCCTAAAATGAGCCTAGCAATGATGGACATAAGGGTCATTGCCACAATCACCACGCTTGGCCAGCAAATTGGTGATCGTAGTATATTATCATTACCACAGGGGAGGACGCTGCTGGTCATCCTCTTGATATCAACCCTTAGTCGTGTTTTACGACACCCATGTATGGAGAGGGGTGGTAACCACCCAGTGATATACTCAAACTACCTGGCACTTGTCAAGTTTACGATGTTCTCACAAACTATGTTTAATAATAAGCAGAATATACAAAACTATACTCAAAACACAGAAATACTTTTTCACAAACAACAACAAAACAACCCTTTACAACTACCATATTACACCCGTACCCAAAATCACCAATCACTATGATTTTCCATCCCAAAAATGGCCGCAAAAAACAGACCACTTGCAATCGGACGGAAATAAATCACCTTTCTGACACACATTCGGTACATATCTTAGAGAGAACCCAAGTAAAATTCACAATGGACGGTAGGATAACCTGACTATAATTCATCCCCTCCCCAATATTAGGGGGATAGGATTTACATACCACATTTCATTCGGCCTACCCATCGGATGGTTGATTTATGCCGCGTCTCCCCTGGTCTTGAGTGGTGTGGTATAAATTTTGAATAAAAGCGATGACTCGTATTTGAGTCGCGTAATTACACACTTGAGTATTACATCTCTCTTGGCTAAGTTCTCAATGGGAAAAATATTTTTTTCGATGCGAGAAAAAAAAAAGTGAAATGTGTAACACCAGTATGAAAGCTACGGAGCTCCTTGGGAATTATACTATAGAACAATATTTCATCTTATTTTATTTTTTAGCAAACTAGGTTTTCTCCTGTGTCGTGGATGCGTTTACAGACATAAATTCCACACACAGTACACCCAGACCCGGAACAACTACCTGCAGATCATACAAATATTTGTTCCGTGCGGGAATCGAACCCACGACCCGGAGCGCATCAGCCGTCTCTATCAGGCACCGCACCAACCGTGCCGTCAACAAATGATCAGCTGGTCATGAGTATTATGAATCATTTCAATTCTATACTGAAATTATATCTGTCGATAAAGATAAATAAAAAATAAATGTCAAACAGCCCTTTGATGTTAAAATATTAATAATAGACCATGATTTCTTAAGAAGGCAACACACAAACGTCCACTGCTGGACAGAATCCTCCTCTAAAGATTGCCACAACGACCGCTATAGGTTTGGGTGGTGTACTCATTGGGCGGTTTTGCCATAATCGCCACTTTTTCCTGACGGGTTGGCGAACGCATTTGGGTTATAAATGTACTCGAAGGACGCTGCTGTCTGTCCTCCGGCTAATCCCATAGTGGCCTTTTACGGCACCCATGGGATGGGTTGGGCAGGTGGTATTCTTAGCCGGCACTACACGGCACCTGCCTATACAGCAATAATATTCTGAAAGCCTGGTTCCTCTAGATGTTGCAACTATGTTGAAAAATTGCTAGTCGCTTGCCAGTGAGCGCAAGATCTATTTATTAAAGCACAAACCCTCCACTAAGAAGCAGTGAGGTATACAGACTTCTAAAAGCTCAAATAGCATATAATAGTGTCAAGAAGTTACTCTAAAATACCTATCGAAATCTGGTCCTTCCATCCGCTTTCTCTTTTCCCACACGCCACGTGTGACTCCCGGCATTTGCGGTGGACCGACGAATAAATTTTATTTTTTCTCACCGCGCGACGGGCCTGTTCGATTCTGAGCTGATTTATGTCATATCAGATGGATTTGTAATTGGACTATGCGTTCGTATTTACCTTCGTTTATGTTGGAAAGGTGAATTCAAATGGCGTAGATATTACGTACTTAAGGACCGCTCTAAGATTATTGTGATGTTTTTATGTGCGCCAACCTTTGCCAGAGTTGTTCATGCCCAGAGGCCTCCGACTTGGTTTAACAACAGTTTTTTTTTTAACTTTGCCCCACAATAGGATTTCTCCTGTGTCGTGGGTGCGTTTACAGACATAATATATGTCATAATAAATCATGATACAGCGGGACAGAGTCAGTAAGTCCGTCAGTGAGACCTTCGATAAGCTGATTCCGTTAGGAAATCCCTAGACTGTTTGTTTTAATGGTGTGATATTTATTTTTACGTGCCCTCCGAAGCACGGCACTCTTAGTTCAATTACCACTATGCGGTCACCCATCTATAGACTGCCGAGCGTTGCTTAGCCTCGACGACCGTTTACCGATCAGTGAATAGAACTGGCTATGAGCGATATGGCAATAATATTAAAGTTGAACATTTAAATTAAACAGGCTACCAAAAGGTATTTGCCTGCTACAACACTTATGGTATCAAACGTCGGTTTGCATAAGAATTACGAAGCGTTCCGCACATTATAAGGACATTTCTAACTCTTACTTCGCTAACATGGCAAGTAACGGAGGAAACCTTATGCATTTTTAATTGTAATTAATGAAACGTTCATTAATAAATATCCAAGGTGTTATCATGATTGCGTCTTAAATACCTCACGTCATGTAATACTCACATCCGAAAGTGTTTAGTGTCATAATATATGAAAATCAGTTGGACATATGTTAGTGGTAGTAGATAGATAAAGATAAAGATAAAACTATTTATTATTCATGTAAACCATATACAGGCGCTTATGAATCGTCGAGACTTTAATTGCCGCGTTCCAAGATGTGGATTACCAGTGATGACATATGGAACAGAGACGTGGTCACTCACAATAGTCCTCATAAGAAAGCTCAAGGTCACTCAGCGAGCTATGGAGAGAGCTATGCTTGGGATTTCTCTACGAGATCGAATCAGAAATGAGGAGATCCGTAGAAGAACTAAAGTTGTGGACATAGCAGAAAGGATTAGTAAACTGAAGTGGCAATGGGCAGGGCACATTGCTCGTAGAACTGATGGCCGCTGGGGCACAAAGGTTCTAGAATGGAGACCACGCACCGGAAAACGCAGTGTGAGACGACCGCCAACGAGGTGGACAGACGACCTGGTGAAGGTCACTGGGAGTCGTTGGATGAGGGCGGCATGTAACCGCTCGTTGTGGAAATCTAAGGGGGAGGCCTTTGTTCAGCAGTGGACGTCCTGTGGCTGATATGATGATGATGATGAAGATGTGGATTTCCTATGGAGAAGAACGGGCAAGTAACTCATGGTTACTCTTTTTAAATCATATTAAATGTAACAATATTGTATGAGCACATTGTTGTAAAAATCAAGGTTATGTGAAAACAATGTAAGAGAAAAGAGTCTAAACTTCTTAAAAAGTCTACTAAACAAGCCTGAATGTATTATTTTTAAAGTGTTGATTCAGTTGTCATGGCAGCATTTGGCTGACCAGTCCCAGCTGATAAGTTGAATATAAACCAAAAATCAACTAGTTTAGCATAGGACGCCCCCAGCCTCGTGACCTTAAGAATGGGTTGGACTGAATAAGGGAATATGGAGGACCAGCTGTTATAGCATAACTAGAGAGGGACAATTTAGCAGGAGGTAGGTGAAGTAGATTGATCGATAGATAGCCTCATTACTCTAGTGGCAAGCACTTCCAAATGACACATTTTAGGAAAAATAAGATTTTCTATCCGAAAAATATGTTCTAGGGCGGAATTGATAGTAATTTTTCCGATGACAATATATTAACACTTTTATAAAGAGCAACTATTATAACATCTCATAAATCTTAAGCGGGTAAATTGAAACCACTGTTTATTAAATTGGTATGCTTAAATCAATTGCTTTTTATTTGAGGTGAGGATGGAATATGTCGGAGCTTGTCTTAATTGAAATATACATCACGTTAGTATACAGGTCACAGCTATCAAATTGAAAGTCATGTTGTAATATGGTTACAAGCAACCAACTACCATCACATTATCCGTGACATGGAAATAATATATCTCGACAACCAGGCATCCAAACCTACCATATCCACGCATACCTTCATCCCTTATAACAGGGGTGTGTAATAATTCACATTTTCGCGTTCACCCCTCATGACTGAACGCTGTGAGCCTTGCATAAATTATAACTGTCTTGTCTGATAGGTTTAAGTACTTTGAGTTAAGTGTAGTTTCAGTTTTGTACCTACAAATACATATAGAATCTACAAATATGGTCTTTGCAAATAATCAGTTTACAGCGATATCAATTATGATGACTTAAACCAGGCAACTCACAAAATCTCATGATTAAGTACCTGTGGTGCCGGCTCAGAATGCCACCACCCCGTCTCCTCCCGTGGGTGTCGTAAAAGTCGACTAAGGGATTGGCCGGAGGATGGGCAGCAGCGTCCTTCGAGTACATTAACAACTCAACTGCGATCGCCAACCCGCCTGCCAAGCGTGGCGATTATGGCAAAACCCCCCCCTATGAGCCCACATCACACCCATATCGGTCGTTGTGGTGATCTTTGGGGGAGGCCTGTGTCCAACAGTGGACTTCATTCGGCCGTTAGATAGAAGTGACTGGATTCAGCTGCCAGGTTTTTGTGACCTGTTTTGTCCCACAAATGAGCTCTTCCTATATCCTTCCATATAATCAAGCCTCCGAGGCGTAACCTTTGTTTTTATTGATGTCCAGTGGAAATTCTACATGGAACTTCCTTGACCCCGGGGAAGGGCGAAGAGGTATGCCGGATTCTTACCGGCTTTAAAAATATTAGTGGTTCTATAACAACAAGTTTACCTTCATTTAGTCAATCGATTCAAGGTTCCTGTATACGTAATACCTTCAAAATTTAAATGTCATCTTCATCATTTCGGCCGAATAAAGTCCTCTGCTGGACAAAGGCCTCCTCCAAAGATCACCACAACGGCCGATAGGCTGGCAACGGATGTTGTGTGCTCATTGGGGGGGTTTTGCCAGAATCGCCACGCTTGGCAGGCGGGTTGGCGATCGCAGTTGGGTTGTTAATGTACTAAACGGACGCTGCTGCCCATCCTTCGGCTAATCCCATAGTCGCTTTATACGACACCCAAGGGATGAGATGGGTTGGTGCTATTCGTAGCCGGCACCACACGGCAATTTGTTAATTTTAATACAAAGCTCCAAAATTTACAAAGATGCGAAAAAAGGTTCTAATACGACAAACAGCTTATTACACACTCAAACAAAAACTATCCCAAACTTTTTGCTCTGTAAGTCTCAAAGACGAAGGGTTCCGCTGTCATATTTGCTTAAACCTGTTCGTACCAGGGCACGCGCAATTCTTAAAGAGATAATCCTTGGATAAAGCCTCTTATTTATATTGCGGGGCTTTGAAAACAGCGGCAGCGAATTTGTTTTTAGAGAATGGGTCAGAGTGCTTTAACGATTGACGAAAGATTGATACAGAGGAGCGGACACTTAACAGCAATCGTTTTGGTTCATTCTTATGTATAGATTCTAGGACAATCAATTTCTTGGGAGCTGCAAAATATTGTTTGACTTTTGAAATTAGCAGGGAAACACGAAACAAATACACTTGTAACTTACTTAACTGTACTATCATACCAGTTTTCTCTCGAACGATATCTTTTATTATTTTACTCGGTAAAAAATCATCATGTTCTTGCTCCACCTGAGGAAGAGCAGAGGGGCATGCCGGTCTCCTACCGTCCAAATCCATTGGAGCAGTCATATTCGGCACCAAAAGGGGGCTTCAGGAACCCGCCTCAAATCTACCTCTAGAGCCGCTCATTGGCGCCATGCCTTTAGGCACATCTCAGAGTAGATGACTTTAAAGCGGTCGCCCTCTCTAGTGGTGGAGAGGTGTAAAGAGGTCGCCCCCTAGGGAACATCTCGCGGGGATTGTAATCGGCAAACTCACTGTGCGCTGTGTTGCGCACATGGTGGTACGTAACCACGTGCGTGGCGCCATCTTCCTGGGGGTCACTCGATATGAGCACGTAGATCCCCCATTTTGCGTACCCGCAAAGTCCAAGGCCCCCCATCACATCCTGACGCAGGGTGCTCAAGCATGTTGCACATTGGCACTGATTATTACCCCAGCGCTATCTCCTTCTACTCCAAGTGGGATTGGCCCTCTCCCGATCCTGTACTACGATCTCCTTCTGGAGCATAACGCTTTCACAGAAAGAGACGACTGCACTCCAGTTTCCATGCTCTAGCAGCATAATCAACACCACTGCAGGCAGTCTCTCGGAGCACCTTGTAAAAAAGAATATTTGGGTTATCAGTCTCACCATACAGTTGGATTCACATACCCATGCACTAAACATGGTTTCTTTTGGAGCTGGTGGTGATCTTCTAATTAAATTTAGATATAAATGAAGTCACTGCTTAGAGTCTGCACGCAACTATCTCTGATTTGTAGGAGTTGAGTTACTAAATTTGTGAAATATCATAGAAAGTGTAGGGAAAGAAAGAGGCTTTATGATTGCCCACTGTTGGACATAAGCGTCACCCAAATATGAGGTACGTATTGTTTGTGATACAACGTCTACTGTCCTCAGAAAGCCCTTCGCAATGGTGTCGTTGTTACACTCAAGAGTAAAATAGAGGGATAAGTTAAAAAATATATCTAAAAGTTTGAGTTATCCCCGCTAATTTAGAACCCTCCACTCCAGTGTAATCTCGACAGACAGCGCGTGATAAGTGCCCGCCGGCAAATCCTTAAAAATTACGACACCGTGTCGCCGCACAGCGGTTTTGTCATATTAGTGTAGTGCCACGGCAATATTTTTGGGCTTACACAGAATTTTGTTGGAAAACGAGACGTTCATTAGGGAGATTTTTTACTGTGATTGTTTGCGGAAAAATGGCGACGTAATGTATTTTATTTTTGTTTCTATTCACGGTGGCCGATGTAAGACACACTTTAATGTATATCGCTCCATTTGTATGCACGAGGTTTATCCGTGTGGTGTCCGGATTAAGAATATAGCACCACTCCATCTCCTCCCGTGGATGTCGTAAAAGGCGACTAAGGGAATCTAAACCAGAGGGATGGGCAGCAGCATCCCTTCTGTGAAACGGCAGCCATACTGCGCTCACCAACCCGCCTGCCAAGCGTGGTGAGTATTGGCAAATACCCCCCAAAATGATGACACAGTTGTGAAAATCTATGGGGGAGGTCTTTGTTCAGCAGTGGACGTATAAATGGCCGATATGATGTATGCACGAGGTTTGTAGCTACCAGTGTTTTGTCTCTTGAGTGGTCTTCTTATACGGAATTGTCGTTTAGGTAGCAAACTACTAATTCTTGTAAACTAAAAGACAACGATCAAAGAGTGTCACGAGTACACTACTGCTATCGTCAAAGAATTCTTATTACGTCAGGGTAAACGAACGCTGTCAAATGTGAACCTTCTGTTTAGCCCGTTACAATGATCATTCGTTCATTAAAAATAGATTCACGATCACAATTATTATACCGCAACAGTAGATGCTACTATCCATCTTCAAGAAACTCACTTTATTAGTTCTTTAGTTAATCGCCCATACGAAGAGATGGATTGACTTAGGCTTTACCGGGAACTACATATATGGCAACTACAAAGGATTTCGCAAAGTCATGTTATATCGTTTCAGTTTTCCAATGCCGTATTGTTTCTATATTATTTTAACTTTTCTAAATATTGGCAATACAGTGTTTTGATTGGAAATAAAACATAACAATAAGAGTGTATGGACTAGGTTCGTATTTATTTACAATGGTCCTCGGGTACGCAGTTTTGATAAAAGCCGGAAATTTTCTAATCTCTGGAGGTTATTATAGTATATATTAATAAACCAATGTTATAATTAAATAATTATACCCTTATATGTACCTAAGCTAAATATTGTTTTTATTGGAACTGGTGCGAAATGATTGGCTCTGTTATATTTATTCCATTGGCAGAATATGGTGATAACGGGCAATATTTCATTTAAGAGAAGCCTATATCAATCTGTGAACTTTGTAGGTTGACGATGCTAATATTGGAATGTCATCAAAAATAGATCAAAGAATTAAATTCTAAATTATAGTCCCTTATACCCAAAGCCCTACATAAGAATATAACAATAATATTTATCTTAATTCGTGCTAATGCTTTAAGAAAATAAAATTTCAGGCTAATACCTTTTATTGGAGAAGTTTCACGGGCTTCACGCGGGATTATCCCTTATACCTATTTTTATCTGGGCTTTGCGCCAACAGTCGCGTTTTGTATACGCCCCTCAAGTATTTTTCTGCATTTTTTTTCGTGTATTTTAGTCATTAAAAGCGAGTCGATGTTCCAAAGACTTTCGACGATATTTTGAGTTCTAGTTGAGAATAAAGTTCCTTTTTTATTGGTCTCCAGTGGAAATTCTACATAAACTTCCTTCGCACCGGGGTAAGGCATACCCCTTCGCCCTTCCCCGGGGCGAAGGAAGTTCCATGTAGAATTTCCACTGGACACCAATAAAAAATAAAAGGATATTACAGACATAAATCTCATTTCACCACTATCTGTAGATCATACGATTGTTGATTTGTGCTGGGATCGAACCCGCGGTCGGTTGAGATCGGTTTCGGTCCAGGAATCGGTTAGCCAATCGATTTTTTTTAAGAAAACTACTGGGGCATACCAATATCCTGAGATAAAATTAGTTGTCCGATTTTCCAACTTTTGACTGCTAGTAAGAACCTCGTCCGATATGATGAGCTCTCTGAGGCTTAGGGTCTGATTATATACATCTTCGAAAATGAAATAAACGGTTTGAGTGTTGCCATACCAGAAAAAACTACCAAATTGTTCGTCCGTTTTACGCAATCTGCGATTTTAAGCAAGTTTCGACCAAAGTCACCCCGCGAATCAAAGTAACTCCAATCTATCGGTACTTAATTTAGTGTTTTAGAATATGCTATTGTTTTAAAGAAAACTTGTATGTAATAGACATCAAAGGCTATTTTTATTTATACTATATCCTAGTCAACGATATAATCTCCGTCTATGATAAATTTCATTAAAATTCGTTTACCTGTTTGAGCGGGGTGAACCCTCAAACACAAACTTCCACATTTAATATACAAGTAAAATTCCTAAACATGGGTCGAAAAACAAAGATATTCCGGAATATTCTGGTACAACATTTTCATTATAACTTGCGCCAAATTCCATATATAAGTGTCACGTCATAAACATTTTAGTGTTGGCTGTCAACGTGACATTATTTGCGTTTATTGACCGCTATTCCCGCTTACGATTCAGTCTCGGTGCGAGAGATTGAAAATGTTTGAAAGGAAATTATTTATGTAATTAGAATGAAATTAAATTATTTTTTGCTTAATTAAGGCTTTCTAACAACGAACATAATCAAAATGTACTTAATTCTAAACATAAATAAAACAATTTGATAACACTCTACACTAACTCACACTAACAATAAATCAGTAATTGACGTTTGAGAATCCCGGAGAATCTGTGATGCCATCTGTTAAAATGAAATTTGTAGTATGGATAAGTTGTAGTCACCCGCGGTTTCACCCGCTTTACAAAAATACGGAAACACGTATTTATTTATTATAACCAAAAAGCCAATTAACAGTTTTCATAGAACTTCAAAACTAACGGATGCTTTATATATAAAAAACAAAAAGAGAGGGCTCTTTTACCCCCTTATGGTACAATTTATAAAAACATTGAAATAGGTATATCTTTATTTTGAACCAAAAAGCCAAATACCATTTTTTTAGGAGTGGAGTTTCTAAAATTCGTTCCTTATTGGACGCCTCCTTTATTAAAGGCAAATTCTCTGGCTTTAAGCTCTGCGTTGATGAATCAGTCAGTCAGGACAAGTTAATATGTATTTATGTATAGATAATATTTACTATGATTCCTCCTGTATTGTAGATACAACACACAAATCTCACATCTACGTTTTTTTTTTGGCGGAAAAAATGCCTGAATCATGCCACGCCGTCTGGGGAGACTGCGTGGTTACTAGTAGCCCCACAGGCTTGCACTCTCTAAAAACTCCACCATGTTACCTGCATCCGCTTTTTGATGGGCCACGAGAACTGCATATATACTACTTTCGCGGCCCATCGGCTGTTGACGCACGTATACGCCTACCTGTGCGTACGGCGATGTATCTAGGACATCACCGCAACTCGAGAGCTCTACCGCCCGCTAGATACTGTTAGGGCGGCATCAAGAGGGCGTTTAGCCGCCTACGCTGATCTGTCCGCCTGTGACGGATCGGGTCAGCCAGGGCGTCTCCCTGACCCGCTCCGCCGCCTCCTTCCGCGAGATAATGTCCTCGCAGAAGGTTGTGAATGCCTCCCAAGCCCCTGTCTACCATGGCTTTTATCAGAGCCAGCATCGTGCTCGAGACTGTGCTGCGCCGTGTCCTCTCCGTAGCCACATTGATGGCAAAGGGGAGTCCCTCCCCGCCTCGCCACTGTGTGCAGGTACTTGCCGAAGTAGCCATGCCACGACAACACCTGCACAAGACGGAAGGACAACGTCCCATGCCGCCTCTGTACCACCACGGATTCCCAGACCCAGCACAACTATCTGTAACTGTAAGCTATATAAGTATTGGCTACATATAGTGATTGACGGCACGGTACCAATCGGCTGCTGCGCACCGGATTGTGGGTTCACTTCCTGTACGGAATAAATATTTGTATGATCTGCAGGTAGTTGTTCCGGGTCTGTGTGTTCTCGTAATGAATAAAAAAAGAATAAACTCTTAATGTGTGTGGAATATGTGTCTGTAAGCGCACCCACGACATAAGAGAATTCCTAGACTGGGCCAAGTTTTAATTAAAAAAATAAAGTGATCTTACCTGCAATCCCTGGAACGGTAAGCCAATCGCTTCGTCACTGTGCCAACCGTGCCGCATTTTTGTAAATATAATGTGCTTTTTTTTGGAACAGTGTTGAATATGTTTATGCACGGTTGGTGCAGTGGCTGATACAGTCGGCTGCTGCGCACCGGGTCGTGGGTTCGATTCCCGCACGGAACAAATATTTGTACGATCTGCAGGTAGTTGTTCCGGGTCTGGGTGTATTGTGTGTGGAATTTGTGTCTGTAAACGCACCCACGACACAGGAGAAATCCCAGTGTGGGGCAACGTTTAAAAAAAAAAAAAAACAACGTATGGAAATTCTAAGGCTGAGATTCATAAACGAGTCCAAGCGTGAACTTACGCTTCCATAAGTCAAAATGCACTACTTACGCCACTAATTTTGACAGATGGAAGCGTGAACTTAGCTTAGACTCGTTTCTGATTCTCACCCTAAGTCCTATTAAAAAGTCAGTGTTCTACAAATGCCAAGAACAATATTAACAATATTAAAGTTAAAATTACTACTGTCGCACCAAGAGTTATTAAAGTCAAATTTAAATCGCCTTAAATTCAAATTAAGGGTACCAATCTCACTTGTGGATATTATCTAAATTGCACCGCTCATATCCGGGTTGGAATTATGATTGATGACGTCAGATCCGGTCCTTCGTTCCGAGGGTACGTTGGTCCTATATTGGCTGGATATAAATGTCCTCGCTGGTTTGGGAAATAACTCACATGAGTTATGTACCAAACGGTATATACCTTTTTATTGTAATCTAATTTCAAAAACATTAAGACAATTTATCGTATTTCTCCGTTTGCACCCGAGGATAGAGCCTTTCTTTTGGGTGTCGTAAAAGGCATGATCATTATTTTAAGATGGGCAGCTGCACTCTCTTACAATCTTGCTGCATTCGACTATTCGAATGATTGGTTTACACTCTATTCAGACTCTCCAAAGATGTATACAAGCGGATATGATAATGATGGTTTTAGTAAATGTAAGGGTAACGTGGCCGCCATTTAATATTTAAAATCAAAACTTTAGTGATTTAACCATACGTTGTTTAGCCTATTATTGAAAGATTTTCATTATTTTTATTGTAATGCATTTTGCAAATGCTTTGAGCAATTAAAAGTTTCATCATATCGGCCATTTGTACGTCCACTGCTGAACAAAGGCCGCCCCCATAGATTTTCACAACTGTGTCATCGTTTTGGGGGGTATTTGCCAATACTCACCACGCTTGGCAGGCGGGTTGGTGAGCGCAGTATGGCTACCGTTTCACAGAAGGGACGCTGCTGCCCATCCCTCGATCCTTAGATTCCCTTAGTCGCCTTTTACGACATCCACGGGAGGAGATGGAGTGGTGCTATATTCTTTATCCGGACACCACCCAAAGCTTAGAAATAATATAATTATAAACTTCGTGATAAGTTTAACACTATGTTTTAACTACGCCGACAGTGGTATAAAGACGTGGTCAGTCACTATGACCTCATAAGAAAGCTTAAACGGTCTATGAAAATAGCTATGCATTTTCTCTACGAGATCGAATCATTGAAATCGTTACGAACATAGCTAAAAGGATTAGCAAGCTTTTTTTTTTTTTTTTATTGATGTCCAGTGGCAATTCTACATGGAACTTCCTTCACCCCGGGGAAGGGCGAAGGGGTATGCCGGACTCCTACCGGCTAAAACCACTGGAGCGGTCATCTTCGGCACCGAAGGGAGGCTCCAGGTCCTCGTAAGATCAAGCTAGAGCCGCCCATTGGTGCCACGCCTTTAGGCACATCACGGAGGGGATGACTGTAAAGCGGTCACCCTCTAGCGGAGAGAAGCGACTGTAAAAAGATCGCCCCCTCAGGCACTTCTCGGGGAGGATTGTAAAGGATCCCCCCGCGCCTCGCTTTGCGCTGTGCTGCGCACACGGCGGCACGTGACCACGTGCGCGCCACCGTCTTCCCGGGGGTCGCTCGGTGTGAGCACGCAGACTCCCCAATCTGCGCAAGGATTACCAAGCTGGGGCACATTACTCGTAGAGCTAATGGTTGTTGAAGAAAAAGTTCTTGAGTGAAGACCGTGCACCTGAAAACGCAGCATGGAACGGCCTCCAACGAGATGGACAGGAGACTTGTTGAAGATCGCTGGGAGTCGTTAGATGCGGGCAGTATGTAACCAGTTGTTGTGGAAATCTATTGGGGAGGCCTTTGTTCAGCAGTGGACGTCCTTCGTCTAAATTAATTGGCAGTCTTTACTTCTATTTTATCAGTGTTTTCGTTTCAAGAGTATGAGTTTGTATTTTCATACATAGGGGCTCTCGGCATCAACGGGAATGAATATATTTAGTCTTGCATGTAGAAAGCCTTTTTTTTATTGGTGCCCTGTGGAAATTCTTCATGAACTTCCTTCGCCCCGGGGAAGGGCGAAGGGGTATGCCGGACTCCTACCGGCTAAAACCACTGGGGCGGTCATCATCGGCACCTAAGGGAGGCTCCAGGTCCTCGTATGATCACACTAGAATGTCTGTAATATAGTGTGAACATCGTTTTTATTAAATAAACCCAATTTACGAACAGTATGCAACTTTAGTAAGCACACCATGAGACGAGATAACCGAAGAAACTTGCACCATCTTATTACCACGTTTTATTGCTAGTTTTACGGCGCCCATAAATAAACCCTACCCTGAAGGGGAAGTAGCTGTGTAAATTTTGCGATGTCACTGTAATGTTTGTAAACTTCTGGAAAATGTTATGGATTGGGACCCATTTGGGGTAAGCAGAATGCGATGAGCCGCGGTACGCTCAATCGCTACGTCACTTTTGTTTCCTTTAATCATCATAACAATTGAGATTCTAATTTAAGGCGCCCATAGCTACATAGCTGTACTCGGTAAGCTGAAGTTAAGCAACACTTGGTGCGGTCAGTGTATGGATGGGTGACCGCGTAGTGGTATTTTTAATTGAGTATTTCCGTGCTTCGTAGCCCCATGTACAATAGGTCACGGTCGTTATCATTAGACGGCAGTCATTAAGCCAAGTTTTGGGCTGCGTGAACAACTCTGACACAAGGATGGGCGCTAACCACATGCAAGAGGAAGAAGCTACTAAGTTGGGATAAGCAATTTAGTTATATTTAGAATTAATATTTCTAACAAAACTATGACGGAACACGATCTAATTGTTGTATTTGATTATTTTTAGGGTTCCGAACGTCCGAACGAAAAAACGGCGGATCCCTATAGGATCACTCGTGTGTCTGCCTGCCATCTGCCACAGTTAATTTGCTCCGAATCTACTAGAACAAAAGTTACAAATATGGAATCTCTGCAACCCAAACACGCACAATAAATTTTGAATATCCCTTATATAATTAAATGTATATATATATGTGTGCGTGTGTGTGTATGTGTGTGCGTGCAAAGTGACCGATATTTGCTAATAAGTAACTCACAAATCATGATACACTGACGGTTCCCACAAATCACTTCAATCTACTTTGTACATACATATGCAGTATATTAGCTATCAAGCTGATTACCACTCAATATTCAACCAAATGACTGTTCTAATAGAGTCTGAATTAATCAAACAAATATCTCATATCAACTAACTGTCTTCCAAAAATCAACCTAGTAGCGATGGTATGAAGTTCAAATTTGTTTGATGGATATTTGAGCGTCTTTAGTCGGTTATACAGTCATAAACTGTACCGCCCTTGGCCCCATATAACTACTTGATTTTATATTTCCATAAGGGATGATAGCATCCCTTTATGGTGTACGACGATCGCACTGTTTAAGGGAAAGTGTAATAGAAGGGTAAGAATTTGCAATCGTTTTTACAATGGCATTTCATAATTTCGGCCGAAAAACATCCATTGCTGGACACGAGCCTCCCCCAAACATCACCACAGTGACCAGACTGGGTTTATGTTGTGATCTCATCGGGGGGTTTGGCCATAATAGCCACGATTGACAGGTAGGTTGGCGATAGCAGTTCAGTTGTAATTAATAAACTCGAAGGACGATGCTGCCCATCCACCGGATAATTTCATCGTCACCTTTTACGACACCCACAAGATGAGATGTGGTGGTGCTATTCTTAGCTGGTACCACAAGGCAATGCGCAACGCGACTGAACTAAGGAAGATTCAGCAACTAAAGGGCCGTATTCGAGTTCAAGTTTAATGACACTGAATTCGTATCGCTCACAATTTCTCCTGATTGCAAGACTCATTTCTCTCCTGTATTCAACTTTTGTTTCCGAGCTATAGTTGCAATAAAAATTGCCCGTGTAATTGCACCATAAAATCTATATCATGAATCTATATAGATCCCGGGAACAGTGTTCGCCAAAAGGAGTGGCAAGTCAAGACCTTCATAAGCAAACAGTACCTTAGCAATAAATTAAGAAACGGTTAGAAATGACGAAGCCACTTCTAGGGTTCCGTACCCCAATCGGTTAAAACGGAACCCTTAAGGGATCACTTTGGGCAAGGAATTTGTTGTCCTTCTGTCTGCCTGTCCGTTTAATAAGACCCCTTTTTCTCAGGAACGTGTCAAGTTCAAAGTTATGTCTTAGGAGTGTAGTAAATTTAAGCTTCTAAGTCAATGCTATCAAATGATACGACCATTTATGTCACATATTTTGATTTATTTTGATACTCACTCATAAAACCTATAGGGTACTTCCTGTTGACCTAGAATCATTAAATTAGGCACAAAGGGAGTGGGATTAGGAGGAAAATATGTACAAGATAAACTTATATTTGCGGTTAATTACATAGTTAATTAAACCCTAGGGCCCTCAAAATAAAATTTTGTCACTCAAACACGTAATACTACACTTAGGGCATTCCGAGTACAGAACTCTCTCAAGGCGCAAGTTCTACTCGCACTTGACTGTGTTTTTAATGATATAATCACACTTGTATTGCTCAAGGGATTAGGCACAGAGTGGGCCTTAAGTCATTATTTGGACTTTTATCGGTCACTGTTTGCTGGAACTGGAAATATCATGTAGAAAATTCAAATAAAAATACTCTACCCCGGATAAACACCCAAGACCTATACTTGGCAGCCGCGCTTGCAATCAGGCAGTTGTAGGTATTAATAAAGATCTATTTTAAAATATATCAGAAGCAAGTGTGCTCTGGCCCTTAACCGAGGTGGATCCGGTAAACTTTTACGATCAACTCAACGTTTATATAGCTTGAATATTTTAGGCTACAGCTCAAAATTCAAGCTGAATTTACTGCAGCATAAACTGTAAACTCATGTCCTAGAGTGTTAATGTAATCCTTATAAATATACGAGTAAATGTGAATACTGATGTGCACCAAGACGACCCGAGCCGAATCATATGACCAGCTACAAGTCGCCAGCATCCAACGACTTCTAGCTACCTTCATCAGATGGTTCTCTCCATTGCATTTCAGGCCTTCCTTCGTCGCGTTTTCTGGTGCGTGGTCACCACTCGAGAACCTTTCTGCCCCAAGGGCTATCAGTTCTTTCCTGTCCGTCTATTGCCACTTCAGCATACTAGTCATTTCACCTATGTTGGCAGCCTCAGTTCTTACTTCTACGGATTTCTCATTTATCTTCTCTTTCGGATGTACGTTTGAGTCTACATATATTTTATGCTCTCTTACAGCCGAAATTTGTAATCCGAAATTAAATCTAATCGAATTGATATTGAGGTTTTTTCGAGTGTGATCGAATAGTTTTCATTCGTTCGTTTTTCTTTTCTAGTATTCCTCTAGATTCCTTCGTTCCTTAATATAAATATAAGATTGTAACAGTTTACAGTCTTCCTCTCCGATGTTCCTAAATGATCACACTAAATTTTTAGAGGTTACATAGTCGGAGATGCCCGCTAAGGTAATTTCAGTAGTCTGACATGCCCCTACCCCGGGATGGAGGAAGTACATGATATTTTTCCACCACTGACAATAAAACAGGGCCTTTACCTTCTTTTTCATTGTTCTCCAGTGGAAATTCTTCATGTACTTCTACCGCCTTGGGGTAGAACGAAGGGGCATAACGAAAGGGCTCCCTTTTTTATTTTAATTTTTATTGATCCTATGAGTGTACATCATGTACTTCCTCCACCCCGGGAAAGGGCGGAGAGGTATGCCGGACTCCTGCTACCAGCTAAAACCACTGGAGCGGTCACATTCGGCACCGAAGGGGGGTTCCAGGTCCTCGTAAGATCATACTAGAGCCATCCATTGGTGCCACGCCTATAGGCAATTCTCGGAGGGTAACCCCCTCTAGCGGAGGGCACGCGACTGTAGAAAGGTCGCCCCCCAGGCACTTCTCGAGGAGGATTGTATTGTTATCTACTCATATAAAGAAGTCATTTTAAGAATCGAACCCAAAGCATACCAAAAATTAAAACTGCCAAGTACCGGTAGCGTATAAAAAGAAATAACAGTAGTTTACTACGCATCCCACGTTTCGCTAACATTAAGATTTACTTCTAACGAGAAAAATGCCATAAACTGTTATGGTATAAAAATTCTATGGGTCTGAACTCACGGGAATTATTTCCGCTCGTAATGTTTTTAATGTTCACCATAAAATGCGGTTGGCCAATATGTCGGGAACTATTAATATATGTTCACGCACGTTTTCTTCTTAAGGCTTAAGCAGATATAATGGTATAGACCGTTTGGTTCCTGGGTATATAAACCACTCTACTTTTTATTCCTGATTTTTGGAGGATGTATCTGGTTATTTTCTGTGATCGCATTAATCATCATCATCATTTTGACCGAATGAAGTCGACTGCTGGACACAGGCCTCCCCCAAAGATCACCACAACGATCGATATGGGTGTGTCGTCTCACTGGGGGGTTTTGCCATAATCGCCACGCTTGGCAGATGGGTTGGTGATTGCAGTTGTTGATGTACTCGAAGGACGCTGCTGCCCTCCTCCGGCTAATCCCTTAGTCGACTTTTACGACACCCACGGGAGGACATAGGATGGTGGTATTCTGAGCCGGCACCAAACGGTATTACTATTTGTTGGACTTTTATTATTGAGGTGGATAGGTACTTTAAGTGGATTAGTAGGTAACTATTGTAAGTTTTTCTAATTTACCAAATTAAACGGTTTTTTTTTTCATTACTCATATATGCACTTAAATAATACTATGATGCGCAAAGTCTTTGTAAACATTACAGAAAAAAACAACAAAATCAGTGCATTTATATTTATTTATTTAGTTTCAAGCGTATGGCACAACTGTGTTACAGCTGAAAACCAGCATTAGTAGTGTCGGCTATGTTGGCAGAGCACGTAAACTGGAATGCAGTGGTCTCCTTCTGTGAGAGCGTCATGCTCCAGAAGGAGACTGCAGAGCGGGATCGGGAGAGGGCCGATCCCGCTCGAAGAAGAAGGAGACGGCGCCGGGGTAACAACCGCCCTGGCACCTAATTCCGATACGCCTGAAAGTAGGGGTTTTCAGGAGTATCGGAATCGTTGCTATAAGGTGGGGGACCTCTGGGTTCGCGGGTGCGTAGATTGGGGAATCTGTGTGCCCACACCAAGCGACCCAAGAGAAGACGGTAGCACGCATGTGGTCACGCGCTGCCGTGTGACGCTTTGGGGGATCCTTTACAATCCCCCTGGGGGGGTGGCCGCTTTACATTTGCCCTCTCCGAGATGTGCCAATAGGCGTGGCACCAGTGGGCGGCTCTAGTGTGATCATACAAGGACCTGGAGCCTCCCTTACGTGCCGAAGATGACCGCTCCAGTGGTTTTATCTCGGTGTTACTGCCAACCAACATTATGCTGAGCTGTTAGCCTTTTAGCACTATAATTGAAGGGCTAAGGGTGTGTGCAGTGGCTGATATATATAAGAAAAAAATTGTACCCTGTCAGCCACTTCATTGAGTGTACGTGGGCGCGCGTCATTGATACTTTGGCCAATAAGTTGGTCTTGCTGCTTGGTATCGCTAACAGAGGCGGACGACATCGCCCTTCATGTAATTTCCGGCACGTAAGCTCTACTACCTTTAAAATACCAAATTAATGATGCTACCACGCAATAAATTAAATGTTATTATTACAATTTATTATATACATTTAGTACAGCGATTAGCCATTAACACTAAATTAAACTCATCATTCATTCTGTCCGTTCACAAAACCGCAAACATTCCAACATTATCGTCTTCCATACTTCAGAAAACAAATCCAAACTTGAATATATAAGTGACAACAGGGACAGTGTCCACAGAGCCATGTTAGTTTCAGAATTATTCCATTACAATATCTCTTTGTGTAGAAGCTAGACTCTACAATGTATGGCAGGAGAATACGGCATTGCTATCAGTAATAATCTGAAAGGTTTTGAAAAGAAATTGTTCATAATGTACTTACATATTTTGCGGCACGATTGGCGTAGTAGCTAAGCGATTAGCTTGCTGCACTTTGTGTCGCACGTTCGATCCCCACACTACAAGTATTTGGATTATTTTCAGATAGTTGTTTCGGATCTGGGTGTTTGTGCATGAGAGATATGTCTGTAAACTGTACACTCCATACAGGAAAATTCCTTTTTTTTATACAAACTAATTTGAAATTTGAAAATTATTTCGACACAATAAACATGTAAAGACGAAAATGAAAGAAAGCAGTAAAAAAATTGCTTCAATCCTATTCAAACTTCCTGAACCGCAAAATCCTTGATAATATTATAAAAAACATAACCAACATTTAAGAATCATTTCTACCCTCATATTACAATCCTTAAAGACATTACGAAGTTCAGCTCTGCTCACACAAATGGACTTTCTGACATTCACCTTTTGTTAAAAGAAGGCCGGATACTGTTGCCAACATCAAATTCACAATTACCTTCAAAAGAATTAACTGTAATTTTACTTTCCTGAATTTTAACTCTAACGTAAGCTTCTTAATAGATCTTAGAAAAAAAGGAAGAAATCAAGCAGCTGCTTTTATCTGCTCACCAAGATTATCTTATCTCATGGTGATATAATAATGCTTATTATTAATGCATTGATAAGTTGTTTTTTAAATAAGGAATATAAAAAAAAATCGTTGTCCCACACCAGGATTTCCCCTGCATCGTGTGGTTAATTTCCAGGCATAGATATATAATATCGCGGGCTCGCGGCCTCCAGGCCGTCCTGCGAGTGCGTCACCTACTGCCTGACGCAGGTGCTCACCGGGCACGGTTGTTTCGGCGCGTACCAGGATAGGACGCGAGGCCACGGCACAATGCCACCATTGTGATAGCGACCAGGACACCGCACAGCACACGCTCGAGGCGTGCCCTGCGTGGTCCACCAAGCGGCGGATCCTGGGCGATCGGATCGGGGAAGATCTCTCTCTGCCAGCAGTAGTGCCGGCTATGTTAGCGCAGAGCACGAAAACCGGAATGCAGTGGTCTCCTTCTGTGTGAGCGTCATGCTCCGGAAGAGACCGCAGAGCGGGATCGGGAGAGGGCCGAATTATGTGTGTGCATAGATTAGAGAATCTGCGTGCCCACACCGAGCGACCCAAGAGAAGACTATAGCATACATGTGGTCACGCGCTGCCGTGGGACGCTTCGGGGGATCCTTTACAATCCCCCCGGGGGGGGGGGGGACCAGTGTACAGTCACCCTTCAAGATGTGCCTATAGGCGTGGCACCAGTGGGCGGCTCTAGTATGATCATACGAGGACCTGGAGCCTATTTTTTTATTGATCCGGAAACTCGAATAATCTCCATCTAGAGCCACCCGTTGGTGCCACGCCTTTTGGCACATCTCAGAGGGGATGACTGTAAAGCGGTCATCCCCTCTAGCGAAGGGAAAGTGACTGTAAAGAGGCTACCCCCCAGGCATCTCTCGAGGGGATTGTAAAAGATTCCCTTGAGGCCTCACTATGCGCTGTGCTGCGCACACAGCGGTATGTGACCACATTAGTAATAAGTATGTGCACACCGCTGTCTTCCCGGGGGTCGCTCGGTATGAGCACGCAGATCTGCACACGCACACCTGGAGCCTACCTTCGGTGCCAAAGATGACCTCTCCAGTGTAGTCCACTCCTCTTTAGCCGGTAGGAGCCCCCCTTTACCCTTGCACGAAGGAAGTTCATGAAGAATTTCCAGTGGGCACCAATAAGGATCTTATTGCAAGAGGCCGGAAGGTAGGTACCACCGCAGTGCCAGATATTCCCCGCCAAGCAGTAGTGTTTAAACTTTAGACATTACGGTGCTCCGGTTAGAAGGACACTGTAGCTAGTGACATTACTGGACATAAGAGACTAAATAACTTTACGTCTCGAGGTGACGAGCGCAGTGTGCTGCCTCGCAGGAGTAGTCCTGGGTAGCATTACAATTGTCATGGGCAGGCGTGTCGCTTACCACCAGGTGAATGACTTGCTCGTCTCTTCAACTAATTGTATAAACAAACACGATATAGATCACTAATTCACGGCACGGTTGGTGCAGTGGCTGATACAGTCGACTGCTGCGCTCCGGGTCGTGGGTTCGATTCCCGCACGGAACAAATATTTGTACGATCTGCAGGTAGTTGTTTCGGGTCTGGGTGTATTGTATGTGGAATTCATGTCTGTAAACGCACCCACGACACAGGAGAAATCCTAGTGTGGGACAATGTTTAAAAAAAAAAATACTAATTGACCATCACATCGGCTTGTAAATGACCATTGCTAAACATATGCCTCCATATATCATCACCAGGTGAATGACTTGCTCGTCTCGTCAACAAATTGTATAAACAAACGCGATATAGATCACTAATTGCCCACCACATTGATTTGTAAACGACGATGACTAAACATATGCCTCCATATATCATCATCATCATTTCGGCCGAATGAAGTCCACTGCTGGACACAGGCCTCCCCCAAAGATCACCACAACGGCCGATATAGATGTGTTCTGGGCTCATTGGGGGGTTTTTCCATAATCGCCAGGCTTGGCAGACGGGTTGGTGATCGCAGTTGAGTTGTTTACGTACTCGAAGGCCGCTGCTGCCCATCCTCCGGCTAATCCCTTAGTCGACTTTTACGACACCCATGGGAGGAAATGGGGTGGTGGCATTCTGAGCCGGCACCACACGGCACCTCCATATAATCACTGTAATAATCGGATATAAAGGACGTTGTCATATTAACCAATATTAACAGCCGGATTGATTGTCGCAGTACTTTTTGCATTAATCATCAAATCTCCACTCTCTTCACTCCAGCTCCAATAAAATATCACCCTAATTTAGAGCGAAAATCTTTACCTCAGCAACCCAGTATATATTTCGGCCAATAGTTCTCCCAAATGGCGTCGTTCCGCTCCAACGGCGCACGAAATCGCCCGAAGGCGCCCGATTGTTTCCTTTGCTACGTCATAGGAGTTTCATTAATATAGGCTTACATGGTGTTTTGTTTACATTGCTTGCTTGTGAGTTATTTTGCTAGCTTTTGAGCTGAAATTTTATTCGATAATATTGTTAGTGGAATTAAAGTATGCTTGAAGTTTGTAAGCATACTATGCTAAGTAAGCTCAAATTGTATAGAATATCAACTTGTAACTGTCCCATCGCAGGGCAAATCCTCATCCCATACAGAGAAAGAAAGAAAATAGATCAATATACAAATAGATCATATTATAATAAAAACAATTTTAAACGGATTAAATCGCGTGTATTGTTGATTTTTGTTTTTCCTAAAACCTAAGACAATACTAAATAGATCATATTTATCGGAAGAACAAACTTAACATTGTAGTTGAAAACACGTTGTCCGATACATTCCAACTGCAAACGGAAGTTTAAACGCACAATAGTGCGTACAAACTTCCGTTCCGTTGTAAGATTTACTATGTTATTTCAAGACCATAGACATATTATAGGTTTTCCTGTAATCTATAAGTAAAGAACTATTATATCTATTTACTTTTCAAAATTATAGGCTAAGTGGTTTCGGAGATACATGGTAAGTTTTCACCTATTTTCTAAAATTCCTTTAAAGCTATTTATTTTATAATTATAGATATTTTATAAAATAAATATATTAGAGACCCTCACAACAAGCCCTTCCATTTAATATGATACACGGTACAGTTTGCAAAACATTATTCTAAAATTTTCTATATTACCCCCCAAAAGTGACACCCATATTCAGAATGTATTACTACACTTCCGTGTTTGGGTTGCAGAAATCCATATGTGTATCAAATTTCAATTTAATCTGTCCAGTAGATTCCGGGCAAATTGACTGTGACAGACGGACAGACAGACACACGAGTGATCCTATAGGGATTCCGCCGTTATTACCTTCGGACGTTCATCATCATCATTTCAGCCGAATAAACTCTCCACTGGTGGACACAGGCCTCCCTCAAAGATCACCACAACGACAAACACAGACATCAATGTGTTGTGTGCTCATTGGGGGTTTTGCCATAATCGCCACGCTTGGCAGGTGGGTTGGTGATCGCAGTTGAGTTGTTAATGTATTCGAAGGACGCAGCTGCCCATCCTCCGGCTATTCCCTTAGTCGCCTTTTACGTTACCCACGGGGTGAGATGGGTTGGTGCTATTCGTAGCCGGCACCACATGGCTTCGGATGTTCGGAACGATAAAAACACAAATAAACACAAATGTTATTCATGTGGTGTCCGGATTAAAATAAAAGAGACGGAGTCTCTTCCCGTGGATGTCGTCAAAGGCGACTAAAGGACTCTAAACCAGAGGGATGGGTAGCAGCGTCTCATCTGTGGAACAGGAACCATTTATGGGGAAGGCTTTTGTTCTACTGTGGAGGTCTTTTGGCTGCTGTAATGATGATCATGATACTACGAGTGAAACAAAACTATTCATTGATCTACGATACTGTATCTACAATCAGCCACATATCTGGCATTCAGTACCAATAAACAGTCCCAAGGAAGTTGGTTCGAATTGGCAGTACAATTTAATTCGTCAGAGAGCTCCAATGCACAAATATAATTGCTTCAATTAAATATCTTGGCTTACCGAGAGAGATAGCGATGTCTGCGCTATTATGATGCTTTAATATAATCTGCTGTGACAAGACGATCCAACTATAATTAAGCTTGTGAACTTCAAAGATATGACACAGACGACATGTAATCAGTCGCCAATATTTTGTATTACAAAATTGTAATACGATCCGTATTTCAACGCATTATGATTTCAGACTTTCAAATATCTATACAAATATATAAAATTGAAGTGTCTGTTTGTAATGTCAAAATAACAGTATTTTACTAAATGCATATTCAAGTACATACATACGATACATATAACAAAAAAACAATTTTTAATTTTTTTGTGTGTCTGTCTGTCGGTCTGTCTGTCTGTCCGTCTGTTTGTTCCGGGTAATCTCCGAAACGGCTGAGCCGATTTTGACGGGACTTTCACTGGCAGATAGCTGATATTATAAGGAATAACTTAGACTACTTTTATTTTAGAAAAATAATTAGGGTTCCGCGCAAAAAAAATTAAACCCTTGAAATCCAATATATATATTCTATGTCAAGTGTCTATGTCGAAGTACTCCAAATTTGTTTTAAATTAAATGCGGGTGAAACCGCGGGTCCCAGCTAGTTTGTAAATAAATTCGGTAGATTAATTTCAAATAAATAAATATTAAATTGAACTGTTTGAGAGTTCATCACACTCGATCGGCTGAACGGAATCAAATTAAATTTGACAGACAGGTAGATTGTGTCATGGTAATGGGATAATAAATAATAACATAACTGAATATCCTTTTAGTTTCTTCATAATCATCATCATCATATCAACCAGAGGATGTCCACTGTTGAACAAAGGCCTTCCCCATAGATTGTCAGAACGTCCGGCCACATGTCGCCCGCATCTAAAGACTCCCAGCGACCTTCACCAGGTCATCCGGTGCAAAAAGATAAATAAACGTTAACATGAAATCATTAAGAACAGCACCTATAAAGTCTCATAATTATGCCGCGTCATTTGATGATTTCAGACAAGTAAAATAAATTGCCGTGTTGTGCCAGCTCAGAATACCACCACCCCATCTCCTCCCGTGGGTGTTGTAAAGTTGACTAAGGGATTAGCCGAAGGATGGGCAACAACATCCTTTGAGTACATTAACAACTACACTGCGATCGCCAACCCGTCTGCCAAGCGTGGCGATTATGGCAAAACCCCCCAATGAGCCCACAACACACCCATATCGGTCGTTGTGGTGATCTTTGGAGGAGGCTCCTGTCCAGTAGTGGACCTTGAGCAATTTTTTGTGTTTTGAGTTGCACGTTTTATAAGGTGCTTATGGATGCTACACGTATATATAACGAATGAAACAAACACGATATATTTCCTTAAGCTATTTAGATTCTATGCACACTGAACTTTTTTAATGTCAACTATAATGTGACACAGCTTTGAATTAGTCCCTTTAATTCAAGCTACCGTAAAGCTGTAAATACGTATAAATAGACGTACATAAACGTGATCTAACCCTCGTTGTCTGCGGCGAAGTAACAAACTGTGTGTTGAGGTGAGTGATAGCGGTAGTTCACATGGATTTATGTGTACCAGGAATAGTAGCAGGGTTAAGTAGTGATCTAAGCTATGCTATGCTAGCTATGAATCTAAGTTAGTTCATTACAATGCTTTTATATGAAATGAAATGACATGATCATTTATAGAAAATATGCTAAAATTTGTTACTTTTATACATCAACTGTTGAGGTGAGTGAAGCCGGTAGTTCACTCGTATGTATATGTACCAGGAATAGCAGTAATGTAAGCGATACTCAAATCGAATCTAAATTATTCAATTACAATGTTTTTACATGAAATGTGTCCGGATTAAGAATATAGCACCCTTCCATCTCCTCCCGTGGATGTCGTAAAAGGCGACTAAGGGACTCTAAGCCAGAGGGATGGGCAGCAGCGTCCCTTTTGTGAACCGGTAGCCATACTGCGCTCACCAACCCGCCTGCCAAGCGTGGTGAGTATTGGCAAATACCCCCTGAAATTATGACACAGTTGTGGAATCTATGGGGGAGGGCATTGTTCAGCAGTGGACGTATAAATGGCCGATATGATGACATGAAATGAAATGACATGATTTATTAAAAATATACTAAGAGTAGTTGTTTTTGAACATCAACAGTTAAACAGCACCCATATAAGCCCTACCCTTCAGCGCTGTCTAGTATTTAAGCTGAAGAGAAGAAACAAACTCCCCAGCAACACGTCTATGTCTGTCATAGACAATATATTTAAATACATGTGCTTCATATATAATAGAACAAAGAGGACGGCCACTTGTAGTAAATTTGTCATAGCTACATGTCCGCTAGCATATACCGTACGCAATCGAACTAAGGCTAATCAATACACAGTCAACTACACTTACAAAAATTGGTATAAACAAAAGTATATATGCAACTCTTCGAATTGAATTTAATTTCCGATCTAGAGGAAATCATTTATAGTATATTAATAATACTATGGATCTTTCTTTAAAAGACTTTTCCAGACGTATATGTTTCTTGCGTAAATTTGTATCTCAATATGCCTGGACTTTAAAACAGAAACTTTTGAGTTTGTTTCCGCATTTCTTCTTAGAGGCAGTCACTAGGAAATGCCGGCTTCATCCAAATGTATAGACAGTAAAAGTGTTTCTTGAAAACTACTTGATATATAGTATTCGCTATTTATAACAGTAAAGGAACTTGCGTCATAAACATGTTCTTATATACATTTTTATAGAATTTTATTAAAATTCCCGCTCGTAAACACCAAACCTCCCTCTTCTTTAACAAACTAACTTAGATGGTCACTATTTTATAGAGCTTTTAAGTCGATGAACTTTAATTTTATGGTAATGGAATAGCCAATATTCATTACTAAGACTAAGGCACTAGACTTAACTTATAGAGTTTTATGGTGTCCATGGATTATGGGTAAAGTGAGTTAGCTAATTGTTTTGAATGTACGGGTAAGTACTGGGGGTCAGGAGGGATCGCGCACCGTTTTTGTACATATTCAAAATATTCATAGGGAAGGTATATAATGCGGACATCTTAGGACAGATAGAATTTTGTTTTCGACGACAGCCATGGCTGCTGGTGGAGCCGCGTGGCCGAATAACTCCTCTTAACCTCTTCTCCTCTTCTCTCTTCGCCTCTGACGCGAACACTCCGCTCTCTTAACCTCATAGCTAGTGAGACTGACGTATTCCATTGTACTCAGAGCGATTTCACAAGGGTAACACTGTTTATAATTTTTTACAAGATTAATCAAGAAGAGAAGACTGAGTAAATGTTGTATAGCTATACTATCGCATTAGGTATAAAAAAATAATACTGTAATCTGAGTTATTTGTTTGAGAAATAAATGAATAATAAAGTTAGGAATGTGTGAGAGAATTTTCCACGCAAACTTTCCACGCTTCGCTGTCAGATTTGATTTCATTTGTGAAATATTTATTATCAAATTTGTGTTAAATCCAATTTGTATTTTTATTGCACTGGATGTCAAAAGACAAATCACCAAAGCGAAATTTACGCATTCTGTACATCTATCTAAGTATCATTGAGCATAAACAACTGCTGGGAAGCAACTAGTATTTTTAGGTATCAAAACAGCTGTTCTTATAGTGCGCAATGTAATCCTCGCTACCGACATTGTTGTGTTGCACGAAACAGGGGACGTGGTGTATAATGTTGTTCATTTGAAAGAAAATCCAGCAATTTTTTTTTCTAGGTCTTTTGCACCCACTATGTTACGCAGCAAATCGAATTCAGTAAATGCAAGTGATGTAATATGCATTGTATTGTTATGAATACAGCACCACACCATCTCTTCTCATGGATGTTCTCGTAAACAGTGACTGATGGGATACTAAGCCAGATGGATCAGCAGCAACGTTCCTTCTGTAGAAAAGTAGCCTTTCTGCGCTCATCAACCCGCAGCCAAGCCTGGTGAATACTAGCAATTTTTTTTTAAACTTTGCCTTACGCTAGGATTTCTCCTGTATCATGAGTGCGTTTACATACATACATTTCACACACAATACACCCAGACCCGGAACATCTACCTGCAGATCATACAAACATTTGTTCCGTGCGGGAATCGAACCCGCGACTGTATCACCCATTCCTACGAAAATGACAAGACAATTGTGAAAATCTATGGGGCAACCCTCTGTTCAGCAGTGGATGTCCGTTGGCAGATATGGATGGATGGATGGATAATTAAAATTAGCTTCTAAACATTCTTAAATCGTTATTTCCACCAAAAAACGATCACCACGCGGTGGTTGCCTCCCCAAAGATCGGAACAACGACTGATCTCGGTTGGATTGTGCGCTCATTGGGAGGTTTAGTCTCAATCACCACTCTTGGCGAACGATTACAGTCGAGTTGTAAACTAACTCAAAAGACGTAGCTGCCCATCTTCGTGCTAATCTCATAGTCGACTATTACAACACCCACGGGAAGAAATCGGTGGTGGTATTCTTAGCTTCTCTGTAACTACCATATGTAATATGTCATCATCATTTCAAATCATCATAATTATCATGATAACAGCCAAATTACGTCCACTCCTGAATAAAGACTTCTCCCATAAACGACCGTTTACATGGTCGTCCTTTGGGGGCGAATTCACCAGTACTCACCATGCTTGTCAGGCGGATTGGTGAGCGCAGAATAGCTGCTGTGTCACCGAAGGGACGCTGCTGCCCACCTTCGGGCTAGTTCCATAGTCGTATTTTATGACACCCACAGGAAGAGACCGGGTGGTGGTATTCTTAATCGGCACCACACGGTTTACTACTAAATAAAGTTAATATGTAACTTCTAAAAAGTCTAGAACAATGGAGTTTATTAACATTATGAAGTAGTGTTCCTAACCCAGCCAGACTAGTTTTACTGCGGCTTATTGTTTAGCTAATGGTTACAGCGAGCTAACAACCATTAACTACTTTTACACACTCTCGATAAACTTAAAACGAGGTTGTTATACAATGGGGCTTTTGGCTTTTAAATATTCATATTGGACGCTTTTATTGATGGTGGGAAATATTGTGGAATTTCAGCTGATGAAAACATAATACGATGATAGGCGAGCAAGAGGCCTGCACAGGGATTATTTTGAGCAGTAGACTATGATAGGCCGCTTTTTTGGAGTCGATTCCTGGGTGCTGCCCAGTGCGTAATGAACTTTACACCCACTGCAAGTGCACGCAACTCTGCTGAAGAGTAAATCTGATATTGAAACATTTAGAAGACGTTCTTGCTCAGATGCATGCTTACCAAAGTTACACTACAAACTCATTACATAACCAATATGATTTTGCACATTGCCGATATAAAAATATTATTTCAATTGATTTGATTAGAAATTATTTTATTTATTATTCCATTTATTGCCTTTTTATACATATACATTACATTTTTAAATCTATACATACAAATAAATAAAATTGAAGTGTCTGTTTATAATGTCAAAATAACAGCTTTTTACTAAATGCATATGAAAGTATATACGGTACATATAATAAAAAATCAATTTTTTGTCTGTCTGTCTGTTTGTTCCGGGTAAACTCCGAAACGGCTGGACCGATTTCAACGGGATTTTCACTGGCAGATAGCTGATGTTATAAGGAACAACTTAGGCTACTTTTATTTTAGAAAAATAATTAGGGTTCCGCGCAAAAAAAATTAAACCCTTGAAATCCAATATATATATTCTATGTCAAGTGTCTATGTCGAAGTACTCTAAATTTCTTTTAAATTAAACGCGGGTGAAACCGCGGGTCCCAGCTAGTTTGTAAATAAAGTAAATAAATAAAATGATATAAAAAACAGATTATACACATTTAAAAATATAAAACATAGCGACCAACCGGCATCGGGCACAGGGCAGGCTGCCGGTGGTTAGGGTTCCAGAGAAAGGAACTTCCTCACAATGCGTGCCGTGTCGAGGATAACTGCTTTCTGCATCAAGCCCTTGATCCAGCCACCTAACGAGAGCCTCTTTAGATGTTGGTCGAGGCTCTTGGCAATGAGGCCATTGGCTGTCACAACTATCGGTACGATGATTGCAGAGTCCACATCCCACATGTCGACAATCTCGTGTGCCAAGTCCAGATACTTAATTTATTTATCTTTCTCGGCTTTCACGAGATTCTCGTCATGTGGGATTGTAACATCAACAATCATCGCACGGCGCTCTAATCGATCTATCACCACTATGTCAGGCTTATTGGCAACAATAGTCCTATCAGTGATGATAGACCGATCCCAGTACAACCTGACATGACCATTTTCAAGAACTGGGTCGGGCACATACCTGTAATACGGTACCTCAGAATCCACAAGGTTGTACTTTAGAGCAAGTTGCTGGTGAATGATCCTGGCCACTTGGTTATGTATGTGCAAATACTCGCCATTAGCAAGACGAGAACAACCAGAGATAATATGTCTAAGGGATTCGCCCGGATGGTGACATGCCCGACATATGTCAACCGTGCCTTCCTTAACAACATATTTCCGGTAATTGTTCGTCATGATAACTTCATCCATAATTGCACAAACAAAACCTTCGGTTTCCCCGAAAAGGTCACCGAACCGTAGCCAGGACACGGACGCTAGAAAGTCAACATCGGGGCTGTAAAGCGCCCGATAAAAACGTCCATGTAGCTCCTTGCTCTGCCATACCTCCTTATTTATTATTATTATTATCTTTATATAAAATATTATTATTTTACAAAGAATAAAACTAGTGATCGGAATTTCTTTCTTTTGGCACTTACGGAAGAGTAGCGTCGGTTGTTGTAGGCGACAGATGCGTCTCGGAGCAAACTAACTTTATGACACAGTATATTAATATGAATACATATCTGTTTGTCGATTGTACCCTATTTTCATTGTTAGACACACAATACTTATTTTAATTGCAATTTTAATTGATGTCCCTTTTATTATTATTTTAGTTGTGTAATTAATGAATTATTTTAAGTCAAATTATGAATTAATTAAGATTTAATTTTAAATAACATTAATTTAATTTCAAATAACATTAGTTTAATGGAATAATTATGTAAAAGTCGTGTGTGAAAATCAGCATTGCAACACTTAGCATGTGCTGAGATAGGGTCCATTTTTGGATTCGGAAAGCTATGTTTTCCTTCTACAACAGTTGATTTTCTTACTTAAGTGTTGCTTTATTTTGTTTTCATCATCATCATTTCGGCCGACTGAAGTCCACTGCTGGACACAGGCCTCCCTCAAAGACCACCACAACGACCGATATGGGTGCGTTGTGTGCTCATTGGGGGGTTTTGCCATAATCGCCACGCTTGGCAGACGGGTTGGCGATCGCTGTTGAGTTGTTACTCGAAGGACGCTGCTGCCCATCCTCCGGCCAATCCACTTGAGGAGATAATAATTTACTAGGATGATGGTGTTACTTTGACCTGAATGCAGATCTACTCACAAACTTGACCGTCTTCTCAATAATTGTAATCGATTCGTCTTCAACCTCCGTAAATATGATCATGTTTCTGCGTATCGATCACTGTTAAATTGGTTACCTATTCGCCCGCGCAGAAATATGAGGGCACTGACCACCCTTTTTTCTATATTATACTCTCCCAATTCTCCTTCTTATTTATCTTCTCACTTCCAGTATCTTTGTTCTAACCACAATAAATATCTTCGCTGTAGTGATAATCGTCTTCTTCAATGTCTCACTCATAACTCTGACTTCATTCATTCTACCTTCTTCGTCCAATCTGTTCTGTTGTGGACTGCACTCCCTCTTGAAATCAGGATGGCTAACAATTGGAACAACTTTAAATTAAATGACGAATAAGACGTCAGCAGATTCATCTCGGCTCTGATTTTATATTTTCTTTTTTCTCATCTGTTTCTATTTATTATTTAATATGAAATAATGTTGTTGTTTTTGTTATAAATACCGTATATATCTACTATCATATCAATTTAGAAAAAAATATTTATTATTATTAATTATTTTACTTTACAAACAGACACTTCACACTTTACTTATTTGTATAGATAATCATGCACACGCATGTGGTCACGCGCTGCCATGGTACGCTTTGGGGGATCCTTTACAATCCCCCCGGGGTGGTGACCGCTTTACAGTCACCCTCGCTGAGATGTGCCTGTAGGCGTAGCACCAGTGCGCGGCTCTAGTGTGATCATACGAGGACCTGGAGCCTCCCTTAGGTGCCGAAGATGACCGCCCCAGTGGCCTTAGCCAGAAGGATACCCCTTCGCCCTTCCCCGGGGCGAAGGAAGTTTATGAAGAATTTCCACTGGGCACCAATAAAAAAAGGTCATGGTGCAAAAATAGTTACCCATCAAAGTTTTTGAAGACGCCCACAAGAATATTTTCCTTTGCCATAAATCTGCCGTGCACAATGCACATGCTCCTGGAACGACTATCTGTAAGCAAAACAAATATTTCGTACAGGAATCGAGCCCGTGACAAGCAGCGCAGTGAGTTCGACTATCGCAGCGCCAATAAATATGCGTGGTACCAATTCTATCAAGCCTTCCATCTCTCTTCTGTGCCTACTACCAAAATATAATCCTAAATCCGGATAGCAGGTGTTCCTCTCGCTATCCTCGACCGCACATCACTCTGTCTGACAACACACTTTGTATCTAGCCGCAGACAAGCACGCTTCTGCTGTTATATTGGGCATTATTGTTGGTAAAGACCATTTCATTCATTCAATCATCCATGTGGTGACCGGATAAAGAATCTAGCAGCACACCAAAATGAAGACGTACGGCATGTAACCTTATGAGGGAGGCACTTGTTCAGCAGTGAGCAGTGTTTAGCTGACATCAATGATATTATACCATTGATATGTTACGTCCTTATTAAATGGCTCGCAAAACTCAGTCTCGCTGTATGTAGGTATAAAGCTATAAAACTACACACGTATGCTGTAAGAAAGAAGATACAAAATCTACGAGAGTAAAAGAGATAGCAATCTAAAATGACAACTCGTGTACTGGATGTCTTTGTCGCATCTGTGATAGAATATATGTGTTGTCTCTTTTCTTTGCGTGGCCTGTGTTTTGTTCGAGAATATTATTCTATAGTAAATTTGAATAGTATTTTTATAAAAATATTTTATATAGCTCGTTACTCACGTGTGGTATGAGATCCCTTGTCCTTTATTTATTATTGCTTGATAGTTTGTTCATTTTCTATACGCACGACGCTCGTTGTCCTGTCTTCGGCGAACTGATTGCGAGGTGCTACAATTGGGGGAGTTTTTGTTCTTACTTTTGGCGCGCATGTAACATATCTACAGCATAAAAGACCGTTTATTAATTCGATATCTTTTTGAGCCCTCACTTTACATGTTTAAATCACTGATACATGAGATGAGCTAAGAAAAGAGCTTTTTTCCTTCACACTACTACACTCCTGTATCATACAAATATTTGTTGCGTCTGTACATAGGCTGCACTAAAAGTATCGGGAATGGAATATTTCCACTGTTCCTGTCATATTAAAATCTTTTTAATTGAAAACTCCTTGGTTTTACAAATCAAATACCATTTATTTATTTTTTTTAAAAATTGGTTGCCTGTAAAGTCGGTATACGGGCGAAAGTTTTACGTGACAACGACTTTGAGTGGTAAAATAATTTTAATGTGAATATTCATTCGTATAGTAGGAAGAAGGATGAAATTAGGCGGGCTAACTGTGCTCGAGTGGAAGGGACGCGTGCCTTTCACTTTTTATGTCTGTCTCTCTCGCTCTTAGGCGGGCTAACCATGCCCGAGTGGAAGGGACGCGTGCCTCTCACTCGCTCTCATTGTGAGCGCATAACGTGAGCGGAGCGTAACGCAGTTTCTTGAAGTGTCACCCGGCAAACCAATTTATAAGACGTTGTCACGTCAAAAAGATTCACGGTCTTGTCACAAGGTTTTGTCAAACTTGTTTAGTCGTTGAGAAAATGGAATTGACTCGAGAAAATTCAAGAGCGATGATTTATTATGACTTTCGAAGTGGTTTAACACAAAAACAGTGTGTTGACCGGATGATTTTTCCATTTGGTGATGAAGCCCCATCCAAAACCACAATTTATCGCTGGTTTGCTGAATTTCAACGTGGACGTGTCAAGCTCAGTGATGATCCTCGTCAAGGTCGTCCAAAAACTGCAGTCACCCAAGAAAACGTTGATGCTGTGCGTAAGCTGATTGACGAAGATCGACATGTGGCATACCGCGAAATTCAGGCAACTTTAGACATTGGCATGAGTCAAATACAAATAATCTTGCATGAACAATTAGGTGTAAAAAAGTTGTTTTCCCGATGGATACCGCATTTGCTATGTGAAGAGCAAAAAGCGGCTCGCGTTACTTGGTGCATCAGAACTCTCGAAAGATTCCACGCAGGATCCTCAAATGCTGTATACAACATCGTATCAGGTGACGAATCCTGGATATATGCGTACGAACCCGAAACAAAAAACCAGTCACGAGTTTGGGTGTTCGGAAATGAGTTAAAACCAACAAAAATTGTTCGTTCACGGAGTGTTGCAAAAAAAAATGGTGGCCACGTTTGTCTCCAAAACCGGCCATGTTACGACTATTCTTCTTGAGGGACAAAGAACGATTAATGCAGAATGGTATGCTAGCATTTGTTTGCCACAGGTCGTTTCTGAACTCCGTAGAGAGAACTGCAACCGCCGCATCATCCTCCATCACGACAATGCGAGTTCTCACACCGCGCACAGAACAAAAGAGTTTTTAGAGCAAGAAAACATAGAATTATTAGACCATCCGCCGTAAAGCCTCGACCTAAGCCCTAATGATTTCTATACTTTCCCTAAAATAAAGAATAAATTGCGTGGACAGAGATTTTCATCACCTAAAGAAGCTGTGGACGCCTACAAAACGGCCATTTTGGAGACCCCAACTTCCGAATGGAATGGTTGCTTCAATGATTGGTACCATCGTATGGAAAAATGTGTCAAATTTCGCGGAGAATACTTCGAAAAGCAATAAATACATTTTTAAATAGTAATGTTGTGTCACTTCCTTGATTCCCGAAATTTTCAGTGCCGCCCTCGTATATTGGACCCGTAGCACTTAGCGAATTTCTTTGGTGAGAGTACATCGGCCAAAATAAGCCCACTAGCGGGCTAAAAAGAAATGTATATGAAAGAATTATAATTCTAATTAGAATTCTAATTTAATTTCTAACTTGAATTCTAATTCTAATTCTAAGAATCACTTCTATTTTTGTCTAGTTACTGTAATTTGTAAATAGCTCAACCACGGGTTAAGGGAGATCACGAAAAAAGGAAATTAAAACTGTATTGTCATTTGAGTGAGATGCCATATGCAAAATATTTTGATATTCTTCTACTATAAACAACTCATGACTTTAAATTAACATTATGATCTGTCTCGGTTTATAAAGCGCAGTTTTGTTTTCTAAGACACTTTCATAAGTATTTATATATTTTGTCTTTGGCTAAACAAACTGAATGCCACATCAAATCAAACGTCACGTCAAAATGTTTATTACTATGAATATCATATAGACAATTAAATATTCCCATGCAAACAGCAGTTTTAGTTCTTAAATGTGTAATTTATTTATTTATTCGTACTCAGCTTTCTCTAGCATTATCTACCATGGTTGTCTTGCAAAATATAGTACCTAATAACCCGTATCTTTACATTCAAATGTATTTGAATTCCCACTACTTATAAATTTTGATTTTAAAGTGTTTATAGTTATTTGCGTATTATTGGCAGTGTTTTCATTATATTATCGCTCTTGTCCGTCGATCCGTCGAAGTGGGCCGGACTTATTATGGGCGATGGCCAGTGCCCTTTAAAATTTGACAAAGATTTTGGATCTCTGGCATATCACCCTTAAACCAATATAACACTAAACATTACCAAGTTAGACTCTCACGCCAGATACTAACAAATTCAAATTTAACAGTATACATTATTCAAGTACAGTCAGCAACACAGGTGCCTTCCATTAGCTGCGCGTATTGTTATTCGAACAATACAAAGTTTGTTGCAACTCTGTGCGGCGCAATGTACATCTGCAACGTTGTGATAACCTGTATTGTTGAAGTATATGTAGGGTAGTTTGTGAAGATAAGTTTGGTAGGCAAATAAATTCTAGCCACAGCAGGCAATTGCCTGGAATTCAACCACACAAAACACACAGAAGACCTTTATTGGGAGTTTATAATTCAATTATTATTGTACAAAATATAAAATAAAATAAATTACTCTCGAAATCCATAGGCCTATATAAGACTGCAATGCAATGGTCTCCTTCTATGAGAGCGTCATGCTCCAGAAGGAGACCGCAGATCTGGATCAAGAGAGGGCCGATATTGCTCGAAGAAGGACGAGATGGCGCCGGGGTAACAACCGTCCTGGCGCCTAATTCCCATACGCCTTGCCGTCGCTATAACGCTGGGGGCCTCTGGGTTTACGGGTGCGTATATTGGGGATTCTGCGTGCCCACACTGAGCGACCCACGAGAAGACAGCGGTGCGCATGTGGTCACGCGCTGCCGTGTGCTCATAGCACAGCGCTCAGGGCGATTCGGGAGATCCTTTACAATCCCCCCGGAGGGGTGACCGCTTTACGGTCACCCTCTCCGAGACGCGCCTATAGGCTTGGCACCAGTGGGCGGCTCTAGTGTGATCATACGAGAACCTGGAGCCCCCCTTAAGTGCCGAAGATGACTGCCCCAGTGGTTTTAGCGGGTAGCAGTTCGGCATGGCCGTCCTTTTCCGGGGTGGAGGAAGTTCATGTAGAATTTCCATTTGGCCCATTAAAAAGGCCATACGAATAGATAATACACTACGAACAATGTCCCGGACATACAACAATTAAAATGGCCTTAAACAGAACGGCGTGGGACTGGCGTCAACAAATTAACTGCCTGTCGACAAAGGAAGCCATTTTTTTGTTCTACTCTATTTAGTGCAGGTACTGTGGACAATTTATTTGTGTAATTTATCGTCCAAGATTGAAAAATTGGATTAAACTGCGTTATCTGTGTGGGTTGGTGTTTTCTATTTGCATTTTAACGAAGTTCGGATCGTGTATCTTCGTCAGTCTGGCGTTTTGGAATATTACCGTTTTAATTCACTAATTCATTCACACAAACAGCATTTAGGACTACAGAATAATGATCTTATGTCAGTGAATTGAATGAATTGAAGCCGGGATTTGTCATAGCAGTACACTTCTACGATAGTTTTTTTTTTTTAATCATTGCCCCAATCTCCTGTGTCGTGGGTGCGTTTATAGATATGAATTCCACATACAATACACCCAGACCCGGAACAAGTTTGTAATCGGGAAATCCTGATGGACTACTTTATTCTGGTAAAAGCGGAAGGACATGCCTCGATTATGTCTGGGAGTGCGGTGTTCGTGGGTTAGGCATTGTGCTACACCAAGGCGATGCCTCACCTGCAGACCAGTCCACTGTGCCCCGGCACTATTAAAAATCTAGACCTAAGCGAAGCCAACGAAAATTTTATCGACGCAAAGTTTTGGTATAGCATAGTATAAACTATCGACACGATGAAGAAGAACCTCTACAATAAAAGGTTGTGATGAAGAATATTGCCTTGACCAGCACGCTTCGAAAACAGTATTGATTGCAGTATGTTGTTAGAGTAGGTACATGGTAAAATAGCTGGGCCCTTACCATGCCATGTGAAATAATTCTACGCTTGGTCACATGTTGTCATGTCATGATTCCTTTTCATGCGTGGAATCATTTCACATAGCATAACGGGTAGGTAAGGGCCCTGGCCTCATAGAATAGAATAGAATTTTACTTTATTGTACACCAAAATAACATGAAGAATTATTTACAGTAGTTAGCGTGGCACAATGGGCGGTCTTATCGCTAAAAGCGATCGTTTTACAGACAACCTTTGGATGGATTTAAAAGTAGGGAAATAAAGAAATTCAGGTAGTCTGTGGTGTACTGAATGATGATGTATATAATGATATCGAGATATATATACAAGAAAATACACGTATTGGCATAAATAAATAGTATAACTACACCAATTTGCATATTACTCGTAATACATAAATACAATCAATAAGTACACTCTATATATATAGAATATCTACATACATACATATCTCTGATACAATACTGGATATTTAAGTCAACTAAAGAGACAGATAATGTTCTTTTACCATTTTTTTAAATGCTCGTCTAACTGTATCGGGTAAGGCATTCCAAAGTCGTGCTGCTTGTAATGCAAACGATTTGTCCTAATAATGTATTATGTATTATATATTATATATTAACGTGCATATAGCAAATACCACACTTATTCACATTATTCAAACGAGAATTCCTACTGTTTCTCACTTCTCAGTTTTGTCACAATTTTCACCTTTTACCTCTATTGGTAATCACTTACTTTATTTATTTTATTTCTATGATGCGCAGGCAAACGACTTCACAAACAATAGATACTGGAAATATTTCATTTAACTATGTATTAATTGTCATTTACCTATGTATTAATTTATTTTGCATAAGTTTTGTTTTAATTTTAATTTTGTAAGTTTCTTTGTATTTTATTTTTCTGTAGAACCCGCAGTCTTTCTTGTTGTTTACTATTCGTAATAAAGGGGACGGACTGAAAACCAGCGCTGACCCGTGCGTGGTTTAATCACTGCGCATTGCCAAGTGCCAAAATTGCTGAGTCCGTTACTTTTGCCATACTACACTAAAAAAATAAAAACCTATCTGTATTGTTTTGCATTGAACAAATTTGGTAATAAATTTATCTTTATTTACATAAAGATAAAGATAAATTTCTGTCCAATTTTATGACACCCACATGGAATTATTTTCATAACCGATATAACCATCCATTTAAAGCTAGCATTCGTACAAAAAAAACATTTTCCAATTCTCAATGTCACAAAAATACCGATTCTATGCAACCGAACTAAAAACAATTCGGTCCCAAAAGAACTCCCGACACACAGACCTATCAATCTATTAGACAGTCCACTTAATTAACTGGAGCTGTACCATCAACTTGCAGTCTCACCGTACACCCATTAGCCGAAGGATTTCGGATGAAAAACGTAAATACTTCGTTTTACTGATGCCCAATGAAGTTTCCAGATTTCACGAGATGTTTTTGGTTAGGATGACGGCCTGTTTTAGGAAGTTTTTTTTCTTTTGTGGTTGGAAAAACAGTCCAATACGAAAAGGTTTTCTTAGCCTTTTCCGTTGCAGATTTAGATTTTCAGTTCACAATTGTGTGGGCAAATACTGATTTACAAGCGTAAATAATTGCGTCCGGCTAGACGGGAATCCGACTTCAACAGATTTGGCTAAAGCTGGCGGTGGCATCTTTGCAGTCGACTCTCTTCCTCTGGGGGGGTTGTAGTAACTTCTCTATATATTATGATATTCTGTATTTGACTCGCCTACGCACCAACATGTGCTTCCAGAGTAACGGCCAACCGTCAACCGCCAAACAAAGACTAATAATGTAATATATGTTTTTTAAAGTGAAAACTTATTTTAGCACGGTACGCATATTAGATGAGATAAAATCTCTGAACTCGCGACACCGTTACGAGACACTATTTGAAGTGAAAACTTCTTGGTTTCGCAACGCGGTGGGAAGCGCGCGGTTTTTGTGAGGCGGCTCGCACCGAAGCCATATTATATAGTATTCTATTTTGTGAATTAGATTTATAAAAATAAAAAAAACATTTATTGCTATAAAAATTTCACTAACCCTTTTTTTTTAATTCACTTTGCCCCACTCTAGGATTTCTCCTGTGTCGTGGGTGCGTTTACAGACTCAAATTCCACACACAATACACCCAGACCCGAAATAACTACCTGCAGATCATACAAATATTTGTTCCGTGTGGGAATCGAACCCGCGACCCGGTGCGAAGCAGCTGGCTGTATCAGCCACTGCACCAACCGTGCCGTCAATAGACTGCGCCCTACTCAGCCAACACCTTGTTATGTGTGCGCGTGAGACAAATATATCGGCATACACTACAGGATCTATTTACAGTCTACCCCTTCGAGATGTGCCTATAGGCGCGGCATCAATGGATGGATCCGAATCGGTCGTTATCGAGATCCAAGAGCCCCCCTACATTGCTAAAGATGACCGCCCAGTTGGTTTTAGCTGGTTAGAATCCGGCACAACACCCTACACTGGCTCGGAGGTGAAAAAGTGGTGTGCTAGGCAGAAAAAGAAGTCTAATCACAAATATTTAAGATACAAGATTTACAGATAACAATCTAATCTAATCTTGTATAATTATATTTGTTGATTTATTAGAAGGTATAATATGCAATATTTATGTTATATACTGTTTTTACACCTGTGAATCACCGAAGGGTCCAGTTGAAAACCAGCGCCAGGCTCTTGTCTGGCAAATGCTGAACTGGTTACCTGTTTGGCGCAACTGTGGGGCACACAACAAACTCTAGCCTAATATTGGTTTTTTTTTTTGTCTTGTTCATAACCCTATCCAAATTTTTATCGTGTTATTTTTTAGTTTTATATTAAGTTTTATTACCGCTTGTGATGTCTCACTTTGCTGTCAAATAAAAAAATTCTTTCTTTCTTTCTTTCTTTCTTTCTTTCTAATATTTACCCAGAACAGGCACAAACAAGTCTTATCTTTCCACCACACAGGTGAAGACCATCGGCACGGAATCCCAAAAAAAATTGAAGTTATTTTTAGAGCATCCTGTCTAACATCTCTACTTTTCTTTGTCCACAGAGTAACGATATCGTACTCAAAGAACGTTACCTTCGCCGAACTGGTGATAAACGACGTGAAGCCAGAAGACGAAGGTGTCTACCGGTGTGAGATCACCTACCTTCAGGTTGGTGAAGACTGTAACACCGTGCAGATCACCGACTTTCATACTTACAGTAAGTACTTATATTTAAGTAGATGTATCATGGAAATGCTTGCATTTTTGGTGGAGAGAGATAATTTAGAAAAATAACTGGATTCTCCAACAGACCTTGCAAAATTAGCAAGTTGGAAGTGACAGAGGACTAACTATATCTGTCGACGGACCGATAGCTTTTGAAGCAGATCAGTCCTTAAGTGGAGGCCATGCATCACCAAACTCTGTTGGGACAACCCCAGCTAGCCACTAATTAGAGAAAGGTGGAGGACTGGGTAGCATGGCTTAAGAGGGACTATATTCACCAGTGGACTGCGATAGGCTGAGTTGCTTGATTGGAAACTTTCAGAAGACCACGTAATACTTTTCTATTTTGACAGTATGAATATTTTCGTTGAACTGTATGCTTTTAAAAATCTCTCATCTCCATAGCTATAGCACGCAATGAAATGTTGTAATATAAACTGGAAGTTACTGCGTTACTGTTGTAACGCGTCTAACTTCTAATTCCCTCTGAAGTTGCTGTAGTCTGCACAACAGTACAGCTCCCACCCTTCGCGTTTCCCTGGAGGTTGTTTTCTGTCATTGCGATGCTACTAGAAGTAACTTCAGAGGGAACTAGAAGTTTGGCGCAAGGTATACAAGATTACGGTTCTTCTTGTCCAGTAAACTTACTAGTTAGACTCTCCAACTAGAATCACGGAAATTGGAAATGATTTGACTGAACGTGGCCAGCAGTATATACTCTACTCAATATTTTTCCTCATCATTTTCTCACTGCTGAAGATCGCGACCATATACAACACGTTTCCAAGCAATACGGTCCTTTGTAGTATAGACCGCTTGGCACATACTACCACCGACAGCCTTTTTATTGCGGCTATCTATCTTATCTTATCTTTATCTACTCTGAGTGGACGTTATCTCATTTTAAAAAGGGCCTTGGGGCGGCCTTTTTTCTTTCCTCTAGAGGGAGTGACCGCCTTTCAGTCATCCCCTCAACGATGTGCCTAGGCGTGGCACCAATAGGTGGCTCTAGGGAGACCATACGAGGACCTGGAGCCCCTTTCGGTGCCAAAGATTACCGCTCCAGTGGTTTAAGCCGATTGGAGTCGGTTGGCATGCTCCTTCGCCCTTCTCCGGGGCGGAGGAAGTTGTTGATAAATTTCCACGGAGACCAATAAAAAAAGATACATGCCTGGTATTGACCTGGCAACTTTATGTATATCATCTATTATATATATCAGTTCATAGTGAGCCCGTATAGCTCCAGGCCAACACGACATTATATCAATACCTATATACCTATATATTTTTTAATCTTTATTCTCGGCAATTTTCTTAGCCAACGAAAAATGTACGTTATTTCTAATACTCAATGTTCATTAAGAACGTGTTGTAAGTGAGTGGACAACATATCGCGCTCATAAGTTGTGTCAACATGACAGCCAATCAGACGGGGGATTGTGACATAGTGAGAGGAAACTGTCGATATCGAAGTGTTTGGACAAATGTCGACTATCGATTTAGAAACACAGTATTAGGTTTCTAGTACACTCGGATTTGTCTGAATGGTCACCGACAGATATAAATCTCACATGCACAAACACAGAACAATTATGTTTTGGGACTGGATGTTTTTGCATGTCATACATAATTGGGAATTTGGGCATCGGACCTACGACCCATACACAGGAAATCTATTGCTGAGCCTCTGAACTGACCGTGCCATCCCAATAACTTTAAATATACCAATAGTATATTTTAAACCATTTTTATGAAATTTTATTACGTAAATATGGATATGTATCATTGATGTGTGGTGGCACGGTGCACAATAAAGTTTAAATTTGCCCATTTTAAACTACTTATTTTGCATCATCACAACTTTTCTCAACTAAATTATTATAGATTTAATGATATGGTAAATATGGATATGGTAAACCACAAAAACATCAATTGCACTAAATAGGAAGCTTCAAAACGCCCCTTTTAAAATTGTAACGGCTAATAAATCATACAAGTTGATAAATTGACGAATCGAAATTTATTTGAAATTGGAAGGGTACATTCGGACGGCCTGTTGATCTATGTCGGAAGTCCACTTGTCTGTTTGTCGGATACAACTTGAAGAATTGTCAGATTCTTATCCGTTTTGATTATGAATCCGAATGGATTTTTTTGCTTCCGTAGTTTTCTTCATAGTTCATGAAAAATAAATTTTATACGCTCATCACAGACTCACTGACTGACTGACTAACTGATTCACTAATGAACGCATTGATTGACTGACACGCTCACTGACTGACTTTCACGCAGTCCGTTAATCCATTCTTTTGATAAGAACTCACCAATATTTATATTTCGTCATTTTACCATTTTTACGCACAGGATTACAGGAACCATTCAATTATTGCATTGAGAAACGATTTCATGATAAAAGCAGTTATGGTAGTTAAGGTATTAATTGGGATGAGTCTTTAATAGAGGTTACAAAATCTGGAGAGAAGACATTTTGTTTGTGAAGCAGACACTCAACATGTCTTCTCGCTAACATTTGTAAATTCGTTTTCTTCACCGCTGACTTTAACAGCGATAGCTGAGTGGAGGAATGCAATCTGAGTCTAATGGTCCAAGATTTCCAACAGGCAGTGAGAAAGTGGTTAACAATGCTCGTTTCTTCTCCGCTTGAGAAGAGACATTTACCATCTAGTGGGACAGTTACAGGCTAACGTAATTTGACTTTTATTATTGATAAAGACCATGTTTCGTGTTTAAAGCAAAAAGGATTAGTACAATACAATACAATACTCTTTATTGTACACCAAAAATAACAAAAATAAGATCCAATGTAGAAAAAGACATGTACAAAGGGCTGTCTTATCTCACACGGCGATTTCTGCCAGACAACCTTGGGATGGACAGATTTGTAAGCGATAAAGAAAAGGTTAAAATTTTGTGTTATACACGTTGATAATTTAATTAGACCCCTGGTGTCCAGTAAAGAATTAACTACCTCGTTTCATATGATGGCTGTCATAGAATGTAAATAAGGAATTATTTTAAGAGTATAGACACTAACATCCTATGACGGTTAATGGTGGTATAACCATCTTGCTAGTATAAATATCTCTGATCGTCAATTGGTATTAGTGTTTTCTGTGTGAGAGGCTTGGTTTCTGCAGTTACCGATTCCAATCCTCAATGAATGCACAAAACGACGACCCTCACTTTTCCAGGTCCAGCCGTGGTTCCCCTATTATAGCAGCGGTAGTAATAAAGTCAGGATAGGGGGGTGCTTAGAATCCTCAGAGTACGAAATCAAAACCTACCAAAATGCTACCTTTGTCAAATCAGATCTTTGAGATGACAAATAGTAAGGCAGTATTCTGAAAAAAAAAACAGATACCGTTGACCACTTACCGAAAAAATACTGTGAAATCTATCGACACATCCCATCCTTACTAACCTTTAGGTTCTCACTAGGATATTGCGTTTGTCCCGCCTCGGGCCACTCGATTCACAGAGGTGCCATATATTCCATCTCGGTCCAACACATGTAACCAAACATATAACATCTCTTTCACTCCTCACAAGTACCTATACATCTTTTCTATGAAACAAATGGGTGGACGCTATTTTATTTGATACTCGGTTGTTTACGATAGTTTTTCCGAGAATACCGGATATTTTCCCTCGTGATATTTAGGAGTAACTATGATTTCGAAGTGGGTAAGGAGAGGGTGTTCCGTGTGGCTAAGGATATCACCAACCCACGTGTGGATGTTGTAAATGGCGAGTAACGGATTATGATTCGAGTACAATTATAACGCAACTGCGATGGCCAACCCGTCTGCCAAGCATCGTGATTATGGCAAAACCCTCCAATGAGCACACAACACAAACCCATACCGTTCGTTATGGCAATCTTTGGGGGAGGCTTCTGTCCAGCAGTGGACGTTTTTTGCTGAAATGATGATGATGATGAACCACCGTTCCGTTATAGCACCTAAAAGAAATCAATGCTCGAAATCACTGGGCAATCAGCTCTAGTGACCGCAGAGGTTCCACGTACCAGGATAGCAGGACACAACATGTAGTACATTTATTCTCCGGAAGCTTTGTCAATATTAATCTGATATTTTTGCAAAAAATTAGGTCAGTTTCTGTTGAATTTCGAACGTAACGATTTACATACATGAGGGAATAAAAGATAACCACCTAAACAAAGGGTTTGTTGTTTACTTTATTATTAATGGCCAGTATAACAACGCGTTCCGGGCTGTGTTGGGGCTGCCCCGTTTCTGTAACGCATCAGGAAATTTCCTCGATGGCGCGCACTGTTTCCACGTTTGTATGCGCAAACGGTGTGCATCACAGGTGCTATGTTATGTCAACGTCAAGTGTCAATGTGCAACAAAAATATGAAAAAATGAAAATAAATTTTGATAAATCGTCAATGTATAGCCTTAATATACACATTTTATTATAACATGCCGTGTGGTGCCGGCTCAGAATACTACCACCCCATCTCCTCCCGTGGGTGTCCTAAAAGTCGACTAAGGGATTAGCCGGGGGATGGGCAGCAGCGTCTTTCGAGTATATTAACAACTCAACTGCGATCGCCAACCCGCCTGCCAAGCGTGGCAATTATGGCAAAGCCCCCCAATGTGCCCACAACACACCCATATCGGTCGTTGTGGTGATATTTGGGGGAGGCCTGTGTCCAGCAGTGGACTTCATTCGGCCGAAATGATGATGATGATGATGATTATAACAGCGAGTTTGTTATTATATCAAGATGTTGTCTGCAGTAAAAGTGCGCATTCATGGGGTATAAAGGACAAAATCAACCAGTATCGGGGTCTGATAAAGTTACAGCAACGTATTGGAGAGTATTCATCAAGAGAACCCTAACAAGAGAAAACAACTTGATAAAATCAAATACACGAAGAACTAGAAAATGCAACATTTTCGCTTGGCACATTTTATGAAATTGGACTTCTCGGGTGGAAGGCCTGGTCACCTGTAATACAGGGTTCAACCTAGTTTAGGCACCAGTCTCCCAGAGTAAATTTGTATAATACTGTAACTTTTTCGTTATTGTGGTTTGAAATAAATATCACAACCTACCATACTGGCAATGATCGCCAACAGGCTGGACTGCTTTTATATCCGGCATTGCTGTGACAGGCATGTTGCTGTTCCAAAGCCGGTAAGAAAATTATAATTAGTGTTTTTTTTTTATTCATCATCATCATATCAGCCACAGGACGTCCACTGCTGAACAAAGGCCTCCCCCTTAGATTTCCACAACGAGCGGTCACATGCCGCTCTCATCCAACGACTCCCAGCGACCTTCACCAGGTCGTCTGTCCACCTCGTTGGAGGTCGTCCCACGCTGCGTTTTCCGGTGCGCGGTCTCCATTCGAGAACCTTTGTGCCCCAACGGCCATCAGTTCTACGAGCAATGTGCCCTGCCCATTGCCACTTCAGTTTACTAATCCTTTCAGCTATGTCGACAACTTTAGTTCTTCTACGGATCTCCTCATTTCTGATTCGATCTCGTAGAGAAATACCAAGCATAGCTCTCTCCATAGCTCGCTGAGTGACCTTGAGCTTTCTTATGAGGCCCATTGTGAGTGACCACGTCTCTGTTCCATATGTCATCACTGGTAACACACACTGGTTAAAGACTTGCGTCTTGAGGCATTGCGGTATTGTTGACGAAAAGACGTTGCGAAGTTTCCCGAACGCTGCCCAGCCGAGTCGGATTCGACGATTGACCTCTTTCTCGAAGTTGGACCTACCTAACTGGACAGTTTGTCCTAGGTAGACATACTCGTCAACAACTTCGAGAACAGAGCTCCCAACGGATATTGGGATGGGCACGACATGGGCATTTGACATGACTTTTGTCTTGCCCATGTTCATCTTAAGGCCCACCTGTTGGGAAACTCTGTTGAGATCATCGAGCATTGTGCTGAGCTCTTGCAGCGATTCTGCCATGACTACGATGTCATCGGCAAATCGAAGGTGAGTGATATACTCGCCATTGATGTTAATGCCGAATCCTTTCCACTCCAGTAGCTTGAAGGCATCCTCCATTGCAGCGGTGAACAGTTTCGGGGAAATGACGTCCCCCTGTCTCACACCTCTCTGCAATGGAATTGCCCCCGTGCTCTGTTCATGTACTCGGACCGACATGGTGGCGTTTCTGTATAAGCACTTCAACACTTCAATGTACCGATAGTCAATCTGGCACCGCTGCAGAGACTGCAGCACTGCCCAGGTTTCGATCGAATCGAAGGCTTTCTCATAGTCCACAAACGCCAAGCATAGTGGCAGATTATACTCCTCGGTCTTCTGTATAACCTGCCGCAGCGTATGGATGTGGTCTATGGTACTGAAACCTTTTCGGAAACCGGCTTGTTCGGGAGGCTGGAAGTCATCAAACCTGCGCTCGAGACGATTTGTGATGACCCTTGAGAACAGCTTATAAACATGGCTCAGAAGTGAGATGGGTCTATAATTCTTCAATAGGGTGTTATCACCCTTTTTGAAGAAGAGCACCACCTCACCTCTGTTCCACGCTTCCGGCGTTGTGCCCTCGAGTAAGACGGAATTGAATAGCTTCTGAAGGACTTTAAGTACCGGTGTGCCACCCGCTTTCAGAAGCTCTGTCGTAATTCCGTCTCCACCCGGCGCCTTGTTATTTTTAAGCTGTTTCAAGGCCATCCTAATCTCGTACAGGCTGATGTCCGGGATATCCTCGGTATAGTGTCGGGTTAGTTTGGCTCGCGGGTCTTTGTCAGAGCCAATGGTAGGTATACTTACCGAGGTGTATAACTGCCGGTAGAACTTCTCAATCTCTCTCAAAACCTCTGGCTTAGTCGACGCTACACTGCCGTCCTCGGTCTTCAGCTTCATAATACGACTTTGCCCAATAGACTTGTCTCTTGCGAACACTTTGGAGCCTTGATTCCGCTCAATCGCCTCTTTAACACCGTTGGTGTTAAAGGTGCGGATATCGTGACGCAAGGACTTCCATATCCGTCTATTGAGCAGTCGGTATGCTTCAGCATCACCGGAGGACTGCAGCGTCATGGCGCGTCTTTCTGCCATGAGGTCGAGAGTTTTTTTTTTTTTATTGAAGAAGTTTAATTGAATTTAATGTCTTGTATGTTTGCGTAGTTACTTAAATTGTGTGCCGTAATTATTGTGAGTCTATGTAGTATGCCGGACTCCTACCGGCTAAAACCACTGGAGCGGTCATCTTCGGCACCGAAAGGGGCTCCAGGTCCTCTTAAGATCACACTAGAGCCGCCCATTAGTGCCACGCCTTTAGGTACATCACGGAGGGGATGACTGTAAAGCGGTCACCCCCTCTAGCGGAGGGAAGGTGACTGTGAAAAGGTCGCCCCCCAGGCATTTCAGGTATCGCATCGTGATCACATTTAATATAAATACATAATTATTATAATTAGATCTCCGCCAAGCAGTAGTGTTTAAACTTTGGGTCGCCGGTGCGCAGATTGGGGAGTCTGCGTGCTCACACCGAGCGTCCCCCGGGAAGACGGAGGTGCACACGTTGCCACGTGCCGCCGTGTGCGCAGCACAGCGCAATGCGAGGTTTGGGGGATCCTTTACAATCCCCCTGGGGGGGTGACCGCCTTACAGTCACCCTCTCCGAGATGTGCCAATAGGCGTGGCACCAGTGGGCGGCTCTAGTGTGATCATACGAGGACCTGGAGCCTCCTTACGTGCCAAAGATGACCGCTCCAGTGGTTTTAGTCGGTAGGAGTCCGGCATACCCCTTCGCCCTTCCCCGGGGCGAAGGAAGTTCATGAAGAATTTCCACTGGGCACCAATAAAAAAAAATAAAAAAATGGTGGAGGCCTTTATCCAGCAGTGGACGTTAATCGGTTGATAAAGATAAAGATAAAAATATTTTTATTCATGTAAAACCATTTATAGGCACTTATGAATAGTCAAGACTTTAGTTGCCTCGTTCCAAGGTGTAGATTTCCTATGGAGAAGAACGGGCAAGAAACTCCATAAATGATATGATGATGATGCTGAAAGTACTCGCAGCTATAAATGGTTTATAAGAATAAAAAATATTCTGATTTGATTTGATTATTAAACCAAAGCTTCGCAATATTTAATCTCATTCTCATCAATAGGATTAATCGTTTAATGCTTTGCATAAAGATCTTAATCAGAAAAATATTTCAATTTCTATTCAAATTTTAATCTTCTATGATACGACCTCAGATACATTTAAGCTTCGAAAACAAATCAATATGCAATAAACGACAAACTAAAAACCTTTCCAATTTGCATATAAATGCAAAATTTTGAATTAGTACACTATTTTTACATCATCATCATCATATCAGCCACAGGACGTCCACTGCTGAACAAAGGCCTCCCCTTAGATTTCCACAACGAGCGGTCACATGCCGCTCTCCTCCAACGACTCCCAGCGACCTTCACCAGGTCGTCTATTTTTGGGTATTGATTGAAAATTTAAAAATCAATAAAGTTTGATACCGTTGGGTATACGCTTGGATTTCTACCCACTAGCCTCTTCTAAACTGCGCCACAACATCTGATCCTCAACCTTCCACATCCAATCTTTCCAGCAGCCTTCTTCAGGTCCTTGGTCCATCTGGTTGAGGCATCCCATATCACAATTGCTGATTCGAGGTCTCCACTAAAGGACCCGTCTGCTCCAATGGCCATCAGTCCTTCAACAGACATGGTGTGTCCAATGTCACTCCAACTTGCTAATTCTACAAGCTATGTCAACTGACTCCAGTTCTTTTCTTGATGCATTCTGAATCATGTCCCTTAAAGAAACTCCGAGCATAGCTCACTCTACAGATCTGAGTGACTTTGAGTCTGTGTCACTAGCCCAACTGTCTGTCAGTTTCCATGTCTCAGCACCATGTATCATGACAGTCCAGGACGCACTAGTTAAAAACTTTTACCTTCAAGCATGGTGTCCGGATTAAGAATATAGCACCACTCCATCTCCTCCCGTGGATGTCGTAAAAGGCGACTAAGGGAATCTAAACCAGAGGGATGGGCAGCAGTGTCCCTTCTGTGAAACGGTAGCCATACTGCGCTCACCAACCCGCCTGCCAGGCGTGGTGAGTATTGGCAAATACCCCCCAAAATGATAGCACAGTTGTGAAAATCTATGGGAGAGGCCTTTGTTCAGCAGTGGACGTATGAATGGCCGATATGATGACCTTCAAGCATAGTGGTATAGGCAATGAGAAGGCTCGGCGAAGCTTGCCAATTGCTTACCAGACCAACAGAGTACGTTTGTTGGGTTGGCACAAGTTTATTGTTTCCCACGTTGAATTATCTGTCCCAAGTAGACATATTTCTTTACGACCTCGAGCACCGACACTTAAGTGTAGACTCGGCACGACATATGTATTGGACCTTAGTTTTGTCCAAATTCATACCTAGACCGACACGCGGAGAGGATGACTATATACGAGGATGACTTGAAGAAATAGTATGCTGATATCGGAAGAATATAGTCGGAAAATGCGATAGCCTTGATCTGACCTCGCCACCAAATTGTTATATTTCTTTTTGTTCACAAGAAACTTACTTGGTCTGCCAAACCCTTAGGGACAATAGTTTGAACGTTCGTTACAGCCATACTTAACCCTACACTATACCGTATCGTTTCTAATTCGGAGCTTGACACTCAAACGCTGCAGGCCATATTAGTGTTGCTAAAGAGAAAAATGGTCGAAAGAACCCGGAGGCAATACGCAATACAATCTTCTTCTTCACAATCACAGCGGTATTTTCGTGACAGTATTAATTATTTTACTCTTAGACTGAATAACTACAAAAAATCTACATTTTTTTTTTCGGTTGGTGTACTCGCAGTCGTTTTGAAGACTTACTGGTTTTTCAAGGGATTACGTATTAGATTGATTAATTACGTCTGAAAACAAAATTCGACTCCTTCTATATTCGTGAAATAATTTAGAGAACCTGTCATTGTCATATCAGCTAAAGGCCATCAACTACTGAACCAAGGCCTCCCCATAGATTACCACAGTCGTGTAGTCATTTTGGGGGGATATTGACGGTACGATGACACGATTCCACTGGGCGCAATAAGAAAAGAAAAAAACGTAGGAAGCGGGGCTCCAAGTCGTCGTAAGATCACAATAGAGGCGCCCACAGCTGCCATGCCTATAGGCACATCTCGGAAGGTGTGACAGTAAAGCGGCCACCCTCCGAGTGGGATTGCAGAGAATCTCCGCAAGGCCACATGCGCGCCACCGTCTCCTCGGGGCTCGTCCGGTATGAGCATGAAGATTCCCCAATGTAAGGTAGGGCGTATGTACTCCCCCGAGAGGTGCCTGGGAGGGTGGCATCTTTACAGTCGCCCTTCCTCCGCTAGAGGGGATGACCGCTTTACAGTCATCCCCTCCGAGATGTGCCTAAAGGCGTGGCGCCAGTGGGTGGCTCTAGATGGAGATCTTTCGAGTTCCTGGAGCCTCCCTACGGTGCCGAAGATGACCACTCCGGTGGTTTTAGCCGGTAGGAGTCCGGCATGCCCCTCCGCCCTTTCCCAGGGCGTAGGAAGTACATGATGTATTTCCACCGGATCAACAAAAAAAAAAAAAAAAAAAAAGGGCGTATGTACTCATTCAATGTTGGAGATGAACTCAGAACTAAAAGTATGGGGTTCAAAGACAAACTAGTGTTGAATAGTCCCATTTAAACACATGATATTTCGAGCGTCAGTACGAATGATTTCTTAAAGTAAAAGATTTTTTTCTTTCACCCTTTCAGTAAAACAACTTAATATTTATAGAAAGGTACTTCAGACCCTACAGCAGCAACTGGAACGTTAAAATTTAATTAATTGTAAAGATCCTAAACTAACATTGGCTTTGTTTAATGAAGTGAAAAAGATTTTTGTTTGTTTTTATTCGATGTTGTTTTTGTTAAGGCTAGATGTTTTAATTCCAAGAAATTATGGTAGCTTTTTAATTAGAGTATTATCTTATTTGCTCTAAGCAAGATCATTATTACGCTAAGTAATTTGGTATATTCAGCTGAAATCAGTTACTTGGCTTTTAATTGGATATAAGCTAACATTAATTAGAAGCGCTTATAGCCCGTTGCACTCACTAATCGGTAAACGATAGGTAAGGTTGAGCAACGCTTGGTGCGGTCAATCTATGGATGGGTAACCGAATAGTGATATTTGAACTGAGCATCTACTTACTGGTTTACTGTGGGTGCTACGAAGGCCCAAAGAAAAGATAGAAATAAGTAGGCATTTTTAGGGTTCCGAACATCTGAAGAAAAAAACGGCGAAACCCGTACAGGATCATACGTGTGTCTATCTGTCTCTGCGTTTGTTACAGCTAATTTGATCCGAATCTAGTTTTTTTTTTTTTTAACCGATGAAGTTGAAATTTGGTACACATGGATTTTTGCGACTCAATCACGGATGTGTATCATAAATAAATGAATTTTGAATATGGGGTCACTTTTGGCGGGCAATATAGAAATTTAAAGAATAAAGTTTTGCAAACTGTACCTTTTAAGGTATGAAATGGAAGGGCTTTTTGTGAGAGTCTCAAATATTTAATTTTAAAATTATAGTTTTAATGTTATTTAAGAAAATATATGAAAATTGACAATTCCCTCTTTAACTAAAAAGCTACTGCCCTAAAATTTTGAATAAAAATAGATTTTCGCTCTTTACTGATTACAGGAAAACCAATAAGAAGTCTATGGTCTTAAAATAACATGGTAAATCTTACAATATTGTGCGTACAAACTTAAGTTTGCAGTTGGAACGTGTGGGAGAACATGTTTTTCAACTACGATGTTAAGTTTGTTCTTGGGATAAGTTATTGGTACAAGACCGAATTCAACAATAGACAATATATTTAGCAATTTCCCTCTACAATCTGGTACCATACATACTTTGTTTTAGTTGCGACATATAAGTTGGATCATATTTTAAAAATAACATGGTGCATAAGATATTCATTGTACGGAACCCTCGCCACGCGAGTTCAATTCGCACTTGTTCAGTTTATAAAAATAATATTCCGTTATCTATACGTAACTTCAACGTTAATGAACATTTATTGTTGCAGTGTATGAGATACAGTTGTTTCAATTCTCAAACGCGTCTATCACTTTTGAACCTTATGTCAGTGCCCATAAAAGCCATGTTTAACAACTCTAATACTATCATTATGATACTACATGTATTACGTGAATGCCGCATGTAGGTATTACATTATTTAAACTAAAAGTTAAATATCTCGATGTATTCTGCTTGGCAGGTATGTTTCGAAATAGTCAGCGCCTTACACTGTAGGCCCAGAGTACTATCCAACTTGTGATTTACTTACAAGTTGGATAGTCATAAATCTTACTTATCAGTTGGATAGTCACAATTTTCAGTAGCATGTTAAATAGTTATTCAGCCATCTATCGATCGTAAGAGCCTCGTGAGTCCGAGGAAGCTAGCACAGGTAATGTTGACGATCAGAAAATTGGTTACTATAGGATTCTCCCTCAGTTCCCAACTTAAACACCGGTCTCAGTACCGAAATTATTAAAAAAATATTACATGTCAAATATTTAAATTAATAAATAAAATCTTTGTCCTATAATATCATACTAGATAGGTTTATATGCCCAGAAGTGAGGCAATGGAAATCTATACATGTAGCCAAAGTTACCATGTTTAATATTAATTAAGGGTAAATTACTAACACATTTATAAGCGCTACTAACAATCTATGCTCTGAAATAAATTATTATCTACATTATAATAAAACAATTTTAAACGGATTAAATCGCGTGTATTATTGATTTTTGTTTTTCCTGACGTTTCGAACATATATATAAAATATGTATAAAATAACTTTTTAAATCTGTAACGACGCTTGTCACCTTAGTCATCCTGCGACCACGAACTCTGCAAAGTGTTCGAAACGTCAGGAAAAACAAAAATCAATAATACACGCGATTTAATCCGTTTAAAATTGTTTTATTATAATGTGTAATAATCGCGAAAACCTAAGACAATACTATTATCTACATGTTTCTCTATTACACGGGTTTATATCCCCTGTAAGGGGGAACCCGGTCTTTTGATAGGCTTACGCGGGGACATGGGTCCAACACGCAGAGGCCCTTTAGAGAATTTTAATCTAAAATGTAATGGGACACTAACCGGGGACTCTCCATGGCTGCACTATAAAATGTAGTCTCGGATTGCCCCGGAGGTATAAAACTATTGTATGAAATGGAAACTACAAGTTACAAAAAATTATTATTATTATTAATTCCAATAAATACAGCATTTATTAACACATTAAAAACATATGACCAACCCAACAAAACCTCCAATATAAATGACCAATTTACATGTGAGGCTAATACGTAAAATTTCATCTAAAGGGTACATAATGATAAATATTCACGAACCTGCAGAGAATGACCCATAAACGGTTTACGCTTTTATTGTTAAAAGGATTACGATGGGTCGAACAGGCCTCTAGTAGTTTGAAGTGTGACTTGAACAATGGAGGGTAAAAATAAAATTCAGCTTCGATGGCGTCTGGTGTATATCAATTTTGTATGCTGCGGTTTAGCGTTGATGCTGTGGTGTAAACATTAGTGGAGTAACGGCATCGTAAAATATTTTAAGTATTTTTTGCTTTTAGTGATGTACGAGTACATGTATGTATTTATTTAAGAGCTCTTGTTAGTGGGGTAATTTTCACTCTTTAGAGTCTTTACCGTGCCGTGTGGTGCCGGCTCAGAATGCCACCACCCCATCTCCTCCCATGGGTGTCGTAAAAGTCGACAAAGGGATTAGCCGGAGGATGGGCAGCAGCGTCCTTCGAGTACATTAACAACTCAACTGCGATCGCCAACCCGCCTGCCAAGCGTGACCCCCCAATGAGCCCACAACACATCCATATCGGTGGTTATGGTGATCTTTGGGGGAGGCCTGTGTCCAGCAGTGGACTTCATTCGGCCGAAATGATGAGCGTCTTTACTGTTTATTCTCTACCAGTTTTTAGACTAACAGTTTTTTTTATATTATTTTATGTAATGTTATTTTCTGCATGTGCAGCTTAAACCTGTATATATTACTGATAGAACGATATATCAAGATCTTAGATGTTACTTGATAATCCGTGTTTTTTGATTCCATGCTCTAATTATAATAGTTCCGTGTTGTGTCCTGATAAGGAATTAACCACCACTGCATCCCCTCCCGTGGATGTCGTAAAAGGCGACTAAGGGAGAGTCCCTTAGTCGCCTTTTACACCAGAGGGATGGGCAGCAACATCCCTTAAATGAAATAGTAGCCGTACCGCGCTCACGAACCCGTCTGCAAAACGTGGTGAGTACTGACAAATTCCAAAATGATGACAAAATTATATATATTATATATACCTATTGAGGAGGCTTTTGTTCAGCAGGGGACTTTTTTTGGCTGATATGATGAATAATAACCAGTACTATTTACAATTATTCTATAAGAATATACCATATTATCCAACATTCGCCAAAACAAAATACGAAAGTTATTTTCATTGAAAATTACCACTTGCTAAAAGATTGAGTTTCAATAAAAGGAAATAAAGAAGCCGAGCCAAAGGCATGTTTCTTTTAGTCACAAGTCATCCGTAAAAGGACATATTTTAAAGGGAATAGCGGGTTTTAATTCTGCTCCTCTTTCAACGCAAGTTTTGGTGCTGCTACCTTTAGACGGTAATTTTTAGAGTGTACGATAGTTTGATGTACTACATAAAATTGTTATGATTTTTAAAAAAGCTTTGCAATTGCAATATAACTCTTTACAATAAAATACAATCAGCCTGTAACAGTCACACTGCAGGGCAGTAGCCCCCCCCCCGTGCAGACAGCGGTGTGTATGTAGTTACGTACCGCCGTGTGCGCATAGCGAGGCTTCGAGGGAATCCTTTACAATTCCCCCAAGAACTGCCTGGGAGGGTGGCCTCTTTACAGTCGCCCTCCCTTCTCCTAAAGGCGTGGCACCAATGGGTGGCTCTAGTTGGAAATCTTTCGAGTTCCTTAAGCCTCCCTACGGTGCCGAAGATGACCACTCCGGAGATTTTAGCTGGTAGTCCTACTGGCTAAAAACGCCGGCATGCCCCTCCGCCCTTTCCCGGGGCGGAGGAAGTACATGACGTATTTCCACCGGATCAATAAAAAAGGGGCAATAGCCTCGTCTCATACTGAGAAAGAACAAGAATGACCCACAACGCTTACTCACTGCGTAAACCGATAAAGTCAATGGTGCCTTAGCAAAGCAGCGAAAGCGTGCCTTCACTGGCGCTCGGAAATTTGAGACAACGGGTTCGGCGATGCGGTGCTCTCTTGAGCTATACTGCGAGCGGCTCGTGCTGCCGCAGTACGTACAAAAGCGCATCTTTGAGGCTGCCTTGCCGCTCTTCGGAGCCTAAATCCAAAGAAGCGAGCATGTCACATTCCGCCTGTCGCAGGTATCCACCTAAAACGGTTATTTCAGGTAGTGCATATGACGCAAGGTCAAGGCACAGTGACCCTTCTATATGCCCAGGATTCCGCACAGCACACGCTGATCCCAGTTGATCAGATCGGGTAAGATATCTCTCTCTCTCTCTCTCTCTCTCTCTCTCTCTCTCTCTCTCTCTCTCTCTCTCTCTCTCTCTCTCTCTCTCTCTCTCTCTCTCTCTCTCTCTCTCTCTCTCTCTCTCTCTCTCTCTCTCTCTCTCTCTCTCTCTCTCTCTCTCTCTGCAAGCAGTAGTTTCGGCTATGCTGGCAGAGCATGAAAGTTTGCGTGATGATTACACACGTTGACCAGATCTTTTAACGAATCGTTGAGTCCAATGTTGTTCATAGCATACGTAACAATTTCTTTTTCTGTAATATTCAATGTTTTTTTAGACATTGCCACACTCTAGGATTTCTCCTGTGTCGTGGGTGCGTTTACAGACATAAATTTCACACACAAAACACCCAGACATTCAGATCATACAAATATTTGTTCGGTGTGGGAATCGAACCCGCGACCCGGAGCGCAGCAGTCGACTGTATCAACCACTGCACCAACCGTGTCATCTAGTATTGATGGACTGTTATTCTTTTCAAATAGTCGTCGCCAAACATGATACGACTAATCGGATCGCAACATATAAAAGGAACCAAAAAGTTTATTCAGAAAATATTGGTTAAAGAGCTGAAAGACGTGCTCGAGCGCTGAATTAAAATGTCGCTGACTGTAAACCTGAGAGATGGCTCACATTCATCACTATCCAGGGTCGAGGTTAGTCTGGAACTAGACTGCGTTTTAGAGCTAACTTTATTACTGAATAGGTTTGAATTTTGACTTGCCTTTTAGATTAATCGTGAACCGTGGTCAAACATGGCGTCTAATGCTGGCTCAGAGAAATTGGATGTACAGGTTGTGAACGAACAACTTTCCTGAAAATATTGAACAATTTTTCTTTAATATTTTTTTAATACGTTGCCCCACACTTGGATTTCTCCTGTGTCGTGGGTGCGTTTACACCCAGACCCGGAACAACTACCTGCAGATAATACAAATATTTGTTCCGTGCGGGAATCGAACCCACGACCTGGAGCGCAGCAGCCGACTGTGATACAGTCAGTCTCTGCGCCAACCGTGCCGGCGACTATAAAGATACGATGCATTGCGACAAAGTTGTTACATTTTTAGCGTTTTACATAAAGTTAACATTTTTTCATCCTATGCGAATAGACTGTAGTACTACAAACATAAAAGAAACTTGGAGTTGGATGAAACATCATATTTTACCGATTCCGGGACCCCGCTTTTCTAGCTGCCCTAGCACGCCTTAGACAAACTGAAAAAAAAAGAATTTGGATGGTTAGATGACACGTTTAAGTATGTGGCGACACCTACGTCGCCATCCTTACATTTTTAACGACATCTACTTGAATATTAAATGCAACTCTTCGATGACGTCAAAGAATCCTGAATCACGCTATTAAAGTATTCGCGCAACGTAGCATATATACAGTCATCCAACATCAACCGTTGGGCTTCGGCCCGCCAGGCATACCATCCGCCTGGCTGGAGGATCCTCCCTTTTCTATGGAGGAACACCACACCTTGTGGGGAACAATAAGCATAAAGCACCACTCTATCTCTTCCCGTGGCTGTCGTAAAAGGCGATTAAAGAACTCTAGGCCAGAGGCATGGGCAGTAGAGCGACCCTTCTGTTGAACGGTAGCCATACTGCGCTCACCAACCTGCGAATTGCCCGTAAATTGACAACACAATTGTGGAAATCTATAGGACAGACTTTGTTCAGCTGTGGACATCTTTTAGCAGATATAATGATGAAGAAATTTATTAAACATCATAGGTATATAATTAACAATATGTAATTAAATTGTCAGGCTTTTTCTATTCATGTAATAAAATAGTACCAGTTCGTAACTGCTCGTAAAGTAGTACGCTTTCTGTCGGTGACATAGTCAAAAGTGGTTTGTGGCGTTTCTGTTTTACATTTGTTTTTAGTGTTATTTCAATTAACTGCATTTTTTATACAGAAAGAAGAAAAAACGTTTTATTTTCACACCAGCAACGATGCACACAACACGAAATAAATAGGTACCTATGTATTTAAAAAAAAGTTTAAAATGGAATATCAATCTTTGCAAGACACTGACCTCTACTAAAAGGCCAATGTCATCATCATATCAGCAATAAGACATCCATTGCCGAACAAAGGCCTCCTCCACAGATTTCAACATTGTGTCATAATTTTGGGGGGAATTTGCCAGTACTCACCACGCTTGGCAGGCGGGTTGGTGAGCGCAGTATGGCTAATGTTCCAAAGAAGGGACGCTGCTGCCCATCCCTCTGGTTTAGAATACCTTAGTCGCCTTTTACCACATCCACGGGTGCTATATTCTTAATCCGGACACCACACGGATAAAAGGCCAATGTATCACAAGGAAAACATTTACATAAATAAGAAAAAATAAAAGAAGAATCAGTCTAGAGTTGGTACTCTACCGTGTTATCGTGAAAAAGCATGACAAGGATCAAGGCCCGCATACTGATTGGCTTTGAAAAAGAGATATCAGTAGTTGTGAAACTTAAAAAAAAGTAGTAATGTCTTAGATTTTCGCAATTATTACACATTATAATAAAACACTTTTAAACGGATTCTACATGAACATGCCTTAGGCACACCTAACCATTATCTTCGTTTTGATCTACCTCAAGTACTCGCGAAAGAGAACCGATATGTACCTAGAATGTTTCGTGAGGCTATTGAAATTAAAAAACATCCTAATTTTAATAGAGAAGATGGTTGGCAGGTACCACCTGTTTGGAATCCGGTTATCAAAATAATAAAGTCCCAAACAAGATACCGCACTAAGAAACATCAAGACACTGTGAGTGATTACTGCGTGCATCGAAACTAATTTTTTGATTAAAATTGTACGGTAGATAAAATAAAATAACTTTTTAAAATCTGTAACGACCCCTGTCACCTTAGTCATCCTGCGACCACGAATGCTGCAAAGTGTTCGAAACGTCAGGAAAATCAAAAAATCAAAATATACACGATAGAACCCGTTTAAAAGTGTTTTATTAAAAAAAAAGTATAATGCAAAGCATTCGCCCAACCATCGCGTGTCGTGTACGTTTCATTTTAGTCTTAATGATTATAGGGTCTAATTAAGAAATAATTATTCAAATTATGGCAGAACCCTTCTAATGAAAGAAAGAAACAAACAAACAAAACTCATTTGACGGCACGGTTGGTGCAGTGGCTGATACAGGCGGCTGCTGCGCACTGGGTCGTGGGTTCGATTCCCGCACAGAACAAATATTTGTACGATCTGCAGGTAGTTGTTCCGGGTCAGGGTGTATTGTGTGTGGAATTTGTGTTTGTAAACGCACCCACGACACAGGAGAAATCCTAGTGAGGGGCAAAGTTTCCTTAAAAAAAAAATTGCTCTCACACATAGACAATAGACAGAAGATTTAAACGTAACAGTAAACAAAGATATACAATTTTATGAAGTGCTGCTTGTCTGAGAGACAAAAATGAAAATTAGCACATAAAATACTAAGACTTAATGTGGCGATATTTTGGGGAGGTCTGTGTCCAGTAGTGGACTTTATTCGGCTGAAATGATGGTGATCATAGTAAAAATTGCCCACAATGAAATTTTAAAACCATAAATCTATTATGAGGCCGCTATAAAGCAGTTCGGTACCAAAATAAATTAATTTAATTAATCTACGGAGATTATAGTGTAGTGTGTCAAAATACTGTCTAAATTACAGAGCGGGTGTATTTAACACTTTCATTAGAACGCGGTCTGATCAAAGGGATTGTAAAGCTTTGATGTTGCCGCTATTGGCTTTGTGTTGCGTAGACAACGGGTTGGCAACCTGGTACATGCCATTATTGCGACCTTGCTGCTTTATAACGTACTTACCTTCATTAGTCTGTACAATAAATGTTCTCAGCTCTGTTTTCCTGGTAAGTGCGACTGTGTTTACTTGTATAGAATATCACGCCTGCCTCGAAGAGATAAGCAAACCTAAAAAAATACGGCTTGCACTCCGGGAGTGCCGACAAAAGTGAAAACTTATTATTTGTCTATATAAAAAATATGCGTACCGCGCTAAAAGAAGTTTTCACTTCAAGGTCTCGTAACGGTGTCGCAAGTCCAGAGATTTTATCTCATCTAAAAATATGCGTACCGCGCTAAAAGAAATTTTCACTTCAAAAATGATGTGTTCCGAGTTCTAAAAAGTTTCTCAAGTGGAGGCCGCGCACCGGAAAACGCAGCGTGGGACGGCCTGTAACGAAACAGTGTGTGTTATCAGTGATGACATATGGCACAGAGACGTGGCCAATCACTATGGGCCTCATAAGAATGCTCAAGGTCTCTTGGCGAGGTATAGAGGAGATATGGAGAGAGTGCAACGTTGCACTTGCAAGTTACACTTAATATAAGCTAAATGTCCCAAATAAAATCTATTTACACTTAAACGTTTATTAATATATATAAATTTTTATTGGTACCTTTATAAGTAATGTACACTCAACTTAAACCTCTAAGTCTTATGCCATCTCTCTATCACTCAAAGGTTTGCTGGTAGAAAACTCAAATTTGAGTTAAGCTCGCCTTTGTACATATAGTTTCCATTTGTGTAATATTTCTGTGTTTGTTTACAATAAAGAATTAAATAAATATCAACTGATAACTAATTTATACTTTATTTAATAAAGTAATAGAGACATACATATATCTACTAATATAATTTAAATAATAATAGTATATAACTATTATACGGAATCTACATGTTAATCACCAAGGTTCTCGAAGAGTAGTGCTGCGAGAGCTATGCTTGATATTTCTCTGTGAGATAGAATCAAGAATGAGGAGCTCCGTAGAAGAACAAATTTGTTGACATCATCATCATTTCAGCTGAAAGACGTCCACTACTGAACATAGGCCTCCCCCAAAGATCGCCATCTTCTCATTTTTATTCGATCTCGTAGGGAAACTCCGATTATAGCCCTCTCTATTGCCCTTTGGGGTGACCTTGAGCTTTCTTATGAGGCCCATGGTGAGCGACCACGTCTCGGTACCGTAGGTCAACACCAGCAACACACACTGGTCAAAGATCTTGTCTTAAGACACTGCGGTGTTTTGGCCGAGAAGATATTGCGCAGTTTCCCGAACGCTGCCCAGCCGAGTTGGATTCAACAGTTGACCTCTTTCTCGAAGTTGGACTTACCTAACTGGACAGTTTGTCCCAGGTATACATTATTATATTTGCCGACATAGCTGAAAGGATTAGTACTATGAAGTGGCAATGGGTGGGGCACATTGGTAGTAGAACTGATGGGCATTGGGACGAAGTGGTTCTTGAGTGAAGACCACGCAGCGGCAAACTCAGCCTTGGAGGACCTCCAACGAAATGGACAGATGACCTGAATCGTTGGATGCGGGTAGCCTGAACCGGTCGTTGTAAAAGTCTTTGTCTAGGCTTTAGTTCAGCAGTGGACGTCCTACGACTGTTGGTGATGCCGTACCAACTCTGGATACATCAAAGTTCAATAAATTGTTCTTTCAATTAGTACGTATGTGTTGGTTGTATGGACCCAATCTCTTGAGTATTACCTTGTTTATCACATTGAAAAGCTGTTTCATCATATCAGCCACAGGACGTCCACTGCTGAACAAAGGCCTCCCCCTTAGATTTCCACAACGAGCGGTCACATGCCGCTCTCATCCAACGACTCCCAGCGACCTTCACCAGGTCGTCTGTCCACCTCGTTGGAGGTCGTCCCACGCTGCGTTTTCCGGTGCGCGGTCTCCATTCGAGAACCTTTGTGCCCCAACGGCCATCAGTTCTACGAGCAATGTGCCCTGCCCATTGCCACTTCAGTTTACTAATCCTTTCAGCTATGTCGACAACTTTAGTTCTTCTACGGATCTCCTCATTTCTGATTCGATCTCGTAGAGAAATACCAAGCATAGCTCTCTCCATAGCTCGCTGAGTGATCTTGAGCTTTCTTATGAGGCCCATTGTGAGTGACCACGTCTCTGTTCCATATGTCATCACTGGTAACACACATTGGTTAAAGACTTGCGTCTTGAGGCATTGCGGTATTGTTGACGAAAAGACGTTGCGAAGTTTCCCGAACGCTGCCCAGCCGAGTCGGATTCGACGAAAAGCTGTTTAAATCTTGCCAACACTACCTGGTTTCATCATTTCGGCCGAATGAAGTCCACTGCTGGACACAGGCCTCCCCCAAAGATCACCACAATGACCGATATAGGTGTGTTGTGGGCTCATTGGGGGGTTTTGCCATAATCGCTACGCTTGGCAGACGGGTTGGCGATCGGAGTTGAGTTGTTAATATACTCGAAGGACGCTGCTGCCCATCCTCCAGCTAATCCCTTAGTCGACTTTTACGACACCCACGGGAGGAGATGGGGTGGTGGTATTCTGAGCTGACACCACACGGCACCACACTACCTGGTTTGCTGGGTCTAAAATAGGCTGTAACTTATGAAGTAACTCATATTTTTTTACATTGACTAGGCCGTTTGACCACTGTCTAACCTGATGATTCTGTCAGCGATAGTGCACGCTTGCCTTGACCATGTACACTCGCGACATGAAGATTCCCAGATTATAACTTAACACTAAGATTATTACTGTAAAAGGTGACTCTGGGATTAGCGGGAAGACGAGCAGCAGCGTCCTTCAAGTACACTAACAATTAATCTACGCCAATCCGCCCCAGTGAGCTCACATCACACTCAAACCGGTCATTGTGGAGGTCTTTAGAGAGGCTTGTGTCCAGCGGTGGACTTTATTCAGCTGAAAGAATGAATGATGAACGGTCACGGACAGGCAAGGAATTCCACTCCTTAGCGGTACGCACGAAAAACGTGGAATAAAATCGCTTCGCGCTTATGAGTTGTGCTTCCACCATATAGTTCATGATGTTTGAGTTATTTTGTACTAGTAGTAAATGCATAATTACTTCGTTTAAGCGATGCGAATAGTATGCTACGATGATTTCGACCCAAATGGCGTTTACTGCTCAATAATTATGGAACCAATCAACATTGCTCTATAATGAGAAATTAATGTACTGTTCCTAACTGATCATTGGCAATTGTATAATGATTTCTCCACTAAACTAAACGTCCACTGCTGGGTCTAGCAAATAAAGTTCCTCTTCTTGTTTTCTTTTCGATAGGCGGAATTGATTCATTCTTTCTTTTCTAATGGTTAGAGGTTGTTTAAGCCGCTTAGATGCCTCCGACTTAACGACTGCCGTCTAATGAAAAGAACCAGAGCGACAGCTTTACGTACCCTCCGAAGCACAGAGATGCTCAGTTCAAATACCAATTTGTGGTCACCCATCCACGGACTGACCTCGCCAAGTGTCGCTTAACCTCACCAATAGTTTACTGAAAAATGAATGCAACTGGCTATGAATTTGTTGGACAATAATAATAAGAATAATAATTTATTTCATTTGGATAAAATATGGTAGAAAAGATGGTTTATATTTTTAGTTATAGGATTACATATTTTGCCATCATAAAATGGCATGCAAATTGTTGTGTTAATCGTTTCACAATAATACTAAATATTATATTAATTAAAAACACGACTAAATTCAGGTGTACCTATGTCATGTCAATATAAGGGAATGTCCGAATAAACCACAAGCCCAAACAAAAAAGCAACAATTTATAGTCATATTATTAACATTGACATCAACAATTATATTTAAGTACCTTTTTATAATATATTCCCAAAATGATATGAATGAGACGAACATTTTTTAAGGAACTCATCGATAGAATAATAGCCAATGACGTAGAGAAACACAGAATTGACGTGAGAGTGATTTGCCACGTTGAATGGCAATGCTTTCTCTTTGGCCAAAGAAGAGGCCGGCCCTCTGATCACGGGAAGTGTCGACCAACCGTCTAGCTAACATTTCAGCCGAAAAACGTCCACTGCTGGACAGAAGCCTCCCGCAAACATTGGCATAACGACCGGTATGGTTTTATGTTGTGGGCCTATTGGGGCATTTTCCCAGTTTTTTCTTCGGGTTGGCGATTGCAGTTCATGTTAATGAATTCGAAGGACGCCCGGCTAATCTCATAGTCACTTTTTGGTCTCAAAAAGTGAATATGTGGGTGTCACCCACGGGGTGAGATGGGGTGGTGGTATTCTTAGCCGGCACCACACGGCCTGTTGTCTTGCTATCATATGAGCATGTAATTGTCTTGCACAGCAAATGCCTCTTCTTATACAGAGACGAAACTTGCTATTTCACACAGAAGAAACAGAAAGAGCATTACCACGCTTGCTCATTGCGTGATAGTAACACAAGCAAGTTTCAAACCCACAATCTTGTGTTTAATAAGCGAGCCCGTAAACCTCCGTGCTACCATATATTCGTAAATTCGCTTACATACAAAACAAAACCTGCGAAACGCCATAATTCATCCCCGAAAACAAGACTTATTATACGCAAAAATAAACTTCAACACATAACACTTTACTCGACTTCGCTAAGGAAGGAAATGTCGTACATATCACGCTCGTGAGGAGAAAAATGCACTTTTAGCCGCTCGATTTATTCGCCGTATACGCTATACATTGCCGGTTGGCTGTGTACAGGAAACGCCTCGCCGGAACATGACCTACAATGGTTATGACGCATTGTATTTCGCACGATAACGCTAAAGTGATTCAGTGGTGGGATGGTACAAGCTGGACGGATTTATGGCGGATGTGTGAAGTTATTATTTTTCGTAAGAGTATTTGTCGAAAAAAAATCTCCCTATTTCTGTTTTATGTCACACGAAACCTATATATTCATGAGCTTAAAACGGTCCACTGCTGAACAAAAGCCAACCCCCATAAGCGCAGCATCTTGATTACAATACAACAATTTACATACACATCATACTAACACACAAACAGACAACACGGTTGGTGCAGTGGCTGATACAGTCGGCTGCTGCGCACCGGGTCGTGGGTTCGATTCCCGCACGGAACAAATATTTGTATGATCTGCAGATAGTTGTGCCGTGTCTGGGTGTATTGTATGTGGAATTCATGTCTGTAAACGCACCCACGACACAGGAGAAATCCTAGAGTGGGGCAACGTTTTAAAAAAAAAATAACATTAATAATTTAGTCTCTTAAGCCCAGTAACTTTTCAAATGCGACTGGTAGCTCCGGACAATCAACCACTTCTGTTTTAATAATAGGACCACTCCATCTCGTCCCGTGGATGTCGAAAAGACGATTAAGGGACTCCAAACCAGAGGGATGGGCAGCAGCACCTCTTTCGTGAAACAGTAGCCTCACTGCGCTCACCAATCTACGTGCCAAGCGTGCTGAGTGTTGGCAAATGCCCCCAAAATGACGACACAATTGTGTTAACCTGTGGGGGAGGCTTTTGTTCGGCAGCACGTCCTTTGGCTGATATGATGATGATAATAGTCCTAAAGCAATAGCACCACTCCATCTCCTCCCGTGGATGTCGTAAAAGGCGACTAAGGGAATCTAAACCAGAGGGATGGGCAGCAGCGTCCCCTCTGTGAAACGGTATCCATACTGCGCTCACCAACCCGCCTGCCAAGCGTGGTGAGTATTGGCAAATACCCCCCAAAATGATGACACAGTTGTGAAAATCTGTGGGGGAGGCCTTTGTTCAGCAGTGGACGCATAAATGGCCGATATGAATAGTTAACTTTATTTTATGGGGGGCAATCAGTCGGTAAATGGATAGCGTTTAGTAAAAACGAATACTACAATGACAGTTTTGACAATTGCCGAAGACTCAAGCTTTCGTCTGGTTAGTGGCCACTTCAATTTTTTTCAATTCATTTATTCAGGAACAATTTACATTGTATTTGAATTTTAAGATAAAACATGATTAATTAATTCAATTAAAAAAAGCAATAAGTACATATATTAATTTCGAAAATACATAAATTAAAGAAACCCACACATAAAAATCAAATTAATGTCGTAGATACCCTTTATATTTTTAATTATTAATTAAACGGCACGGTTGGTGCAGTGGCTGATACAGTCGGCTGCTGTGCACCGGGTCGTGGGTTAGATTCCCGCACGGAACAAATATTTGTACGATCTGCAGGTAGTTGTTCCGGGTCTGGGTGTATTGTGTGTGGAATTTGTGTTTGTAAACGCACCCACGACACAGGAGAAATCCTAGTGTGGGGCAACGTTTTTTAAAAAAAAACAAAAAAAAAACAAAGTCAAAAATCAATTTAATTTCTAGCAGATACACATAATGAATTATATAGTTAAATAATAAGATAAAGGTCATTAATTAGATCAATGATTAATAATACATTCTAATAAGTCACGTATACCTAACCTTTTTTTTTTTTTTTTTTATTGATGTCCCGTGGAAATTCTGCATGGAACTTCCTTCACCCCGGGGAAGGGCGAAGGGGTATGCCGGACTCCTACCGGCTAAAACCACTGGAGCGGTCATCTTCGGCACCGAAGGGCGGCTCCAGGTCCTCGTAAGATCACACTACAGCCGCCCATTGGTGCCACGACTCACTTGAATGTCACTTGTATGTATACCTAACCTATCTACATTCAAGTGAGTGTCAGACTTTACTTAACAACGGCCGACTAATGACAACAACCAGGACCGACGATATTACGTACCTTCTGAAGCACGGAGACGCTCAGTTCAAATACCACTATGCGGTCACCCATCCATAGGCTGACCTCACCAAGCGTTGCTTAACCTCACCGATCAGTGAAAGTAACTGGCTATGAGTGCCTATAAAGTCATCGCAAGCGTGGCTATGAATCTCACAATTTCAAGATCATCCATTTATACGTCCACTGCTGAACAAAGGCCTCCCCCATAGATTTTCACTATTGCGTTGTCATTTTGGGGGGTATTTGAAAATACTCACCACGCTTAGCGGGCGTGTTGGTGAGCGCAGGATAACTACTGTTCTACAGAAGGAACGCTGCTGGTCTTAATCCGGACACCACACGGCCTATCCGGACACCACATTAAGCATATAGCACCACATCTCCACCCGTGGATGTCGTAGAAGGCGACTAAGGGACTCTAAACCAGAGGGACAGGTAGCAGCGTCCCTTCTGTGAAATAACAACAATTCTGCGCTCACAATCCTGCCTGCCAAGCGTGGTGAGTATGGCAAATCACCTAATGACGAGACGCGGCATATAGCCGGTCGAGTACGGAGATATGCCTTTGTTCAGCAGTGGATGCATTTTGGCTGACATAAAGAAATAAAAAAAGAAAGATTTATTTTGATCACAACACAGAGACACGATTGTAAAAACAGGGACATAGATAACAATATTTAAAATATAAAAATGTACAACTCCAAATAAAACTAACGTAAACCTTCGTAGGTACCTAATAATATATGTCTCACGGTTGGACCAAATAGGTGTCCAGATCAGCTTCATGCCAGGCTTAAGTGCCGGACGCTGGTTTTCATCTGGAACCTTATGTACACCACGGATGTCAATGTCACGTATGACATAATACAAAATGTATTATGATTTATGTTCTGTGTAATGAATGCATGAATGGAGTGTGTAATAGATATGATGATATTCTTAATCCGAACACCACACGGATAGCGATGCGGTCTTCAAACAACAATACGCAAAAATCTAGTCGAATCCCCCCAAAATTAACTGAATACCGTATATATTGCCAAGGTACCCTTGCCCGAAAATACCAAACTAGTGACACATATTCGACATCGACCCACCATCCTCCCCGGAGGCCCCAAACCGCAACGCGATAGCTGCTATAACAGGGGCCTTGTAACAACGGAACCTTCATTACACCTTTATGGCCCTGTCTCACAATGGTTTAAATATAACGGACAGCCATTATGGGGTAGATTCAGACGTAGATTCTGTGGAGCAAGATGAAACACGCGGGTGTTCAGACAGAGACTAAGTACCAGGCCACGAATACATATACTCCGTTATATATCTGATAATGCTTTACACGTATTCACTTCTTAACCTATACAAATAAATAAAATTGCAGTGTCTGTTTGTAATGTCAAAATAACAGTTTTTTTACCAAATGCATTTGAAAGTACAACATTTTTTTTAATTTCTTTTTGTCTGTCTGTCTGCCCGTTTGTCTGTCTGTTAGTTCCCACTAATCTCCAAAATGACTGGGCCGCTTTACAGTCATCCCCTCTGAGATGTCTCTAAAAGCGTGGCACCAATGAGTGGCTACAGCGTTACTGTTGGTGAGATCCTGTAGCCTTTGGTGCCGAAGATGACCACTTCGGTCATTTTAGCCGGTAGAAGCCCAGCCTTTGCCCGGGGAAGAGTGGACTTCCCCGGGCAAAGGAAGTACATGAAGTATTTTCATGTGGCGAAAAAGGTATTTAAAGACGAAAGAGAGAGAGAAGAAAGGTAACCACTTTCCTGCTATATATCGCCATTATTATTCAATTAATTATCTATTTATTTACTTTGATTAAAACTGTACAAAATAATTAAAATAATTAAAAGCTAAAACAAAAATAAGACATACATGACATTATGCATCCCTTCTAGAAATTCTAAAACATTCTAACAATATATTCGGCCATTCTTCCGCAAACAAGCACCAGTGAGGATTGGCGATCAGGAGAGCTTTGAGCGGGGAGAGGGTGCACGGTATCGGGGACTTGACGAGGGTGACCGGGTGGCACTATGACACAGCGAACAGCTGGTTGCATATGTTTCGTACATCATCAAGGGTAAAAATTCGAGACAGTTCATCTAGACTGGTGATCGACCATATTAGTGCATTCAAAGCCACTGCAGCAGGCAAACTTAAGGTCATAGGTTGGTTGGAGATGGTCACGCGCTGCCGTGGGACGCTTTGGGGGATCCTTTACAATCCCCCCGGGGGGTGACCGCTTTACAGTCACCCTCTCCGAGATGTGCCTATAGGGGTGGTACCAGTGGGCGGCTCCAGTGTGATCATACGAGGACCTGGAGCCTCCCTTAGGTGCCGAAGATGACCGCCCCAGTGGTTTTAGCCGGTAGGAGTCCGGCGTATCCCTTCGCCCTTCCCCGGGGCGAAGGAAGTTCATGAAGAATCTCCACTGGGCACCAATAAAGAAACAGGTTGGTTGGAGATGATACATCTCAGATTTTCCCAGTGCCGACACCACATGTTATCCTGTAACAGACACCTAACATCGCCCGCACTCTTAGTCGTCACTATGTATGTACTCTGAAGAATTCATAGACCATGACATCACGGGTCAGTAATGGAGGTACCGTCATTAAACGTGAGGTGGCGTTATGAGCGTCATCACTGACGCGGTTACAACGTACGAGTAGTGATGCCCGATGACGAAGATTAATATCGATAGTTTTTAACAATATCGTTATTTTAAAATGAAAAAAAAAAATATATATATATATGAGCAAGAGCCCGTAGTTTTATTTAAATTAATAGATAAATCCAGTAGTTAACAGCCTATATCAGACAACAGCATGAAAAAGGCTTTTTTTTTCTTCAAGTAATCGAAGGCCCGAGTTTTGTGGCGAAACTTGCTAAAGGCCTTCATCGTGGGGAAGTGCTCTGGGACATCCTTTAATCTGGGTAAGGTGAAGGGGATTCCGGTGTCTCACCGGCTAAAGCACCACGATGTTCGTACCTTTTGTCAGGGGTGCAGGATTTACTCGTGCATTCAATGTATCCCTTTCAGGTCTTAGCCCGTCACTTTTGGTAGACCCCATTCTCAGCCTGCGACCTGGTCAGCCACACACTTCGTTAAAGAGACAAGTGTAAAGTACGATGTGTAATTTTCTCGGACCTGTACCTGATCGGGGGATGAAGTAATTTGGGAAAGAACTGTGCCATACCAACAGTAGATTGTTTAGTTGATTGTATGAAAGGCAAGAATTGGTGACGTATTCCTGCTTTCTTGCAGCTTTGATGCTTCTGCCAAACAAGATGTTGTAATATTTAGGTTGGCTAATTAAATGTTAAACTCGCTGTAGCGGTGTTCAGAGCCTCGCCGCTCATTGTAGGGTAAACAATGCACAATTAGAATTAATACATGAGAATGCGCTATAAAACTGCCAACAGTAGATATGATTTAAGTTACGAGCATAATTCATCAATTTTTTCATCATTTCGGCCGAATTAAGTCCACTGCTGGACACAGGCCTCCCCCAAAGATCACCACAACGACCGATATGGGTGTGTTGTGGGCTCATTGGGGGGATTTACCATAATCGCCACGCTTGGCAGACGGGTTAGCGATCGCAGTTGAGCTGTTAATGTACTCGAAGGACGCTGCTGCCCATCCTCCGGCTAATCCCTTAGTCGACTTTTACGACACCCACGGGAGGAGATGGGGTGGTGGTATTCTGAGCCGACACCACACGGCATACGGCGATCATAATTATATTACCATGAATAGTTCAGTAATCACTTCAATCCACAAACACAACACAGTACATTTTAAGCATTGTCAGCTGACTTTACAGGCTAGGTTATATTTTTAGATTTGGCTGTTATAAGCATCACTCTTAAGTCTCCATATCAAAAGAAAACAATATCAACGATAAAATACTCAAACAAAATTTCATTTCCAAATATCGTAAACATCAACAAATATCAAACTAACGAGGAAAAACATTTCATTCGTCCCTCGAGGCAGAATAACATGTCCCGAGCGATGTGTTAAGAAAATAAACAAATTTGTACACAAATTTCAAACAATATCCGCCATTATTTCTGGGTAATATATTAGAACATATTTATCTATTTTGAGGTTGACGAGTCATTATTTTATGGTGATTTCCTTCTTAAGTGACTTCCCCGGGCAAAGGAAGTACATGAAGTATTTTCATGTGGCGAAAAAGGTATTTAAAGACGAAAGAGAGAGAGAAGAAAGGTAACCACTTTCCTGCTATATATCGCCATTATTATTCAATTAATTATCTATTTATTTACTTTGATTAAAACTGTACAAAATAATTAAAATAATTAAAAGCTAAAACAAAAATAAGACATACATGACATTATGCATCCCTTCTAGAAATTCTAAAACATTCTAACAATATATTCGGCCATTCTTCCGCAAACAAGCACCAGTGAGGATTGGCGATCAGGAGAGCTTTGAGCGGGGAGAGGGTGCACGGTATCGGGGACTTGACGAGGGTGACCGGGTGGCACTATGACACAGCGAACAGCTGGTTGCATATGTTTCGTACATCATCAAGGGTAAAAATTCGAGACAGTTCATCTAGACTGGTGATCGACCATATTAGTGCATTCAAAGCCACTGCAGCAGGCAAACTTAAGGTCATAGGTTGGTTGGAGATGGTCACGCGCTGCCGTGGGACGCTTTGGGGGATCCTTTACAATCCCCCCGGGGGGTGACCGCTTTACAGTCACCCTCTCCGAGATGTGCCTATAGGGGTGGTACCAGTGGGCGGCTCCAGTGTGATCATACGAGGACCTGGAGCCTCCCTTAGGTGCCGAAGATGACCGCCCCAGTGGTTTTAGCCGGTAGGAGTCCGGCGTATCCCTTCGCCCTTCCCCGGGGCGAAGGAAGTTCATGAAGAATCTCCACTGGGCACCAATAAAGAAACAGGTTGGTTGGAGATGATACATCTCAGATTTTCCCAGTGCCGACACCACATGTTATCCTGTAACAGACACCTAACATCGCCCGCACTCTTAGTCGTCACTATGTATGTACTCTGAAGAATTCATAGACCATGACATCACGGGTCAGTAATGGAGGTACCGTCATTAAACGTGAGGTGGCGTTATGAGCGTCATCACTGACGCGGTTACAACGTACGAGTAGTGATGCCCGATGACGAAGATTAATATCGATAGTTTTTAACAATATCGTTATTTTAAAATGAAAAAAAAAAATATATATATATATGAGCAAGAGCCCGTAGTTTTATTTAAATTAATAGATAAATCCAGTAGTTAACAGCCTATATCAGACAACAGCATGAAAAAGGCTTTTTTTTTCTTCAAGTAATCGAAGGCCCGAGTTTTGTGGCGAAACTTGCTAAAGGCCTTCATCGTGGGGAAGTGCTCTGGGACATCCTTTAATCTGGGTAAGGTGAAGGGGATTCCGGTGTCTCACCGGCTAAAGCACCACGATGTTCGTACCTTTTGTCAGGGGTGCAGGATTTACTCGTGCATTCAATGTATCCCTTTCAGGTCTTAGCCCGTCACTTTTGGTAGACCCCATTCTCAGCCTGCGACCTGGTCAGCCACACACTTCGTTAAAGAGACAAGTGTAAAGTACGATGTGTAATTTTCTCGGACCTGTACCTGATCGGGGGATGAAGTAATTTGGGAAAGAACTGTGCCATACCAACAGTAGATTGTTTAGTTGATTGTATGAAAGGCAAGAATTGGTGACGTATTCCTGCTTTCTTGCAGCTTTGATGCTTCTGCCAAACAAGATGTTGTAATATTTAGGTTGGCTAATTAAATGTTAAACTCGCTGTAGCGGTGTTCAGAGCCTCGCCGCTCATTGTAGGGTAAACAATGCACAATTAGAATTAATACATGAGAATGCGCTATAAAACTGCCAACAGTAGATATGATTTAAGTTACGAGCATAATTCATCAATTTTTTCATCATTTCGGCCGAATTAAGTCCACTGCTGGACACAGGCCTCCCCCAAAGATCACCACAACGACCGATATGGGTGTGTTGTGGGCTCATTGGGGGGATTTACCATAATCGCCACGCTTGGCAGACGGGTTAGCGATCGCAGTTGAGCTGTTAATGTACTCGAAGGACGCTGCTGCCCATCCTCCGGCTAATCCCTTAGTCGACTTTTACGACACCCACGGGAGGAGATGGGGTGGTGGTATTCTGAGCCGACACCACACGGCATACGGCGATCATAATTATATTACCATGAATAGTTCAGTAATCACTTCAATCCACAAACACAACACAGTACATTTTAAGCATTGTCAGCTGACTTTACAGGCTAGGTTATATTTTTAGATTTGGCTGTTATAAGCATCACTCTTAAGTCTCCATATCAAAAGAAAACAATATCAACGATAAAATACTCAAACAAAATTTCATTTCCAAATATCGTAAACATCAACAAATATCAAACTAACGAGGAAAAACATTTCATTCGTCCCTCGAGGCAGAATAACATGTCCCGAGCGATGTGTTAAGAAAATAAACAAATTTGTACACAAATTTCAAACAATATCCGCCATTATTTCTGGGTAATATATTAGAACATATTTATCTATTTTGAGGTTGACGAGTCATTATTTTATGGTGATTTCCTTCTTAAGTGACTTCCCCGGGCAAAGGAAGTACATGAAGTATTTTCATGTGGCGAAAAAGGTATTTAAAGACGAAAGAGAGAGAGAAGAAAGGTAACCACTTTCCTGCTATATATCGCCATTATTATTCAATTAATTATCTATTTATTTACTTTGATTAAAACTGTACAAAATAATTAAAATAATTAAAAGCTAAAACAAAAATAAGACATACATGACATTATGCATCCCTTCTAGAAATTCTAAAACATTCTAACAATATATTCGGCCATTCTTCCGCAAACAAGCACCAGTGAGGATTGGCGATCAGGAGAGCTTTGAGCGGGGAGAGGGTGCACGGTATCGGGGACTTGACGAGGGTGACCGGGTGGCACTATGACACAGCGAACAGCTGGTTGCATATGTTTCGTACATCATCAAGGGTAAAAATTCGAGACAGTTCATCTAGACTGGTGATCGACCATATTAGTGCATTCAAAGCCACTGCAGCAGGCAAACTTAAGGTCATAGGTTGGTTGGAGATGGTCACGCGCTGCCGTGGGACGCTTTGGGGGATCCTTTACAATCCCCCCGGGGGGTGACCGCTTTACAGTCACCCTCTCCGAGATGTGCCTATAGGGGTGGTACCAGTGGGCGGCTCCAGTGTGATCATACGAGGACCTGGAGCCTCCCTTAGGTGCCGAAGATGACCGCCCCAGTGGTTTTAGCCGGTAGGAGTCCGGCGTATCCCTTCGCCCTTCCCCGGGGCGAAGGAAGTTCATGAAGAATCTCCACTGGGCACCAATAAAGAAACAGGTTGGTTGGAGATGATACATCTCAGATTTTCCCAGTGCCGACACCACATGTTATCCTGTAACAGACACCTAACATCGCCCGCACTCTTAGTCGTCACTATGTATGTACTCTGAAGAATTCATAGACCATGACATCACGGGTCAGTAATGGAGGTACCGTCATTAAACGTGAGGTGGCGTTATGAGCGTCATCACTGACGCGGTTACAACGTACGAGTAGTGATGCCCGATGACGAAGATTAATATCGATAGTTTTTAACAATATCGTTATTTTAAAATGAAAAAAAAAAATATATATATATATGAGCAAGAGCCCGTAGTTTTATTTAAATTAATAGATAAATCCAGTAGTTAACAGCCTATATCAGACAACAGCATGAAAAAGGCTTTTTTTTTCTTCAAGTAATCGAAGGCCCGAGTTTTGTGGCGAAACTTGCTAAAGGCCTTCATCGTGGGGAAGTGCTCTGGGACATCCTTTAATCTGGGTAAGGTGAAGGGGATTCCGGTGTCTCACCGGCTAAAGCACCACGATGTTCGTACCTTTTGTCAGGGGTGCAGGATTTACTCGTGCATTCAATGTATCCCTTTCAGGTCTTAGCCCGTCACTTTTGGTAGACCCCATTCTCAGCCTGCGACCTGGTCAGCCACACACTTCGTTAAAGAGACAAGTGTAAAGTACGATGTGTAATTTTCTCGGACCTGTACCTGATCGGGGGATGAAGTAATTTGGGAAAGAACTGTGCCATACCAACAGTAGATTGTTTAGTTGATTGTATGAAAGGCAAGAATTGGTGACGTATTCCTGCTTTCTTGCAGCTTTGATGCTTCTGCCAAACAAGATGTTGTAATATTTAGGTTGGCTAATTAAATGTTAAACTCGCTGTAGCGGTGTTCAGAGCCTCGCCGCTCATTGTAGGGTAAACAATGCACAATTAGAATTAATACATGAGAATGCGCTATAAAACTGCCAACAGTAGATATGATTTAAGTTACGAGCATAATTCATCAATTTTTTCATCATTTCGGCCGAATTAAGTCCACTGCTGGACACAGGCCTCCCCCAAAGATCACCACAACGACCGATATGGGTGTGTTGTGGGCTCATTGGGGGGATTTACCATAATCGCCACGCTTGGCAGACGGGTTAGCGATCGCAGTTGAGCTGTTAATGTACTCGAAGGACGCTGCTGCCCATCCTCCGGCTAATCCCTTAGTCGACTTTTACGACACCCACGGGAGGAGATGGGGTGGTGGTATTCTGAGCCGACACCACACGGCATACGGCGATCATAATTATATTACCATGAATAGTTCAGTAATCACTTCAATCCACAAACACAACACAGTACATTTTAAGCATTGTCAGCTGACTTTACAGGCTAGGTTATATTTTTAGATTTGGCTGTTATAAGCATCACTCTTAAGTCTCCATATCAAAAGAAAACAATATCAACGATAAAATACTCAAACAAAATTTCATTTCCAAATATCGTAAACATCAACAAATATCAAACTAACGAGGAAAAACATTTCATTCGTCCCTCGAGGCAGAATAACATGTCCCGAGCGATGTGTTAAGAAAATAAACAAATTTGTACACAAATTTCAAACAATATCCGCCATTATTTCTGGGTAATATATTAGAACATATTTATCTATTTTGAGGTTGACGAGTCATTATTTTATGGTGATTTCCTTCTTAAGTGACTTCCCCGGGCAAAGGAAGTACATGAAGTATTTTCATGTGGCGAAAAAGGTATTTAAAGACGAAAGAGAGAGAGAAGAAAGGTAACCACTTTCCTGCTATATATCGCCATTATTATTCAATTAATTATCTATTTATTTACTTTGATTAAAACTGTACAAAATAATTAAAATAATTAAAAGCTAAAACAAAAATAAGACATACATGACATTATGCATCCCTTCTAGAAATTCTAAAACATTCTAACAATATATTCGGCCATTCTTCCGCAAACAAGCACCAGTGAGGATTGGCGATCAGGAGAGCTTTGAGCGGGGAGAGGGTGCACGGTATCGGGGACTTGACGAGGGTGACCGGGTGGCACTATGACACAGCGAACAGCTGGTTGCATATGTTTCGTACATCATCAAGGGTAAAAATTCGAGACAGTTCATCTAGACTGGTGATCGACCATATTAGTGCATTCAAAGCCACTGCAGCAGGCAAACTTAAGGTCATAGGTTGGTTGGAGATGGTCACGCGCTGCCGTGGGACGCTTTGGGGGATCCTTTACAATCCCCCCGGGGGGTGACCGCTTTACAGTCACCCTCTCCGAGATGTGCCTATAGGGGTGGTACCAGTGGGCGGCTCCAGTGTGATCATACGAGGACCTGGAGCCTCCCTTAGGTGCCGAAGATGACCGCCCCAGTGGTTTTAGCCGGTAGGAGTCCGGCGTATCCCTTCGCCCTTCCCCGGGGCGAAGGAAGTTCATGAAGAATCTCCACTGGGCACCAATAAAGAAACAGGTTGGTTGGAGATGATACATCTCAGATTTTCCCAGTGCCGACACCACATGTTATCCTGTAACAGACACCTAACATCGCCCGCACTCTTAGTCGTCACTATGTATGTACTCTGAAGAATTCATAGACCATGACATCACGGGTCAGTAATGGAGGTACCGTCATTAAACGTGAGGTGGCGTTATGAGCGTCATCACTGACGCGGTTACAACGTACGAGTAGTGATGCCCGATGACGAAGATTAATATCGATAGTTTTTAACAATATCGTTATTTTAAAATGAAAAAAAAAAATATATATATATATGAGCAAGAGCCCGTAGTTTTATTTAAATTAATAGATAAATCCAGTAGTTAACAGCCTATATCAGACAACAGCATGAAAAAGGCTTTTTTTTTCTTCAAGTAATCGAAGGCCCGAGTTTTGTGGCGAAACTTGCTAAAGGCCTTCATCGTGGGGAAGTGCTCTGGGACATCCTTTAATCTGGGTAAGGTGAAGGGGATTCCGGTGTCTCACCGGCTAAAGCACCACGATGTTCGTACCTTTTGTCAGGGGTGCAGGATTTACTCGTGCATTCAATGTATCCCTTTCAGGTCTTAGCCCGTCACTTTTGGTAGACCCCATTCTCAGCCTGCGACCTGGTCAGCCACACACTTCGTTAAAGAGACAAGTGTAAAGTACGATGTGTAATTTTCTCGGACCTGTACCTGATCGGGGGATGAAGTAATTTGGGAAAGAACTGTGCCATACCAACAGTAGATTGTTTAGTTGATTGTATGAAAGGCAAGAATTGGTGACGTATTCCTGCTTTCTTGCAGCTTTGATGCTTCTGCCAAACAAGATGTTGTAATATTTAGGTTGGCTAATTAAATGTTAAACTCGCTGTAGCGGTGTTCAGAGCCTCGCCGCTCATTGTAGGGTAAACAATGCACAATTAGAATTAATACATGAGAATGCGCTATAAAACTGCCAACAGTAGATATGATTTAAGTTACGAGCATAATTCATCAATTTTTTCATCATTTCGGCCGAATTAAGTCCACTGCTGGACACAGGCCTCCCCCAAAGATCACCACAACGACCGATATGGGTGTGTTGTGGGCTCATTGGGGGGATTTACCATAATCGCCACGCTTGGCAGACGGGTTAGCGATCGCAGTTGAGCTGTTAATGTACTCGAAGGACGCTGCTGCCCATCCTCCGGCTAATCCCTTAGTCGACTTTTACGACACCCACGGGAGGAGATGGGGTGGTGGTATTCTGAGCCGACACCACACGGCATACGGCGATCATAATTATATTACCATGAATAGTTCAGTAATCACTTCAATCCACAAACACAACACAGTACATTTTAAGCATTGTCAGCTGACTTTACAGGCTAGGTTATATTTTTAGATTTGGCTGTTATAAGCATCACTCTTAAGTCTCCATATCAAAAGAAAACAATATCAACGATAAAATACTCAAACAAAATTTCATTTCCAAATATCGTAAACATCAACAAATATCAAACTAACGAGGAAAAACATTTCATTCGTCCCTCGAGGCAGAATAACATGTCCCGAGCGATGTGTTAAGAAAATAAACAAATTTGTACACAAATTTCAAACAATATCCGCCATTATTTCTGGGTAATATATTAGAACATATTTATCTATTTTGAGGTTGACGAGTCATTATTTTATGGTGATTTCCTTCTTAAGTGACTTCCCCGGGCAAAGGAAGTACATGAAGTATTTTCATGTGGCGAAAAAGGTATTTAAAGACGAAAGAGAGAGAGAAGAAAGGTAACCACTTTCCTGCTATATATCGCCATTATTATTCAATTAATTATCTATTTATTTACTTTGATTAAAACTGTACAAAATAATTAAAATAATTAAAAGCTAAAACAAAAATAAGACATACATGACATTATGCATCCCTTCTAGAAATTCTAAAACATTCTAACAATATATTCGGCCATTCTTCCGCAAACAAGCACCAGTGAGGATTGGCGATCAGGAGAGCTTTGAGCGGGGAGAGGGTGCACGGTATCGGGGACTTGACGAGGGTGACCGGGTGGCACTATGACACAGCGAACAGCTGGTTGCATATGTTTCGTACATCATCAAGGGTAAAAATTCGAGACAGTTCATCTAGACTGGTGATCGACCATATTAGTGCATTCAAAGCCACTGCAGCAGGCAAACTTAAGGTCATAGGTTGGTTGGAGATGGTCACGCGCTGCCGTGGGACGCTTTGGGGGATCCTTTACAATCCCCCCGGGGGGTGACCGCTTTACAGTCACCCTCTCCGAGATGTGCCTATAGGGGTGGTACCAGTGGGCGGCTCCAGTGTGATCATACGAGGACCTGGAGCCTCCCTTAGGTGCCGAAGATGACCGCCCCAGTGGTTTTAGCCGGTAGGAGTCCGGCGTATCCCTTCGCCCTTCCCCGGGGCGAAGGAAGTTCATGAAGAATCTCCACTGGGCACCAATAAAGAAACAGGTTGGTTGGAGATGATACATCTCAGATTTTCCCAGTGCCGACACCACATGTTATCCTGTAACAGACACCTAACATCGCCCGCACTCTTAGTCGTCACTATGTATGTACTCTGAAGAATTCATAGACCATGACATCACGGGTCAGTAATGGAGGTACCGTCATTAAACGTGAGGTGGCGTTATGAGCGTCATCACTGACGCGGTTACAACGTACGAGTAGTGATGCCCGATGACGAAGATTAATATCGATAGTTTTTAACAATATCGTTATTTTAAAATGAAAAAAAAATATATATATATATATGAGCAAGAGCCCGTAGTTTTATTTAAATTAATAGATAAATCCAGTAGTTAACAGCCTATATCAGACAACAGCATGAAAAAGGCTTTTTTTTTCTTCAAGTAATCGAAGGCCCGAGTTTTGTGGCGAAACTTGCTAAAGGCCTTCATCGTGGGGAAGTGCTCTGGGACATCCTTTAATCTGGGTAAGGTGAAGGGGATTCCGGTGTCTCACCGGCTAAAGCACCACGATGTTCGTACCTTTTGTCAGGGGTGCAGGATTTACTCGTGCATTCAATGTATCCCTTTCAGGTCTTAGCCCGTCACTTTTGGTAGACCCCATTCTCAGCCTGCGACCTGGTCAGCCACACACTTCGTTAAAGAGACAAGTGTAAAGTACGATGTGTAATTTTCTCGGACCTGTACCTGATCGGGGGATGAAGTAATTTGGGAAAGAACTGTGCCATACCAACAGTAGATTGTTTAGTTGATTGTATGAAAGGCAAGAATTGGTGACGTATTCCTGCTTTCTTGCAGCTTTGATGCTTCTGCCAAACAAGATGTTGTAATATTTAGGTTGGCTAATTAAATGTTAAACTCGCTGTAGCGGTGTTCAGAGCCTCGCCGCTCATTGTAGGGTAAACAATGCACAATTAGAATTAATACATGAGAATGCGCTATAAAACTGCCAACAGTAGATATGATTTAAGTTACGAGCATAATTCATCAATTTTTTCATCATTTCGGCCGAATTAAGTCCACTGCTGGACACAGGCCTCCCCCAAAGATCACCACAACGACCGATATGGGTGTGTTGTGGGCTCATTGGGGGGATTTACCATAATCGCCACGCTTGGCAGACGGGTTAGCGATCGCAGTTGAGCTGTTAATGTACTCGAAGGACGCTGCTGCCCATCCTCCGGCTAATCCCTTAGTCGACTTTTACGACACCCACGGGAGGAGATGGGGTGGTGGTATTCTGAGCCGACACCACACGGCATACGGCGATCATAATTATATTACCATGAATAGTTCAGTAATCACTTCAATCCACAAACACAACACAGTACATTTTAAGCATTGTCAGCTGACTTTACAGGCTAGGTTATATTTTTAGATTTGGCTGTTATAAGCATCACTCTTAAGTCTCCATATCAAAAGAAAACAATATCAACGATAAAATACTCAAACAAAATTTCATTTCCAAATATCGTAAACATCAACAAATATCAAACTAACGAGGAAAAACATTTCATTCGTCCCTCGAGGCAGAATAACATGTCCCGAGCGATGTGTTAAGAAAATAAACAAATTTGTACACAAATTTCAAACAATATCCGCCATTATTTCTGGGTAATATATTAGAACATATTTATCTATTTTGAGGTTGACGAGTCATTATTTTATGGTGATTTCCTTCTTAAGTGACTTCCCCGGGCAAAGGAAGTACATGAAGTATTTTCATGTGGCGAAAAAGGTATTTAAAGACGAAAGAGAGAGAGAAGAAAGGTAACCACTTTCCTGCTATATATCGCCATTATTATTCAATTAATTATCTATTTATTTACTTTGATTAAAACTGTACAAAATAATTAAAATAATTAAAAGCTAAAACAAAAATAAGACATACATGACATTATGCATCCCTTCTAGAAATTCTAAAACATTCTAACAATATATTCGGCCATTCTTCCGCAAACAAGCACCAGTGAGGATTGGCGATCAGGAGAGCTTTGAGCGGGGAGAGGGTGCACGGTATCGGGGACTTGACGAGGGTGACCGGGTGGCACTATGACACAGCGAACAGCTGGTTGCATATGTTTCGTACATCATCAAGGGTAAAAATTCGAGACAGTTCATCTAGACTGGTGATCGACCATATTAGTGCATTCAAAGCCACTGCAGCAGGCAAACTTAAGGTCATAGGTTGGTTGGAGATGGTCACGCGCTGCCGTGGGACGCTTTGGGGGATCCTTTACAATCCCCCCGGGGGGTGACCGCTTTACAGTCACCCTCTCCGAGATGTGCCTATAGGGGTGGTACCAGTGGGCGGCTCCAGTGTGATCATACGAGGACCTGGAGCCTCCCTTAGGTGCCGAAGATGACCGCCCCAGTGGTTTTAGCCGGTAGGAGTCCGGCGTATCCCTTCGCCCTTCCCCGGGGCGAAGGAAGTTCATGAAGAATCTCCACTGGGCACCAATAAAGAAACAGGTTGGTTGGAGATGATACATCTCAGATTTTCCCAGTGCCGACACCACATGTTATCCTGTAACAGACACCTAACATCGCCCGCACTCTTAGTCGTCACTATGTATGTACTCTGAAGAATTCATAGACCATGACATCACGGGTCAGTAATGGAGGTACCGTCATTAAACGTGAGGTGGCGTTATGAGCGTCATCACTGACGCGGTTACAACGTACGAGTAGTGATGCCCGATGACGAAGATTAATATCGATAGTTTTTAACAATATCGTTATTTTAAAATGAAAAAAAAAAATATATATATATATGAGCAAGAGCCCGTAGTTTTATTTAAATTAATAGATAAATCCAGTAGTTAACAGCCTATATCAGACAACAGCATGAAAAAGGCTTTTTTTTTCTTCAAGTAATCGAAGGCCCGAGTTTTGTGGCGAAACTTGCTAAAGGCCTTCATCGTGGGGAAGTGCTCTGGGACATCCTTTAATCTGGGTAAGGTGAAGGGGATTCCGGTGTCTCACCGGCTAAAGCACCACGATGTTCGTACCTTTTGTCAGGGGTGCAGGATTTACTCGTGCATTCAATGTATCCCTTTCAGGTCTTAGCCCGTCACTTTTGGTAGACCCCATTCTCAGCCTGCGACCTGGTCAGCCACACACTTCGTTAAAGAGACAAGTGTAAAGTACGATGTGTAATTTTCTCGGACCTGTACCTGATCGGGGGATGAAGTAATTTGGGAAAGAACTGTGCCATACCAACAGTAGATTGTTTAGTTGATTGTATGAAAGGCAAGAATTGGTGACGTATTCCTGCTTTCTTGCAGCTTTGATGCTTCTGCCAAACAAGATGTTGTAATATTTAGGTTGGCTAATTAAATGTTAAACTCGCTGTAGCGGTGTTCAGAGCCTCGCCGCTCATTGTAGGGTAAACAATGCACAATTAGAATTAATACATGAGAATGCGCTATAAAACTGCCAACAGTAGATATGATTTAAGTTACGAGCATAATTCATCAATTTTTTCATCATTTCGGCCGAATTAAGTCCACTGCTGGACACAGGCCTCCCCCAAAGATCACCACAACGACCGATATGGGTGTGTTGTGGGCTCATTGGGGGGATTTACCATAATCGCCACGCTTGGCAGACGGGTTAGCGATCGCAGTTGAGCTGTTAATGTACTCGAAGGACGCTGCTGCCCATCCTCCGGCTAATCCCTTAGTCGACTTTTACGACACCCACGGGAGGAGATGGGGTGGTGGTATTCTGAGCCGACACCACACGGCATACGGCGATCATAATTATATTACCATGAATAGTTCAGTAATCACTTCAATCCACAAACACAACACAGTACATTTTAAGCATTGTCAGCTGACTTTACAGGCTAGGTTATATTTTTAGATTTGGCTGTTATAAGCATCACTCTTAAGTCTCCATATCAAAAGAAAACAATATCAACGATAAAATACTCAAACAAAATTTCATTTCCAAATATCGTAAACATCAACAAATATCAAACTAACGAGGAAAAACATTTCATTCGTCCCTCGAGGCAGAATAACATGTCCCGAGCGATGTGTTAAGAAAATAAACAAATTTGTACACAAATTTCAAACAATATCCGCCATTATTTCTGGGTAATATATTAGAACATATTTATCTATTTTGAGGTTGACGAGTCATTATTTTATGGTGATTTCCTTCTTAAGTGGGGTTGTCAAAATCCATACTTTTGAGATTTGGTCTTCCATTTGGTGTTTTTATTAAGAATATATCACCACCTTCCTCCATCTTCTCTCATGGATATCTTCTTCTTCTCTTAGATTATGGCTTCTGTAGATTATCTTCCACTTTTTCGCCAATGTCAAGTATAAGGCAACGTTGTACGGTATTTAGATTAATTAATCTTTACATATTCTATAAAATATTTCTCAAAAATGAAAAAAATCTATAAAATATTTCGGCAACGTCGTACGGTTCAATTTTTATTTCAATTTTCGCTATTGCTATGGCCGTGGTATGGCTGAGGAGTAGAGCAGCCTCCGGAGGAGCCTATTGGATGTCATAGGGTGACTAAAGAACTCAAGGGACGGGAAGCAGTCCATCTGTGGAACAGCAGTCATTCTATGCTCACCAATTCACCTCCCAAGAGTGGCGAGTACTGACAAATTCCCCTCAACTTGACTATACAATTGGAAATTTTGCGGCCGGCCTTTGTTCAGCATTCACTGCTGTTATTATAATGATGATGATCTGATCTTAATAGAGATATATAGAAGGAATATAGTTTCACTAATAGTAAATCATTATTACACCACTCCACTGCTACATACATGTAATTTTTAAAATTAGCTGAAAGATCTTTGCAAGCAATTGCTCCTTTCTTTTTTATTAAGCCCATGAACTTCCTCCGATCCGGGGAAGGATGAAGGGGAATGCCGGACTTGTACCGGCTTAAACCACTAAGGGGGGCTCCTGGTCCTCGTATGATCATACTAGACCCACGCCCATAGGCACGTCTCGAAGACACATGGGGAAGCAGTGGCTCCTGATGTCCTTCAACGGCTCTTTCTTTACTTCAACTTGATACTAATCTTAAAAAAAAATACAAATATACTGGGACGGAAAAGTATACTAATCTCTCCAAATTTCTCCCTGAGTAAATAATATTAGGGCTTAAGTTAAAATTCATCGCATAGCTCGTTTTTTCAGCTCCAAAATGATTTAAATATCGGCAATTTTCTCCCACAATAAAAGTCGAGGTATTTCTATACCTGTTAAATGATTTAGTGACCAGTTGTTAGTCCAAATATATAATAGTAATGTCTTAGGTTTTCGCGATTATTACTCATAGTAAAACACTTTTAAACGGATTATATCGCGTATATTACAGATTTTTGCTTTTCCTGACGTTTCGAATGCTTTGCAACATTGGTGGTCGCAGGAATCCATCTTTCATCATTCATCCTGCGACCACGAATGCTGCAAAGCATTCGAAACGTCAGGAAAAACTAAAATCTATAATATACCAAATATATAAATTAAATATTACGTATCGACATAACATAAACGAGTCACATCCCTATAGAATCGAAAGGGTCCTACTACACTCATTTCACGTGACATTACTCCAGTTGACCCGTCCTATGGCTATTCTAGAATGTCATTCGAATTAAGTTACAAGCGAACGCGGGAGAGATATTCACTTTTTATTACTTCTCCGAGTATGAGTATAGTATAGTATTGCCGTGTGGTGCCGGCTCAGAATACCACCACCCCATCTCATCCTATGGGTGTCGTAAAAGTCGACTGCGGGATTAGCCGGAGGATGGGCAGCAGCGTCCTTCGAGAACATTAACAACTCAACTGCGATCGCCATCCCGTCTGCCAAGCGTGGCGATTATGGCAAAACCCCGCAATGAGCCCACAACAGGTGTGTTGGGTATGGGCATATGGGTGCATATCGGTTGTTGTGGTGGTCTTTGAGGGAGGCCTGTGTCCAGCAGTGGACTTCATTCGACCGAAATGATGATGATGATGAGAACAAGGTAATATAAAAAAGTTATGTATGTAATTTTTCTTATTTAACCCTTCAAAAACGAACTGACATCAAAGCATTTAGAGCAGTTCGAAGTATTTTTATGAACGGAACAGAGTGAAAAATAACTAACTGAAAGTTGAAATCCACCGTGTTTTTTACCAATGAAAAAATGTGCATTAACAAAACATTTGATTTCGTTTGAATCGTTTTACATTCACTGCTGTATGAATCCTCATAGACTTCCGCCCCGGAGAAAGGCTGAGGGGTGTCTCTTAGGGACTAAAACCACCTGGGCAAAATAACCACCTTATAAAAATAAAATCACCTTTTTCATCCATGGTATACATAAGGCTGGCACCTTATGTATACCATGGATGAAAAAGGTGATTTGGCCCATGATGTGGCCCAGCGCCCACAATTGTCCGGTTAAGCATCCACATCTCCCTTGAAATGTACGCGAGAACCGTAACAGAAAAAAACCTGCGCTCGCCACACGTGGCCTTTTTTTTTTATTGATCCGGTGGAAATACCTCATATAATTCCTTCGCCCCGGGAAAGGGCGGAGGGGCATGCCGGACTCCTACCGGCTAAAACCACTGGAGTTATCATCTTCGGCACCGTAGGAAGGCTCTAGGAACTCTAAAGATCTCCATCTAGTGCCACCCATTGGTGCCACGCCTTTAGGCACATCTCGGAGGGGATGGATGGTAAAACGGTCACTTCAGCTGGAAAGTAGGCGACTGTAAAGAGCACATCTTGGAGGCGATTGTAAAGGCTTGCCCGAAGCCAATGTCACTTGCACTTTCACTGCATATCCGAGCACACATATTCTGCCACTATGGGGAAAGTAGTTTCCTTGAGTCAGCCCCACCGATTCCCAGAACATCCACTGATATCCGCTGCCCACCTATCCCTCAGCCCTATCATTACACGAATATTCGACAATCATTGGTCCGAAGCGCGCGCATTTTTACAAATGCCCCGGATTTAGCCCATGCGATAAAAATGGCACAGTTTTCATCGTCGTTTGACCGGTAATGTTGGGTCATATATGGGACCACGCTATGATGAGAAGGATTATACCTTTGGGGGTAATGGTCCCTATAGGTAACTATTATTATGGTATAAATTGGAGTACAAAATTAAGTTAGCCTTTAAACACGAAGCACTCAATACCATACTTTTTAAGCCCTTGGCTTTCTCGCGTCGTGGGTTCGATCCCACGTAACACATATTTATATGGCCAGCAAATATTTATTTTGAAGCCCAGATTTAACTTTGCTTTATGGCTTCCATAGTATAGAATGAACACAAGGAATTGCCGTTTTAAATCAAACTTAATAATTTCATGGTTTGGAAACAGCTGATATTAAACAAGCTAAAAAGGATCTGCTTTAACGAAAAACATAATCGTGGTTCTCAATCAATCATCATAAATTAGATATAATATAAGTACTGAGTACCACCGCAAGCAGTGTGGTGCCGGCTACAAATAACACCACTCCATCTCATCCTGTGGGTGTCGTAAAAGACGACTATGGGGTTAGCTGATGAATGGGCAGCAGTGTCCTCTGAGTACAGAAACAACTCAACCGCGATCACTCACCTGCTTGCCAAGCATAGCGATTGAGGCAAAACCTCCCTATGAGCACACATTGATAGAATACCATCTTAACATCTTTTACTTACTCATGCTGTCCTCCTGGTCTCAGCCTGGATCAACCTTTTTTGGATTTTTTTTACATTCGACATTTATCATGAACTTCCTCCGCCCCTGGGTATGGTGGAGGGATTCCTACCGGCTCTGGACTACTGTCAGCTAAAACCACTGGGGCGATCATCTTCTGGAATGAAGGGGGGCTCCAGGTCCTCGTCCGATCATACTAGAGCCACCCATTAGTACAAAGTCTATACGCACACCTTGCAGGGGGTGACTGTAAAACGATTACCCCTCTAGTGGAGGGTACGCGACCGTCAAAAGGTACATTGGTGGTACACATTGGTACAAGCCAGATTTAGAACCACCTACCTTGTGCTTAAGAAGTGAGTCCGTAATCCTCGGTCACCAAGACACCCTGATTTTATATGAACTGATCTGAAATCTACGAGATTGAATCGGAAATGAGGAGATCCGTAGAAGAAAGAAGGTTGCCGACATAGCTGAAAGGATTAGTAAACTGAAGTGGCAATGGGTGGGCCACATTCCTCGTAGAAGTGTAGACTGCGCACCAGAAAATGCAGCGTGGGACGACCTCCAACGAGGTGGACAGACGACCTGGTGAAGGTTGCTGGGAGTCGTTAGATGAGGGTGGTATGTGACGACTCGTTGTGGAAATCTATGGGGGAGGCCTTTGTTCAGCGTTCATTGGCTAATATGATGATTATTATGATCTGAATTCACGTGATTGACCAGTGAACATTGAGATTATTATGGGCAAGTGCCAGTTACCACCATGCTAATCCCATTCGTGTCTCTCCACCGGTTGTATAAAAACACCACACTTGGCAAACGAGTTGGTGATTGCAATGTGTCAATACGCTGATTCTGAAATATGTTTTGCTACCAGCCGTTATTTTTTTATCTACCACATAAAACCATACCAAATTCTTCTCTAAATCGAGCACGAAACCCATAAAATTTCGAATATAAACTCCAAAATCAATCACAATTAAAGTAACATAGAAGGAATTTACTCGCCACCCATTACTCTAGATTACTTGCTCTAAAGATAAGCTACCCACTATGGCTAGAAAGAGTTACTTTGTAAAATAAAGTGCTCATTTTAAAGCCATTCGTTTGAGGATTGGGAGATCAGCTTATGATTTTATTTGACGGTAAATTCTTATTGAACGTTTCTGGAAAAATTTCGAATAGTTTCTTGTATCTTGTTACTTGACATCTGTGTATTATAACAGGGATCCAGCAGAATACCATCGCCAGGCATATAAGTACTTTTTTTATTGGTCTCCAGTGGATATTCGTCATGAGCTTCCTTCGCCTCGGGGAAGGGTCTTCATTGGACCTTCGGGCATGCTGGTCTCCTACCTGCTAAAATCACTGGAGTGGTCATTTTGGGCACCAAAGGAGAGCTCACATCTCGGGGAGGATGATTGTAAAGCAGTCGCCTCTCTAACATAAAGCAGGCGACTGTAAATAGTCGCCTCCTAGGCACTCCTCGGGGGATTGTAAAGGATCCACCTAAGCTTCGCTGTGCGCACACCAATATACTTTGGACAATAAGTGATACTGTCTCGATACAAAAAATTGTCGTTCCAAATATGTGCATATATTTATTACAAGATGTACCAAATATATATGACACGACAAAAAAGAATTGCCGATACAGGTAGCTATGTTTTAAATAAACATGGTGCACTGAAATAGGGATTTATGTATTGTAGGTACACAAATCACACATCAATGCACACTCAAATCAAAAACTAACATTTGTTTAATACGGTGATATGTTAGTATAGTACTGGGAACCCTTAACGCTACTAGCACAGAAATTCAAATACTTTAGATCCAAGCTACCAGTAATTTTATAATAAAATACATTTTACGAACGGCAGACAAGTGGCAAATAGGGTTCATAGGTTCTATAGGACTCCAGGGGGGTGACCACTTTACAGTCACCTTCTCCGAGATGTGCCTATAGGTGTTGCTCCAGTGGGCGGCTCTAGTGTGATCATACGAGGACCTGGAGCCTCCCTTAGGTGCCGAAGATGACCGCTCCAGTAGTTTAGCCGGTAGGAGTCCAGCATACCCCTTCGCCCTTCCCCGGGGCGAAGGAAGTTCATGAAGAATTTCCACTGGGCACCAATAAAAAAGGTCCTATATGAACTTTGTACTTAAAAGGGTGATTTAAAAAAAATTGCCTACCTCGAGGATTTCTCCTGTGTAGTGGGTAAATTTTACAGACTTAAATCTCACATACAGAAACACCTAGACTATGTAGATCATACATATTTGTACTTGCACAGAAAACAAATCGCTTAGCTACTGCGCATTGGCGCAACTGCCTTCAAGCATCTCAGTGGTCAGGTCATAATGAACAAATTAGTTTTACATGCAGTGACTTGTCTCGTACACGGGGGCAGTGGTAATTTGTCGGCCGGTTGCCAGAACTTGTGACAAGACAAAGTTAAGGTGAAGTTTCTCATTCGGAACTCATTAGCTGAGTATGTTTTCAGTTTACTATGAACATATGGAAGCAGAATTTCTGTAGTATTTCTGTCTGTTAGGTTATTTATTTTGGCTAGGAATTAGTCGGTCTGGAACTAACACTACTAACTAACACGTTTAGATGGTGAGAAATTATATTTATTTTTATTAAGCCACTAGCTGGGATCCGCGGTTTCACCCGCGTTTAATTTAAAAGAAATTTATAGTACTTAGACATAGACACTTGACATAGAATATATATTGGATTTCAAGAGTTTTTAGTTTTTTACGCGGAGCCCTAATTATTTTTCTAAAATGAAAGTAGCCTAAGTTATTCCTTATAACATCAGCTCAGCATCAGCCAGTGAAAGTCCCGTCAAAATCGGCCAAGCTGTTTCGGAAATTACCCGGAACAAACAGACAAAAATAAAATAATGATTTTTTTGTTAGAGGTACCGTATATACTTTCATGTGCGTTTAGTAAAAAGCTGTTATTTTGACATTACACACAGACACTTAAATTTTATTTATTTGTATAGATACTGGACCTTAGTCTTTTAATGGTCTCCAGTGGAAATTCATCATGAACTTCCTTCGCCCCGGGGAAGGACTAAGGGATATCCGGACTCTTACCGGCTACTGAAACCGAAGGACCGAAGGGGGGCTCCGGGTCGTCGTAAGATCACACTAGAGCCGCCTATTGCTACCGCGTCTTTCGGCACATCACGGAGGGGATGACTGTAAAGCGGTCACCCCTCTAGCGGAGGGAAGGCGACTGTAAAAAGGTCAGCAGGGAATTCTCGGGGAGGATTGTAAAGGATCCCCTCAAGCCTCGCTGTGCGCTGTGCTGCGCACACGGCGGCACGTGACCACAAGCACCCGCGACCCCCGAAGCCCCCCACCATGTAGTGACGGCAGGGGGCCGGCTCTCATACCTTATTTTTATGTATTTTTTATTGGGGCCCTAAGAAAGTTTAAAATGTTGGTAAAATGTATTTTTATTTAGATACATTATTGGTGCCCAGTATTTGTGTTGATTTTAAGGATGTATATTTTGCTCTCGCGATCTTTAATATCGACAAACGAACTTAATAATACTTTCATAGATTCCAACAGCAAACGATAGATTTTTTTAAAGGATCCAAGTATTAACCGGGGCGTCTGAAAATCTAATAATAACATATCTTATGACTATAAAGTGTATATGTAGTCTGTCTAGTCTATAGAAAGAATGTACAGTAAATTAATAATTAATAATCGCGAAAAAGACCTTGGAATAAATATAAAATAAGTTGGTTATTTAAACTAGAAACGACAAAGACTGTGAAGGATTCACTCAAAAATACCAAATACATAATTAATTCATAAATAAGTACCAAAACCGATGAACAATTATTGCAAATTCATCATCATCATCATCATTTCGGCCGAGTGAAGTCCACTGCTGGACACAGGCCTCCCCCAAAGATCACCACAACCACCGAAATGGATTTGTTCTCGCTCATTGGGGGGTTTTGCCACAATCGCCACGCTTGGCAGGCGGGTTGGCGATCGCAGTTGAGTTGTTAATGTACTCGAAGGACGTTGCTGCCCATCCTCCGGCTAAACCCTTAGTCGACTTTTACGACACCCATGGGAGGAGATGGGGTGGTGGCATTCTGAGCCGGCACCAAATTGCAATACTAAAATACGAAATCAAAATGCAAAATTCCCAATAAGCAAAACCCTTAAACATTTGAATTTAAAGTCACATTATTTAAATGCTAAACAGAACAAAATGGACAAACAAGCCAGAGTAAATTCGTGCTGAATCGAGCTTCGGCAAAATTCTGTTCAAAATAAATATAATTTGGAAACTATAGCGTTTTGAACCACGCGCGTTCGACAGTTCTGTTGGGGCGAAACAGCAGAACAAAATATAAAACATTTGAGTCCAACGCCTTCCCTGGAAAGCGGCCAGAGTGAAATAAATATGTATAAACCACACTGGCTTGAATTATTGTGTAGAAAACATTTGGTTCTAATGTTTTTATAAGGGAAGTTGTTATATTTGAGGAAAACAGTAGCCAGTGAAATTACTGGGCATAAGAGACTAAATAATTTCTTTCTTTCTCGAGGTGACGAGCGCAGTGTGGTGCGACGCAGGAAAAGTCCTGGGTAGCATTACAATCATTGCAATTATTGTTATGGGCATGATGCTTACCACCAGATGAATGAGTTGCTCGTCTCATCACCATGATGTATATAAAAAAGTTAGTTTACGAGGGAAAGAGAAAGGAATAAGCTTTTTGGCGAGTCTATGTGTACGTATATACTATTAGATACAGATAAGTCCAGCCAACTTGTTACTGCTCCGTGCCAAAAACTACATTCGTCCTGTCGCATTTATATGCAGAGCGTGGTACAATAATTGTAAATGCTTCACCCATTTGCAATCTGGTACGTTTATTTTTAAATAAATGAGTAATACACATACGTGCAAAACGCAAAATTGCACAAATATCGCAACTTAAATATACAGGTGTCCAGTAAATAGCACGACATACTGCAGGGGTGCGAGCTTGAGTCAATACCTACCAAAATAACACAATATATGTTTCAGCAAAATCTTACGGATTTACAGTAGTACAAAATTATCCGAAATATCGAAAAATCTCTACCTTGACACAGATTTTTAAGCATCTCATAATGAAAAATTCCTTTTCTAGTTTTTTTTTTACCTCTAATTATTTGTGAATAGTCACTTTACTCGTTGATCAAGAAATAGAAAGAAAGAAAGAAAGAAAGAAAGAAAAATATTTATTTTGGCCCCGCACAACAAATAAGATACTTGACAATAACAATAAAAAATAGGCATACAACAGATATATAGAATAGATGAAATACATTAACAAAGAAAGAAAAATTGCTGTACGAATCCAAAAATGGAACCTATCTCAGCACATGCTACAACACGAAGTGCTGCAACGCTGATTTTCAGATAGGACCTCACGACGATAAAAATACGTTTGTATTATTAACTTAAATATTTTTAAATTAACAAAGTTTTGGTAATTTCATTGACATAATACATTCATTACAAATACAATTTTTATTTAAATTTTCACGTACAATTTTCTACTACTAAAATTTTGTACTACTGTAAATCCGTAAGATTTTGCTGAACATACGAGTATATTGTGTTTTTTTTGGTAGGTATTGACCCAAGCTCTCACCCCCTGCAGTATGTCATGCTATTTACTGGACACCCTGTCTAAGACCAGCCGTTACCCGCTGCATCCCATCATATTGTCATATCAGGTTAAAGACATCCCCTGGTGAACAGAGTCCTAACAAAGCATCGGAAAGTACCATTCCGCCACTGGCTAACACCCAGACCTAAACAACTGTCTGTAGATCATACAAAATTGTTCCGTGTCGAACCCTCAACACTTAGCGCAAAAAACCAATCGCTTGGCAACTGCGCCAACCGTACTTACATAATATAATTTTCAGACGGTACTGACCGACAACCTAAAGGTCATCTCTATACATAATTGATCATTCTTACTCTAAGCACGAGCAATTTAAGAAAGCTAAAGGAAATTAATTAAGCAACACGCGTTGCTAGTTCGTTTCCTGATAGAAAACTCCGTCCCAAGAATTTAGAAAGTTTGCTTTTAATTAAATCCGACTAGAGAGAAAAAGAAAATGTTAAGAAAAATATATTAGGTTCAAGTAATTCTGTTTTCTCAGATCAGTGAATTGAAAAAATAAACAAAATTTCCGCGAGATGTGTACCGTCTTGGTGTTTTCTTTGCATAGTTCTAGTCTGCCATGCTTTGGGTGCTGAGGGTCCGTTAGGAACAACTACCATTAGTGCTTATCTTTACCGACTTCAAAAAGGAGGAGATTCTCAATTCGATGCGTATTTTTATTTTTTATGTATGTACACCGATTACTCCAAGATTTGTAGACCGATTTGTGCAATTATTTTTCAACTGGAGCAGAATGCTTTCGACTTGGTCCCATATAAATTTAATTACATTTGGTAGAGTTTAATTTGGTACAGTTTAATTTGCGCTTATCTAGATGATGTCTTAATAGTTTCGATTCCTCTCAGATCAGAGAACCGATTTGAGTAATTATTATTTTTAGTGTTAAATATGAATTGGAAAAAGTTCTTACATTTATTTTTATTTGGTACGGGCATTGGTAAGTTTAGATAAAGACTAAGTCTGTGGTGTAAGCACTGTCTGGGTAAAGTAGACTACACTTACAGCTTCTAAGAAGACTTTAAAAATGTTTTCTGGTTGCATTTATAACATTATTTAGATAATTGTAAGTTATATAGTGGTTTAAGTTAGATTTATTTTAGATAAAATAAACAAATAAAACTTTATAACAATAAAAATACCGACTTCTAAAACCCTACACGATATAAAAATATTAAGACCACTGAAAAGTAAAAAAAAAACTTTATTTATGAAGTCGGGCGGGGCCAGTTGTGCCTCAACCATGGTTCATGCAGACCAACGAGAAGTTAGTTATATATTTATTTTATAACTATACAGACTGTCCAGTAAATAGCACGACATACTGCAGGGGGTGAGAGCTTGGGTCAATACCTACTAAAAAAAACACAATATATGTTCAACAAAATCTTACGGATTTACAATAGTACAAAATTTTCCGAAACATCGAAATATCTCTACCTTGTCACAGATTTTTAAGCATCTCGTAATGAAAATATCCTTTCCTAGTTTATTTTTTACCTCAAATTATTTGTGAATAGTCACTTTACTCATTAATAAGTCTTTATTATATTAAAAACTAAAATGTTTTCAAGAAATACAATTTTATTTAAATTTTCAGATTTTTCGATATTCCTGAAAATGTTGTACTACTGTAAATCCGTAAGATTTTGCTGAACATATATTGTGTTTTTTGTAGGTATTGACCCAAGCTCTCACTCCCTGCAGTATGTCGTGCTATTTACTGGACACCCTGTATATATATAATGTATTAAATATGTATGTCAAAAACGTGAACCGAAATCCAAAAAACACGCAAGTTTTGTTCCTTATTACCCCAAATTCCAGAAATTCAAGCTAAAAGAGAACGACGGAACATACCAATTCGTGTTCAAAAAACTTCATAAAAGGCTGCATACACACGACATATGAAAGCAAAGTTATAATTAGCAAACACTAGTTTAAACACGCCCAAACTGTAATTAGGATCGCGAGAATTTTCTGGTAAAGTTGCATCTTACGCAGTTTTTAATTACGGTCGAACAGTTTGTTCATATTGTAGTGACGGTGCGCATACATGAAACAAATTTGAACCAAGCTAAGTTATGAAATCTATCTCATGTATGTATTTATTATTAGTGTCATGATTTGTACATTATCACAGTTTATTAGTATATTTTATCATTGTTTTATATATATATAATATTTATTGTATGTATTGTTATGTATTTTATATTATTATGTCTAAGTAATATTGTGTATGATATATTGTACACTTGACAGCCCAATATCTCTCTCCTTTCTTCGTGTCTATCCAAAGGTTGTCTGGAAGAGATCGCCCTGTGCGATAAGACCGCCCATTGTACATGTATATTTTTAAATAAATAGCATAAATCATTACATCGATGATAAAGATGTCTGGCATACGATTCCCTTCTGCACACTGCGACCCTCTGGCGCTGTATAATTTATTTGAATACATCTTATATTGGATATGATTGCAAGTGTTTTAACTTGCAATCAAGGGTTTAATATTTAAACATTGGAATTGATTATATTATTAATGTTAAATAAGTTGACATGACCCATTTAAAATTGTATTTTTTAAGTTATTTACTTAAATATTTACACCTTGACATTATATACCTTGACATTTGACTTGACTCAGTTGAAATTGCATAACTTTTTATGTTATTTACTTATATTCAATAACTTGACATTATCTTGAACAAATTCATTTAAAATTTCATTTCTATTAATGTTAGTTTCTTATATTTACTATTATGACATTGACTATTAGTTATTGTTAATATTGTTCTTGTAACATGATATTATAATATTCATACGAAACTGTAAATGTGTGAGAATCATGTAGCCATTGATGTTATTTTTAGTACTTATATTGATTGTCTTTTGCCTGGCTGTTTTGGTCTGTCATACTCACTAAAATGTCTTGCTGGCGGTGGTGTTGTGTATCGGGTCGTTCGGTTCCCTACAATATGGTTGAGCTAAGCGATGCTGATGCATGCGTCATGCTCGTGAACGAGTGCCGTTTGTTGGGAATGGTCAGCCGTTAACTGCCACGGCTAATAATTTATTATTATAATTTCATTGTGGTATGTTCCATCTTTGGAATTCATTTCCATCTTTATGCCGTGTGGTGCCGGCTCAGAATGCCACCACCCCGTCTCCTCCCATGGATGTCGTAAAAGTCGACCAAGGGATTAGCCGGAGGATGGGCAGCAGCGTCCTTCGAGTAAATTAACAACTTAACTGCGATCGCCAACCCGCCTGCCAAGCGTGGTGATTATGGCAAAACCCCCCAATGAGCCCACAACATATCCATATCGGTCGTTGTGGTGATCTTTGGGGGAGGCCTGTGTCCAGCAGTGGACTTCATTCGGCCGAAATGATGATGATGATGATGTTCCATCTTTACACATTGTCCTACATTTTTCTCGGTATATATATTACAATAATTTGTATCAATCAACATTGTAATCTCAATTATTTTAAAAGAGTATCCATGGAGTTTCTTGCCGGCTCTTCTCCACGAGATCAACTATTTGGAACCGTGCAACTTAGATTCTGACGTTTCATAAGTGCCAATATTTGGTTTATTTGAAATAAAAAACTTTGACTTTGAAATATTTATCTCTATGTATTATGTGGTGTACAATAAAGAGTATATAAATAAATATTTTTTTATTTATTATTTTTATAAACAAATACAAGAAAATTCTTTCATTTGCATATTGTATATGATTCCTTCATAGATAAAGTTATCATTTTTACTTCGCTATTTGCATGTTATCCCCGAACAACACGACAATTTAACAAAGTTTCACTTACACGTTCGAATCTCAACTGATGTTATAAACCTCCATTTTTTCCAAATAGCCCTGGCAATGATTGTGCATGTCGCGGTGGCGCGGTTACGCCCCCGTACCAGTTTTCCTTATTTCCTATTTCTGTGGTTCACAGTAATGGATTTTTCTACCGGTTTGACTGGTTAGTTAGAAGGGCACTGTCATCATGTCAGCCGAAAAACGCCCACTGCTGGATATAGGACTCCCCCAAAGATTGCTACAACGACCGGGTCTGGTTTGTGTTGTGTGCTCATTGGGCGATTTTGCCATAATCGCAACGCTTGGCAGATGTATTGGCGATCGCAGTTGAGTTGTAAATGTAACGGACGCTGCTGCCCACCCTTCCGCCAATCCCATAGGCGCGTTTTACTCCACCAACGAGATGGGACTCATTTGCGCATCACCGCCCATGCAAAAATCTTTTCACGCCCTTTTTGAAGAGCCCATGCATGTCTCCTGGGGAAAACTTTGGTAGGGAGTTCCTCACGGATGTTGCGATCAGTTTATACCACTACTTTAGTCATCCTGCGACCACGGACGCTGCAGTGTTCGAAACGTCAAGAACAATAAAAATCTATGATAAGTGATGCAATACGTTTAAAAGTGATTTATTAAATGCCTGAAATCAGTTAGAAAAGACAATATTTTAAACTGTATCAACGACAGCAAAACTAAAAGTCGCAAAAAAGATAAAGTCCCGACTTTTGCCAAGACGTTCGTTGGTTCCCAGTGATTATCTGTTGGCGTCAGCCTCGAAGCCGCTGCTTTGCACAGAACTTTCTGGGTGGACGCCAAAAATATGGACATGGACACTTTTATATTAATTGCGTTTGGCGCTGCGAGATTTACTGAATTTAGTAGGGTGATATGCGGGGAATATTTCTTTTGTTTTCTGTTACCTAGTGTGTATTTAACACACTAGGTTTACCCATGTTTCCCAGGTTTTCTCATAAGTACAGTTCACGAACATAATTCCCTCAAGCACAAACGACCAGATCTGGAAGGATGGCCTAATATTTATTTCGTGTTGGATCGAATCCGCTTCACGCAAAAAGCAAAAAGATTTTTTTTATTCTTCTTTTATTGATCTCAAGTGGAATATTTTTATGAGCTTCTTCCACCCCCAGGTAGAGTGAAGGGGCATGCCAGACTCCTACCGGCTAAATCCACTGGAGTGGTCACCTTCGGCACCAAAGTGGGCTCCAGGTCCTCGTAAGATAACGCTAGAGCCGCCTATTGGTGCCACGCCTAAAGGCACATCTCGGAGAGGGTGACTGTAAAGCGGTCAACCTCTCTAGTATAAAGAAGGTGACTGTAAAAAGGTCGCCCCCCAGGCAAGTCAAAAGACCTGCCGTTGAAATGAGATAGATCGTGGTATGTGCTTTTCGCAGTCAAGAAATTGGAGAAATAAGCAGAAGAAGAATGGTTACTCGGGGGGGTTGTAAAAGGCGTTTATAACATCTACAATTTTAGGCAGTAGTGTACTTTCCTGTGCTAAAAACTAAGTGGATTAAATAATGTACATCCGTGTGTTGCCGGCTATGATTAGCACCATCTCATCTCATGCCGTGGGTGACTTAAAAGGTGACTATGGGATTAGCCGGAGGATGGGAAGCAGCGTCCGTCGAGTACATTAACAACTCAACTGTGATCACCAACCTGCTTGCGTGGTGATTATGACAAATTCCCAATGAATACACACATACCAGTCGTCGTAGCGATCTTTGGGGGAGGCCTGTGTCCAGCAGTGGACTTCATTCGGCTGAAATGATGATGAGCTGCAATCTCCAATCTGACTGCCGAGCGTGGTTATTCTGGCAGTAGTATAACCGTTCATTTGAGGCTTATCCTCAGCAGTGGATCTATGTAGGTTAATGGACACCTGGTAGGCTAGGGATTGTCTAAATAGCCTCGAACATTCTACCGCTCCTGTCCCACAACCAATTTGTTAACCGATTTCGGATAGATCAGATCAGCTTTCAGACATTTTGTATGGCGTGGTTAGCAGTAGCTAAGCAATTGACTTTCTGCACTGCGCGTCTCGGGTTCGATTTCCGCACGGAACAATGTTTTTGTGATCTTCGGACAGTTGTATCGGGTCTGGGTGTTTATGAATGTAGAATACGAGTGTGTAAACTGTATCCACTACATGTATACGTTTTCTTGTTTTTGTGTGTTTTGTTATTTTCGTGAAAAACAAACAAGAAAACAATTCCATACAGAAAGCGATACTGATGCAATAACAATGTGTAAAACTATAGAACTACGTGCGTGGAATTATTTCACAAGGCATAGCGAAGGGCCGTAATATGAGACTATGATTTATACATTTCCTTAAAAATCCTACGGCTTATATCCTAAAACCAATCTGTAAACCACTTTGATTAGGTTGACGGATAAAATCATATATACGTGTGGTGCCGGCTCAGAATACCACCACCCCATTTCCTCCCGTGGGTGTCGTAAAAGTCGTTTAAGGGATTAGCCGGAGGATGGGCAGCAGCGTCCTTCGAGTACATTAACAACTCAACTGCGATCGCCAACCCGTCTGCCAAGCGTGGCGACTATAGCAAAACCCCCCAATGAGCCAACAACACACCCATGTCGGTCGCTGTGGTGATCTTTGGGGAAGGCCTGTGTCCAGCACTGGACTTCATTCGGCCGAAATGATGATATAAGACCTTATTTTTTTTTATGGTTTTTATTTTTATTACATTCTTTATCATACCCAATTTTCAATATCTTTGATATCTTCTAGCTATCAATACCTCCTCCGCCACTACAGCTCTTCTTCGACATCTAATTTATTTACGTCACCAAAGCAATTAAGAAACATATTACCTTTTCCATCATTCTTGCTTCCTTTCAAGACATGAACTCACAAAAGGACGAAAAAATTTCCAATATGACTCCGCTATTAATTTTACCTGAGAACCTTTTCATAATTTTACTAAATTCAAACCTCAATATTTTCTTTTGAAGTATATTTTCATTTTATTAATGCGTTCGGTAAACTCGCAAGTAGTGGGTACTCCAATGCTCTGCAAATAGGGTACGGATAGTGATACATAATTATGGCGTGGGCGCTTTGAGGAGAGTTGGAGTCATCTCATTATAGAGTTAGATGTGTTTATAGCGGCCGATATGACGGATTTATTAGTGGCGTTTTTAGATTTGAATGATTGATATCAGATACTCGATTATGAATGAACTGACTTACAGATAAATCGTTACATTTATTCAGTATAAGATTAGATAGGTGTCATATTTTTATTTTTTTAACATTGCCTCACACTAGGATTTCTCCTGTGTCGAGGGGGCGTTTACAGACACAAATTTCACACACAATACACCCAGACCCGCAGCAACTACCTGCAGATCATACAAATATTTGTTCCGTGTGGGAATCGAACCCACGACCCGGAGTGCAGCAGTCGACTGTGTCAGCCACTGCACCAACCGTGCCGTCTATCTGTAAATTACGAGTACCATTATTAGAGAATTTAGTGAGTTTCATGTAAAGACAGCATCGTTGGCGCAGTGGCTAAGCAAACGGCTTTCTGCGCTACGTGTTGAGGGTTCGATCCCTTTACGCAACAAATATTTGTATGATCTACAGATAGTTGTTTCGGGTCTGGGTATTTGTGCATTTGAGATGTATGTTTGTAAACTATACCGATGACACAGGAGAAAGCCTAGAAACTGGACAACTTTAAAAACCAAAACAATTTACTCATTACATTCCGCGTGATGCCCGGACGAAGAACGCACACTCTATCTCCTCCTGTGGATGTCCTAAAATGTGACTATAGGATTAGCTGGAAGATGATTAACAGCATTCTTCGAGTAACTTTACAACTCAACTACGATCGCCAACCCACCTATCAAGCATGGTATAGTAAGATGGGGGGTGAGTTAAGTACATGACTAAAACTCAGAGGCATATGTCCAACAGTGAGCGTTTTTCGGCTTAATAATGATGATGATATTTTAGAATGATTTCATTAGAAACCATGGCATTTATTTTGAGATATGAATCTTAAACATTAAATCAATAGCAGTATTTCAATATTTGTACAACTAATTAAATATACTGACCACTTGAATCGCTTGAGGAAATAAGGAAAAGTAGGTCACCAAACAATATCCGTACATTGCCCTGAAAATAGGCTTATCATAGCTAATCAAATAATCTAGCCCTTATGAAACAATTATCTCAACTTTAGTCTACAGTTTATCATTAACTATTGTGGGCTCTTCATTTGCTATACAATATAACTGATAGAAGTCATCATTTCGGCTGAATGAAGTCCACTGCTGGACACAGGCCTCCCCAAAGATCACCACAACCACCGATATGGATGTGTTGTGGGCTCATTGGGGGGTTTTGCCATAATTGCCACGCTTGGCAGGCGGGTTGGCGATCGCAGTTGAGCTGTTAATGTACTCGAAGGACGCTGCTGCCCATCCTCCGGCCAATCCCTTAGTCGACTTTTACGACACCATGGGAGGAGATGGGGAGGTGGCATTCTGAGCCAGCACCACACGGCGATGATAGAAGTGCACAGTTACTAAAAAGTATACATTTCAACCATAATGCTAAGTTCCACAAAAATTCTCTCTGTGCTGATGGTAGTACATTTTTCTCGGATTGTTCATGCGTTTGATTATTATACATTCTCAGAATATTCTAGTGAAGAATAGTAGTACTAACTAGTAGGTACCTTTTTCAAAGAGGATAATAACTGCTGAACTAAGAAGGGGGGAGGGGGGAGGGGTAGGGGGAGGCCCATACATTTCCACAACGACCGATATGGTGTGTCGTCATTTTGAGGGGAATATACAAGTACTCATCACACTTGGCAGACAAGTTGGAGTATGACTACTGCTCCACAGACACTGCTGCCCATCCCTCTGAGTTAGAGTCCCTGAGTCGCCTTTTAAGACATCTACGGGAAGAGATAGAGTGGTGCTATATTCTTAATCTGGACAACACACGGACTTCTTTACTAAAATCGTATCGCACTCGTCCCGTTGCATCTAACAGCACCATCTACTTTAACGATCTCGGATCGAAAGTATTTCATAAATAACGAGACGACTTAACGATGCCCTAACGATACTAGTTTGACATCATTAAAAGGAATTAATAGACCGCGCTGGCTTTCATAAATGATCTGAAGGTTACGCTTTGAAAATCCTAAAAAAAAAGAAAAGATAAATCAACTGCGATCGCCAACCCGTCTGCCAAGCGTGGCGATTATGGCAAAACCCCCCAATGAGCCCACAACACATCCATATCGGTCGTTGTGGTGATCTTTGGGGGAGGCCTGTGTGACTTCATTTAATACTACAAAGGGACACATGTTTTTTTTTTTACTAATAACGAGACGGGCGCTTTATTCGCTTTAGTGGCAAACATGTCCATAACAATTGTAGTGCTACCCCATACTAGTCCTGCATGGTACCACACCGCTCTCGTCACCATAAGGCATTAGTCAATTATGCCCAAAAGTTTTAGCCAAATATCTGGCATTACGTTGGTACCTATTTCATATTTTTTATTGGTCGTCCAGTCATCATTAATATTAATATGACATTTGACGGCATGGTTGGTGCAGTAGCTGATACAGTCGGCTGCTGCGCTCCGAGTCGTGGGTTCGATTCCCGCACGGAACAAATATTTGTACGATCTGCAGGTAGTTGTTCCGGGTCTGGGTGTATTGTGTGTGGAACTTATGTATGTAAACGCACCCACGACACAGGAGAAATCCTAATGTGGGGCAAAGTTTAAACAAAAAAACAATGTCTGGAAACAGGATATTTACCATGGTTTTATTTATTTTGAGTTCCCGATATTTATCCGTGAACATGGCGCTTGCAACAGTGCCGAAATAAAAAACATGGTAAAAATCTCATTTCCAGTTCTAATATTAGTTATATAGTCTCTTGCCCAATAATGTTACCTACATTTTGGCTACAGTGCCCTTCTAAACTAAACACAATAATGTTTAAAGTTTTAGTCAAATATCTAATGCCAGAGGTAACGTTGGTACCTACCAATTTTTATTGGTCATCCAGTCAAGCCATCATGAACTTCCTCCGCCCCGGGGAAGGGCGGAGTGACATGCCGGCTAAAACTACCAGGCACTGAAGGGGGCTCTAGATATTTATTACAAGGTTCCAGATGAAAATCAGCGCCAAACACGTAAGGGTTTGGCATTAAGCTGATCTGGACACCTTTTTGGGCAGCCATGAGACACATTATACCTATCAATGTTTTACAAACCTCTGCTGTTTATTCTTGTCATATAAATTGTTTTTGTTTATTTTAAATTGTTTAATATTGTTATTGTGTTGCATCTTGCTGTCCAAATAAAAGTTTATTCTATTCTATTCTATTCTATTCTACTGCCATGTAATCTTGTTTAATGAAATGATTTTACTTCACCTATTTTATTATTGTTTTACTTCATCTATTTCACACTGGCAGTACATTATTCTCACATAACTTTATGCTACTATATTGCAATGTATGTAACATTTTAAAATTATTTTAAGAGAGTGACTATGGTGTTTCTTGCCGGTTCTTCTCCATAGGACCAACTTCTTGGAACCGTGCAACTACATTCTGACTATTCATAAGCGCCCGTAAATGGTTTATATGAATAAAAATCTTTTGAATTTGAATTTGATACTCGCACGATCAAACTAGAGCTGCCTATATGTATCACATCGTTAGGCTTATCTCGGAGGGTATGAGGAGCGGTCATCGTTGCCACCGATGGGGGCTCCAGGTCCTCGTACAATCCTGATGATACCTGAAGGGGATGACTGAAAAGCGGTCACCCCCTGTAGGCTGTAAAAACGCTGCTCCACCTAGGCACATCTTGGAGGACAGTGGTACTGCCTAGCAACAAGAGAACTTCCATCAATGACTAAGAGTAATCTTATTTATTTTTCGATGCACATAATTTATAAAAAATTAGAACTCTGTTCACTTCTCAAAGGAAAATGCTGTAAAAATAAAATTTACAAAATCCCTTCAATTTTTTATCGAAGACTTAACAAAATCAAACGTAAAAAGCCATTAAGGGCTTTGGAAAGTTTTTTATTAAAATCTTTGAAAGCGAAATTGTTCACGAACATTATGAAATTATTTCAAACGAGTCTTTATTACTTATAACATTTATTGGAATTGAAAATTTGAAATTAAGTATGATACCAATACTAAGTATTTTGTTATAGTTTATATCTGTGTTGTATTTGTTCTACTAAATTGAAAATGAATTTTCGCAAAAGCATTTTTAAAACCTTTGTCTTACTCTCTACATTTGTCCATTGAAACTTTATCATATAGTGTAAAACCATTATAAACCATTAAATTCCCAGCGTGCACAGAGTTATAGCTTCCTTCGTACTGTTTTCTCGGTAAAAATTCAAAATATATATCACTGTTTAGATTTTACCAATGGCAAAATACGATGCATTGTCGGCTTGCCACTGACAGCGCGCTCTGTGCCAAACTGGAGTAGGGGTGGGACATTTAGTCGATAATTTTAAATTATCTACAGCGAAAAAATTATAATATAGCTAAGAAATTACTTGATTTTGGTGTTTTTTTGATATTTGGCAGAAATCAGTCTGTTAAAGATGGTTTTCATTCCATTATTAATTGCAAATTCGACGTCTGCGCATAGAATAGTAATGCTTTACCTTTACTTTTTATACGACTTACATGGTCTCATATACCTATAGCCGTCATTTTCTCTTACAAAAGGGTTTAATAAGCTTGAGCCCATATAATATACAACTGCCATGTCAAATATGCAGAATTAAGGTGAAGTTTTGACAGTGACCTCGCTCTGAAGCGTCACGGCGCACGTCGTCTATCATATTAATCAGGTAGATATTATCTTTAATGCATAAATCATCTTTTGATGCTCTCATTGCGTGTCGTAAAACGAGACACAATTAAAAATCTATTGTGTCTACACGGCTGCCGGCAATTGACACGCGAGAGGTATCATCATATCAGCCATTTATACGTCCACTACTGAACAAAGGCCTCCGCCACAGTTTTTCACAACTGTGTCATCATTTTGGGGGGTATTTGTTTGCTAATACTCACCACGCTTAGCAGGCGGGTTGGTGAGCGCAGTATGGCTAGCGTTTCACAGAAGGGACGCTGCTGCCCATCCCTCTGGTTTAGATTCCCTTAGTCGCCTTTCACGACATCCACGGGAGGAGATGGAGTGGTGCTATATTCTTAATCCGGACACCACACGGAAATGAATGATGCTAAATAATTACCTTAAATCACAACTCGATGTGGTGGTACATTTTTTATGTGGTGTCCGGATTAAGAATATAGCATCCCTCCATCTCCTTATGTGGAAGTCGTAAAAATCAACTATGAGATACTAAACCAGAGGGATGGGCAGCAGCGTCCTTTCTGTAGAATAATAGCTCTACTGCACTCCCCAATCCACCTGCCAAGTGTGGTTAGTACTGGAAAATTCCCCCAAAATGACACAATTGTAAAAATCTATGGCGGGGCTTTAGTTCAACAGTGGACGTCCTTTGGCTGATATGATGGTGATGATGATGATGACAACTCAGAAATTCTATTCAAATATTATCAAATAAACATACACATGTCGCCTTCACTAGTTTTGACCAACCTTAGTTTAAAAACATCCAAATAAATTTTATGCTGTAACATAAATTCACACAAGCATCGATAAATTACAGAATATCGATAACCTGCCCCGCCCATCGCATTAGTAGTAGAGTGCAAGACGTGGCGATAGGCCAACTCGATACTCTGAGTTATCGATACATACGCCACAGCACTAATGTGTTTGCGATCCCGAGATTTCCAAGTTATTTGTTCCGAGTGAAGAATGTTTGTAGTTTTGCCCACTATTGGAATAAAATTTTGTATTTTAAGGTGATGGTTTGAGGTTTATGTAGAAGAGCGTAGCAATGTTTTCTTTTTGGGAGTGGCCAAACTTGATACCAGTGCTGCAGACGGACATTACAACTATTTGTAATAATCGATTAATTATACATATGTAAATCTGGATTGGATCAAAGTTAAAGTCAAATAGTAATGCCTTAGGTTTTCGCGATTATTACACATTATAATTAAACAATTTCTATTGTTTCATTGTCATCCTGCGACCACGACCCCGTGTGCGAAACGTCAGGAAAAACAAAAATCAATAATACACGCGATTTAATCCGTTTAAAAATTGGTTTATTATAAAGTCAATATTTTTTTATTTCAACGTATGAAACGTCAGAATTTAAGTTGCACGGTTCCAATTAGTTGATCCTATGGAGAAGAACCGACAAGAATCTCCATGGATAACTACACTTTTAAAATAATAGAGATTACAATGTTGATGATGATTGAAAAAAAAAAAAAAAAAAACAAAAAAAAACAAAAAAAAAAAAAAAAAAAAAAAAAATATTTAGGGCTTATACTTGACAGTCATTTGACCTGGAAACCTTACCTTGAAAAGATACGAACTAAACTGACTTCTCTCATGGGAGCCTTACGAGGTATTGTGCGATGTTTCCCTTCAAATGTTCGCTATACTATCTATAATTCTCTGATTAAACCCCATATCGACTATCTTATTGAATTATGGGGCACAGCAGCTAAAACAAATCTCAATATGATCCAAATAGCTCAAAACAAATTAATTAAGACTCTGTTTTGTTATGACTTTTTAACACCGACTACTACTTTATATAAAGAAACCAAATTAATGACTATAAAACAAACCTACATTTACAAAACATGCATCTTAATAAGAAAAATACTACACAAAGACATACACACACATAATATAACTTTCACAAAAAAATCACAAATACACAAACGGATGCTCCGGAATGCCAACCACATACATTTACACCACCCTCGAACCAATTATGGAAAAAATAACTTTATGTATGAAGGTGCGCAGACATACAATAAATTACCAATAGACATTAAAGAAGCCAAATCAATGTACACGTTTAAAAAAATCTTAAAATGTTATATCAAAAAAGTTCCCACTTTATTACGTTAAGTCGCATCTAGTTAAACTTAAGTCTTTGTATTTACGTTTACCATCATAATGCAAATTTTCAAGTTACCCGCTAGTTACTTTATATAAAAATGAATATAATAAATTCCAACAGAAAGTGTTGTTAATTAAAACTTGGTAGGTATAAGCTATTTTTGTCTGTAAAGAGTATAAATACTTTGCTTAAAAGTTTGTTAGCAGTTATATAATACGTATAATACCGACCGTAAATGTGTAGTTTTTGTTTATTGTTCAACTCAAAAGCGCTCGTCAGTACATTAATATATTCTCGTAAGTAAACCATAAGTTTCTCATATAAGCGAATATTGTAATTCTTTTGAGAAATAAAGATTCTTAAACCCCGATTGATACAAATTATGGTGCAAGATATAACAAGAATAATGTAGGTTAATATGTAAAGAACTTTATACTATAATATTAATTGATTTGTGATGGCAGTTAACGACTGACCAGTCCCGACAGACGGCACGCGTTCACGAGCATGTCGCATGCATCAGCATCGCTTAGCTCAACCATATTGTAGGGAACCAAACGACCCAATACACAACGCTGCCACCAGCAAGACATTTTAGTGAGCATGACAGACCAATACTGCCAGGCAAAAGACACAGTATACGTACTGAATATGTAACATTAATGGCTACATGATGCTCACACATTTACAATTTCGTATAAATTTTATATTTTCAAAAGATTACTGTTTATGGTCATAAGGATGTTAGGTCGGAAGTATTCTCGGGAGAGGGCCGATCCCGCACGGCGAAGGAATGGCGCTGAGGTAACAACCGCCCCGGCGCCCAGGTCCAACACGCCTGAGCCCCCTGCCGTCAGTACATGGTGGGGGGCATCGAGGGTCACGGGTGCACAGATTTGGGAGTCTGCGTGCTCACACCGAGAGACCACCAGGAAGACGGTGGCGCGCACGTGGTCACGTGCTGCCGTGTGCGTAGCATAGCACACAGTGAGACTTGGGGGGATCCTTTACAATCCTGCCCGAGAAGTGCCCGGGCGGGCGGCCTTTTTACAGCCGCCTGCCCTCTGCTATAGGGGGTGACCGCTTTACAGTCATCCCCTCCGAGATGTGCCTCTCTATCTTACGAGGTGGGCTCCAACCTTCGGTGCCGAAGATGACCGCTCCAGTGATTTTAGCCGGTAGTAGTCTGGCATACCCCTTCGCCCTTCCCCGGGGTGCAGGAAGTTCCATGCAGAATTTCCACTGGACACCAATAAAAAAAAGGTTCGAACCCTCGACCCGGAGTGCAGCAGCCGACTGTATAAACCACTGCACCAACCGTATCGTCTAAAAGTTGTTCCGGGTCTGGGTGTATTATGTGTGAAATGTATGTGTGTGTTTACAGACAGACCCACGATATAGGAGAAACCATAGTGTCGGGCAAAAAAAAAAACAGAAATAGCGTTGCTTTTGTGACACAACAGCCAACCGTTCTGCGATCACCAATGAACACACGGCATGTAACCAATCGTATATGGGGGAGGCTTTGTTCAGCAGTGGACATCTTTTAGCTGACATGATGATGATGATGATGAATTATCAAAACAAATGATACACACGCATCAGCCCGTAAACATCCACTGCTAAACATGGGCCACCATCACTGCAATGGGCAGTCATAGAGGATATTGCCACAATGACTACACTTAGCAGCATATTGGCAATTCTCTTAACACTTACCAGCATATTAGCAATTCTCGTACACTAGTGAAGATAGCTTTGGAAGACAAACTCTCGGAAGTTCCACACCTCCAAACGTATAATGATAAACTAGAAATATTTTCCCGTATGTACCCAAACATGTCCGTGACGTCACAGACGGAAGTGACGACGACGGCTCTACGCTTCGCATTATTGAATTTCAGCATAGTTTTCTGATGGAAATATTGTGTGGGAAATATTTTCAAGGCAATATTTTCTAGGAGGTAAGGTTAAGCAAGGAGTGATATCAATATTAACAACTGCCTACATATACGTATCTCAAATTGTGTAGACTATGCATTTGGTTGTTTCTGCTACAGTTCATGGGTTTGATTGGGAATCATGGAAAGCATGGATCCAATTTGTTGTATGGCCTACAAAAAATGTTGCTCCTGGTCTGGGTATTTGTGAATCTAAGATTTATGTCTGTAAACTGAACCCGTAATCCAAGAGAAATGCAAAGAAAATGTAAGGAAGAGTCAAAAAAGAAAGGAAGATTCTGTTGCTTGTCCTCTTGACATCGTCAGTGCTTTTGACTAAATACTGGACGCGGTATATTATTTTCCAGAAACCACTTTTCTGATGGTAACTTTTCGTAAGAGTTTGACTAGGAAGAAACCGCTGCAGTGCCAGATATCTCCCTAAAGCAGAATTTTAAACTTTAAATCTTACTGTGTTTCGGTTTGAAGGGTACTAAGTTTAGCTAGTGAAATTACTGGGTATAAGGGACTAAATTACTAATGTCTGGAGGTCTCGTGTGTACAACAAGTCCACAGAATAGTTGAACACATAACACATAACGTTCGGATTCTGTCTTGTCGGATGTTCTTCCGACATCAAATTATAATATTCTTACAAAACTGTAAATGTGTGAGCATTATGTAGGTATTGATGATATATGTTTAGTACTTAATTTTGATTGTGTCTTTTGCCTGGCTGTATTGGTCTGTCATGCTCACTAAAATATCTTGCTGATGGTGGCGTTGTGTATCGGGTCGTTCGGTTCCCTTCAACATGGTTGAGCTAAGCGATGCTGATGCATGCGTTATGCTCGTGAACGGGTGCCGTCTGTTGGGACTGGTCAGCCGTTAACTGCTACGGCAGTAAAAATATTATTATGGTACGTTCCATCTTTAGACATTGACCTACATTTTTCTCGGTATATGTTGTACAGTCATTTTTGCATCAATCAACATTGTAATCTCCATTATTTTAAAAGAGTATCCATGGAGTTTCTTGCCGGCTCTTCTCCACGAGATCGACAATTTGGAACCGCGCAACTTAGATTCTGACGTTTCATAAGTGCCAATATTTGGTTTATTTGAAATAAAAAACTTTGACTTCGACTTTGAATTCTCATGCGGCATGATGACGATTTCGAGATTCTTATCGGCTAAAACTACCAAAGTAGTTATCTTCGGCACTCAAGGGGCTTCAGGTTCTCGAAACCATTCGCCCCAGAGCCGTCAGTTGGTGCCATGCCTTTAGGCATCTCAGAGGGGGTGACTGTAAAGAGACACTGCTCTCCAGGCACATTTCGTGGAGAATTTAAGAGACCCCCCGAAGGCTCGCACCCGCGCCCGCGACCCCCGATTATGCAAGTACTCGTGCAAAGCCGAAGCGTGTTGCCAGTTATGTATAAAGATAAACAATGCTAATCTGCATGAATGTGTTATACATGCTGTGTTCACAAATTGCATCTATTTATTAGGTATACAGGAGTTCGCGGCTGGCGCATCGAGATAGTATCGCATTTGAATTTACGGAGCTTTGATTTGTGCTGGATGTGACGGACTTTTCTCACGTCCAGAAGATTAGAGGTTTGTTTTTGTATGTCCCAGTGACGAGATAAGCAAGTTATTAGCCTGGTAGACAGTAACACGCCTGTCCACAACAATTGTAATGCTATCCAGGACTAGTAATGCGTGGCAGGTGGCTTGGTAAGTGCAGAATGGCTTTTACACAGAAGGGACGCTGCTGCCTATCTCTTTGAGTTAGAGTTCCTTAGTCACCGTTCACGACGTTCACAGGAGGGGATGAAGTGGTGCTATATTCTTAATCCGGACACCACACTGGCAAATGAATCCTGGCGTAGCTTTATTCTTAAGCAAAGCAAAATCTTTTAAACCTTTAGACCTTGTTGCGACTAAGACGAATTTCCGTGCGTTTAGGCATTATTGCCATGCCAACTTAAAAAAAAATGGGATAAGCCCGCCACACATTCCCAACCACTGCAACTCCTGTAAGCCAGGATCTACAATGGCGACCACCGAAAAGAACGTCGACCAATGAAGGTCGGTGTGTCCCAGAGAAATGAATAACTGTCTTGGAACCAGCACCAAAATTAATCAGAAAAGAAAAAGGAGGAGTAGGAAAGAATATACGTTATACATATATAATATAGAATATACGTGCCATTCCTAGTATTGGGATCAGTCACAATAGGTCACAACATAGGACCCGTATTTTTTCTTATTTTGTTTCCTGGTGCTTGGCAACTGGGCTTAATTAACCCTGTTGTAAACTCCCATTTATTGTACCTATGGCCTATAGTTTTTCTCTGTCTCCTTCCTACGGAGGAAAGTGGAACGTATATTCTTTCCTACTCCTCCTTTTTCTTTTCTGATTAATTTCGGTGCGGATTCCAAGACAGTTATTCATTTCTCTGGGACACACCGATCTTCATTGGTCGGTGTTCTTTTCGGTGGTCGCCATTGTAGATCCTGGCTTACAGGAGTTGCATTGGTTGGGAGTGCGTGGCGGGCTTGTCCAAATGAAACAATAAATTAAAAAAATACATTTTAAAAAGGTAAATATAGCGGTATATCCAGCAAGTGAGATTCCCGTGCAAAATGTTTATCGTGTAGTGTGATTACACCAGACCAGGCCTGATTATGTTCGCATTATTTCGCTTTAATACGGTCGATGCGTGCATTTTAGTGTTGCATTGTTATTCGTACTGTTGACGGTGATTATTTATGAGGTGTAATGGTTAATTTGCGGATTCAGGATTTGGTAGAAAGCGCGATTGCATTTGGTACGGGCGTTGGTAAGTTTAGATATGGACTGAGCCCGCTGTGTAAGCACTGTCCGGGTAAAGTAAAGTTAAGTAGACTTCACTTTATTTTTATTGGTGCCCAGTGGAAATTCTTCATGAACTTCCTTCGCCCCGGGGCAGGACGAAGGGGTATGCTGGACTCCTACCGGCTAAAACCACTGGAGCAGTCATCTTCGTCACCTAAGGGAGGCTCCAGGTCCTCGTATGATCACACTAGAGCCGCCCACCGGTGCCGCGCCTATAGGCACATCTCGGGGAGGGTGACTGTAAAGCGGTCACGCCCCGGGGGGCTTGTAAAGGATCCCCCAAAGCGTCCCACGGCAGCACGTGACCACATGCGTGATACCATCGTCTCTTGGATACTAGTATAGTAGATACATACGAGTAGTATATATATACTATACTATGTATCTACTACAGTAGTATCTATATAGTACACTTACAGCTTCTAAGAAGACTTTAAAAATGTTTTCTGGTTGCATTTATAATGTATTTTTTTTTTCGACAGCACCGTTGGTGCAGTGGCTGATACAGTCGGCTACAGTGCTCCGGGTCGTGGGTTCGATTCCCACACGGAACAAATATTTGTATGATCTGCAGGTAGTTGTTTCGGGTCTGAGTGTATTGTATGTGGAATTCATGTCTGTAAACGCACCCACAACACAGGAGAAATCCTAGTGTGGGGCAACGTTTAAAAAAATATATGGTGTATATTGCTGTTATCGGTCTTGTACCAATAACTTGTCCCAAGAACTAGCTTACCATCGTAGTTGAAAAACATGTTCTCCCATACTCAAACTCAACTACAACATGTCAACTGCAAACGTAAGTTTCATCATCATCATTTCGGCCGAATGAAGTCCACTGCTGGACACAGGCCTCCCCCAAAAATCACCACAATGACCGATATGGATCTGTTGTGTGCTCATTGGGGGGTTTTGCCATAATCGCCACGCTTGGCAGACCGGTTGGCGATCGCAGTTGAGTTGTTAATGTACTCGAAGAACGCTGCTGCCCATCCTCCGGCTAATTCCTTAGTCGACTTTTACGACACCCACGGTAGGAGATGGGGTGGTGGTATTCTGAGCCGGCACCAAACTTAAGTTTGTACGCACAATATTAAGAGATTTACCTTTTTTTAAGACCATAGCCGTCTTATCGGTTTTTTTGTAATCTATAAGCAAAGAGCTATTATTTACATTTTTTCCCTAATTTTATGCTTAGTAGTTTCGGAGATAAGGGGCGGGGTAAATGGTCAATTTTAACATCTAAATTTATTTTTTTAATTTCAACTAATCGGTCGAGTAGATTCGGAGCAAATTGGCTGTGACAGACGGACAGACAGACAGACACATGAGTGACCTTTTTTATATAATAGAATTAACAAATTTAGCCCAATACATCAATCTTCTTACGAGGTTTGTAAAAAACAGATAACTCAATTTTTGTTTAACAAAAATTACGATGACACCGAATATTTACTTACAGCACTATCACAGTGACTTATCTAATCACTCGGCATCCAAACTCAAGCTTTTCCCCCCCATTCACACATGCAAACACATCACTCCTTCACAGGCTCACAACACCCACACTTCCCTACACACTCATAACATACTACACATATTTAGTATAATAAGATAGTAAACACAGCTTGCTCCTCACTGTCCTACTGCAGTCTCCATTATTTTTTATTCCTTTTGTGGGAACTAAGGGCTGGCGGACCTTAACACAGGGTACTATGTAACCTAGCTAGGACGCCAGATCCGAATCTGAATTTGTTACACTTTAGCTGTATGATCGATCCCTAAATTGTAAAATTCTATTTCTGTAACAGACTGTACCGCACTTTTGAAATAAATATTTGATTGATTTGATTTGAGTGATCCTATAAGGGTTCCGCCGTTTTTTCCTTCGGACGTTCAGAACCCTAAAAAGAAGAAATGAAAAAAAAAACTTACTGGAAATATGCACAGAATTTCAGACTTCACAAAAACTTAATTTCGCCGACACAGCCATCCAGCAAATTACCAAGAACACAGGTTATCTAAGATCCGTGAATACATTAACTTTTAAATATTTTAGCTAGGATTAATGAAAACATTTTAACTGCATAACTTATTCAGCTTAAGTATTTAAGTGTAGCTTTTAATGTTTCAAAATAAATTGGAGGTTATTACGTCTGGGGAGTTGAGATAATGCAGCGAGTCTAGAGAAAGGATTCTTTGAGACCGTCGCGATGACGTAAATATTGCATATCTTATGATATTCTACGTAAGTGGTTGGGGGCTAGGCAGAGTCGTCCATCAGCGAGGTTAAGCTGTGCTTGCCATGGTCATGATTTGGATGAGTGTCCATTCATCCCACAGGTAGACCCCGTACCTCAAGTATTCCGTGTGGTGTCCGGATTAAGAATATAGCACCACTCCATCTCCTCCCGTGGATGTCGTAGAAGGCGACTAAGGGAATCTAAACCAGAGGGATGGGCAGCAGCGTCCCTTCTGTGAAACGGTATCCATACTGCGCTCACCAACCCGCCTGCCAAGCGTGGTGAGTATTGGCAAATACCCCCCAAAATGATGACACAGTTGTGAAAATCTATGGGGGAGGCCTTTGTTCAGCCGTGGACGTATAAATGGCCAATATGACCTCAAAGCTGGCATTCCGTATGATTATTGATTATTATTTCGGCTATCGTGTTGTCGCGGAGTGCCTCCCTCCGTGTTTCCTTCCCGGTTAGCTCAACTAAGAGGCTTTCTCCACGGCAGCAAGTAACGGAGTACGGTTAATGATATTGAATGAAATGTATCATATATATTGTTATATAGGTATATTGTTATTCACAATTTCAATTAACACTTCATGGTGATGTTTATATATTTTAAATATAGCTTACTATCACAATTTAAGTATCATAATTTAAGCTAGTTAAAAATAAGTAATTATAATATTGCAGGCAGACTATTTGTCAGAGCGACAGCTGTGTGTCCAACCACTAGCATTCAGAGTCGAATGTGTAATAATCATAATATGAAGAGCGACTCGACGTCACATAATAAATTCGAATTTTGATTTGAATAAAGAATGAATCATGAAGTGGACAGTGATGGAGATTAAAGGTATGAAGTCATGAAAGAGGTTGATTGTAATGAAGATGAAGGATGACTTCGTCACAGTGTGTTGCAGGTTACAGACATAAATCTTACATGCAAGCACCCAGACTCGTAAAAATATCTGTAAACTGTCAGTTGCTCGATGCGGGAATCGAACGCATAACGCGCCAACCACCATTTACAATACTGTTTACTTTGTCTCACGCATACTTGATCAAGTAATCAGACAAGCAAGCGTTCAAACTAAAAGAGCATGCAACTTTAAAGTTAGAACAAGGCAGGGCACTAATTTATTACCAACACAAACCATGTGTTTGGCACTTCGCCGGCAGCTCATTGCGATGTGCGCATTTGTGTTTGGGCGTAGTGACAGCGGTAAGCGATTTGTAGATAAAAGATTTAATTTGGAACTACAGCGGCTTCGTGGAAACATTCTACAAAATCTTGCATGGAGGAAACTTGTTGGAAGCCATGCTGAATAATCTACTGATTTCGTCTGTCATTCGTTTGAAACATCGACACCAGTCTTCCCACACCATTAATGGTTGAATCCCCGGCAACGTTATTTATTTATAGTTTTATGCACAATGATGGTACACAAGGCTGACGTAATGCCATGTGGGATTCTATACCAGTCAACCTTCGGGTTAAAAAGAAACGCATCGAAAAGAGGTACAAAAAAGATATATTACATAAATTTAATAATAAGATAAATGTTCTCGAAATTTTCTCGAAAATGACCATGTCACACTGTACTAGGATCGATCTATCATCACTGACAGGACTATTGTAGCCAATAAGCCTGATATAGTGGTGATAGATCGAACAGAGCGACGCACAATGATTGTGGATATAACTATTCCACATGACGAGAATCTCGTGAAAGCCGAGAAAGATAAACAAATTAAGTATCTTGACTTGGCCCACGAGATTGTCGACATGTGGGAGAAAGACTCTGCAATCATTGTGCCGATAGTCGTTACGGCCAATGGTCTAATACCCAAGAGCCTCGACCAACACCTTAAGAGGCTCTGGTTGGGCGGTTGGGTCAAGGGCTTGATACAGAAAGCGGTACTCCTTGACACGGCTCGAATTGTCAGGAGGTTCCCCTCTCTGGAGCCCTAACCACCGGTGACTTGGACCTTGTTCCCGACGCCGGTCGGGTACTATTTTTTATATTTTTAAATATGTATTATGTTTTTTATGTATTTAAAAATGTAATTTATATGTGTTGTATTTAATAAAGGAGATAAATATACCAACATAAAATTCTACATACTACAGATACGGTTAAAAACATAAGTTTAAAATATATCACATTTATCATTTTAACCATGCCCGTAATTGTCAATTAGGATTCCAGCGAAAGCAAATAGTATTCCCGAACTTTGCGTTTGTAAGAAAATTTACTTGGCGCTTTCTTTATATCAAGGAGAAGCACATTTTATAGTTTGATTGTTGAGAATTATTTATTAAGAATTAATAGTATTATATATATTAGTCCGAAAGAACATTATACCTGCATCCGGCTCGATCCAAACTCTTTAGTCAATCGGAGATCAGAAAATCTTTAGAAATCCCCTGGGTACACGATGTATTTCCACTGTGTTTATATATATAATAAAATCAAAAAGGATTTAATATCTATGAGTAGGATGACAATGATTTGAAATAAAACCCTAATTATACCAATGCTGCATTTGTAAATTAGACATAGTAACGTAAACTCGCTAGCAGCATGACCTCGCCCTGTGCCCCAGTTCCAACCACGTTATACCCACAAACACGGCTATCATAGCAAGAAGATACTTAATGGTTGCATTAATTGTACATGAAAAGCCTCATTAAACCTATTTCATTTAATCTGGCATACGAACGAAGGTTTTTTAAGATGGTTTATGAGCGTAATTTGGATCGTTTTATGGATAATGTGTCACATGGGATATGGGACAAATATGCAGTTTGCGGTGTTGCCAACTCCCGAGTGTTATGTTAACTCATTGTAAAACGAGACATAATTAAAAATCTATGGTGTCTATACAGCTGCCAGCAATTGACACGCGAGAGGTTATCTTACTGCGTCCTTCGAGTAAATTAACAGCGCCCTTCGAGTACATTAACAACTCAACTGCTATCGCCAATCCGTCTGCTAAGCGTGGCGATTATGGCAAAACCCCCCAATGAGCCCACAACACACTCATATCGGTCGTTTTAGAATATCACTGAATAAAACCGCGCATTACTAAGCAAGTTTTTGTCAAATATTTACTATTAACCATAATATTGAATGGCCGTGTGGTGCCGGCTCAAAATGCCACCACCCCATTTCCTCCCATGGGTGTCGTAAAAGTCGACTAAGGGATTAGCCGTAGGATGGGCAGCAGCGTCCTTCGAGTACAATAACAACTTAACTGCGATCGCCAATCCGTCTGCCAAGCGTGGCGATTATTGCAAAATCCCCCAATGAGCCCACAACACATCCACATCGGTCGTTGTGGTGGTCTTTGGGGGAGGCCTGAGTCCAGCAGTGGACTTCATTCGGCCGAAATGATGATGATGATAATATTGAAAATTATTTATTCCCATAGCTTGAATTAAATAAGGGTGGGATAAAACAAAGTTAATCTCCTACAAACATGATCCGTCTATAATTTCCATAATAGTTTTCAGTTGGAAACTCACACACAATAATTCAGGAGAGACCAAAGTCCACTTAATGATAACAGAAGTTCATGTGTGGTTCCTAAGTTCGCGGGAAGCGAGTTTCAAGAGCTAGAAGATCCCATCATCTCGGTCCACTTTAAACTACAGCTCGTAAGTCTCTGATTACAAGAGTTCAGCTGGGTAGGTAGGTAGTACAAATAGTAGTATTTAAACATTACTGTGCTCCACCACTCCGTGTGGTGCCGGCTCAGAATACCACCACCCCATTTCCTCCCGTGGGTGTCGTAAAAGTCGACTAAGGGATTGGCGGAGGATGGCCAGCAGCGTCCTTCGAGTTAATTAACATCTCAACTGCGATCGCCAACCCGTCTGCCAAGCGTGGCGATTATGGCAAAAGCCCCCAATGAGCCAACAACACACCCATATCGGTCTTTGTAGTGATCTTTGGGGGAGGCCTGTGTCCAGTAGTGGACTTTATCCAGCCGAAATGAGTGCTCCAGTTTGACGATCACTGTAGCTAGTGAAATGGCATAAGAGACTAAATAACTAAAATCTCGAGGTGGCGAGCGCAGTGTAGTGCCACGCAGGACTAGCCTTAGGTAGCATTATAATAGTTATGGGCAGACTTGACACTTACCACCAAGCCAATGATTTGCTAGTCTCTTCAAGAGTTTCATAATATTTAAAAGAACTTTATATTAAAACAATTTTAAACGGATTAGATCGCGTATATTATAGATGTTTGTTGTTCCTGACGTTTCGAATACTTTGCAGCATTCGTGGTCGCAGGATGACTAAGGTGACAGGCGTCGTTACAGATTTTTAAAAAGTTTTTTTATTTTATCTACCGTACAATTATAATCAAAAATTAGTTTCGACGCACGCAGTAATCACTCACAGTGTCTTAATGTTTTTAAGCGCGGTGTGTTGTTTGTTTGCGACCACAAATGCTGCAAAGTATTAGTAACGACAGGAAAAACAAAAATACTATAATATACGCGATCTAATCCATTTAAAATTTATTTATTATAATGTGTAATAATCTCGAAAACCTAAGACATTACTACTTAAAAGAACGTTTCTGTCAGAACCAATGATATTATACCATAGATATGTTACGTCCATATTAAATGGCGCGCAATATAGTCTCGCCTGCACAACCGTGTTGTGAGAAAGAAGATACAAAACCAAGAAGAGTAAAAGAGATAGCTATCTAGGCGAACCGATTGCGAGGTGCTACAATTGGGGGAGTTTTGATTCTTACTTTCGGCGCACATGTAACATATCTACTTCTTTTTAATATATAATATCATTGGTCAGAACCATTTAGTTTTTCTCTCCTCTGATTCGCTCGCGTCCAAGTTCACGACCAATTATGGATATATTTTGATAACCTACACCCCTTTTGCTTGAATTATGGTGTCAGGACCAAAATCCATGATCATAAGTTTATTTTATTGTCATCACTGTAGTTTAATTTTATTTGTGTTGTGGGCTCATTGTGGTGGTTTGCGTTAATCGCCACCCTTGGCAGGCGGATTGGTGCTTGAAGTTAAATAGTAAATATACTCGAAGGATGCTGCTGCCCATCCTTCAGCCAATCCCACACTTGTCTTTGCACCGTACTTGTCTTATACCTACGGGATTAAATGGGATGGTGCTATTTTTAGCCGACACCGCACACCATCTGTCTTTCGATTTATAATAAACCAAATGTGTTATTATAAGACAGTATCTGGTGTATTTGGGCAAGATTAATATCAAAATACATCGAATCGTAACCACAGTAATGCAACTTGATCGAAACGTCGAGGTTAGTCAAAATATCATTCTTTTTAAATTAAAAAAACGTTGCCCCACACTAGGGTGCGTTTACAAACATGAATTTCACAACAACTACCTGCAGATCATACAAATATTTGTTCCGTGCGGGGATCGAACCCACGACCGGAGCGCAGCAGCCGACTGTATCAGCCACTGCACCAACCAAATAGATCCGATATTGTCTTAAAATAATGTATTCAATTCGCGAAAGTTTAAGAATTAGTAAACCAAGATCTGTTTGGGGATTCATGCAAGATCATTTAAGTCCGTTTGTGGTATGTTATGTACATACCTATATTATGTATTTTTCTGTAACTGTAACCAAGCTTTTAAAATCGCTTCTGTTGTAGCCCTAAGGTAAGCCTCCCGTTCCAAAGACGCAACTCGGCTTGCGCTGGGCGTTATTGCCCTAACTTCTGCAGCCATATTGCCCACCCAATATCGCTGGATTTAATTAAGTATCTCCCTATCTTCTTGTGAAATCTTTGTAGTTTTTGGAGGTCCAAAAGTTATGTGTAATACTATGTGTATATCGATATTTTTATTGACTTTTGAATTTAATATCGTGGCAGACCAAGGATAAAACAAGACAGACAAGACAATAGATAAAACTAGCTCTTACCTGTGCAACACAGAAGAAATGGATAAAGGAGTCGCAGACCTTCGCTCGACAGTGGGACAATAATATGATAATGACTGCCTTATTACTGAGGTATTAATCTTCAAAACCTTTCAAAATCATTTTCCTTATGTTAGCCAAGATGTAATGCAGTTTTTTATTTGTAAACATATGTTTATAAGTCAAGCTTGGAAGAGTGTTAGATAATTTCGATCACCAAATATTGTCATCAAGTGACAGTGTTTAGGACTGTAAGGTTGCCGTGTAGATCGAGTAAGTGAGGTTAAGACTCGCTTAATGCGGTCAGTTTGTTTATGGTCTCTCGTTTTTAAAATCTTGAGACAACTCTGTTTAGATAAGAAAATTATGTCGTCAAAAGCTTGACAATGTAAACTTTGGATATTGAAATCCTCCTAGCTGAGTTGTGCAGGTGGTTGTTAAATATATATATTTATATATATATATGATGCATGCGTCATATATATATATTTATATATATATATGATGCATGCGTCATGCTCGTGAACGAGTGCCGTCTGTTAGGACTGGTCAGCCAAATGCTGCAATGACAACTGAATCAAAACTTGAAAAAAATACATTCAGTCTTGTTTAGTAGACTTTTTAAGAAGTTGAGACTCTTTTTCTTTTTCTTCTTTTAGAATCTAGGATTGTTTTCACACAACCTTGATTTTTACAACAATGTGCTCATAAAATATTGTAACATTTAATATGATTCAAAAAGAGTAACCATGGAGTTTCTTGCCCGTTCTTCTCCATAGGAAATCCACATCTTGGAACGCGGCAATTAAAGTCTCAACGATTTATAAGTGCCTCTATATGGTTTACATGAATAAAAATATTTTTTTCTTATCTTATAAAATACTAATGTAAAGGAGCATCTGGTTAGACTAGAAGCCAACTCCATCATAGAACAAGGAAAGGAAAAAGACCATGCTGATAATGAATTTACAACTTCACACTCCTATCTAAGTACTTGGGATCGTGGCCCAACTCTCATAGTAGTTCCATGTTTTATGGGTGCCAATACACATGCAGATAACATACGCAAACAAACCTCGGAACAAACATCTGTAGACTACACAAATGTTTGTCCAGATCTGAGAGTTGAGGCCGTAATTTTGAATAAACCAGTGGACATGCCGCCGCAGAGCAATTATTTAGATCATCGAAGGGTAGGTCGTATATTTTGAGCTATAGGAGTTAACACACCGCAATAGAAACTAAAGAATGACACGTATTACGAACCATACGCACATATTTCGCTTCTTGCACGTTTATGTTACTTTTGTTACGAGAACTATGCACTGAACTGAAGAACATCCCCAATAAACTCAGTATATGCCGTATGGTCTACGCACTGAACTTAATAACTTGAATAGCTGACGTCAACCATAAACGCTCCACAAAATTTGTAGTGTGCGAAAATGCCTTAGACAAACCCAACCAATGTCTTCGTTTCCTCGCGAAAGTGAACCGATATGTACCCAGAATGTTTCGTGAGGTTATTGAAATTAAAAAGCACCCCAATTTTAATAGAGAAGATGGTTGGCAGGTAACACCAGTTTGGAATAAGTACTTTAAATTATAAAGTCCCAAATAAAATGCCACACTAAAATACATTAGGACTCTGTAAGTAACAAGATACCGCACTAAGAAACATCAAGACACTGTGAGTGATTACTGCGTCCATCGAAACTAATTTTTTGATTAAAATTGTACGGTAGATAAAATAAAATAACTTTTTAAAATCTGTAACGACGCCTGTCACCTTAGTCATTCTGCGACCACGAATGCTGCAAAGTATTCGAAACGTCAGGAAAATCAAAAATCAAATATATACGCGATAGAATCCGTTTAAAAGTGTTTTATTATAATGTGTAATAATCGCGAAAATCTAAGACATTACTACTCTGTAAGTGATTATTGAGCGGTGTAAAAAATAAAGTAACTTTTTTAAATCTGTAACAACGCCTGTCATCCTGCGACCACGATTGCTGCAGTGTTTGAAACGTCAAGAAAACCCAAAATCTATAATAAACGCGATGAAATCCGCTTAAAATTGTTTCATTACATTGATATTTAGGAAGGACATCCCTAGTAAAGTCAATATATGACCATGTGGTATGCCGATTCCGAAACCACTCCTTGTCCTCCAGTGGATGTCGTGAAAGGCGACAAACTGCAGAAATTAATAATCAATCTGATCCAAAATCTTTGGATTTGGATTGAGGATTTGTCTGTTATGCGATCTTAATACAAAAACAGATTAAGTTCTAAATCTTGAATCTAAAGATATCGGATTAGAATGATTATTCATTTCAGCTGTTAAGGATCTAAACTAGAGGGATGGGCAGAAGTGTCCCTTCAATGGAAGCTACTCTGTGCTCACTAAACCACCTGCCAAGCGTGGTGAGTACTGGCAAATTTCCACCAAAATTACAACACACGTCATGTAACGGGTCATCGACTTTATTCAGCAGTGGTCATCTTTCGGCTGATATGATATCTTGTCCGTTCATAGATATAAATCACATTGTAACATTTCAGTTCTAGTGCTAACACACGCCTGCTAATAAAAACTGCTATCCTAATAAGGCTTATACACACCATGAAAAGCTTCTTCTCTATCAGAACTTGTGTACCGTGTAACAGACACTTTTGCACGTCATATTTAAACAACACATAGCATAGGCTAGGCTGATACATCCACCTCGCTGCCGCGTTGCTACTGCCGTACCGCAACGTCGGATCGCGATAGTTACAGAATGGTTCATTATGAATATTTGAGTAATAATGGCGAAACCAAACGAAAAGGTTCTTATTTTTTTTATTAATTGCTAAAATAGAAACTTGCCACGGAATATAACAGGCACCAATATGTTTAAATATCATATATTGTAGGAAACAAAAAAAATTGTAGTTCCCCGGGGAAGAATGTTGGGTCCATATCTGTATATTTCAATAATAAAATACGAAGAAAACTACATAAATAATCAATTAGAAATATTGAAAATACTGTTGCTTCAAAATTATAATGCGCCAACTAACGTAAGCAAGACACATAAAAGTCAACAATTTCAAAGTCGAAAATAAATTAAATAAACAACATGAAGATAACACATAGAAAATGTAAAAATCCCTGTTTGCAATAACAGTTGACGTATTGGCTAAGGGATAGGCTTTCCGCAGCTTCGATCCGCGTACGGAACCAAAATGTTGTAACCCACAGGTAGCTGTTTCAGGTCTGGGTGTTTATGCATGTGAGATTTATTGTAAACTGTACACTGTACCCACGATAAAGGATAAATCCATGGTAAACGAACATAGTTCAAAACCGTAATTGGAAAGAGCATAAGCTCAAAGCGATGCCTTTGAAGACGACAATGACCTTAATTTTCTCTTTCCTCTTCTCGACCTTTCCAGAACAATATATATATACTCATTTCAGTATTCCGTCACCGGGATGATATTATTTATGACCCTCGTGTTTTTCTTTCACATAAACGTCCGAAAATGTAAGTACCTTAACGTACTCCACACCTAAAGTTAATTAACCTGCATGACAATGACAAGAGTTAATGAAAATCCAGCCGTAATTCAAGCGAAATGCTTAAAAACTTAATTATCAGATTACACACAGCCGACCCCCGTCAAGGGTCCCCTGACAAGTTAGCACCTTATTAAATGGCGGCATGATATGGGATAATAATGTTAAGCAAATTTTAATTATTTTATGATTCTGGAAATCTCTTAATTTTTGAGCTTTTGATGTCGACCCCCTAGGGGTAAAAAAAAGATGATTAAGGGTCTATTCAAAAAAGTTAAAACAATATACCGAGATTACTGATTCACTTGAAAAGCTTGACAATTATGGCAGTGTCCTTTACGACCGATCATTGGGAGGCCTTTGTTCAGTAGTGGACGTTGAAGTAGCCAACATGAACTTAAATCGATCTGCCAGGTTAAGCTGTGCTATGGTGCCTATGGTGCCCAATGTGAGTGCACCGATGCCGAACACACCGGTATACATCGCCCATCTGCACTAAATCACGAAGGCGGAGGACATCGTAGTATGCGTGAGCCAAAAGACGAGGTACACACCGAGTTTGCAGTTGCTGGAGTGGCGCTAAAACGTTATCTTTAACCCGTTCTTGATGGGAGTACTGCGCTTTCGACCCTTCGTAATGGAAGAAAACTTTGGTTACGGGGCGTAGTGTTCCGTCGCTTCCACGGACATTTGCCACAGGAAAGCAGAAAGACAATATCGTGCAAAATGAAGTGCCATATTCATTAATAACATCCTTTTATTTACTTTATCTATGATAGTTTGTAAGGTATGTATATAACTATCGGCTATGGAAGCCTGAAATAAATAATCAATTACATTATTTGTAAGACCTTTCTGTACCTCGAAGTGTTGTGTTACTAGCCATGTCAGAAGCTCATGTCAGTATATTCAGTACCCCATTTCACCCTTTAAAAGTACTCCTCTTAACTACAGAACTATACTATACAGCAACGTTTAAAAAAATGGTTTAGTATGACGCATTTTTATATATTTCTGTGGCAGCGTCTAAATCCATATTATGTTCACACAAAAACATTGTACAATATTATGAACACCTCGTTCTATTTGCAATCCTTCCATAATGCGCGTTAATTCCTCTCAAGCTGAGGATAATACCGGTCAATTGCGAGTCTTGGCTTAGCGGAGGGCAAAGAATATTTAGATGCAATCTTTCTTTTCTTTTTTGTTTAGTTAGTGACCAATTTTGTGTTAGAGTTGTTTAAAGACACTCAGTTCATATATTGTAGTAAGTTGAACAAAAGTCTGCCCCAAAGATTTCCACAATTATGTCATGTCAACTTTGGAGTCGCCGACTCGGCTGGGCAGCGTTTGGGAAACTTCGCAACGTCTTTTCGTCAACAATACCGCAATGCCTCAAGACGAAAGTCTTTAACCAGTGTGTGTTACCAGTGATGACATATGGAACAGAGACGTGGTCACTCACAATGGGCCTCATAAGAAAGCTCAAGGTCACTCAGCGAGCTATGGAGAGAGCTATGCTTGGTATTTCTCTACGAGATCGAATCAGAAATGAGGCGATTCGTAGAAGAACTAAAGTTGTCGACATAGCTGAAAGGATTAGTAAACTGAAGTAGCAATGGGCAGGGCACATTTCTCGTAGAACTGATGGCCGTTGGGGCACAAAGGTTCAAATGGAGACCGCACACCGGAAAACGCAGCGTGGGACGACCTCCAACGAGGTGGACAGACGATCAGGTGAAGGTCGCTGGGAGTCGTTGGATGAGAGCGGCATGTGACTGCTCGTTGTGGAAATCTGAGGGGGAGGCCTTTGTTCAGCAGTAGACGTCCTGTGGCTGATATGATGAACTTTGGAGTGAATTTGCCAGTAGTCAGCAAGAAACACTGCTGCACATCCCTTAAAATTCCTTTTCTTAGAATCCGATAAACAACGAAGACATGGAGTGGTGCTATATTCTTAATCCGGACACATGTAAGAAAGTTAAACAGGTAAACGGTTGGATATTATCACAATTCATAATTCTTGTCGTTTCGTAATAGTACATAGGCTGCACTAAAAGTATCGGGAATGGAATATTTCCACTGTTCCTGTCATATTAAAATCTTTTTAATTGAAAACTCCTTGGTTTTACAAATCGAATACCATTTATTTATTTAAAAAAAGATTCACGGTCTTGTCACAAGGTTTTGTCAAACTTGTTTAGTCGTTGAGAAAATGGAATTGACTCGTGAAAATTCAAGAGCGATGATTTATTATGACTTTCGAAGTGGTTTAACACAAAAACAGTGTGTTGACCGGATGATTTCTGCATTTGGTGATGAAGCCCCATCCAAAACCACAATTTATCGCTGGTTTGATGAATTTCAACGTGGACGTGTCAAGCTCAGTGATGATCCTCGTCAAGGTCGGCCAAAAACTGCAGTCACCCAAGAAAACGTTGATGCTGTGCGTAAGCTGATTGAGGAAGATCGACATGTGACATACCGCGAAATTCAGGCAACTTTAGACATTGGCATGAGTCAAATACAAATAATCTTGCATGAACAATTAGGTGTAAAAAAGTTGTTTTCCCGATGGATACCGCATTTGCTATGTGAAGAGCAAAAAGCGGCTCGCGTTACTTGGTGCGTCAGAACTCTCGAAAGATTCCACGCAGGATCCTCAAATCCTGTATACAACATCGTATCAGGTGACGAATCCTGGATATATGCGTACGAACCCGAAACAAAAAACCAGTCACGAGTTTGGGTATTCGAAAATGAGTTAAAGCCAACAAAAGTTGTTCGTTCACGGAGTGTTGCAAAAAAAATGGTGGCCACGTTTGTCTCCAAAACCGGCCATGTTACGACTATTCCTCTTGAGGGACAAAGAACGGTTAATGCAGAATGGTATGCTACACATTTGTTTGCCACAGGTCATTTCTGAACTCCGTAGAGAGAACTGCAACCGCCGCATCATCCTCCATCACGACAATGCGAGTTCTCACACCGCGCACAGAACAAAAGAGTTTTTAGAGCAAGAAAACATAGAATTATTAGACCATCCGCCGTACAGGCCCCGACCTAAGCCCTAATGATTTCTATACTTTCCCTAAAATAAAGAATAAATTGCGTGGACAGAGATTTTCATCACCTAAAGAAGCTGTGGACGCCTACAAAACGGCCATTTTGGAGACCCCAACTTCCGAATAGAATGGTTGCTTCAATGATTGGTTCCATCGTATGGAAAAATGTGTCAAATTTCGCGGAGAATACTTCGAAAAGCAATAAATACATTTTTAAATAGTAATGTTGTGTCACTTCCTTGATTCCCGAAATTTTCAGTGCCGCCCTCGTATATATAGTACACGCTTCTTTTTTGTGAGACGTGGGTTTAGATACATATCGTAAATTACAGAGTGACCTATTATTTCTCGACAACATACGATAAATTATACATTACATTACGACAGACTGTTATTTACAAAAGTATTACTGTTGTGAAACTATCTACCTATGAACCCACCCTTATGGCTCCGACCCTCTTTACAAAAGTTAATACGTGTATTGACTCGTAATATTACCGAAGTTTCTTTTTTGACAAAAGGTGGTGGAATAAGGATTAGGGACGCTCATTTTTATCCTCCCAAGTATGCAAAGGATTAGTCGAGAGAAGTTTTAATCCTTTTTACAAGCTTTTATTTAACTTGCTTTTTTCAACATTTTACTTTCGTTTGACAATGTCTATGTCGGGAACTTTAGTTCTACGGTATTCCTCATAGCTGACAAGCATAACTCTCTCCATAGCTCACTGAGAGCCACCTTGAGCTTTCTTATGAGGCCCATTGTGCGTGGCCATGTCTCTGTGTCATATGTTGTAACTGGGTAAAGACTTCCATCTTGAAGCAGGTATTGTTGACGAATAAACTGGATTCGGGTGGCATGTAACCAGTCGTTGTGAAAATCTATAAGGGAAGGTCTTTGTTCAGCAGTGGACAATCTTTGTCTGATATGATGATGATGATAGTTTCGTTGCTATGTCGGAATTAAACATACCGTCGGGACCACATGAAGGTCGGGTGTGTAATATCTTCGAAATGTTTTCTGCTGATAGTAAACCCAGCAGGCGTGTAGATGCGAACGCGTTGCAGGCGCGCGATTATTCGTCAGCAATATGTAAGCAGAATTACCGTTCTGATGTGACAAGTGTGTGGTGGACTCTTTTAAAATAAACGTTAGATCATTTAACAATACGTACGTCAGATTATATATACTTTTCATGCTGTTACGTAATAATATTTACACTTCTTGCTATCTGACAAACTCATTTTTTGTACACATCTAACATAACATCGAAATTTCCTGAACGTACTACATTGAAATGTATTTAAAGCCGAAATTAATAATGAATCTAATCAAAATCTGGATTCTGGATTTTGGATTGAGTCTTTGTCTGTTTTAATGTTAAATGTGACCTTAACTCACAAACAGATCATGATTTTAAACTTAAATCTGATAATTTTGGATTTGATTGATGATTTAGTCCTGGCCTGGAATTCCTAATCACTGGACTTCGCGATTTTTCACAAGCAACGCTGGGGTTATTTCAGGATTCTATTAAACTGCATTAGGCAAACAAAACAAAGGAGTGCTAACATAAGTGATAGATACATGCTTGTTTACAAATACATCTTTGTGAAATATGTTATTATTTTCATTTTTTATCGTTTAAGTATATTGGTGTGGCAGTCCCAAAATCCTGGAATGCAAGTTGTATGAATCCCGTAATTTTTGGGAGCAAACATTTGGCGTGATTAGTCCGATGTTTGTGTGGTTCATCATTTCGGCCGAATGAAGTCCACTTCTGGACAAAGGCCTCCCCCAAAGATCACCACAACCACCGATATGGATGTGTTGTGGGCTCATTGGGGGGTTTTGCCATAATCGCCACGCTTGGCAGGCGGGTTGGCGATCGCAGTTGAGTTGTTAATGTACTCGAAGAACGCTGCTGCCCATCCTCCGGCTAATCCCTTAGTCGACTTTTACGACACCCATAGGAGGAGATGGGGTGGTGGCATTCTGAGCCGGCACCACACGGCAAGGTTTGTGTGGTTGGATTCTCTAGATATACTGTGGCACACCCACAGTTTACTAATAACAGTATAAAGCTTCATATAAACCGTCTATTGGTTTTATATAAAATAACACTGGAAATTAGCCTGCACTGACTTTCTTACAAAAGACTATCAAACATGCCCGATCTTCGAAATAAACTTATGTAAAATTTTATCCGTGTGGTTTCCGGATTATAAATTACGCACCACTCCATCTACACCCGTGTATTTCATAAAAAGTGACTAAGGGACTTTAACCAGAAGCCCAGTTCAGAAGGATGTGCAGCAACATCCCTTCTGTGGAACAGTAGCCATTCTACACTCACCAAACCGCCTGCCAAGCGTGGTGAGTTCTGGCACGCTGGTGATCAGAAGACCATGCTAACAGTTTATAGCTACACTAGAGTATATAATATTTTTCTCTCTCTGAATAACAAACAAACTGGCATTAATTTACTATTACAATATTATTGTAATAATAAACAAATCCCATCGCTACCAGCTGTCTATACTTACATTAAATTAATATTACCAGCCTGACTTGCAATCAAAGTTTATCCATACATAACTTCCCAATATTAGTGTATGTAAGCTGTTACTTGTAAGGGTCCGACTATATTACCTTGAAGAACGCTTTATAGCAAGTAACAAACTATTACAAGTTTCTATGGAAATTTAATCGGTTCTTCATAGTTGTTGCAGCCTTAGTAGTCAGAAACACTGTTCCATCATCATATTATGATATCAGCCCATACACGGCTGCACGTGACCGCTGTATTTGTTACTGGCTTTATACGATTTTGACATATTAAAACCTGTTAAATAACGAATTTTATTGTTTGAATAATTATAAACATACCCAAATCCTACGTATGTTTTTTGAGGCATTCATTGGTACTACAGCTATGAATTCAGAATTGAGTTATTTGTCTACCCAAAACTCTGCGTATTTACTTGATTCTCACAATTGAAATATCCTACATAATTCAAATACTTGGAGTTTAAAGGAGAAGAAAGCGACAAAAAGATAGAAGAAAAATACATAACAAATACTAAAAACAAATAAAAGCACAAATTTATGGGCTTTAGTTTGAAATCTTAAACCTTCACGAGCCAAGTGTTTGCGTTTTCCGATACTATTATAATCTATGTATATACTGTACTTACACATTTCAGTAATGACTTATTCTATAATTCACATTTTACTTTAGTTATGTCTAATAATTATTTATGTTTGGCTACACAAATTCATAATCCGTGATAGGAAATGAGCTATTTTATAATAAAACACTTTTAAATGGATTCAATCGCGTATATTTTAGATTCTTGTTTTTTCTGACGTTTCAAATACTTTGCAGCATTCATGTTCGCAGGATGACTAAGGTGACAGGCGTCGTTACAGATTTTAAAAGTTATTTTATTTTATCTACTGTAAAATTTTAATCAGAATTTAGTTTCGATGCATGCAGTAACCACTCACAGTGTCTTGATGTGAGCAATTCCCGTTTATCTGACATAATTTATAAACCAGGCTTAAAAACCCTAAGATTGTATCTGTAGATGAATGTGTTACAATTTGCGCGCATTTAGATTTTTTATTGATCCGTTTGAAATACTTCATGGTACCACCGGAGTGGTCATCTTGGGAACCGTAAGGAGACTCCAGGAACTCGAAAAATCTCCATCTAGAGCCACCCAATGGTGCCACGCCTTTAAGCACTTCTCGGAGGGATTAGCGACTGTAAAGAGGCCAAATCCCCAGGCACTTCTCGGTGGGAATCTAAAGGATTCCCCCGAAACCTGGCTATGCGCTGTGCACACGGCGGGGCGTGGCCACATGCGCACCGCCTTCATCCCGGGGGTTGCTCGGTATGATTACGCAGGTTTTTTAGAATTGAATTAAATCTAGGACTTTATTAACTACACGTGCTTTTTTCTTCTGTATTAGAAATAATTATCTTACTTTTACTTTTAGCCCTAAAAAGATAAAATATATGCGTAATTTCAATAATATTATGTCAAAATCATTTTGATTTATTGATATTTACATACACTACACTTTGAAATAGCAAGTACCTCTTACCCATATAGGATATGGTTGATATAATTAATCATCCGATAAAATCCATGTTCGTTATGGGTTATTACGTCAAAGTTCTGCAAAGACATTTAAGCTGGGGTCTAAATTTGTGCACAAATAACGCCTGAGAGCCTATTGACTCCGAACTTACAAAAAATTCTTAGCGGCCTCATAAAAGCTTATCTCTTCCTCGATGAGACACTTAAGGCCATCTGGTGCCAATAACCATTCTGCTTCCTAAAAAAGCTGGGATCTTACCATTAGATGCTGTCATTAACCTTTACTTTCATGAAAAATCAATAGATTCCACATTATGATTGTTTAATTAGGATGGGGAATGTAATTAACGTGGTATGTATTCAAGAGTCGACAGACCTTTAATGCCACGATGACATTTAATTATGTTTAAGTTGTAGGATTGCTTCTTTATCAACCTGATCTGTTTCTTATAACATACTAGCTGGGAGCCGCGGTGTCACCCGCCAGTTCAACATCATCATTTCGGCCGAATGAAGTCGTAGTGGACAAAGGCCTCCCCCAAAGATCACCACAACGATCGATATGGGTATGCTGTGTGCTCTTGGCAGACGGGTTGGCGATCGCAGTTGAGTTGTTAATGTACTCGAAGGACGCTGCTGCCCATCCTCCGGCTAATCCCTTAGTCAACTTTTACGACACCGATAGGATGAGATAGGGTGGTGGTATTCTGAGCCGGCACCACCCGCCGGTTAATTTAAAAGAAATTGGTTAATCTATACAAATAAATAAAATTGAAGTGTCTGTCTGTAATGTCAAAATAACAGCTTTTTACTTAATGCATATAAAGTATGTACGTTACATATAACAAAAAATCTATTTTTAATTTTTTTGTCTGTCCGTCTGTCTGTTTGTTCCGGGTACTCTCCGAAACGGCTGGATCGATTTGGACGGGACCTTCACTGGCAGATAGCTGATGTTATGAGGAATAACTTAGGCTACTTTTATTTTAGAAAAATAATTAGGGTTCCGCATAAAAAAAAGAACCCTTGATATCCAATATATATATTCTATGTCAAGTGTCTATGTTGAAGTACTCTAAATTTCTTTTAAATTAAATGCGGGTGAAACCGCGGGTCCCAGCTAGTTTATAATATAATTTAGAGTACTTCGGCGTAGACAATTGACAAAGAGTATATATATATTGCATTTAGAAAATAGAATAGAAAATATTTTATTTGGCACAGGACATATTTTTCAGCACATAATAAAATACAAGTAAAATTAAACAAACACATTTCAAAATAAGTGCTCTGACGAACATGGCCATACCGAAAGGGCAACCAACTCAGCATGTGCTGGGTGTAACACCCAGCGCTGGTTTTCAGTTGGCACCCCGCAGTGACACACGGACGAAGGTAAGTGATAATAATAAATAATAAAATATTCTTGCTATAATAATAAATAATAATAAGGTACTTGAACCGGCTGTCAACGTATCGGCACAACGACTATCGGATCAAGTGCGGGTCATACAACGTAATCATAGGTTAGATGATGCTGCACTTGATCGGCTACGCTCTGAGGTGCAGACTAACCGTGTCATCTCTCCTGCATCACAAACCGCGGTGCAACCGCAAGCAACTTTTGCGGTTCCACCGCGGTCCAACCTCGTTGATGAAGAAGAAGATGATGGGGCTATTACTGCAGGTAACCAGTGCATTGAAACTTTAAGGAGCGCTTTGGACTGTGCGATTCGAGAGTATAGATACACTCCACCTACCCATAGGCCACGTCTACCACGTTTGCCTATGCATAAAAAGAATAGAGCGCTAGTGTGTGCCCTGGATTCGCTGCTGTTAGATTATTTTGACAGCAGCGAAGACCTCGGCGATACGCATTCGATTCTGTACTGTTCGGCTGTTGCGGCATGTCGTGTAGCCAATGTCAAATTTCCAAATATTGACAGAGCTACACAACCAAAATCTGCCGTACCAGCTTGGCAGTACAGGATTGAACATCGTATTAATGAGGCTAGGGCACTTATTGGCAAGCTAATCTGCTTCAGGGAGGGTAATACCCGCCCAAGAGTGATGCGCTTTGTGAGACGAGCATTTTCGGGGACTGATATCAGCCCTCTAGAATATATGTCTCGTGTCACAGAGCGCATCGACTACCTGAAGCAGAAAGTTTATGCATGGGCGAACCGTATTCGTAGATACAGAAGGCGAATGGAGCGGTATACCCTGAATCGCATATTCCAGAGTGACCAAAGGTGGGTATATAGAACTTGGGAGCAACCTGACCAAGGTATGGATGAAGTCCACCGACCAGATGATGATGCCATGAATGCATTCTGGCGCAGCATATGGTCGGTGCCCGTCAGCCATACCGAAGGTGATTGGATACGAGAGGTTGAACGAGCTTGTGAACCAATATCAGAAATGGGGGCAATAGTAATTAGCCCCCAAGACGTAGCCAGTGCAGTCCGTCCGTTGCCTAACTGGAAATCTCCGGGACCGGACGGGCTACACAATTTTTGGCTCAAATGGATATGTAGTTCACATGCTCGCTTGGCCTCTCAGTTCCAGTCATGCTTAGAGTCGGGCTCGCTACCACAGTTATTTACAATAGGAATTACCCACCTGCTCCATAAATCAGGTAGTACCACGGAACCCAAAAATTATAGACCGATCACTTGTTTACCGACGGTCTATAAACTTCTTACATCCATCCTGAGAGTCAAAATTAACACACATATTGATAACAATTGCATCATGTCTACTTCTCAGAATGGATGTAGGAATGGGTCCCGTGGTACTAAGGAGCTGCTCCTTATTGACATGGCCATTAGCCAACAGGTTAAACGTAACCGCAAGGATCTGTCTACATGCTGGATAGATTATAAGAAGGCCTACGACTCGATGCCACATACATGGCTCATGAGGGTGCTAGAGTTATATAAAATAAATGCAACCCTACGCACCTTCCTGTTCACATGTATGGGGCAATGGAGGACGGTACTTCACTATCCGGGATGTAGACAGATTCAAGGAAACGTTGAACCGATCAGGATCGAGCGTGGAATATTTCAGGGCGATAGCCTGAGTCCCCTGTGGTTCTGTTTAGCCTTGAACCCTCTGAGCACACTGCTGGAGAGTTCGGGGCTAGGCTACCAGATGAGAAGAGGTGGTCAGATCATATCTCACCTCTTATACATGGATGATTTGAAACTCTTTGCCCCCAACAATTTGCGGCTAATAGAGTTACTGAAGGTAACTGAAACTTTTAGTAACTCAATTAGGATGGAATTTGGTGTGGACAAATGTGCAGTCATGCATGTAAAACGAGGGAAGATTATGGAATCCGAGGGATTACAACTTTCGGATTTCATACAAATCAAATCCCTTTCCTCATCTGAAACCTACAAGTACTTGGGTATGTCGGAGGCGTTAGGTGTCAACGCAGCTGACATGAAACAATCGTTACAGGGGCGATTCTTTGGCCGCCTGAAAAAAGTACTGAAAAGTCTTTTGTCAGGCGGTAACAAGGTACGCGCCTTTAACGGTTGGGTCATGCCAGTCTTAGTCTATTCTTTCGGCATACTCAAGTGGACTCAGACGGAATTAGACGCTCTGGATAGAAGAGTCCGTTCGTTGTTGACCACAAATCGGATGCATCACCCACGATCGTCGGTAATGAGGCTATACATCCCACGAAAGTGTGGGGGTCGAGGCTTTTTAAATGCTAAGACCCTCCACAATCGTGAGGTGTGCAGCCTCAGGGAGTACTTTCTCCATGCCGAAGTGGGGATGCACCGAGATGTGGTTGCGATGGACAAGGGACTCACCCCGCTCTCCTTGGCTAAAGAGAACTGGCATAAACCCGTAGTGCTTGACACTAATGACCGTATGGAGGTATGGCAGAACAAGGAGCTTCACGGACGCTTTTACCGGGCCCTTCATGGGCCTGATGTAAACTTAGTAGCGTCCGTGTCTTGGCTACGCTTCGGTGACCTGTTTGGGGAAACCGAAGGTTTTATCTGTGCAATTATGGATGAAGTTATCATGACGAATAATTACCGAAAATATATTGTGAAGGACGGCACGGTTGACATCTGTCGGGCATGCCACCGTCCAGGCGAGTCTATACGTCACATTATTTCCGGTTGTTCTCGTCTTGCTAACGGCGAGTACTTGCACAGGCATAACCAAGTAGCCAGGATTATCCACCAGCAACTTGCACTGCAATACAACCTTGTGAGTTCAGAAGTGCCATACTACAGGTATGTGCCCGACCCAGTTCTCGAGAATGACCATGTCACAATGTACTGGGATCGATCTATCATTACTGACAGGACTATTGTAGCCAATAAGCCTGATATAGTGGTGATAGATCGAGTAGAGCGCCGCACAATGATTGTTGATATAACTATCCCGCATGACGAGAATCTCGTGAAGGCCGAGAAAGATAAGCAAATTAAGTATCTTGACTTGGCGCACGAGGTTGTCGACATGTGGGAGGTAGACTCTGCAATCATTGTGCCGATAGTTGTCACGGCCAATGGCCTTATGGCCAAGAGCCTCGACCAACACCTTAAGAGGCTCTCGTTAGGCAGCTGGGTCAAGGGCTTGATACAGAAAGCGGTACTCCTGGACACGGCTCGTATTGTTAGGAGGTTCCTCTCTCTGGAGCCCTAACCACCGGTAGCTTGGACCTTGTTCCCGATGCCGGTGGGCTACTATTTTTTATATTTTTAAATATATATTGTTTTTTTTTATATGTATTTAAAAATGTAATTTATATGTATATATTTAAAATAAAGGAATAATAATAATACTTTTTACTGTAAATAGAAATAGGAACACTGTATACTTCACCGTGTGGTGCCGGCTCAGAATACCACCACCCCATCTCCTCCTGTGGGTGTCGTAAAAGTCGACTAAGGGATTAATCAGAGGATGGGCAGCAGCGTCCTTCGAGTACATTAACAACACAACTGCGATCGCCAACCCGTCTGCCAAGCGTGGCGATTATGGCAAAACCCCCCAACGAGCCCCAACACACCCATATCGGTCGTTGTGGTGTACTTTGGGTGAGGCCTGTGTCCAGCAGTGGATTTCATTCGGCCGAAATGATGATACTTCACAAACATAAATAAAATATTTAATTGTTATATCCATCCACGAATAGATGGAGCATTCCTTTCCGGTCGATGCGACGCGAAACGTTGTCATTCATTTTATGTCATTGGTGACACAGACATTGGTGATTTGACCACAGGCTTGTCTTGTAATAGTTTTTTTATCCTAACTCACTGATATTACACTTACATTGTACATACATTATCGTTAAGTGTTCAGGGATTACACAGATTATATTGGTATTATATAAAATGTTTATAATACATGGGGTTATGCACTCCCGCAAATAGCGCCACTACCCACCTATTTACGAAACAAAGGTTTTTTTTTTTACGCAGAACCCTAATTGTGTTTCTAAAATAAAAGTGGCCTTAGTTGTTCCTTATAACATCAGCTATCTGCCAGTGAAAGTCCCATAGAAATCGGTCCAGCCGTTTTGGAGATTAGCAGGAACAAACAGACAGACATAACAACAGACAGATAAAAAAGATAGTTTTTTTGCCTTAGGTACCGTATATACTTTCATATCCATTTGATAAAAAGCTGTTATTTTGACATTACAAACAGACAGTTCAATTTTACTTGTTTGTATAGATCAGCCTGAAAGCTAGGCATGGGATTCATCAAAGACTACTTACTACAACGCATTGTTGTTGTGGTACTGCTTTCATTTTAGAAAACGGATTGAAGATTGCAAAATTGCCAAAATACTTCTGCCCATGTGCTTGAATTAGTCCCTTAACCGCTTTTCGTGACTCTTCCCTTCCGTGAAGAAAATAATTGGCAAATGCTTTGTTATATGGCAACTGGTAAAGTAAGTTTCATCATATCTACCACAGGATGTCCACCGCTGAACAATGGCATCTCCCTTAGATTTCCACAACGAGCGGTCACATGCCGCTCTCATCCAATGACTCCCAGCGACCTTCACCAGGTCGTCTGTCCACCTCGTTGAAGGTCGTCCCACGCTGCGTTTTCCGTTGCGTGGTCTCCATTCGAGAACCTCTGTGCCCCAACAGCCATCAGTTCTACGAGCAATGTGCCCCGCTCATTGCCACTTCAGTTTATTAATCCTTTCAGCTATGTCGACTACTTTAGTTCTTGTACGGATCTGCTCATTTCTGATTCGATCTCGTAGAGAAATACCAAGCATAGCTCTCTCCATAGCTCGCTGGGTGAGCTTTCTTATGAGGCCCATTGTGCGTGACCACGTCTCTGTTCCATATGTCATCACTGGTTAAAGACTTTTGTCTTGACGCATTGCGGTATTGTTGACGAAAAGACGTTGCGAAGTTTCCCAAACGGTGAACCAAACGAGACGGATTCGACGGGATTCTACCTAACCGGAGAGTTTGTCCCAGGTAGACATCCTCATCAACAACTTCGAGAACAGAGCTCCCAACGGATATTGGGATGGGCACGACATGGGCATTTGAGATACATAGTAAATTTATTACATTTAAAAACATTCGCCTCACACTCACAAGGGTCGTTCCCTTTGTTGATTACCTTTGGTCCTCTCAAAATGAGTTTAAATTTCAACAAAAAACCAAGTTTTAACCAACCCATCCTTCCAAAATGTCACCCGTCGGACATACATACTAGCTTCGTACAAAAGTTTGTACGTAGTCGCTGGTTATCCCTAATTAGGGAGAACGTTAGAGGCACATGGCGCCTGGCAAATTTATGAGGACCCCTAACTGGGAAGATGGTGGAATTAATATATGGGTAACGGTTTTCAACAAGTTGTTGTGTTTGATGGAGGATAATGTGGTGGTTGTTCGAAGGTCGTTGTGATTGAGTGTTGGATCGGCAATAGATGAGGCTGCTTAACGTTTCAAAAACAAATAGAACTGTATTTGTTGGTCATTTTTATACAAATTAAGGCAATCGTAATTTCTTTATGTATTTCAAAGGCCATTTTGGTTTCTGGTTTTAACAATTTTGTGTGATACGGATACGGTTGAGTTGAGTGTTTTATTGGCTATTGACGGTGTTTTCCTTAGTATGCATCTTGTAATTGATTACACCTATTATTATTAAAGAAACTCACAGAAATAGGAAATAAGGGGAAATAGTACGGGGGCGTAACCGCGCCACCGCGACTGGATCAATTTGGGCCATCCGGAAAAAATGGCCGTTTTATAACATCAGTTGAGATTCGATCGCGTAAGTGAGTGGTGAGCCTTATCGAGGTGCAGTGAATGGGCGGGAAAATCCCGCGCCGCTACACAATGTAGGTTGAAGAACCACCGTAGTATTTTTAATTGGTCTGGCATATCCCTCCACCTACACATGAGGATTACGCAACGAAAAAGCTCAAGAGCCCAGGATCAACCGTTCCGGGGCTCTTATAATATAATATAGAAAAACAACAACATCATGTAGGAAAATATGATGTTGTAAATTTAGGAATTTACTAAAAAGGTAAAAGGGTAGGCCTTTACAGACTAGTAAGTGAGTCACCTAAAAATAAGCAATCACCATCACACTAGAACACCTGCTACACCAGATTCGCTGATGCTTTGCTGACGTTTTAGGAAGACGTACTCATTTCTTTAAGGTGAAAGTATCATTACCATTATATCAGCCACATGATGTCCTCTGCTGAACAAAGGCGTTCATATATTGCAGTTTTCTTTTTTAACTGCTCACAGTTACACTTTTAGTGCTCCTGCCATGTTTTGTCGCTGGTAGAAAATGCCTAATGGCATTAAGTCCGCCTCTGTACAAATTGTTCATTATGTATGTACATACTAAATAAATATAACTTTATTCTCAAAATATGTAATCTGAAAAATTGTATCATTCAATGTTGACTCGATTTCACAAACCTTTTATTTTACTTCGGGCAATACTAACTTAGGAATCCCTAGCTAGACAAAAATAACCCCAATCGCAAATGCAATAAAATTCAATACAAATTGTAACACATTGCTCCTGTTTTCGACGTGCATCCCACCACTATAACTCACTTTAGAACTTGACAAAAGTTGAAATTTTATCGTAAACTCGAAATATTTCCGAAACTTATACGAATATCGGAACTTGAGTGATTTACTGTTCAACTTGAGAATATAAATGAGAGCGCCAGTATACAGTTGGCGCAGTTTGCGTATTGGCAATTCCAATGAATATTACCTACAGCAGTCTTTGAAATAAATTGGCGTAATTTTTTGTTTTTAATAATCGCGAAAGGTCAGGTCAATGCACATACTTACATGATACAGTCAAGGGTGCGTACAAATAACTCAGTGTACTCAACAAGGCAAAGCGGTACTTCTCATCGGGGCAACGACTTCTGCTTTATAAGTCGCAAGTCCAGCCCCATATAGAAAGAGAAAGAAAGAGAAAGAAAGAAAATGTATGTATGAAAAGAATAGTTATGACTACAGTAGTGCTGTACGCGGCCAAAAAAGGTCAATCTCAGCATATGCTGCAACAATTTCTGCTGCTGCGCTGGTTTCCTGACAGGGTCTGTATGTTGATTCCACGGGCAGTTATATCATAATATTAACATGTTTATACATTGTCATTGAGAAAGAAACATAATACTGGTGTAATTACAAATTTAGTGTAGGTAAAAATCGACTAAATATTTACTCTGTGCACATTTCCAATTGTGTGCTTCGGTCCGCTCTACTTGTCATTTTGTCTATGCCATGAAGGAAGCGACGCTAGCGCCACTGGTTGGTGTGAGTGAACGGTGAAATGAATTGACTGACTGAAAGAAAATTGGAAATCGCTAAACCGCTGAAATTCTAAGTAAACAGGTGTAATAAATAGTGTAATTATGATGGGTTATTGTAGATAATTTGTATGTTTTTGGTTTTTTAACATCCTAGATTAGTGGATATGGAGAACTGCTGCCATTTATGAGTACCTGTATACTTGCTAGCTTAGAGCTTTTGACTCGGTACAAAAACGTGTTGTTACGTAGGATTATCTACAATCACAAGCTCATCTAGAACCCCTAAGTCTGGGGAGAGACTTAGACTTCCTGTGTATGTTCTACCGCTTGTACAACGGATAGTGTTAATGGCTACTTTCTAACATCCTACCTCTCGCCATCAGCGATAAGGTCACCCACATACTCTAAAGCCAAAGATGGTCTCGTATCGTACGGTTTCAGAGGAACTTCCTTCCGCACATGCTCATGTTGTGTAATCAACTCCCTATCGAGGTTTTCCCAAGAAACTACAGCATGGGGTTCATCAAAGGGGGCGTAAAAAGATTTTTTCAGGATCAGCAACATGCGAGCTAAGCCTCTGGTGCTGCAAGCGTTCATAGGTTATGGTAACCATTTATTATCAGGCGGGCCGTATGCTTGTTTGCCAACGCAATCACAACGCATATTATCAACACATAATCATGTTTTTATCCTGATGTGAGTGTATTAATATATCAAAAAACTACTATAAATAATGACACCTTAAATCACCATAAAATATTCCAACAATTTAATTTCAGACACTTGAATACAACTATTCCCGCAAACGCTAATGAAACGTCAAGAATGATCGGACAAAATAACAATTAAACATACCGTCTAGTAATAGCTCCCCTCATAAACGCTCACTAACTGACAGATGTCAACGCTGTCAGTTTTCCCGCCAATTTCACTGTCATAGCGGTGAGGTGTTTTCATTGCATGTTGATTTATTTACACAGAGAGTAGTTTAGGTTTCCATATTTTGGGAGATATTTTATGTTTGTTTAGTTTTTTTACCGAAAGTTGACGATTTAAAGTGAGTATCGAGATATTCCAACCAATGTAACAACACAAAATAATCCGCCCAAGCTGGAACTGATAGTAGATGTACAACTTGATGTTCTTATCATCCATTCACATTCAAATCAAAATAGCTCAGTAATCTGTCAGTGTACGTTTTGATATCAGTTCACCCCTAAACTTACTTTGTTGTTTATTTGTTAAGTTGTGGCGAAGGTATAAACATCGTAATCTTGATAATGTTGATAAATTATTAATATTCTAAAATGTATTTTCATAGACGTAATGTCTAGGTTTCCATGGAATACTAATAATTAACAATGATTACTAGTATATTTAAACAATAAAAATATATAATATAACAATAGTCAATAAGAGTACGTGTTGAGTCCGGATTAAGAATATAGCACCCTCCATCACCTCTCACGTACGTCGTTAAAGGTGAGTAAGTGATTCCTAACCAGCAAGATGACCAGCATCGTCTCTTCTATGGAACTCCAGCCATTCTGTGGTCACATAGCTAAGCGTAGCATGGCTATTGTTTTGATATAAGGTACGATTAAGAATAATATCATTTCAGCTGCAAAATAAAGATGTAATAGACAAGAGTCAAAAAAATATTCATCATATTGCGTATCTGTCAAAATTCCCGCGCTAATTCCCTAACTGTCATGGTGCCGCAATACCCGTCAAAAGTGACGTGTTTATTTTATTAACACGGTGACAAGGGCAAGGCGAAGGTAATAAAATATTATTTTTTTAATGTGTTTTTTTTGCGGCTACGTTATTTTGATTTCGACGATATATTTTAAGGAAGATCTGGCGAACTTGTTATTACATTATAGATACCGAGTTTTTTAAATGGAAAATGTATATTTTTATGATGAGATAAGAGTTATACGAGGAAAAACGGGGCAATGAGATTCAAATTAAGATATATATTTTTAAAGATACAATTTACATGGTTTAGTACTAGATGCTGTTGTGTCCATTAATTGTGTACTTAATTGACGGTTCCACTTCATACAAACGGAACTATCGACGATAAAGTTTAGCCAGTGCTGGTAATTCAATACAAACGTCGACAAAAAAGATAGAACAAAATGCGTTAACAATATGAAAAATACTTCGTTTCGGCCTAACGAAGTCCACTGCTGGACGAAGGTTTCCCCCAAAGATCACCACAGCGACCGATATGGGTGTGTTGTGGGCTCATTGAGGGGATTTGCCATAATCGCCACGCTTGGCAGACAGTTTGGCGATCGTAGTTGAGTTATTAATGTACTCGAAGGACACTGCTGCCCATTCTCCGGCTAATCCCTTAGTCCACTTGTACGACACCCACGGGAGGAGATGGGGTGGTGGTATTCTGAGCCAGCACCACACAGCAAAGCCGACAGACACCACATGGCAAAAATACTTACTATAAAAAAAAATATACATGTAAAACATGCATACATGTATATTTTAGCATTGGTTGTACCTGACCGGCCCGTGTGGTGCCGGCTAAGAACGACATCATCCCATGGGAATCGTAAAAGGTAACTATGGGACTAGCCGAAGGGTGGACAGCAGCGCCCTTTTTCCATTTACAACTCAACTACGATCGCCAACCCTCTACTTCAATTCTGTATTTAAGGATGTATGGATGTTTGAGCTTAAGGAATTGCACCCCTGCGAGACTACGACATGCACTGCGAACTTCATTTGTTAGTCAATTGTCTGACCACTATAGGCGCATTCGTCCCGCACCCTGATTAGCTAAAAACAGTGACATCAGCTATCGTGCAGTCTAGGATCCAGCGGTTGCACATCGCCTGACATTTAGAAATAGTGAAATGTAGCCCAGATTATAGAATCATTTTTATTTTATTTTATTTATTTATTTGGGACTAACAAACAGTTACACATTAAAGCTTATATACTAGCTTACAAAACAAATAATACAACTATATGACGGCACGGTTGGTGCAGTGGCTGATACAGTCGGCTGCTGCGCACCGGGTCGTGGGTTCGATTCCCGCACGGAACAAATATTTGTACGATCTGCAGGTAGTTGTTCCGGGTCTGGGTGTTGTGTGTGAAATTCATGTCTGTAAACGCACCCACGACGCAGGAGAAATCCTAAAGCGGGACAATGATTATATAAAAAAAAAAAAGAAAAAAAAAATGCAACTCACACCGTTATCCACAGCAAAACAGATTATAGTTCTGAGCAAATTGAATAAAAGAAATCTAACAATTATTTATTTATCTAGTAGAATAAACATATTTATAAGCTCTGGATGGTTTTCATGAGGCAGTTACGAAACTTATTAGCAGGCATTGCAAGTATGTCCAATTCTGTTAATAGTTTATTATAATTATTACTAATAGGACGCAGAGGAGCGCATTGGTTCGACAGGACGAAACCGCAAAAAGTGGACGTGCACGCAACTCACGTCTTATAACAGTTCTGGGAACAATGTAGTATAGTCTATTAGCTATATCTGAGCAGTCGTATCTGTGATTACACATGTCGTACAGAAACATCGTTTCTAGGTATAATCTTCTCAGAGCGGGATCGGGAGAGGGCTGATCCCGCACGGAGAAGGACTAGACGGCGCCGGGGCAACAACCGTCCCGGCTCCCAAGTCCAACACGCCTGAGCCCCCTGCCGTCACTTCATGGTGGGGGGCCTCGGGGGTCGCGGGCGCGCAGATTGGGGAATCTACGTGCTCACACCGAGCGACCCCCGGGAAGACGGTGGCGCGCACGTGGTCACGTGCCGCCGTGTGCGCAGCACAGCGCAAAGCGAGGCTTGGGGGGATCCTTTACAATCCTCCCCGAGACGTGCCTGGGGGGGGCGACCTTTTTACAGTCGCCTTCCCTCCGCTAGAGGGGGTGACCCCTTTACAGTCATCCCTTCCGAGATGTGCCTAAAGGCGTGGCACCAATGGGCGGCTCTAGGTGATCTTACGAGGACCTGGAGCCCCCCTCCGTGCCGAAGATGACCGCTCCAGTGGTTTTAGCCGGTAGGAGTCCGGCATACCCCTTCGCCCTTCCCCGGGGTGAAGGAAGTTCCATGTAGAATTTCCATTGGACATCAATAAAAAAAAAAGGTATAATCTTCTGGACTTTCGACTCATCACATTATAATTTTTTAGTAAATCTTTATATGCTGGGAAGTTTCGGTAGCTTCGGTATTGCACTGATCTTAGAAATTTGCACTGGACTTTTTCTAAGCTATCTACATATTTGTTAATCATTACTATTATAATAATAATAAAAATCGTTTACGTATCCTCACATAATATAACTAGTGTAGATACATAATACCTATTCAAAACATAAATTTATGTGAGGAGCTGGTGTCTGAGATAGGTATAGCCCTGTATTACAGATCTCCAGGTCCTCACCCCAACGGTAAGTTTGCAAGTAGGATACATTTATATTCATTTATTACATACACATTCAGTTTACAAAATGACACTTATTTAAATTAGATGTGATGAGAGATTAACGCAATTAAGTCCACTTTCGTGCGTGTGTATTCGTGCGTGTGAGTGTGTGTTTGTGTCTGTTTGCACGTGGATGTGGGGTTGTGTATGCGTATTTTAGTATAGACAAAAATATCATTTGTAATATAATAGATTTAGTAACTCTAAATCTATTATATTACAAATGATATTTTTGTCTATAACGAAATCCTCTGTCCCTAATGTGAAATTTTATATTACATATATTTGTATAATTACTCAATGGCTGTTCAAATGTTATATTGCATTGCTTACAGGTTTTATGTACTCCAATTTTATTGGATAGTTATAATGACTGAAATTAATTATGATGTGCATGATGGCAAATAAACAATAACTAAAGATAAATAATATGAAAGGCGAGGATGCAATTTTTAGTTCATAGATCATAAGACAGGCAGATTCTGTCTTATGATCTATGATCTGTGATCTTCACCTGTTTAATCGTTGACGTATGACGTTTGACAGCGGCGACTGCGCGATTTACGACTGTTGCAAACTATCTGCGACATACGTAATCAGCCCGCCGCAGCGGACGCGGTCGTCCCGCGTTGTAGTCGCGTAGGTGTGCATGGCCATAAAATATCATGAGTAGCGTCCGCCACCCAGCTGACATTCCCGCTTCGCAGTCGCTTTGGTAGCGCAGGTTTGGTCGATGCTTTACTTCTTGGTCTTGCTTGAGCCAGCAACTTAAGCCAAACCTTAAAACTCAAGAACGTTAGATGGCATCATCGTCCACAGCTTGTATCGATCCACTGCTGGTCAAACCTTCTCTCTCTTGTGCCATTCTACTCTGTTTTGTGCTGATCGTATACAGGTCTTTCCTGTAACCGCTTCTTTATTATAGACTAATCGGGCAAATGGTCTGCCAACGACACGCCTTCCCTCTCTGGCTACTCCATCAGGGGTCTATTCTATCTGCCATCACCAGGTCTTACCAAGTGTCCAACCTAACGCCACTTGAGTCGTCCGCTTGCCCACTTTACAAACTTTGGTCTCTTTTTAGATTGCAGAATTTTGGTCTTGGTATTTTAGGCTGATACCTAGCATGGCACGATCCTTAGCTCTGTACAACTCTCATTTTGTGCTTAACTTCTTTTGTGATCGTCCATGTTTCGACACAGTAAATACATTTGTGGAAAAGTTAAATTTTCAGGCACTGTGGTAGCTTTCAAGGTGTAAAATATCTGAACATGCCAACAAAATATCTCTTTCTACTTTCAAAAGGTTTAGAAAGTAAATGCAAAAAAAGACATTGAATCTAGAAGCTGATAATAACTCAGGAGAATCGTTTACCGCGACAAATAAAAATAATATAGAAACGTAGCTTTTCAAACAGTATCTCAATTTAATCTATTACTCTTTGAAGTCTTATAGTAATTAATAGTGTTGCTTAAGAAAGTTATCGATAAAGTTAGGTAATTTATTTCGGTTGCAAATCAGTATATGTTTGTGCCATGATGCTGACCGTGTGCCTCCTTTAATTATTACCGCTAACGATCACGTAGGACGTTGACTATATCGAGAATAAAATTGATAAAAAGTAAATAATCTCTTTACCCTAAATAGCTAATTTTAAGGACATATTAACAAGAATATTCACCTTATCCATTATTAGGTCTTATTGTATCAGCAAAAGATTGTATCTTCGGTGGGACCATATTAGTTCAATAAGTAATGATAACTAGCTAATGCATTGCAATGCCTTGACGGCACGGTTGATGAAGTGGCAGATACAGTCGATTGCTGCACACCGGGTCGTGGGTTCGATTCCCACACGGAACAAATATTTGTACGATCTGCAGGTAGTTGTTCCGGGTCTGGGTGTGTATTGTGTGTGGAATTTGTGTTTGTAAACGCACCCACGACACAGGAGAAATCCTAGTGTGGGGCAAAGCTTAAAAAAAAAAAAAAGTAATAATCAGGTTTTATTATATGTCAGAAACTTTCAAGTAAGTGCCAACAACAACATTACAAAGTTCGGAATCAAATGTTATAGGAACACATGGTACAAACCACGAAACATTCGTTTTAATATATTTAAATAGATATTCCTTCTTACATCGGTAAGAAAACGGTATCTACAATACTAAGACTAACAAGACAGCACTATCAGTATTTCCGATCTTCAAACCACAAAACTACAACGAACAACTTCACCAGCATTTCTTAAAATACATTTTGAATTTCATTTACGCCACTGATATGACGAGATGCAATAACATTTTAGATAACCGCAACTTCGTACGGACGTTTCCAAACGTTATCGATAACTTAGTATCGACATTTACCACCCCTAGCAGACGACAGATAAGTATCAGTTGCACAAAGTTAATTAAAAGTCGGTCTGTGTTTTAAATTAATTACAAAATGATGCAGTGTGTTCGGTGATACTTTTCTCTGTGTTCTAATACCCACACAAGAGATGTTAGCGATACTGATTTACAGTGGGATTTCTCATTTCGTAATGACAGTTACTATGGTTGCATTTTGTCGTTTGGTGTTCCTATTTATCTTTCTTTGTTGTTTGGAGGAATGTCTGTTCAAAGAGGAAGAGATTTCTATCTTTAGGAGGTTCATATTATTGGCTGATGTACATTAATAGCGAAATTGTCCGTATGGTGTCCGGATTAAGAATATAGCACCACTCCATCGCCTGCCGTGGATGTCGTTAAACGCGACTAAGGGACTCTAAAGCACAGCGATCCTTTACAATCCTTCCCGAGAAGTGCCTGGGGGGCGGCCGTTTTACAGCCTCCTTCCCTGCACTAGAGGGGGTGACCGCTTTACAGTCATCCCCTCCGAGATGTGCCTAAAGCCGTGGCACCAATGGGTGGCTCTAGTGTAATCTTACGAGGACCTGAAGCCCCTCTTCGGTGCCGAAGATGACCGCTCCAGTGGTTTTAGCCGGTAGGAGACCAGCATACCCCTTCGTTCTTCGCCGGGGTGAAGGAAGTTTATGTAGAGTTTCCACTGGAGACCAATAAAAAACAAGAGGGACTCTAAACCAAGGGGATAAGCAGCAGCGTCCCTACTGTGGAGCAGCATCATTCTGCGCTAACCCATCCGTCTGCCAAGCGTGGTGAGTATTGGCAAGTCCTCCTCAAAATGATAACACAATTGTGGAATTCTATGGGGAAGGCTTTTGTTCAGCAGTGGACGTCCTATGGCTGATATGATATGATGACATTAATACACAAATATAGTTCTAATCTTCAGTGGAGTTGACTATTCTTTGCTAAAAATTTGCATATTGCTTTCTACTTATTAAAATGTTGCCCCAGAATTGAAGTTCTCCTCTATCGTCGGTACAGTTGGAGTACAGACACAAATCTCAGATGCATAAACACCCAGACCCGGAACAGTCATCTGTAAGTCATACTAATAATTGTTCCGTCCTAGAATAGAACCTGTGACCCGAAGCGCAGATAGCCAGTAGCTTGACTACTGCACCAACCGTGCCGTCTAACCGTGTAAATGCTTATTTACACACATATATCGATAAATACCTTAATAAATATTAAGAACGGAAGCATCGCACAGCATTTAATTAATAACTGTGACGGAAGACTGAGTTTTATTAAAATAAAGCTGTGCATTCATGACACGACAAATGCTGGGCAATTCAAAAATTCAACCATTTGGTTGCACGTATAACAGAATATTTTAGGAGCGAGATAGCGTAATATTTTGTATGCACATTAGCCATATCTATTATTCCTCGCAAGGAGGTAAGAATGTGGCTGCTTTATTAGACTATACCACCACCCCATTTCCTCCCGTGGGTGTCGTAAAAGTCGACTAAGGGATTAGCCGGAGGATGGGCAGCAGCGTCCTTCGAGTACATTAACAGCTCAACTGCGATCGCCAACCCGTCTGCCAAGCGTGGTGATTATGGCAAAACCCCCCAATGAGCCCACAACACGCCCATATCTGTCGTTGTAGTGATCTTTGGGGAGGCCTGTGTCCAGCAGTGGATTTCATTCGGCTGAAATGATGATGATGATGATTAGTTGTGTTTTATACATTGCTAGGGTTTCCCTTGTAAGACTAGAAAATGAGCCTTTTTTTTATAGAATTTTTTTCATTTGTGCCCAGTGTAAATTCTTCATGAACTTCCTTCGCCCCGGGGAAAGACGGAGAGGCGTGCCGGACTGTTACTGGCTAAAACCTCAAGGTGTTGTGGATTCAGTGCGAATGCGTACGAGAATCTCACGCTTTCGCCGCACCCCAGACAGGTTTGGGCCCACCAGTGAATAGGTTTTGACCACCATTTTGCTACCACTCATTCTGGTTGACCCCACTCCCCTATGCGGTATATATTTCAGCCAACGGACGCTGGACAAAGCATCGACAATTGCATCATCATTTTGGGAGCAATTTGCCACTACCTACCTCGCTTTGCAGGTGGATTGGTCAGCACAGTATGGCTACTGTTCCACAGAAGAGACGCTGCTGCCCATACCCGAGGTTTAAAGTCCTTTAGTCACCTTTTAAGACGTCTCCGGGAGAAGATGGAATGGTGAGATATACTTAATCCAGACACCATACCAATATACGTGTATTTATATATCTTATACTGCGATATTCAAGGAAAAAGAGAGGTTACCCCGCTCCTAGCCAACAATTACGCCGACAATTAGAGTCACGTGTGCTACATTCTTCGGGACTCGTAACTAAGACTAAGGTGCAATTCGATAGATTTGATCTCCTCGGCTTAACTACACAAGTTGTGTCAGAAGTTCTAGTACAATAACCATACAGAATACTGCCTTAATTACCACGATTGACAAAAGACCCTTTGCTACCAGTACACAAAAGGCTGCTGGCTATCTTTTAGATGAAATTTCAGTCACATCACTCACTGCCTAGAAACGATAGAAGCTCATTTATTTGTTAGATATCAGAGTGGCATGGCACTCTCATTCAGTCGCATTTCGTTAAACTAAAAAATCCAATATAATTCAGAATTTTATGGCAGAATAATTACTTTATTTAAATAATAGTATCATAATAATACGTTTATTTCGGATAGTTGTCCATATAGGTTAGTAATACAAAGACCTGCAGACGATGTTAGTGGTACAAATAAAATAAAATACAAAAACTAAACTTAATTAACAAATACAAAACTATTTTTTTTATTTTAAATAAACTAGTTCATAAACCTGTGCGCACTTCTTGGTGCACTAGATCCGTACAAATGCATACGGGTCCAGTGCCACAGGAACGGACAGTCAAGTCTATCTGCAAACAGTCTCCGTATGCTGTTGGCGCTCCCCCGTCACCGACGCATCAAGGATGCAGTTCGCTTTCTAATGATTGCTTGAAAGCTATCTATATTTGCTTCAGCAAACATGCTTGATGCTGTAGCGAGCAAGCAAGTACACTCGTACGCTTGAACGCAGCACCAACATCACGCCACCCTACGTCATATGGCGTGATCGCCGCATGCCAAACGTATGACACATACTTAGCTACGCCCATTTGAAGATGGCCACCTACGCCTACCGTTTGGAATGCACTGTAGTGCAAGATGGCTACTGCATTTCTATTGTTTGCGGTCGCAGCCATGTTGCGCGAGGGCGTGTTCACTCCCGCGCATAATGTGTCAAGTGCGAACCGTTATTATTATTAATTAGTTATTAGTATAAATATTGCATTCTTAATTTGTAAAAGACATTCTGCTTCATTCGCTTGATCGCTACGCTTGTAATATATTAATATATCAAATTTATAAGTTTTGCTTTGCTTTTATTTAATTACTTAAATTCGTATCCACATTAGAACCAAAGTATAGTAAGTGGTTCAGATTTAATAAAGTTAACAACCACTTCATTGGTGACCCCGACCACGCTCATTTACTGTGATGCCAGACCCTGAAAATAGTGAACCGGGTAAGAACGTATTTATGGAGGCCTACAGAGTTGGTGTAAGGACGCCAACGTTTAACCCTGACGATCCGGTGCTATGGTTTGCTCAACTAGAAGGTCAGTTTGCCATCTCCAATATGACAACAGACTCCACAAAGTTCTATTTCGTGCTGTCGCAGCTGGAACCGCAACATACAGCAGAGGTCAGGGACCTGATAGTTTCTCCACCAGTGACGGGTAAATACGAAAAGTTGAAATCTGAGCTGATTAAACGTCTGTCAGCATCACAAGAGCGTAAGATCAAGCAGTTGATAATGCATGAAGAGCTTGGCGATAGAAAACCGTCGCAGTTTCTCCGCCATCTGCAGCATTTAGCCGGTCCGACGGTCCCTTCCGATTTCATCCGAACAATCTGGGCAAGTAGACTTCCCACCAACCTGCAAACCATAGTCGCGTCACAGGTCAATATGAGTCTGGAAGACCTAGCTGAGCTAGCGGATCGGATCAACGACATCGTTCCAGTAACAGGGCAAGTAGCTAGCACAAGTACTCCCATGCCAGTAACTTCAGATCCTTCGAGTGCCGCTATTGATCTGCTAACTCAGACAGTAGCAGAGTTGGGTCGTAAATTGGAAGCAATGAGCATGGAGTTACGCGGACGCGAACGCTCGCGGTCCAGAGGCTCCCAGCGAGGATCAACACGCCATTCCCGTTCGCGGTCCCGGCCAAATGACCACCCGTACTGCTGGTATCATTACCGATTCGGTGACCGGGCAACAAAATGCACACAACCTTGCAGCTATAATAAAAAGCCGTTAAACTACCAAGGCAGCCATTAGTGGCGGAAAACGACTGCCTTGCTACACCTAGCCGCCTGTTCATCACGGATCGCAAAACAAAGATACAATATCTTATAGATACGGGTTCAGACCTGTGTGTATTTCCGCGTTCCGCTGTTCGGGAGCCACGCATCAAGACCAAATATGAGCTGTTTGCTGCTAATGGGACAATCATCGCAACTTACGGATATTTAGCGCTTACCCTAGATTTAGGCCTTCGTCGTGCATTCTCATGGCGTTTTATAGTAGCAGACGTCTCGAAACCTATTATAGGCGTCGACTTTCTAGTTAATTATAATCTGCTTGTCGACTGCCGCAACCAGCGCTTAATTGACGGTATTACCGCACTCACAGTCACCGTGCCTCGTCAAGAATCTTCGGAGGCAATTTCTTCAGTCCGCACGACCAATGATAGCACTAATTATCATCAGCTATTGCGGGAATTTCCTGATATTACGCGCCCTGCTGGTAAACCGGGTATTCCCAAGCACAACACAGTGCATCATATACGCACTACTCCAGGACCACCCGTATGCAGTCGCCCTCGTCGCTTAGATCCTGAACGGCTCAAAATAGCTAAAAAAGAGTTTGAGGAAATGCTACTGAATGGCACCGCGCGCAGATCCGAGAGCGCTTGGTCTTCACCACTTCATCTAGCACGCAAGAAGAACGATGGTTGGCGACCTTGTGGAGATTACCGGGCATTGAACGCACGTACAATTCCAGGTATCCTGTCAGACATGTGCAGGACTTTGCACAGCAACTAGCAGGTAGTGCCATCTACTCAACGGTTGACCTAGTGAAGGCATACAATCAGATACCGGTTTTTAACGAGGACATACTAAAGACCGCAATCACAACGCCCTTCGGACTGTTCGAATTTCCGTTCATGACGTTCGGACTTCGTAACGCCGCTCAAACCTTTCAACGATTTATGGATGAGGTCCTCCGAGGGTTAGATTTTTGCTATTGCTATCTGGATGATATTTTGATATCCAGTACCAACAGCATCCAGCATCAGCAGCAACTCAAACAACTTTTTAAAAGATTAGCGGAATATGGAATCCTTATTAATACTAACAAGTGCTCATTTGGTCAATCAGAGGTGAACTTTCTTGGATACAAAGTTTCGGCAACTGGTATCCAGCCTCTTGAGTCCAAGGTCCAAGCCATCCAGGACTTCCCAGTACCGAAGAACGCAAAGGAACTCAGACGATTTCTGGGGATGATAAATTTTTACCGTCGGTTTATTCCTGTCGCAGCTTCTTTGCAGGCACCACTCAATAATCTTTTAGCAGGTCCAAAAATCAAAGGTTCACAGCCAATCGTGATGACGCCAGACCTGCTAGAAGCGTTTAACAAATGTAAAAATAGTCTTTCACAGGCAACTCTTTTAGTGCATCCAGATACCCAGGTGGAGCTAGCAATACAAACCGATGCCTCGGATACAGCTATTGGAGCTGTCTTGCAGCAAAGAAAAGGACAAGAGTGGCTACCTTTAGCGTTTTTCTCCAGGAAGCTGAGCCCATCGCAGAAGAAATACAGTCCATACGACAGAGAACTCTTGGCTATATACGAGGCAATCCGGCACTTTAGATTTATGGTTGAAGCAAGAACATTCTCCATCATGACGGATCATAAGCCGCTGACATTTTCCTTTTCAACACCTCGTGAAAACTGTTCCCCTCGCCAATTTAGATATTTTGACTATATCGGTCAGTTTACTACTGACATAAGATTTGTGGCTGGCAAGGACAACATTGTAGCTGATGCCTTGTCACGTATTAATGAGGTTAATTTGCCCTTAGATTACCAGTCCCTGGCTTGCGACCAAGAAACGGATGCAGAGCTGCACAACCTGATTCAAACTGGCTCTAGTCTAAAGCTGGAGAAAATCAAGTTACCAGAATCAGGTATCGAAGTATACTGCGACGTCACAGTGGTTCCACGACCATATGTTACTAGGTCGTTTCGCAAGCAAATCTTCGATACCCTCCATAACCTGAGTCATCCTGGTGCAAAAGCAACAGTTCGCTTGGTCACGGAAAGGTTTGTTTGGCCTGGTGTTAGAAGGGACTGTCGAAATTGGGCTAAGGAGTGCCAACCATGCCAGAGAAGTAAAGTGTCTAGGCATACATCAGCTCCATTAGTAGCATTTCAGACGCCTTCAGCACGTTTTCGCCATATTCACCTAGATTTAGTAGGTCCCTTACCCTTATGTTCTGGCTTCAGGTACTGCCTCACTATCGTCGACCGTGTTACGCGTTGGCCTGAGGCGTACCCACTTCAGGACATCACCGCAGAAACCTGTGCGACCACTCTAACCACAGGATGGATCGCGCGGTTCGGCTGTCCTGAACACATCACAACCGACCGCGGCCGCCAATTTGAGTCACACACCTTCAAAGAACTCGCAGCACTGGTCGGCGCATCTCATCACCTAACCAATGCTTACCATCCTGCAGCTAACGGCCTAGTAGAAAGGCTACACCGTCAACTGAAGGCCGCCATCACCTGCCACGCTACGTCGAAATGGACTGAAGTGCTGCCGTGGGTACTCCTCGGTATCCGTAGTGCTTGGAAAGAAGACCTTCAGGCATCAACAGCAGAACTGGTCTACGGCGAACCACTTCGTTTGCCTGGACAGTTCTTCGTCACCAACTCAGAGGAAGCAGTGGACATGACCAGCATGATCAGCAGACTCCGTTCCCATATGAACAAGCTGACACCGCAACCCACGTCCTGGCACACTAGTCCTAGTCGACTATTTTATGTGCCCAAAGCTTTGAACAATGCAACTCACGTCTTCCTGCGCCAGGGTCCAGCTAAGAGATCACTCCAAGCTCCTTACCTGGGTCCTTATAAGGTTATCCACCGAGACCAGAAGACGTTCGACATCGAGGTAGAAGGAAAGACACGGAGAGTAACAGTCGACCGTCTAAAGCCAGCATTTATGGCAAGAGAGCCCCCAATCATAAGTGCTGATCATGAACCTGAAGAAAACCAGACCACTGTCAGGAAGACGAGAAGCGGGCGCACTGTCAGATTTCCGGATTACTTTCGCCCGTAGTCACGGTCTCACCGGGGGAGTTGTGTAGCGAGCAAGCAAGTACACTCGTACGCTTGAACGCAGCACCAACATCACGCCACCCTACGTCATATGGCGTGATCGCCGCATGCCAAACGTATGACACATACTTAGCTACGCCCATTTGAAGATGGCCACCTACGCCTACCGTTTGGAATGCACTGTAGTGCAAGATGGCTACTGCATTTCTATTGTTTGCGGTCGCAGCCATGTTGCGCGAGGGCGTGTTCACTCCCGCGCATAATGTGTCAAGTGCGAACCGTTATTATTATTAATTAGTTATTAGTATAAATATCGCATTCTTAATTTGTAAAAGACATTCTGCTTCATTCGCTTGATCGCTACGCTTGTAATATATTAATATATCAAATTTATAAGTTTTGCTTTGCTTTTATTTAATTACTTAAATTCGTATCCACATTAGAACCAAAGTATAGTAAGTGGTTCAGATTTAATAAAGTTAACAACCACTTCAATGCACTAAAGAACCGTGGGAGCCCCATCAGCACCCTGAAAGCATTTTTATATTGTATTTAAAGCAAAATTTTATTCACTAACAATGTAACAATGAAAAAGCAACATTTTAATATACACCGTGACACATTTTCATAACAAAAGTCGACTAATGAACAGGTGGCTTTACGGACTTACGTACAGTTGCGATAAACGTCGCGAGTGAAACAATCAGCTAACATTATTAAGCGACGCGATTGGTTCAGTATATACTGTACAGACGAACAGACAAGTTCTATATTCGTATTTATATTTCCCTGTTTACGCAATGATACCAGCTTGTATTTATATTATTATCCGTGCTGCCCGTATTAACAATTTAGCAGCACTCCATATCCTTCCGTGGATACCGTAAAAGGCGACTACGAGCCTATAAGCTGGAGAGATGGGCAACAGCGTCACTTTTGTGCAGCAGTGGCCATACTGCGCTCACCAACTCCCCTGCCAAGCGTGGTAAAAGCTGGCAATTTCCCTCCAATTGTTGTGGAAATCTATGGGGAGGCTTTTGTTCAGCAATGGACGTCCTTTGGCTGAATTGATGATCTAGTAAACGCACTCTACTAAACATGGGCCTCTCAATGATGACATGGTTGGTACAGCCAGTGGTTCTGCGCTACAGGTCCGAAGTTCAATTCTTGCATGTCAAGAATACTTTTATGGCCTACATTTAAATAAGAAAATAAAAAAAAACATTGCGAAAAAATATTGGCGGCGGCCGGCAGAATGCCTGCTTTTAGAATAATATCACAGTGTGCGTGCAAAATGACGGTAAGTGTGTTTATTTAATGACTTCAAAAAAGAGGAGGTTCTCAATTCGATGCGTGTTTTTTTTTAACGTTGCCCCACACTAGGATTTCTCCTGAGTCGTGGGTGCGTTTACAGACATGAATTCCACATACAATACACCCAGACCCGGAACAACTACCTGCAGATCATACAAATATTTGCTCGGTGCGGGAAACGAACCCACGACCCGGAGTGCAGCAGCTGACTGTATCAACCACTGCACCAACCGTGCCGTCTACATGTAGCTATTCCGGCACCCTGATCAGCTAAAAATAGCGACAGCAGACGCGATAGCAGCTATCACGCAGCCAATAATAAACCGGTGACAAATCGCCTGAAATTGAGAGGCGAGGATGCAATTTTTAGTTCATTGAGCGTCCGACAGAGTGTGCGTCAGAGATCTTCGCCTGTTTTAACTGCTATAGGCAACTACGTAATACCAAAATGACGTATGACAGCGGCGTCTGCGGGATTTACGCCTGTCACAAACCCTCTGCGATATACGTAATCAGCCCGCGGGTCTAGGTTTTTGTGTACCCACGATACAAGCAAAAATCCTTGGGGGTCGTTTTTTAAACCTCTCAAACACTTCTGTACTCACGTGTTCTGATCAAAATAATAATGACTGACGCATTTGCAACTGAAAAATACTTTCGCTAATGAGTGACGGAGGTAATTTGCTTTTGCTAACGAATGCTTTTATTTTCGTTACACAATATCTTCATTAAAACACGCCAGTAATCCCTGAAGGTAGACATATGTATACATTGTGGTGTGCTCACGTTTCGCGGAAGATAATATCCGGGTAGGATAATATATCCGTATACACTTGACTATATAATATGATGTGTATATATGTTCTCAGTGTGTTCGCCGGTTGTGGTACACACGATTGGTGAAGTAGCTCATCGTTTCGCTATCTGCTCTGCGTGTCGCTAGTTCGATTTCTGCACGGATCAATTTATATAGTGGATATACTGTATCAAAACGTGCGAGGGCTTAGAACAAAGTTAGAAGAATTTAACACCAGTATTTCGACCGCAACTGCAGATCTGTTCGCCATCACGGAAACAGGCTGCAATAAATCCATCCATGACGCAGAAATCATTCCACCTGGATACAATATTATACGGTGTGACCGAGCAGATGGACGTAAACAAGGCGGCGGGTGTCTCGTGGCTACACCACGTTTTGAGCTGAGACGAGTGTCACTACCAAATGACGTCGACATTGATCAACAAGTGTTCGAACTAGTTTGTGCTAATGTGTATTTACGTAATAGACTTATGTTTTTACTTTGTGTGGTTTATATCCCACCAAATAGTAATGAAACTGAATACATGACATTATTTCATATAATTGAACAGTTTTGTAACACATACAAAGACATTGTGGTTTTAGGTGACTTCAACTTGTATTCATGTCCTTCAGCCGTAAGTCATTATTATGAATACTTTCAGAATTTTTGTGGATTCACTCAGAGTAACGGAATAGGTAATTGCAAGGATCGTCAGTTGGATCTAGTGTTAAGTACACTGCCGGAGGGACGGGGTGTGAGTGTGCGAGCGGCAGAGGCGCCGCTCGTGCTTGTTGATGCATACCACCCACCGCTCGTGATCTCGGTAAGTACACCCACGCGCCTACGACACCACCTTGGCTCAGCGGGCTCATGTGCACCTGACGTAAACACACATGCACCAATAGGTTGGAACTTTAATAAAGCAGACCTTTTATCATTATACGCATTAATGGCGGCTGTAGATTGGACTCCGTTGTATGAGTTAGACTTAGAGTTGAGTTTAAATTATTTTTATAATATTATTAATTCTATTATCAATGACTGCGTTCCGAAAAAAAAGCGAAGTAGTGTAAACTCAAGGTATATTTACCCTGAGTGGTACACTAGTGAAATAATTCGCGACATCAAATTAAAGGCTGTGCTACATAAACGTTACAAAACAAGTGGGTTAAGGACCGATTACGAAGCGTTTGCCCTGTGTAGAACCAAAGTAAAAAATATGATATTAGGCACTCAGAAACAGTATAGGCACCGCGTTCAAAACCAAATGCTGAAAGATCCGAAGTCGTTTTGGAATTATATAAAATCAAAAAGAGGTAGTAGAAGTCCGCGTAAGATTTTTAAGAATGGCGAGCCATTGACTAGTGAGCAGTGTGTTACGGAATTTGCTGAGTATTTCTATTCGGTCTATAGTACGGAACAGGCCGAGTTGAGTGTGAGTGCAGCGGATACAGAAGCGGGCAGTGGAAACGGAGCGGCACGGGTACATATCGATCACCTATATTTGTTAGACGTAAATTTTGCGCTTCAACAGCTTAAGCCGAAAAAGTCTGCTGGACCGGACGGCATTCCGCCATACATATTTAAGGATTGTCGGTCGGTGCCAGCAAAACCGCTTCAATACATTTATAATAAATGCTTGAAGGCTGCAGTATTTCCGGAGAAGTGGAAGATTACCCGCGTCGTTCCGGTGCCAAAGGGAGGCTTAGGGACGACGGTGGAGGGTTATAGGCCGGTCGCAGTGCTATCGACTCCAGCAAAAATTTTCGAGGCTGCTATTCATAGAAGCATATTCCAACAGGTCAGCGGCCAGCTCTCAGAAGCTCAGCATGGATTTAGACCAGCAAGAAGCACCACTAGCAATCTTCTCAGCTACATGGCTCACCTTGTGCCAACAGTGGACGGTGAGGGACAAGCTGATGCTGCTTACTTTGATTTTAAAAAAGCGTTCGATCTAGTAAATAACGATGTCCTGCTTAAAAAGTTAGCAGCAGTTGGTTTCACCCCACATCTATTAAGATTTTTTGCAAGTTACTTGAGCGATAGACGGCAATACGTAGAATATGCGGGATACAAGTCAGAACCATATTTTACCAGGTCTGGGGTAAGTCAGGGCAGTAATCTTGGGCCTTTGCAATTCATTCTTATGATTAATGACCTATCGGAAGTTGTTAAAGATGCCAAATGTTTGCTGTTTGCTGATGACCTCAAGCTGTCCCTCGCGATAAGTAACGTAGAAGACTGTGCCAGGCTACAAAGAGACATAGACAGAGTGGTTACCTGGAGCAAGGACAACCTCCTACTGTTCAATTTCTCAAAGTGTGTAACAATTACTTTTTCTCGCGCACGTTCTCCTATACTATATAATTACAAGATAGATGGGGTGCCAATGGTTAGGGTAACAGAAGTCAGGGACTTAGGGGTGAGCTTCAACACAGGGCTAACGTTTCGTGATCACATTACTAGTTGCTGTAGACAGGCTTATCGTAATTTAGGATTTATGCTTCGTATGGTGCGTGATTTTACCAATATTAAAGCCGTTATAGCCTTATACAATGCTTTGGTTAGAAGCCAGTTAGAATGTAACGCAGTCATTTGGGCTCCGCACGAATCTAAATATAGGCTCATGTTGGAGAGAGTACAGAATAAGTTTGTTAGATACGTATACTCGCGGCTGTATGGTGTTTATCCTTTGTATCCATTATTATACCCAACTTTATTTATTTTGGGCATGGTTGGATATAACGAACTGAGGGTCAGGAGGGATCTCGCACTCATTTTGTACATGTTCAAAATATTTAGAGGGAAGGTGTATAATGCCGACATCCTGGGGCAGATAGGTTTGTGTGTTCCGGACGGGTACGTGTGGCGACGACGACAGCCACGGCTGCTGGTGGAGCCGCGTGGCCGAACCAACCTCTTAAGTGAGGCGCCGCTGACGCGAGCACTCCGCACTCTCAACCTCATAGCTAGTGAGACTGACGTATTCCATTGTACTCTGAGTGATTTCACAAAGGTAGCACTGTTTATTATTTGTTACAAGATTAATTAAGAAGTAAAGTAAATTTGTTACAAGATTAATTAACAAGTATTATATATATTATTATAGTCTAAGAGCCCGTGAACCCCAGACCTTCGTTATTTTATAAAAGCTGAAAGTTTGTCAGCGCATGCTCCCAACACAGGTAAGAACGATGGACTATTATGAAGTTTGGGTTACCGTGGCTTTGGCAGGTAAACGGTACTAAAGGTGTGTAAAATACCGATCTAAATTCATCAAATAATAAAGTGTGATTTTTTGGTCATCATCACGGCCGAATGAAGTCCACTGCTGGACACAGGCCTCCCCCAAAGATCTCCACAACGACCGTTATGGCTGTGCTGTGGGCTCAATGGGGGGTTTTGCCATAATCGCCACGCTTGGCAGACGGGTTGGCGATCGCAGTTGAGCTGTTAATGTACTCGAAGGACGCTGCTGCCCATCCTCCGGCTAATCCCTTAGTCGACTTTTACGACACCCACGGGAGGAGATGGGGTGGTGGTATTCTGAGCCGGCACCACACGGTAATTTTTTGGTATTACCTTCAGAATATTATAAAAAATCACGTTATTGATTGCCAGACACTTAACATCGTGGCAACCCCTTGCCAGACACCCCTAATGTTCATGAAAATATAATTATACTTATGTTAAAGTATAAAAGCTGATTTTTATATATAATACTTAGGTAATAATTAGATGATGTTTCCTCATCAGCCAGACATTTTTGATAGTTCCAACCCCTTGCCAGACAATGATGTAGGGTCGCTGTAGGAGCGAGCGCGAGACAGTATATGTATGGTGGGTGCGAGTGAGATGGCGAGATAGGTCTATCGCGATCCCTCAATAACAGATTATAAAAAAAAAACAAATAAATAATACTCAAAAATTTAATTAAAAATATATTGATAACATTACAAGTTATTATAAATACATAGTTGGCTCGCAGAAATTGTTGTAGCAGCTCGGATTGACATGGTGGCAGACTGCTAGCATCAAAATTTCGTAGTTTTTTACGGCTAAACGCTTCATTAATATCTGAGACCTGATATGTATTAATGAATAGTTGAAGCCGTGCTGCATCAACATCAGTTATCGAACCGACATTGTATACCTCACATATAAACCGTTGAATAATATCAAAAGTGCTTTGTTGTTCATTATTATTTTCGAATAATTCGTGTTTACCGAATTTAATGAAAGCTGTTTCATACTCTTCCGTTTTTTTTTTAATTTTAAAAGGCCTCAACTTTCCTTTTCGGAAAAATGCAGGATTATAATCACAACCTGTGATCGCATGGAATCCTGGTAAGCTCTTGCAAAAAGATTTTCCTAACTGTTATTGAGGGATCGCGATAGACCTATCTCGCCATCTCACTCGCACCCACCATACATATACTGTCTCGCGCTCGCTCCTACAGCGACCCTACATCATTGTCTGGCAAGGGGTTGGAACTATCAAAAATGTCTGGCTGATGAGGAAACATCATGTAATTATTACCTAAGTATTATATATAAAAATCAGCTTTTATACTTTAACATAAGTATAATTATATTTTCATGAACATTAGGGGTGTCTGGCAAGGGGTTGCCACGATGTTAAGTGTCTGGCAATCAATAACGTGATTTTTTATAATATTCTGAAGGTAATACCAAAAAATCACACTTTATTATTTGATGAATTTAGATCGGTATTTTACACACCTTTAGTACGGTTTACCTGCCAAAGCCACGGTAACCCAAACTTCATAATAGTCCATCGTTCTTACCTGTGTTGGGAGCATGCGCTGACAAACTTTCAGCTTTTATAAAATAACGAAGGTCTGGGGTTCACGGGCTCTTGCTCTATTAGTAGATGAAATATTGAATGCTACACTATCGCATTAGGTATATTTTTTAAACCTGTAATGATAGTAGTAAGTTTGAGGAATAAATAAATAAATAAATGTTTGAGCACTTGGTGCACTTGGTCCGACCCCGCACGGAGAAGGACGAGACGGTGCCGGGGTAACAACCGTCTCTGCTCCCAAGTCCAACACGCCTGAGCCCCCTGCCGTCACTACATGGTGGGAGACCTTGGGAGTCGCGGGTGCGCAGATTGGGGAGTCTGCGTGCTCACACCGAGCGACCCCCGGAAGACGGTGGCGCACACGTGGTCACGTGCCACCATGTGCAAGGCTTGGGGGGATCCTTCACAATCCTACCCGAGAAGTGCCTGGGGGGCGATCTTTTTAAAGTCGCCTTCCCTCTGCTAGAGGGGGTGACCGCTTTACAGTCATCCCCTCCGCGATGAAAATGTGGTGGCAAAATGATTCGTGCTTTTGTTGAACTTGGTCACGAGACGAGGAAGTCATTCGACACTGCACTCGTCACCTCGAGACGTGAAGTGAAGTTATTTAGTCTCTTATGTTCAGTAATTTCACTAGCTACAGTGCCTTCTAACGGGAGTACAGTACTTAATGTCTAGAGTTTAAATACTCCTGCTTAGGAATGTCTGGCAATGCGGTGGTACCTACCTAACCAGCCTCTTGCAATAAGAGAACTACCACCAGTAGTACAGTACATCCACCATATAATACCCACTACGTACAGGGAACACGAAAAGCCGTACCATGGGGTAATTATCATCGTCAGCATGCATTAGCTGTTTATACGTCCACTGCTGAACAAAGGCCTCCCTCACTTCCACAATTGTATCGTAATTTTGGGGTGAATTTACCATTCTTAGCAGGCGGATTGTGATCACACTATGGCTACAGTTCCACAAAATGGACGCTGCTGCCTATTCATCTGGTTTAGAGCCCCTTAGTCACCTTTTACGACATTCACAGGAGGGATAAGGAGTAGTGATATATTCTTAATCCAGACACAGTGTGGATAGCAACCAAAAAAAAACCAAAAATGCAGTATTTTTCAACTTTGATACGTCATCACTGCCATTAACGTAGTTATTTTCTACCTAAATTTTCCTAGTAATTTGGTTGAGCTGAGCGACGCTGATGTATGCTCGCAGATGCTCATGAACAAGTGTCGTCTGTTGGGTTTGGTCAGTTCATATCATAATAATCAAAATCTTGAATAAATATAGCAATCAGGCTTGTGTAGTGTAGACTTTTTAAGAAGTTTAGACTCATTTCTACTGCGTTATCCTCACATTAAATTTATTTCAAGAACAATTTAGTCAAGAAATATTGTAACATTATGATTTAAAAAGAGTAACCATGGAGTTTATAAACTAAGCAAATAAAATCTGACTATTCACGAGTGTCTGTAAATAGTTTTATATAAATAAAACAAGTTCATTTTTGCCCACAAGCTAGCGCTTATAACCTTTCATCATTTCAGCCAAAAAACGTCCACAGCTAGTCAGATGGCTCCCCAAAGATTGCCACAACGACCAGTATGGTTTTGTGTTATGGCCCCATTGGGTTTCTTGCCATACCTAATCGCCCGTTTGGCAGACAGGTGCTGAATAAGCCTTCGAAGCACGCTGTAGCCCATACTCCGGCTAATCCCATAGTAGCCTTTTACGAAACCCACGGGATGAGATAAGGCAGTGTTATTGTTAGCCGGCACCACACGACAAATGGTAACTTTGCTCACAATTAATTACACAATGTGCAGGTTTCCACGATTACTTCGTTGTACGTGATAAATTCGTACATATGTTTTAAAAATCCATTAAGATGCTAAGACCCTAAGGGTTCAAATTAATGGCTGTTACGTTTCTGTTTAATAGCTATTTTTGTTCGTACCTCACCTGAAGGGAAAATAAGAGTTGTGATTATATTATATGTACTGGAAGGCAAGTATGAAAATGCTATGTCTTAAGAACAATATAAGTATTCAGGCGTACTTTGTAGGAGCTGGGCTGATGCGTGCCCACACCAAGCAACCCACGAGGAGACGGTGGCACGCGATGATCTCCAGGGATCTTTTACAATCCCCCCGGGGGTGGCCGATTTACAATCATCCTCTCCGAGATAGGCCTATAGGCGTGGCACCAGTTGGCGGTGGTAGTGTGATCATACGAGGACATGGAGCCCCCTTAGGTGCCGAAGATGACCACCCTAGTTGTTATAGCCAGTAGGAGCCCAGCGTGCCGCTTCGTCCTTTACCGGGGTGGAGGAAGTTCATGTAAAATGTCCACTGGGCCCATTAAAATAAAATAAAAACAGGTGCTGCAGGTCATAATCATAATCATTCTTCCTCAGTTATTAATAAGTATATACAGGATAATATTATGTCATAGCTACCCGTGGCGTCAACATATAGGCCCTATCAGAAGACCAATACTGCAGCATATGCTGAAATAGGGACCGGTTTTGGCCTCGTACAAGCACTACTGAGTCATATAATGTTATCATATTGCACGGTTGGTGCAGTGGCTGATACAGTCGGCTGCTGCGCACCGGGTCCTGGGTTCGATTCCCGCACGGAACAAATATTTGTACGATCTACAGGTGGTTGTTCCGGGTCTGGGTGTATTGTGTGTGGAATTTATGTCTGTAAACGCACCCCGACACAGGAGAAATCCTAGTGTGGGGCAACCTTTTTATAAAAGATAAAGATAAAAAGATAAAGATAAAAGCTAAGGATAAAAGATAAAGATAAAAGATAAAGATAAAGATAAAGATAAAAGATAAATGATAAAGATAAAAGATAAAGATAAAAGATAAAGATAAAGATAAAAGATAAAAGATAAAGATAAAAGATAAAGATAAAAAGATAAAGATAAAAGATAAAGATAAAAGGATAAAGATAAAGATAAAAAGATAAAGATAAAACCCCTGCCATATAGCGATGGTAAGGGCACAGGCATGTTGAACCTGAGCGCCGGGGTGATTGTTACTCCAGCGCCCTCTCCTCCTTGTCCGAGTGGGATCGTCCTTCTTCCGATCCTTGAGTCCACAACCTAGTGTTTAGTAAACCACCGGGCCCCCACGGCATATACAATAGAAGAGTATACTACTTGAAAGTAACATCATGATCATCATAATAACATTTGCATCTTTTGTCCACAGTAAAACCGAAATCTGTCGAAGTGGTAACTGGTGATGGCAAGCCATTAGTTGATAACGATGTCTTCGGGCCCCTGCTGGAGAGAGCCAAGGTCAACATCAGCTGTACCGTCCACGAAGGCAAGCCTCAGCCGAAGGTCGTGTGGTACTTCAAGAAAAACAAGGGGGATCATATGCGGGAGCTAAATGGTGAGTGGACTTAGCTAGTAATTAATTGATTATACAATATATGAAGAATGGACGCGTCTTCACCCGCGTGTATGTTATAATTTTTCCAGGACGAAACGTTACCTTTGTAATTTTCGATGCTTCATCTATACTAATATAGTAAAGCTGAAGAGTTTGTTTGTTTTTTTGTTTGAATACGCAAATTTCTGTAACTACCAGTCGGATTTGAAAAAATCTTTGTAATTTGATAGCCAAATCTTGACAAAGTTTAGAGGCTATTTCATCATTTCGGCCACTGCTGGACAAAGGCCTCCCCCAAAGATCACCACAACCACCGATATAGATGTGTTGTAGGCTCATTGGGGGGTTTTGCCATAATCGCCACGCTTGGCAGGCGGGTTGGCGATCGCAGTTGAGTTGTTAATGTACTCGAAGGACGCTGCTGCCCATCCTCCGGCTAATCCCTTAGTCGACTTTTACTACACCCATGGGAGGAGATGGGATGGTGGCATTCTGAGCCGGCACCACACGCCACGAATGCTGCAAAGTATTCGAAACGTCAGGAAAATCAGAAATCAAAAAAATATACGCGATAGAATCCGTTTAAAAGTGTTTTATTATAATGTGTAATAATCGCGAAAATCTAAGACATTACTATCATAACAAGTATCCTATGTTACCGTTTGTTACGTTCTAATACCTCCCAGAATATGTGTACTAAGTTTCATGATGATCGGTTTCGTAGTTTCTGCGTGAAAGCGTAACAAACATACTTCATCATTCAATTCACATTTATAATATTAAGTAGGTATATATTTATCATATTGATCAATTCAAGAGTACTAAGCAGAACGAAATTCGTGAATTTTCTTGGCAACGTACTTTAGTTGTCCAACTTTCTAACGAAGTAATTTTAAATAATTCTTCTAAAAACAAATTGTATGCTATCTTGGTCGGCTGATTGGAAACCTGGAATTCTTTTGAGAATGATTACCAACCTAGTCTCTAAAGTTTTCTTCAAAACGCTATTCGAGACGTTGCCCTACATTTTCACCCCGTAATATTGTATCTAAATATGTCTGGATTTTAAAAAGGAAACCTTTGAGTTAATTTCGGCGTTTCTTCTCAGAGGTAGTCAGCAGAAAATGGCCTAAAACGTCGCCCCACACTAGGATTTCTCCTGTGTCGTGGGTGCATTTCACACACTCAAACACAAATTCCACACAATACACCCAGACCCGGAACAACTACCTGCAGATCGTACAAATATTTGTACCGTGGCGGGAATCAAACCCACGGCCCGGTGCGCAGCAGCTGATTGTATCAGCCACTGCACCAACTATGACTTCTCTTTCTTTATAACAACATTATAACATCATTTTAAGTACTAACATAAGTACATAAGTACTAACATAAGTACATAAGTACTTACAAGTACTCGCATTACGTGCCCTCGACGACATTTTAAAAGATTTACAGCCTTTCGTGAAATTAAATTTTCTTACACATTGAATAAGTTTCTAAAGTAAGGGTTTCTGCAAATAGGTTTAATTTTATTACTTATACAGTTGCAGACGAAATATTATGCTTGCATTAGAAGTTCCTGTGCTATTTTATTATCCCTTTGCTTTAAAAGGTTTTAAACGAGCCCTGACTGGCAGACATATTCGTTAAAATATTTTGTATTCAGCCAACTAGTTGCTAACTTGCAAGCTAGAAAAAATGATACCTGATTTAGAAGTCTATATTCTTACATTACCCATTTGCTTAAAAGGTTTTAATATGAATCCTGATGCTAAAACATGTATGGAGCCTAGGAACGACTACTTTGACGGCACGGTTGGTGCAGTGGCTGATACAGTCGGCTGCTGCGCTCCGGGTCGTGGGTTCGATTCCCGCACGGAACAAATATTTGTATGATCTGCAGGTAGTTGTTCTGGGTCTGGGTGTATTGTATGTGGAATTCATGTCTGTAAACGCACCCACGACACAGGAGAAATCCTAGTGTGGGGCAACGTTTTTTTTAAAGAAAAAAAAAAAAAGTATGAAATAGGTATAACTTGCAAAGCCCCGGGAATACGGTGGCGTACACATGGTCATTTTGAACGTTGGACTCGCGTGTCGCGTTATTTTTGGCCTATATACGTCTTATAGGCGTTCCTGTAACCTATAAGTAAAGTAACCTATAAGAGGTATTTAAAAAAAAATATATGTGGTGTCGTGGGCCACCAGGTAGGAACGAAGTTCCTTCGGCTAATGTAGAATCGACACTTATACACTACTCGCTTGTGTATGCGACTGTCGCGCCTGCGCACGTCTCATTTAACGGTTTTATTCCACGCACTTTTTTCCACGGATTTTTTCTTACGGTTTTACTATCACATTTTTTTCAGTTCGGTCGCGCAGCAAAATCCCTATCCCCTCCAAGCCTGCCGTAAGGAACTTCGTTCCAAAAACATAGTCTTAGGCTCTGTAGTTTCGGAGTTTTTTTTTTTTTCTCTTTATTTAAGTAATTTTTATACAGATGTATATGCCAATTCCATCATAACTTAACATAAAAATAACAAAATAAAAAGTAAACCTCGTAATTCTACTGTCTGCTTAATGATTAACGGGACTAAAGAATACAAACAACTTTTTTGATGCTTCAGATGAAGGTCTCGATAACAAATCGTGAAACATACCTATACCTAGTCTGTTCAGGTTAAGAGTCCTCATCAAGGAGTCTCTGTTCGTCTGATAACGGACACATTCCATCAACAAGTGATGCACGTCTTCTACTACGCCGCACAAATTACAATTTGGGGAGTTAGTTTTTTTCATCATAAAAGCAAACTTGTTTGATGGTTACGTGTCCGGATCTCAGACGTAATGCTGTTACAGTTAAACATCTACTTAACTTCATATCCATAAGCCAAGGCTTAAGCAAAGCGGCGGAATGGTAAATTTTCGCCTATGTTCTTTAATAACTTTAAATCTATTTATTTTAAAATTATAAATTAAATATATATAAGACCTTCACAACAAGCCCTTTCGTGTAATATGTTACACGGAACAGAAACTTTATTCTAAAAATTTCCATATTACCCCCAGTAATACGTTACACGTCTGTGTTTGGGGTGCAGAAAACCATATGTGTACCAAATTTCGAACCGGCCCCGCCCGACTTCATAAGTAAAGTTTTTTTTTCCTTTTCAGTGGTCTTAATATTTTTTCTGTATATGTCGTGTAGAGTTTTTGAAGTCGGTATTTTTCTGTTAAAAAGTTTTAGTTGTTTCTTTTTAGTATAAATAAGTGTAAGAACTTTTTCCAAGTTGGTATCAGTATTTAACACTAAAAATAAGAAAGGCTCAAATCGGTTATCTGACCTGAGAGGAATCGAAACTATTAAAACATCGTCTAGATAAGCGCAGTCAAATTAACCTGTTTATTGAAGCTGGTTAAAAAACTACTCAATCAATTAGAATGAAATGTATACGGGACCAACTCGAAAGTATTTTGCACCAGTTAAAAAAATAATTGCTCAAATCGGTCAACAAATCTCGGAGTAATCGGTGTACATACATTCAATGTCGGCACGGTTGGTGCAGTGACTGATACAGTCGGCTGCTGCGCACCGGGTCGTGGGTTCGATTCCCGCACGGAACAAATATTTTGTATGATCTACAGGTAGTTGTTCCGGGTCTGGGTGTATTGTGTGTCTGTAAACGCACCCACGACACAGGAGAAATCCTAGTGTGGGGCAATGTTAAAAAAAACACGAATCGAATTGAGAACCTCCTCTTTTTGAAGTCATTAAATAAACATACTTACCGTCATTTTGCGCGCACACTGTGATATTATTGTAAAAGCAAGGCATTGTGCCGGCCGCCGCCATTCAATTGATTGACAATATTTTTTCGCCAGAATACGCGCATGTGCACCGGTAAAATTAAAAAAAAAATGTTCTTTACTCTTCGAGCTCCCACCCCACGCTTACCTGCATCCTCAACAATAATTACATGATAAAGGGCACGCCAGCTGTACCTAACAAAATTGAAAATTAAACTTCTCTCGATCCATATAACCTATCAATTGTCCCTTATAATAAAGTTCCATATTTTTGTCGGGTATTTTAAGTATCTATACATCTAAACAAATAAATAAAATTGAAGTGTCTGTTTGTAATGTCAAAATAACAGTTTTTTACTAAATGCATATGAAAGTATATACGGTACATATAACAAAAAACAATTTGAATTTTTTTTGTCTGTCTGTTTGTTCCGGGTAATCTCCGAAACGGCTGGACCAATTTTGACGGGACTTTATTGACTTTTTTTTAGACTAGCAGATAACTGATGTTATAAGGAATAACTTAGGCTACTTTTCTTTTAGAAAATTAATTAGGGTTCCGCGCAAAAAAAAATACCCTTGAAATCCAATATATATATATTCTATGTCAAGTGTCTATGGCGAAGTACTACTCTAAATTTCTAAACGCGAGTTAAACCGCGGGTCTCTGCTAGTATAATATAATATATAAGTCTCCGGGGTCAAGAATGCATTTTGAACTATGTAGTAGGTATCGCTCTAAGCATTGTCGATGTAATGGTCAACTACAAATTTTAGATTCCCAAATGGCTACAACAGATCCATTAAAATATTGACTTGACACCTTTTTTTTTTATTGGTGCCCAGTGGAAATTCTTCATGAACTTCCTTCGCCCCGGGGAAGGGCGAAGGGCTATCCTAGGGGGACTCCTACCGGCTAAAACCACTGGAGCGGTCATGTTCGGCACGTAAGGCAGGCTCCAGGTCCTCGTATGATCACACAAGAGACCTATTAAACCAAAATTTTCGTTTTAGAAAACATTTTTACATCGGAAACATACCCCAAGTCCACCGGTACAACTAACAAAACCGCCAACCAATGCAGTTGCATCTGTGAAATACCAATTTGCGACCGTTAGGTATCTATATCCAAATTGCGACCTACCTATAAATTAATCCACCACAGTTATCGGGCTACATTAGGCCAGAATTGAAGCTCGTCGAGATTTGTGGTCAATTTTAGGCATTAAATCAAAATGTATCCGGGACGGATTCAGGTGGGCAGTATTGATAGATAGGTTGTGTGAGATTCAAATATGTTTCGGTAGATGCTGTTAGGGTAAATTATATATTGTTACGAGCCGGGGTTCAGGATACATGAAAATTTATCAAAATTACACGAAACACAGTATATTCTTGTCATAGGATAATTGCTTGGTATTCCACTTGTTCTTCACTATATCGTATCGCAACGTAAACAGAACTCTCTGTTCTTCCTTCGCGGCCGCTATATATATAGGCCGGCCGACACTTTGTGGAAAGTTCCAGAATGTTCGCTTTCTAGAACTTTCTGGGCTATGTGGTACCACTACAAGACACCAGATGGCGCCACATAGAACAATCCCGAAGTTACTATGAGCCGTAGTACAGCTACTAGTTAACAGATGACGCCACGTGCCTTATTTACGAAGAACTATCCAGAACATTCTATGAGTTTCTACACGTCTAAGTATCTCTACTAAACATCAGATGCCGCCACGTTTCGCTATTGTTTATCGGATGGCGTAACAATATGTTATATTCAGCTGCTTGGTTGATATTTATTTTTAAGCCAAAATTAGTTCGAAGCAGTGTTTTGGTAATTGGTGTTGTATCATACATCATTTTTTTTCATTTCGGCCGAATGAAGTCCACTGCTGGACACAGGCCTCCCCCAAAGATCATAACAACGACCGATATGGGTGTGTTGTGGGCTCATTGGGGGGTTTTGCCATAATCGCCTCGCTTGGCAGACGGGTTGGCGATCGCAGTTGAGTTGTTAATGTACTTGAAGGACGCTGCTGCCCATCCTCCAGCTAATCCCTTAGTCGACTTTTACGACACCCATGGGAGGAGATGGGGTGGTGGTATTCTGAGCCGGCACCACACGGCAAATCACGGTTGTATCATACAGTCTCTTATAATTTGAAATACACTATAATTGAAACAGGCAGCTGGTCCAGCTGGTTCCAGTTTTGATGGCACGGTTGGTGCAGTGGCTGATATAGTCGGCTGCTGCGCTCCGGGTCGTGGGTTCGATGTTGGCAATGTTGGCAGTCGGAGCGGAGGGATAAATGAAAGATGGTCCGTACCAGTCAATGGTCGTGTAATGACTAATTAATCCTACTTACTAAATACAGTTGCATATTACGACTAACGCACACTATAACATACATGTTGTATCTACTAACACATCACACCTGAGGGGTTATTTTGAAAAAAAAAAAAGATACAAAATCTGTTTTTTTTTTAACATATATAATTCTAAAATCTTTTATTCATAATCACTATTATATAATCTAAACAAGTTTCACATAATATCTAAAGTACATTTGATGACATCAATTGCATAGTCTTATTACTTATTATAAACAAAATAATGTCGTAACGTTACACATTCTAAGCTTTTGCTAATAACAACAGTATCAAGTATCGGTGAGAACCTACTCAAGCTAAAAATAGACATTCTTATTACTACTAAGTTACATATAATTTAGTCCTGTTTTTATGGACAGTCTCAATCTTATCACCTTTACTAACAGTTACATTAGGTTCATTTTCATTTAACACAACAAAAGGTCCATTAAACAACTTGTCTAATTTTTTTTCCGTTTCATTCCTAATTAAAACTAAATCACCTTTTTCATAGTGAACAGGATTACACTTTTTATCCCATATCTCTTTTCTTTTAATTTTGCTTAAATTTAAATTTTTATTCGCTTCCTGAGACGCTAACTGTAACCTATACATAAGTTCTAATACATAATTATCCGAGTTATATAGTGGTTCAACTACGTTATTAGTTAGGTTGCTAGGCAGGTTACATGTTTTACCAAATACTAGCTCGTATGGGGTGTACTTAGTTTCCGTGTGTACAGTAGTATTGAACGAAAAACACCAGAACGGAAGCCACTGGCTCCATGCCTCTGGGTGTCCGTCACACTGAGTACGTAAGAAGGCAGCAAGATGCTTATGGGTATTTTCTAATGCACCGATCGATTCGTGATGATAAGCGGTGGCGTTTACCTTCTCAATCTTTAGCAGTTTACACATCTCGGTCATTGTTTCTGAGATAAATTCTGCGCCTCGGTCGCTGGCGATAGCTGCTGGTACTCCATACCTTAGTACAAAATTATTAATAAAAGCTCTTGCTACACTTACTGAATCTTTCCGCTGCAAGGGATACGCCTCGACGTACTTGCTCAATTCGCATTGTAAGCTTAATACATAAACATTATTATCTAAATCCCTATCTAGTGGTCCAATTATGTCTAAATAAACCTTTTCAAAAGCTTTCGATGCTGTTGACGTCACGGTCATAGGTTCAATAGTATTTTTTGAATACTTGCTAGTTTGACACTTAACACATTTTCTCACGTACTTTCGCACATCGCATTCCAATCCTGGCCAAAAGTACTTACCTTTTATATTGTTGATCATACGTCGTACACCCGCATGACCACTCGTAGGCAGTAAATGATAATCGTGTAGTATGTATACCTTTTCATGATAATTATAGACTCTTTTTATTCCTTTTAATACATTTATTCGTGGTCCGGACCACATTTCTCTACTTTTTATTTCAGCTGTTAACTGCTTAATAAACTCTTTATTTTCATCATCTTTTATTATACACAATTCTTTAATATTTAATTCATTACAACAACTGCTCAATATATTCGTAAATTCGACTCGCGTAAAGTACGACATATAATTGAGGTTTATGTATAATGTATGATTCGACTCTTCGTAAGCAAAACATTCTTTACTATAACTTATATTTTTCTTCTTTTATTATACACAGTTCTTTAATATTTAATTCATTACAACAACTGCTCAATATATTCGTAAATTCGACTCGCGTAAAGTACGACATATAATTGAGGTTTATGTATAATGTATGATTCGACTCTTCGTAAGCAAAACATTCTTTACTATAACTTATATTTTTCTTCTTTTATTATACACAGTTCTTTAATATTTAATTCATTACAACAACTGCTCAATATATTCGTAAATTCGACTCGCGTAAAGTACGACATATAATTGAGGTTTATGTATAATGTATGAGTCGACTCTTCGTAAGCAAAACATTCTTTACTATAACTTATATTTTTCTTGCTTAATAAATTTCCTTGAATAAAGTTTAACTCTACGTAGTCACTAGGTTTCCTTAATATCTCTGCGACCCTTGGTTGGCCAGACCTTGGTTCTTCAGATTTATCAGGAATCCTTGTGCTATCATAACGATCCCCTTCTTGATTTAACATTCTAGCTTTTTGAGCTCTAGTCATTACCATAGTAAAGTTATTTTCAGTAATTGATTGTAAGTCTTTTGAAGTTATGGTCACCCTACTTAAAGCATCTGCCGTGTTATCGCGACCTTTAGTATATTCAACGGTATAATCGTATTCCTCTAACTGTAATCTAAATTTTAAGAGTCTTGATGATGGATCTTTCATATCAAATAAATAAATAAGCGGTTTGTGGTCTGTCCTGATAATAAACTTCCTTCCGTATAGATATGGTCTAAATTATTTTATACTCCATACAATTGATAAAATTTCTTTTTGGATAGTTGGATAATTTAATTCTGCTTTATTTAATGGTCTGCTTGCGTATGCCACTGGTCTCAAATCTTTATTGCATAATATTGCCCCTACTGCTACATTAGACGCATCAGTTTGCAGGATAAAAGTGTTTTCTTCCGAAAAATCGGGATATTGTAAAATCGGTGGTGATACTAGTTTCATTTTAAGGTTTTCGAAGCATTGTTGACATTTAGTTGTCCACGTAAACGGTACATTTTTTCGACATAATATATTTAGTGGTATAGTTATTTCTGAAAAATTTGGTATGAATTTTCTGTAATAATTACAAAATGCTACAAATCGCCTGACTTCGTCTACGTTTTTGGGTACCGGGTAATTTTGTAAAACCCTTATCTTTTCCGGGTCTGGTAGCACACCGTCGGCTGATACTACATGTCCTAAGTATAATAACTGTGTTTTCATAAAATCGCACTTATTTGGGTTAAGCTTAAGGTTCATTTTTCTAAGTCGCTTGAATACGTCCATTAAGTTTTTATTATGGATTTGGCTATTTCTACCGAAAACAATTAGATCATCGCAGTAAATAAAACATTGCTCATAGTTTAGTCCTGACATAGCTATTGACATTACTCTAGAGAAAGCGCTCGGACTAATTTTTAAACCCATTGGTAAACGCTTCATTTGGTATTGTCCCGTACTTGTGGCGAAGCTAGTGATGTTTCTACACTCTGGTTTTAAATTAACCTGAAAAAATACCTTGGTGCAAATCTAAATGACTTAAATAAATACTTCCTGAAAGAGAGTCTAGGATTTCGGTGATATTTGGTAGCGGAAATTTGTCATCCTTTATTGAGTCATTAACTTTTCTGTAATCTATTATATTCTATATATATTCTTAATATATTAATATATATATCTATATTCTTCTAAAAAATCAAGTCCATGAGGATGAATCAAGTCTGACTTCAAAATTTTGACTATCTTTTCACCCGAGTTTAATATTTTAATCGGAATTCTACCACATTTTGGTGTTACGATACTACTTGCAATAAAAACATTTTCGGCTAACTGTCTAGAATATATTACGCAGTCTTTTTGTAGATTTTTATTTATATCTATAAAATGAATTGATTCACTACGCGCTGGTATGTAAAGATAACTTTCAGACTGTACCGATTCATTACTCACCTAAATCGCCTTTTTCCTCTTCTTTCTGCTCGGCGTTCTCGCTATGTGTGGACGCAACGTTAACATTTCCTTGACGATTATTATAATTATTATAGGACTTACCTCGATAGTAGCCTCTGCTAGGCCTGGTGTATGTCTGGTATCTGCCGCGACCATTATTAGCATACCTCGTATTTTTAGGGCGGTAATTTACTTGACCTTGATGCTGGTCATTCTACATCATTATACATCTCAATGCCTTCCACTATAAGCTCAGTAGTGTCCTCGGTACCATCCATTAAAGGAATTAATGTACACGCGGTTTTTAAATCAAAACTCTCCATTTTTTCACTATTTGTTTCAGATAAGATACATAAGCTATTTATTTCATCAAAAGTGTTCCTAATTTTCCCGAAAATTTCCAAACCTATCTTAATATCGTCACTATCTTCTAAAATATTAACAATTTCCTTACATCTGTTAAAAACACAGTTTGCTTCATCTAATTTTAATTTTGTAGTATTACACGTATATCTACTTTTTCCCTTTTTTTATAAAATATTTTCTAATATCTACCAAAACATCATAGCTTTTTAATAAACTATTGATCATAATAATAAACTTCCAATCATATTAATTAATCATAATATTAGCCGTTCATATTACCTATCAGTTAATCTAAATTTCGCAACAATTGAATACCTCACTCATACAAAAACACACCACAAAAACTGTAATAGGCTAGGCTCACGTTAGGCTTCGTTCTCCGTTGTAGTGCGTCCTCGTAGGGAAGCACGGATGCGCTGAATTGTGTGCATTCCAATTTCTTCTTGAACCCACCGGCGATGGCAATTTCTGTACACTCGAGCGGCAACGTAAACCGCTTTGCTTGATGCCCCCCGATGTCTTTCAATAGTGCCTCATTTTGGTTAAGAAAAACCTCTTCTTTTCTTCTGATCTACACATAATTTTGTTCTTCAGTCTTCAGTTTGAGCCTTATTCAAAATATATACACAAAGGTCCCGACCAGGTCCAAACCATACCCAGTCGGGCCTGGCAGGGTCGCCATGTAATGTTGGCAGTCGGAGCGGAGGGATAAATGAAAGATGGTCCGTACCAGTCAATGGTCGTGTAATGACTAATTAATCCTACTTACTAAATACAGTTGCATATTACGACTAACGCACACTATAACATACATGTTGTATCTACTAACACATCACACCCGCATGGAACAAATATTTGTATGATCTGCGGGTAGTTGTTCGGGGTCTGGGTGTATTTGTATGTGGAATTCACGTATGTAAACGCACCCACGACACAGGAGAAATCCTAGTGTGGGGCAACGTTTTTTTAATAAAAAAGAAAAGAAAAAATAAACAGTGAATAGATTCCTACAGCTATATACAATAAGTATTTAAACCGTCCGATCTGTGAAAGTGATATTCAGTATCGATATGTGGACATATTGATGTAAGAAGAATAAGATACGAAGTGATTTGTTTGTCTTATAAAAACTACAATGTTATTTGTAAAAATGAGTTTATAAATTTAGCATTTAATATAAAATACAAAATCGTCTTGGACTCAGCATATTATTTGGCAGCGCGGAGCATGCTCAGCTGCTGTTATTCTGCCTAATAAAATACTAACAAAAATGCCGTGTAGTGTCGGCGCAGAATGCCACCACCCCATCTCCTCCCATGGGTGTCGTAAAAGTCGACTAAGGGATTAGCCGGAGGATAGGTAGCAGCGTCCTTCGAGTACATTTACAACTCAACTGCGATCGCCAACCCGCCTGCCAAGCGTGGCGATTATTACAAAACCACCCAATGAGCACACAACACACCCATATCGGTCATTGTAATGATCTTTGGGGGAGGCCTGTGTCCAGCAGTGGACTTCATTCAGCCCAAATGATGAAAAAAAATGATGAACTAAAGTAAATAAATTTATTTATATAAATTAAACTTTGCCCCACTCTAGGATTTCTCCTGTGTCGTGGGTGCGTTTACAGACATGGATGCCACATACAATACACCCAGACTCGGAACAACTACTTCCATATTCCATTCCTTCATAGCCCTGTTTTTCACAAAGTCAGTTTGCTTGTTATGATTCCGTAAACAATGACATGAAAACGTCCCACAAAAATTTCACGCTCTCCTACCTAGTCAAACAACTGAAAATCAATACTGTTTCACATTCAGAGTTGCTACACAAACAATAAATAAAGGGGTCGGGAATCGAATCCTCGACCGGCTAGCGTTTAAAACGTTTGCTTTGCGGTTAAGCCCGCACAAGATTTGAATACAAAGTCTGCGATAGTTGGATTATTCTTTTGGATCACTTGGATTTTGTTTCTAGGCTAAGTTTTGTTTAGTTTTTGACGTGATTGTAGAATTTAACATCGGATTCACATTGCAAAGTTTTTGGTTCCGAAACTACTTATCGTAGAAACAAGAATATATATATATATATATATATATATATATATATGCATGCATAGCTATGCATAGCAGGTACAATTGATAGGCAATATTTTTAATATTTAAATAAGTCATAAGATAAAATAAAGACAATTGCTTAGTCAATGCGCCAATCGTGCGGACATTTTTTTTTTTTGTAGTTATAATGTACAGACACTAATTCTGCCGTCCTTTAACTAGAAATCCGTTAAGCCCAAAAAGTAGTTATCAAGAAACAGCCAAAAAAAGGTGGGACGTCGTTATATCTAAAAACACTACAATACTTAGATTAATGACTGTTAGACACATTATTTACATTTATTTGCGTCCATAATTGGTCTTATTTGTTCAGAAATTTTTTTTCAATCATTGTTCAGTCATTTATTTATATATCTATATCTAATGATTTTGGCTTTTTTTGGCTCTGATTACATTACTTAAATGTCGCTAACCTTAGCGGCTTTAATAGTGTTTGTAACTCAGGAACTATCTCTAATATAATTATGATTCATAGATAGGAAGACAGAGAGTTTAAAACTACATCACTTTTCATTAAAAAGTCAAAATCGACCTTCTGAGGGTTAACGGCTTTCTAGTTAAAGGACGGCAGAATTACAAAGCACCGCTGCTGTTCGGCTAATCCCTTAGTCGACTTTTACGACACCCACGGGAGGAGATGGGGTGGTGGTATTTTGAGCCGGCACCACACGGCAAGTTTACTTTAGTTGCTGCATTCTAATGTGTAGATTTCCTATGGAGAAGAACGGGCAAAAACTCCATGGTTACTATTTTTAAATGATTAAATGTTAATAATTTCTGAAATTTACGCGAATAGCATCCATTGAATAGAAATAGCTTACGGAAATGTATCGCGTTTATTTCATTATTTTATGTACCTACGTACACAAACCATACGTGCCGTATAGATACGTGCAACGTGCAACTCTAGCACGTACAATTATTATAATATTGATGCACAAATATAGTTCCGTGTGGTGTCCGAATTAAGAATATAGCACCACTCCATCTCTTCTCGTGGATATCGTAAAAGGCGACTAAGGGACCTTAAACCAAAGGAATGGGCAGCAGCGTCCCTTCTGTGGAACAGTAGCCATTATGCGCTCACCAACCCGCCTGCCAAGCGTGGTGAGTACTGGCAAATTCCCCCCAATATGATGACACAGTCGTGGAAATCTATGGGGGAGGTTTTTGTTCCGTAGTGGATGTTGTATGGCCGATACGAATGAACAAATATATGAATTATAAAATAAAACTATGTTTTATGTTCTACCCTAATGTGGGTACATTTTAAAAAAAATACATGAAACATCATACGTACAATACACAAATAAGCACACATTTATATGATTACAATATTTTATATAATATATATATATATATATATAATATATACCGTGTGGTGCTCAGAATGCCACCACCCCATCTCCTCCCATGGGTGTCGTAAAAGTCGACTATGGGATTAGTCGGAGGATGGGCAGCAGCGTCCTTCGAGTACGTTAACAACTCAACTGCGATCGCCAACCCGCCTACCAAGCGTGGCGATTATGGCAAAACCCCCCAATGAGCTCAAAACAAATCCATATCGGTGGTTGTGATGATCTTTGGGGGAGGCCTGTGTCCAACAGTGGACTTTATTAGGCCGAAATGATATAATATCGTACAATATTGTTTGACTACATTGTTCTCGAAATGAAGGTTATGGGAGGACAATGTAGGCAAAGAGAGTATAACCTTTAAAGTCTACACTAAACAAGCCTGATTGCCATATTCATAAAAGTTTAAGTGATTCCTAACTAAGGATTTGTTGATGCAATTTTTTTCTACTAGGCTTACGATTGACCACTTTCTGACCTGATTTCTTCTTTTCTTTTGGTATGGTTAGTTGCCGCCTTGTGTCAGAGTTGTTGAAGCTGTCCAAAGGGTTTGGCTTAACGACTCCCGTCTACAACGTCTACTACGTCCACAACAACCGGGACCGACAGTTTTACGTGCCGTCCGAAGCACGGAGACGGTTAGTTCAAATACCGCTTTGCAGTCACCCATTAATAGACTGACCGCGCCAGGTATTGCTAGCAGTTTATTGGGTTACCTTCCCTAATTATTTCTATTAATAAATATAGCCCATATTACTCAAGGATAATGTAGCATTCTAATAATGATAACATTTTAAATCGGGACAGTAGTTTTTGAGTTTATTCGTTACAAGCATACAAAACTACAAATCTCTCCTCTTTATAATATTAGTGTAGATTTACAACACGTAGCGTAGAAAGCCAAACGCGTGGTGCCAATATTACAGCCATATTGGACTTAAATTCAAGCCATATTGGACTTAAATTCAAGCCATATTGGACTTAAATTCAAGACATATTGGACTTAAATTCAAGCCATATTGGATTTAAATTCAAGACATATTGGACTTAAATTCAAGCCATATTGGACTTAAATTCAAGCCATATTGGACTTAAATTCAAGCCATATTGGACTTAAATTCAAGCCATATTGGACTTAATTCAAGCCATATTGGACTTAAATTCAAGCCATATTGGACTTACATTCAAGACATATTGGACTTAAATTCAAGCCATATTGGACTTAAATTCAAGACATATTGGACTTAAATTCAAGCCATATTGGATTTAAATTCAAGACATATTGGACTTAAATTCAAGCCATATTGGATTTAAATTCAAGACATATTGGACTTAAATTCAAGCCATATTGGACTTAAATTCAAGCCATATTGGACTTAAATTCAAGCCATATTGGACTTAAATTCAAGCCATATTGGACTTAATTCAAGCCATATTGGACTTAAATTCAAGCCATATTGGACTTACATTCAAGACATATTGGACTTAAATTCAAGCCATATTGGACTTAAATTCAAGACATATTGGACTTAAATTCAAGCCATATTGGATCTAAATTCAAGACATATTGGACTTAAATTCAAGCCATATTGGACTTAAATTCAAGCCATATTGGACTTAAATTCAAGCCTTATTGGACTTAAATTCAAGACATATTGGACTTAAATTCAAGCCATATTGGACTTAAATTCAAGACATATTTGACTTAAATTCAAGCCATATTGGACTTAAATTCAAGCCATATTGGACTTAAATTCAAGATATATTGGACTTAAATTCAAGCCATATTGAACTTAAATTCAAGCCATCTTGGACTTAAATTCAAGCCGTATTGGACTTAAATTCAATTAAGCTCAAAAATCCCACGAAGAACATAATTTTCAATGTTTTTTTAAATCCATAAAATAGTAATCTATTTTTAATCTTTCTCAGAAATCGTACAGATCATCACATCAGTGCCTCAAAACCTATACACCCATTTCCCTCCAAAATGCTCGAAAGCACGAAAACTCCGCAACGTGACAATCCAATTGGTTTTAGAGACATTTGAAATGAAATCAATTTATCCTCAGCACTCTACAGATTGGAATGAAATACTTCGAGTGAAATATCTAGGATTAAAATTCCGGAATAGAATTCTCGCCAAGTGGAACTGACAGCATTGATAGATTTTATCAACAAAAGATAGTAAGGTTAATAAAGAGATCTAGTTAAATTTGTATCAGCATTTATAAGTTTTTCAAGCTCACTCAAGTTCCGAGTTTTAATCGCACCGTTAATTTGAGTGAATTTTGAATCGAAAATACAACCTTATAGCATTTTTGTTTAAATTTATACGACAAACACAATTCGTATCATAATATAGGGCTTTTTGGGACAATCCCGCCTCGTATTCCCAACCACTGCCTGTAAGCCAGGATCTACTGTGGCGACCACCGAAAAGAACACCGATCAATGAAGCTCGGTGTGTCCCAGAGAAATGAATAACTAACTGTCTTGGAACCCGCACCGAAATTAATCAGAAAAGAAAAAGGAGGTGCAAGAAAAAATATACATTCCACTTCCCTCCGTAGCAAGCAGGAGACAGAGCAAATACTATAGGCCATAGGCACAATAATTAGGAGTGTACATCTAGGATACGCCTAGTTCTTCGGTGCCGAAGATGACCGCTCCAGTGGTTTTAGCCGGTAGGAGTCCGGCATACCCCTTCGCCCTTCCCCGGGGTGAAGGAAGTTCCATGTAGAATTTCCACTGGACATCAATAAAAAAAAAATAAAAAAAAAAAACAAACAAAGGATACGCCTAGTTCCCAAGCACCACGTGTACAAAAATGTTTATAAATATTTAATTACGGGTCCTATGTTGTGAGCTATTGTGACTGATTCCAATAGCAGGTATGGCAAAAACGCCTGAATGCACGGAAATTCGTCCTGGTTGCAACAAGGTCTGTATAGTAAACAACTCCGGATATAACTCACCATCATAGGTAAGTATAAATAAAGTCTTCAGTTTAAATAAAAAAATATGTGCGTAGCAAGTATTTCCAACTCAAAATTCACTCACATTAACATTCCGATTACGATACTATACGTCAAAATATACGTGCTAGGCCCTCTGTTCTGTAAGAAAGAAAGAAAGGGAGAAAGAAAGCAGAAAAAAGATAGAAAGATATTTAATTGGCAAAAACAGAGACACATAAAATAATACTGAAAACTTTAAATTAAACAAAAAATTGTAAAACAAACAAAATTTTAACATAGGTATACACAGAGCTTACACATCGTGTCTCGAGTTTGCGCCAAAAGGGTAACCAGCTCAGCATAAGCCGGACGAATAATGCCCGACGCTGGTTTTCAGCTGGACCGATATACAATGAAGCACGGATGCCAAACAGATACAAATACATAGATAAATTATTATAATCTATAAAGACACGGTATACTTAAATTACTGCTACAGTAATAAAAAAGAGTAAAATCAGTTATTTATATTATTTGTATTGTCTTCGCCACTTTCATTTGATTGGCCGGGCCGTTTGCCGCCGCGCCTCGCCTGAGCGAGCACACACTACTATATTAATATACTCTTTGGAGCACACGCAGCGACTCGTTCACACGACAGACGACTCAAAGTATTAGTAATAAATAATGGAGCAACACGTCTTGCGTTACGACATGTGTAGGAAATAAAGAACTAGTTAAGAGTTATGTTTATAGCAGTGAACGGATAAATAGGTGTAATAATATATGTGGATCAATCAGTGCACAATTGGCATATCATAATAGACAATGCAAATACATTATCATTTCAGGTAACCTCAGTAAGCCAGCATCGGAACAATTTGCTTTACGTTTAGAGGCTTCTTCATCATATCAGTCACAGGACGTCCACTGCTCAACAAAGGCCTCCCCCTTAGATTTCCACAACGAGCGGTCACATGCTGCTCTCATCCAACGACTCCCAGCGACCTTCACCAGGTCGTCTGTCCACCTCGTTGGACGTCGTCCCACGCTGTGTTTTCTGGTGCGCGGTCTCCATTCGAGAACCTTTGTGCCCCAACGGCCATCAGTTCTACGAGCAATGTGTCCTGCCCATTGCCGCTTCAGTTTACTAATCCTTTCAGCTATGTCGACAACTTTAGTTCTTCTACGGATCTGCTCATTTCTGATTCAATCTCGTACAGAAATACTAAGCATAGCTCTCTCCATAGCTCGATGTGTGACCTTTCTTATGAGGCCCATTGTGAGTCACCACGTCTCTGTTCCATATGTCATCACTGGTAACACACACTGGTTAAAGACTTTCGTCTTGAGGCATTGCGGTATTGTTGACGAAAAGACGTTGCGAAGTTTCCCGAACGCTGCCCAGCCGAGTCGGATTCGACGATTGACCTCTTTTTCGAAGTTGGACCTACCTAACTGGACAGTTTGTCCTAGGTAGATATACTCGTCAACAACTTCGAGAACAGAGCTCCCAACGGATATTGGGATGGGCACGACATAGACATTTGACATGACTTTTGTCTTGCCCATGTTCATTTTAAGGCCCACCTGTTGGGAAACTCTGTTGAGATCATCGAGCATTGTGCTGAGCTCTTGCAGCGATTCTGCCATGACTAAGATGTCATCGGCAAATCGAAGGTGAGTGATATACTCGCCATTGATGTTAATGCCGAATCCTTTCCACTCCAGTAGCTAAAACCAAATTTTGTATTCAGTAAGACATGATTGAAGCTATTCAAGGACACGTTGCCGAAGGTAAGCCATGAGGACCAGTCTAAGCGAATACCAAATCGGGTTATCATCCTTATTTCAATTCTGTATTCAAGGATGTATGGATGTTTAAGCTTAGAGAATTGCACCCCTGCAGATTCACTTCACTTTAGCTCTTGAACAGAAAATAAATATATTGTAATGTTTTGTTCACTTACAATCGATGTCGTCGAAAGACAGCCACTTGTGGACATTTTTCTCCACCAAAGATCGCTACAACGACTGGTCCGTGGGTTTATGTGTTCTGTGCAGGTTTTGACGTAATCGCCACGATTGGCTGACGGGTTGGCGATAATCGATTGCTATAAATTGAAAATTGAGAAGATCATATCTTGATCAAACCGCTTTATTTAAGATCTGTCACAATGAATTTGATTGTAATCAACTTATGAACCAAATATACCTTCGCATACCTTTTTTTTATTTTTATTGTTGCCCAGTGGCAATTCTTAATGAACTTCCTTCGCCCCGGGAAAAGGCGAAGGGGCATGCCGGTCTCCTACCGGCTAAAACCACTGGAGCGGTCATCTTCGGCACGTAAGGGAGGCTCCAGGTCCTCGTATGATCACACTAGAGCCGCCCACTGGTGCCACGCCTATAGATACATCTCGGAGAGGGTGACTGTAAAGTGGTCACCCCCCCGGGGGGATTGTAAAGGATCCCCCAAAGCGTCCTACGGCAGCGCGTGACCACATGCGTGCTACCGTCTTCTCTTGAGTCGTTTGGTGTGGGCACGCAGATTCCCCAATCTACGCACCCGCGAACCCAGAGGTCCCCCGCCTTATAACAATGGCAGGGGGTTTCAGGCGTATGGGAATTAGGCGCCAGGGCAGTTGTTACCCCGGCGCCGTCTTCTCCTTCTTCGAGCGGGATCGCCCCTCCCGGTCCCGCTCTGCGGTCTCCTTCTGGAGCACGACGCTCTCACAGAAGGAGACCACTGCATTCCAGTTTTCCTGCTCTGCCAACATAGCAGAGAGAGATCTTGCCTGATCCGATCGAGCAGGATCCGCCGCTCGGCGGCCCATGCAGGGCACAGAGCGTGCGGTGTCCTGGTCGCTATCACAATGGTGGCATAGTCGTTCCCATCGCATTCGTGAAACTTATACTCATAATCTATTTGCTCCCAAACGGTGAAAAACAAATGCGTGAGATCGAGCTCCCTTGGGCCGAATGATGAAGTTGTATAACGATAATTTTGCTGATGTTGACATACAGGGTGGCGAAATAGAACGTGCATATTGCGTCAACTTGCGAGATCGAGAATAGCGAATACGAGGACTTGATTCCAACAAGACGGAGCGACCTGTCACACATTAATGACTCTATGGCGGTTGTGAGATAGATGTTTCCTACAAGACTAATTTCCATAAGAGGTGATATCCCTTGGCCCCCACGTAGACCTGACTTGACGCCTCCTGACTTTTTTTTTGTGGGGATACCTCAAACATATAGTCTACATAAACAATCCGAGGAACATCAGTCAGCTAAAGGAAAATATCCGTGGGGAAATGGCAGCTATCACCCCAGATTTATTGACAAGAGTTTTCACAAATCTGCGTTCGCGTTTAGAGGAGTGCCGTCTTCGAGAGGGCCGTCATTTAGATGATGTTATTTTAAAAAAATAAACAACATTTAATTACCTAATCATCCTACGTTTTATTTCAACTATACCTTTTGTATTTATTTTTTTAGCCTATACTTAATAAATGCACGTTCTATTGCGCCACCCTGTATTGGTCTTATCACCCACACAATTCAAAAAATGTATTGTAAAGAAATGTATTTTGTTATAACTAACCCGTTGCTAAGCTATTAATGTTGTGTCTTGTGCACTGCGTTTAAATTGGTCTAACCTTATGATAAGTTTTCTCGTTAACCATATTTTGATTTCTCTGTGCTATAACCGTCTCATTACATTATTATAAAGGTATCGGTTGCATGATTAGTTAATAGTATTTTCTATACTTTTGTGATTAATTTAAGCATTATTACGTAATTGTTTGTTGTGCCGAAAACTATAAAAAAAAAAAATAAGTACCCCAAAATGTTTCTGTATACGGTGTAATTTCAAAACGATTTGTGAAAACAAACAACAGGTGATCATTTAACTAGAAAATAAATTGTTATTTTAAGGCTGACTACAAGCATATATAATGAGATATATGAGATTTGCCGTATGGTGCCGGTTCAGAATACCACCATCCTATCTCCTCCCGTGGGTGTCGTAAATGCCGCCGGAGCCGGAGGATGGGCAGCAGCGTCCTTCGAGTACATTAACAGCTCAACTGCGATCGCCAACCCGTCTGCCAAGCGTGGCGATTATGGCAAAACCCCCGATGAGCCCGCAACACACCCATATCGGTCATTGTGGTGATCTTTGGGGGAGGCCTGTGTCCAGCAGTGGACTTCATTCGGCCGAAATGATGATATGTATCTCTCAGCGCAACAACAATGTTTCTTGAAGAACATTTTCCAGTTTCCTTTACCAAAGTTGATCTGACACTCTAGATAGCTCTCAACTAAAGACATTGCTCTTCTTAGCTCAAGAGATTACCTGAAACTACAACTATCCTTACCACTTAATCCAGAACCTGATGATACAATCTAGTATCCAAATCGAGTACAATATGCCCCACTTCAGAATTCCGTAGCTATCTCTTAAACCATTTGTATGCTGAACCCGACAGCGAGTGATAAATTACACGGCTTGGCACGTGAGCTCTATGATGCATTCATATCGGGGTTTTAGGGTACCGCAATTTTTTTATGAAAACGGTATCATTCAGGGGTCTTAGAGTTTAATGTGGAAGTTTTAACACATCACGTTGCATCTTTAGAGAGAGTTCAGATCTCACTCGGGAAAAAAGGAAAGAGTGGTAACAACCGCCCCGGCTCTAGATGGAGATTATTTGAGTTCCTGGAGCCTCCCTTCGGTGCCGAAGATGACCACTCCGGTGGTTTTAGCCGGTAGGAGTCCGGCATACCCCTCTTCCCTTTCCCGGGGCGGAGGAAGTACATGAAGTATTTCCACTGGATCAATAAAAATAAACATAGAGGTAATAACCGCTCCAGCGACAAGGTTCAACACGCCGAAGCTCCCTTCCGTCAGTATATAGAGGCCTCGGAGGCCTCTCCCGGGGAGATGGCGGTGTGACCGTGCGCAGCACAGCGCACAAGGAAACTTCAGGCGGATCTATTATAATCCTTCCAGGTGAGATGGGCTCTTTACAGTCGCTTGCCATTTGCCCCTTCGCCCTTCCCCGGGGTGAAGGAAGTTCCATGTAGAATTTCCACCGGACATCAATAAAAAAAGGCTAAACATTTGTACGGAACTACGGTATAAGACTCGTACTTATCTAGGGAATGAATCCGTGTCTTATCCTACTCGCTTAAGGTATTAGCAGAGAACTTGATACTTTTAATATTATATTGAAAATGAGAGTGATACATTTACTTAACTATGCTAGGTTTTTTTGTATTAAAGGAGGGCAATCAAATATTTCTTCGTGTGGTGTCCGATTTAAGAATATAGCTCTTCTCCTAATCATCTAATCCCGTGGATGCCGTAAAAGTAAGACTCTACACCGGAGAGATTGGTAGCAGCGTCCCATTTGTACAAGAGTAGCCATGCTGCGCCCCCCACCCCGCCTGCCATGTGTGGTGAGTACTGATTTTCGCCTTTTTCAATATGAAGACACAATTGTGGAAATCTATGGGGGAGGCCTTTGTTTAGCTGTGGGCGTCTGTGTGGCCGATGTGATGTGATTTGATAATGTTAAGTAAGCATTCGCTTCTCTTGATAGTAAATAAGTCATTATCACAGCACTTGAACCAGGATTTCTCCTGTGGTCCGTTTACAGACACAAATTCCACACATAATACACCCAAACCCGAAACAACCTGCAGATCATACAAATATTTGTTCTGTGCGGGAATCGAACCCGCGATACCGAGCGCCGCAGTCGACTGTATCAGCCATTGCACCAACCGTGCCATCATCCACAATATTAGAGGAGTAGCCGATGCCTTGACAGTAATTGTAAAAAAAGAATTGTGTTAGGTTAGCCAGACGGGTTGGCCATCGCAGCTGTGTTATAAATGTACTCGTAGGACGCTGCTGCCCATCCTCCGGCTAATCTCACCGCCTTTCCCACCCACGGGATGAAATGGGGTGGTGGTATTCTTAGCCGGCACCACACAGCTATATGATTGTATCGTACAATATTATTAATTGTTGTTTCCCCAAAAACAATTACGAATATGAGCTAACGATAATAATTAAAACACAATCTCATAATTACAATTAAATAAAGAAAGAAAGAAAGACATAATTTTCCATTTACGTCTGCATGTCAAATTGTATTTGAACGGGCATATCAATACTACGATAACGTAGCGTCCGTAAGATAGCTCACATAATTCCGATCACTGATAATAGTAACCTATAATTCTGAATATTTGCCCTCTCTTTCTGGCAAAGTACGGTTCATCATTTCGGCCGAATAAAGTCCACTGCTGGACAGAGGCCTCTCTCAAAGATCACCACAACGACCGATATGTTGTGTACCGGTGTGTTGTGTGCTCATTGAGGGGTTTTGCCATAATCGCCACGCTTGGCAGGCGGGTTGGCGATCGCAGTTGAGTTGTTAATGTATTCGAAGGACGCTGCTGCCCATCCTCCGGCTAATCTCTTAGTCGCCTTTTACGACACCCACGGGATGAGATGGGTTGGTGTTATTCGTAGCCGACACCACACGGCAAAGTACGGTTATATATACGAATATACGACAGACAACATAGAATATCAAGTTTCTCTGGTCGGTAAAATTTTGAATACTGGATTAACTGATAGTTTGCCAATGTTCAGGTTTTTATAGTGGCATTTATATTGATCGCGTACGAGTATAACTTAAGTATACTAAAATATGTAGCCTGGAGGGACCAAAAGGGTTCTCTTGCCCAGCCATGGGACAGTCAACTTAGATTAGATTAAACAATCCCAAACAAAGACTAGGCCTCTCTTTAGTTTCCAAACTATGTTCCATTCGGGTTCCCAATTGGGACTTGGATTATCTTTACATAGTGACGCTAGGTCTGTATTGTTTTCGAATCTCAATTTATTTTGAGGATCTTCAAACAAATACCAATTATTGTGTAGGACCATCGTGAAATCTGAGTATCTGCCTATAATGCTAAGTTGTTTCTAGAAGAATGGGTAGCTGTGTCTTCTGTTTGCTTGCCTAACAACAAACCATTATTTCTAATGCTGGCGCTTGATGACTATGGAATCATTTATTAATGTACTCATCGTCATCATATCTTCTTGTAGATTTTCACAATTGTGTCATCATTTAGGAGGAATATGCTAGTACTTACCACACTTTCCAGACGGGTTGGCGAGCGCATTATAGCTACTGTACCATAGAAGGGTTGCTGCTGCACATCCCTCTGGATTAGAGTCCGTCCCTTAGTCACCTTTTACGACATCCACATATATTCTTAATTCATTTATTTTTGAGGGAAACATACAGATTTACAATATGAATGTGAAATACATACAAACAAATACTTAAACCAAAAAAGTTTTCACATATTTACAATATCATATAAGTGATATCATCAATTGTAGACACTATAAAGAAATCTACTACGATTCCAAAGTCCAAAGTTTGAATTTACGCGTAAGGAAACACTTAGCTTGTAGCATAAGACAATAACATGCCATAAACACCAGAATAAGCTTGTTAAAATAGAACGAAAACATGTTATAAATAATCAATAATAAAGACTGGAGATACATATTGTAAACACTATCTATTTCGACAAGCTACTCCTGATCTTTGTTAACATTTCGTGAAAAATATCAGTATGACTATAGTCTCTATCAGAGATTTTACAAGATCTATTTATGAATAGGTTAGAGCAATACCTAGAATTTGTAAAGGGAAAGTGGAATATTAGTCCAGACAACGTACGGATAGTTTAATAAATGTGTTAGGGCTACTAAAAACCATCATCAATCGCACTGCCAATCAAGAGAATTCGTTATTGTTCATCATTTCAGCCGAAAAACGTCCACTGCTGGACAGAAGCCTCCCCAAAGATTGCCACAACGACCGGTATGGGTTTGTGTTGTGTGCTCGTTGGGGCATATTTGTCATATTCGCCACGCTCGGCAGACGGGTTGGCGATCGCAGTTGAGTTATAAATGTACTCGACGGATGCTGCCATCCTCCGGCTAATCCTACAGTCGTCTTTTATGACACCCACGGGGAAGAAGGGGTGGTGGTATTTTTCGCCGGCACCAAATGTCAACCTACAGTTATAGTTCTTATAATATTGAGGTAGCTGGAGGTTACCGGACAGGTTGCGAGTTCAAATCCCGTGAGCGCAGCCAGCGCACAGCGAGGCTTGGGGGATCCTTTACAATCCTCCTCGAGAAGTGCCTGGAGGCGTCCTTTTTACAGTCTCCTTCCCTCCGCTAGAGGGGATGACCGCTTTACAGTCATCCACTCCACAATGTGCCTAAAGACGTGGCACCAATGGGTGGCTCTAGTGTGATCTTACAAGACCCTGCCCCCCCCCCCATTTCGGTGCCGAAGATGACCGCTCCAGTGGTTTAGCTGATAGGAGTCCGACACCCCTTCGCCCTTCCCCGGGGCGAAGGAAGTGCATGTAGAATTTCCACTGGACACCAAAAAAATGGGGAGAGCGCTCAGAATGCTGTGTGACCAATATATATAAATAAGATGGCTCCTAAGCAAACCTAGTACTTCCATTCTATTGAGGTCAGTATTCCATTTGGGTCATCAAAACATATAGGTATTGTGAATTAAATAAATCGAACCCATTCCGCACTAACAGACGAACTCAGATATTCATAGAAGCCGTTTCGAATATAGTCGCTACATCTACAGAATATATTAGTTCTGCTGTAACAATGACTACACGAATTTCAACCCAAAGTAAGACTGCCTAAAGTTTAATTTGTAGTGGCGAGGGATGGTAGATTAGAAAAAATCATTTTGAGATTATTGTGATTTGTCAGGAATTTTGGTCTGATCTGGTCTTGTTGTCTCGTTACAAATGGACGAATAAATATAGAGATGGGAAAATTATATTTGTTTGGAGAGACTAGATAAGGAGTGCAGTATTTGCTGTAGGTACCAACTTCCTGGGTCACGGGCGCGCAGATTGGGGAGTCTGCGTGCTCATACCGAGTGACCCCCGGGGAGATGGTGGCGCGCACGTGGTCACGTGTCGCCGTGCACACACAGCGTCACAGCGCACAGCGAGACTTGGGGAGATCCATTACAATCCTCCCCGAGAAGTGCCTGGGGGGCGGCCTTTTTACAGCCGCTCGCCCTCCGCTAGAGGGGGTGACCGCTTTACAGTGTGATCTTACGGGGACCTGGAGCCCCCTTCGGTGCCGAAGATGACCGCCCCAGTGGTTTTAGCCGGAACCCCTACCGTCAATTTATGGTGGGGGGCCTCGGGGGTCGCGGGTGCGCAGATTGGGGAGTCTGCGTGCTCACACCGAGCGACCCCCGGGAAGACGGTGGCGCGCACGTGGTCACGTGCCGCCGTGTGCGCAGCAGCGAGGCTTGGGGGGATCCTTTACAATCCTCCCCGAGAAGTGCCTGGGGGGCGGCCTTTTTACAGCCGCTCGCCCTCCGCTAGAGGGGGTGACCGCTTTACAGTCATCCCTACCAAGATGTGCCTAAAGGCGTGGCACCAATGGGCGGCTCTAGTGTGATCTTACGAGGACCTGGAGCCCCCCTTCGGTGCCGAATATGACCGCTCCAGTGGTTTTAGCCGGTAGGAGTCCGGCATACCCCTTCGCCCTTCCCTGGGGTGGAGGAAGTTCCATGTAGAGTTTCCACTGGACATCAATAAAAAAAAGGTACCAACTTCCTAATGAAAGTGTTCTTCTTTTTCGTGTTGTTAGTGGCAATCTTGTGTCGAGAGTTGTTCTAGTCGCCCAACAGCCTGCAATTTGGGTGAATGACTGCCTCTAACGTAAACAACATGGAGCGACGATTTTATGTGCCCTCCGAAGCACGGAGACGCTCAGTATAAATACCACTACGTGGTCACCCATCCATAGACTGACCGCACAGAGCGTTGCTTAACCTAACCAGTCGTTTCCCGATGGGCGCAACCTGGCCATGAGCACCTCGAATGAAAGTCAAAATATTTTTGGATTATTCATCTTCATCATTTCAGCCGACAAACGTCCACTGCTGGACAGAAGCCTCTCCCAAAGATTGCCACAATGACCTTTATAGGTTTGTGTTGTGTATTCAATGGGGGGTTTTGCCATAGTCACCGCGATTGGTAGACGGGTTGGTAAACACAGTTGAGTTATAAATGTACTCTAAGGACGCTGCTGCCCATCCTCCGGCTAATCCCATAGTCACTTTTTACGATACCCATGGCATCAGATGGGCTGGTGGTATTCTTAGCCGGCACCAAAACCCACAAAGTATACTTACTTTGCCGTGTAAACGTTAGCCGGAGGATGGGCAGCAGCGTCCTTTGAGTACATTAACAACTCAACTGCGATCGCCAACCCGTCTGCCAAGCGTGGCGACTATGGCAAAACCCCGCAATGAGCCCACACAGCCATATGTGTCCAGCAGTGGACTTCATTCGGCCGAAATGATGACCACACGGCAGATATTATTTGGATATTAACGGCTAGAAAAAGCTAGAAAAATGATACTGCAGATAATATTTTCCCACAAAAAAGGCCTCAAACCAAACAGCTAGCTCGATCGCTCCCAATCTATTCTGGCATCGGAAATGAGTCCCCACAGTGCTATATCCCTAAATCTGAAACGCTAGTGTACCTACTTGTACATATATATCTGACGTGTTCCGAATCGTTACCGACCTTATCAATTGTCACGGGATAACTGCCATCATGTGCCCGTCACTCACAGTTTCCAACTGGAAAAACCTAACAAGTACTGGTTGGCTACGCATTGTATACAGGGTGTCCAGTAAATAGCACGACATACTGCAGGGGTGAGAGCTTGGGTCAATACCTACAAAAAAAACACTATGTATGTTCAGCAAAATCTTACGAATTTACAGTAGTTCAAAATTTTAAGATAAGATAATTGTACAGTGAAAATTTGAATAAAAATTGTATTTCTTGAAAACATTTTAGTTTTTAATAGAATCAAATCAAAATGTTTATTGCTGAACATAGGTACATTGTAAAGGTACATTGCAAGTAGTTGTGTGAATGCGATGTTCATTATGTTCTACCAATTTAAGCATGCAAATTTGAATGTAAGGGATACAAGCCCAAATTACATTATTAATGTCAAACATATACAAGAAACAAAGTCAAAAACAAAAAAAAAACATTTCATAATAAATTGGACCTAGAAAGCATTTACCAAAATGTCAATATTTTTATAAAAAGCAAAGTTACTAAATATCTTACATATTATTATCTGACAAGTACTCATTTATTGAATAGTAGGTCTTATTTATCAACAGATCTCTTACCTTTTTTTTAAATAAAGACTAATCAATGTAAACTATTTACAAACAATTTCAGGTAAAAAAAACACTATAAAAGGAATTTTTCATTACGAGATGCTTAAAAATCTGTGTCAAGGTAGAGATTTCTCGGAAAATTTTGTACTACTGTAAATCCGTAAGATTTTGCTGAACATATATTGTGTTTTTTTGGTAGGTATTGACCCAAGCTCTCACCCCCTGCAGTATGTCGTGCTATTTACTGGACATCCTGTATATAGAGTCTTACATTAATAAGTGAAAATATTTTAACGCTAGGCTCTATGAATGGTATAGAATTCATTTCAAATATCAAGTATCGGTTTTACAGATAATAAATAAATCAATATTCAAACATTCGACTTGCGAAAGATTTACTTACTCTGTACTATTAGATAAAATAAAGGTTGATGTTACGTTTATTTATTTTGCTAAAAGGCATCATTGCTACCTATAGATTGACCTCCTAAAATATTTTCCATTATTAAAGTAAGACCCTTTATTCATAACATGCTGATGGACAGAGCTATTTGTACTTACTGACGGTACGTCATTTCTTGCAAGAGGTCAGTGCCCCTAGTACGAGCTGCTTTTTAACACGCTTTTATTGGCTTGGTATGTATCTATGACTCTATGTATCTATAAAACGGCTTTTTTTTGTTGATCATTCAATTTTTATTTTAAACTTATAAAAAATTATTATCAAATTCTTAGTTCGGTTATCTTCAAAGCGTGTTTTTTTTATTTTTAAACTATTATTTATTTAAGTAAGTGTGGCATGGCTGCAGTCAATACTGAAGTGTGTATTGAAATAAATGTCATTCCTAATGTTTCTATGGAAACTATGCAATAACTCTCAGCGACTTTCACCACGTCGTCTGTCCACCTCGTTGGAGGTCGTCCCACGCTGCGTTTTCCGGTGCGCGGTCTCCACTCGAGAACCTTTTTACCCCAACGGCCATCAGTTCTACAAGCAATGTGCCCCGCCCATTGCCACTTCAGTTTACTAATCCTTTCAGGTATCTCGGCAAGTTTAGTTCTTATATGGATCTCCTCATTTCTGATTCGATCTCGTAGAAAAATACCAAATGCCAGCGATTAGTGTTTGATATTGTTTTGTTTTTTTATCACTATGTTAGAATATTCAAGATTCTTTTGTAGAAAAGCTATTCAAACACATCACTGTGAATGAGTCCCGGCGGTCCGATACCAGTAAATCTGTATTACCATGGTACGCGTCGTTAACTATTCCATCGATTGTCATGGGATAACTGACGTCACACGTGATATATGTTTAAACTCAAATTCCAAATAGTACTCATGTACTGCAAATATTCCGCAAATTAATTGGCTGGAGGGTGGGTAGCAGCGTCCTTGCAGTACCTTTATAACTCAACTGACAATAAACCCGTCTACAAATATGATGGCATAGCCCCCCAACGAGCACACAACTCAAAACCATTGTGGCCATCTTTGGGGGAGGCTTCTGTCCAGCAGTGGACGATTTCGGCTGAAATGATGACTGCAAACGACTAAAACTTTTACTATTGAAATTTAACTAACTAAAACTATCCTTATCAGCCGAAGAACGTCCACTTCTAAACAAAGGCCTCACCCATACACCTCCACAACGCACAACATATCACATGCTGCCAACATCCTACGACTGCCAGCTAACTTTACATAGCTGCTAGAACTGATGGTCGTTGGCAGAAAGAGAAGAGAGAGCGTCTTGACTCAAGAACCTTTCTGCCAACAGCATCAGAAAAAGAAGCGTGGGATGGCCTTCAATGAGATGTACAGACAATTTATTCAACACAAAAAATATTCCGAGCTATTTATACGTTGTACGAAATATTGCTATTCCATATACAAAATTCCACCGATGACAAGCTAGTGAGACAATTCCGTTCAATAGGCAGGCGACGAGAATACACAATGAGGCCTACTTTCGAGTACCCACCTGCACGACACTATGATGTCATCGAGGTAAAATACTTTTTATTTTATGAAAATACATATTGCGACCATGGAGCCTCCGTGGTAGCAATATGTTTTTTGTGTGTTGTAAGGTTTGAAAAAGTGGATAATAACTGTTAAAGCTAAATTTGGATGACCTTTAAAATTCGATATGCTAGCTGTGAAAGAGATAGCAAGATAAAATAATATATTGTACTGGTTGCTGCTGAATTTTTTTTCCAAAATCACTACACAGGCAAAAAGCATTTACAATTAATAGTTTCGTAAGTTAACATTTACTCAGGGGTCGCGGGATCTGGTTTATTCGATTCGGATCGAGATTGGTGATCACACTGAGCGACCCCCGGGAAGACGGTAGTGCGCACATGGTCACGTGCCGCTGTGTGCACTGCATAGCACAAAGCGAGGCTTGGGGGATCCTTTACAATCCTCCCCGAGAAGTACCTGGGGGGCGACCTTTTTACAGTCGCCTTCCCTCCGCTAGAGGGGGTGTCCGCTTTACAGTCATCCCCTCCATGGTATGCCAAAAGGCGTGGCACCAATGGGCGGCTGTAGTGTGATCTTACGAGGACCTGGAGCCCCCCCTTCGGTGCCGAAGATGACCGCTCCAGTGGTTTTTGCTGGTAGGAGTCCGGCATACCCCTTCGCCTGTCCCCGGGATTAAGGAAGTTCCATGTAGAATTTCCACTGGACATAAATAAAAAATAAAAAACTATATTTAACGGCGTGCATGGTTAATAAAATGAAATAGATCATTTTTCTTATGGAACGTAGAATAATATAATATCTACCCATTAGGTTCTTCATAATTTCGCCTAACCGGTTGCTTACGTAACCTTTTCCGAGTCTCTAATCAATTTACTTTATTCATAAAATCACTTTTAATCTCGATATTACCTTTAACTAACAATTAATCAAAACTAAAACGCTCAAGAAATTATGACATGTGTATTTTAGACCAAAAGTACCTCAAATATTTTCATAAGCCCCGCTTTCTACACACGAAGCCACAGACGAGAGCTAGTCATAATAATTTACAGAGCAAAAATATCCGCAACTGGGAAATATTTTGAAGAACCTCGAATCTTAGGCTCAGAATGCTCGCAAAGCAATAAGAAAGCTCCGATTCCGGATATTTCTGCCGAAATTCTGCATTCACCTGAATAATACTATGCGTCGTATATTTTGATGTATTATATTTTAGCTTGAGTGTCTTAACAGAAATCTTGTGACAAAGACTCTTTCACCTCGATAAGATATTGATATTAGATCAAAGTGGGATAAAATTTGTAATCGGGCACGATACTGATGTCAATACTTTGACGGCGCGAGTGGCTAATCACTTGGTTATATTACCGCGGTTACGATCTTGAACTAATATTTTGTATAGCCATACAAATAGATGGTTGTGTTGGGTCTGGATATTTGTATAATGCATATTTAATGACTACACTGTTTCCACAATACAAAAGAAATCGTGTTAACTATGTGGCATTCAAAAAAACTATCTCATGTCTTGAAGTCACATACGACGCAAATTTAGCATTTACTAGCTTCGATCAACAATAATGCTGATCCTAAGTTTATTAGAAATGAGTATTATTTATTATTGTGAATAATAGTCATATTTAAGCGTATAAAGGGTAAGTGAGTATTCACGTGTATATTTTGGTAATACCCAACCAGTTTAGCCTCGGCCTCGACAAAGGCCCTTAATCAAAAGCGCCTGCATGACTTTTATACTATGTGCGAATACGATTATAAAGCTGCATGACGATATTATATTCAAAATATTCTTCAAACTCTTCAAAATAAACAAATTGAATGTCTGATACACAATCACGAAACAACAGTTTATGAAAATAAATCTGTTTCTCAAGCTCTTGCCTGAAGCATTCTCTTTTGAGCTCAAAACTGTTTTATTTAAACGTCTATTGAAGATAAATATAGCGTAGCCTAAGTGAGACGTCAAAAGGCATCAGCAGAGCTATTTCTCAGTGTCGAAGAGCCAGACGGTCAAGACGTACATTAAACAAAGATTTTTCAAGGTCCCTGGGTCAACGAGGATAAGCTGCTTCGATTTTATAAACTGCTTCTTTGCTGTTTGTTATGCAAATAAATGTGGAATCAAGTAAATATTGTTTGCTGTTTTGAGTTTATAATAGATTGTAATTTACTCAGCCTATCGCAATTCACGGGTGAATGGATGTACGTGCCATATTTATGCTTAGGAGGTTATATGCAAGTCTAGACTAGTGTAGGAAGTTGGTGACCGCAGAGAGCAAGCTTCTTGTACTGAAGACGTTGTTACTCATCACCGGTCTCAGGTATTTCAGTCTTGTGGGACAGATGGTGAACACAGCAGTCAATCGTTAATGATAGGATACCTCTTGATATAATCGTGCCATGGTTACACCTGTGGGATGAGACTCATTGGAAGGAACCATATGTCAATTCATCATTTCACAATTGTTTCCAAATGTTGGTCGGATTGCAGATGTATGATTGGAAATTAGTTGTTGGTGCATTTGATATTATCCATCGGCTAAAAAGCTATTTTTATATTTTGATGATTTGTACTTGATTGCTGTCTGTAGCTATCCCCATCCATGATTGTTCGGTGTTTCGGATTTTAGAATTATTTTTAATTTTTATGCAGCATATCATTGAAAATCTCATTTTTATTTTACTTAATTATTTTCTGTTTGCATTATAATACATTACTTTTAGGATTTTAATGTTGCTCCTTATCTACTTTTGTCTCTAATAATGTCTATTTATGCCTCAAAGTTCAACTTTTATTGAGGAACAATCAGGAACATATAAACTTTCTTTTGTAACCAAAATTACGTATCTCCCACACAATTACTACTTAGTTCAGGTTCTAAAACTGGTCGAGTGCAAAGGGTACCAAAAGTAGCCACGGCTAATACTTTGGTAAAACTTTGGGATTCCTTCTCCAAGTTTCCGGTGCACTTTAGCTTTGGAATTTGGCTTTGGAAATAGGTTTCCTTTGTTTCTGGGTGGTATATTTTTAGATTTGATTTTGGATTTGATTCTTACATAGGGACTAATATTCGTAGGTATTTATCCTATGAAAACTGATTTTATAACAGATTTGAACTAAATTAATAATAATTTTAAATATTTTTACCTACGGTTGCAAGTTAATGTAATCAAAAAGTTTAATCCAAGAGAAATTCCGCACGATATCAGACTTCCAGTTAACAATATGAAATCGAACATTTTCCGGACTATCTAGCATTTCGTGAATAAACCTCAAAAAAGTGAAACGGGCTCGCTGTATGAAAACGAAGGAAAACAAATACTATCTCGGTTGATAGTGAAAAACGATAGGAGCAGGCGCCGAGGCGGAAAGTTTTAGAGCCTGAATTATTGGTAGTTTATTTCCAAGCCATTTAAGAATGGCAAAACAAAATGAAGAATAGAAAAGGTGTCGGTTGCAGTATCTTTGAAATATGAAATTTTAATGCTACGCTGCTGAAGTTTTAGAACCCAACTTTAAATATAATTCTGTCGGAACTTATTGTCTGTGGCCTGTCCAAAAGTTGTTTGTAGATTTTGAATACCTTAACATAACATTATTTTGTTCCAATTACACCACCCCAGATATTGTTTACTCTGATACTATACGTTTTTTGGGGTCAGCATTTTGGGAGTGGCATTTATTCCAGCTAAAGCACAAAATATAGATAAAATCTAACAAATATAATATAGTGATATAGGAGTAGCATAGAGAGCAACACCATACGTTGTTATAAATACAGCCCTGATCTCACTGATACAGATGTTATCTGTTTCGGGTTGATCAAAGGGTATTTTTGGTTTAATTAAAATCAATATCACACAAAAGCCAGCATACTTTCATTTGATCTCATTTAAAATTTACATTCAGCATAAATACTTGTCAAAAATCGGTAAAGCGGGACTTGACAAGCACATTGATGGTTTGGGGGTCAGCGGATTTCAAAGTGTTCGTCGCCGTGACAATCTTTGGGGAGGCTTGTGTCCAGCAGTGGACTTTATTCAGCTGCAATGATGAATTGATATTGTTGTAATCGATTGTTGGGATGATAAGAAGTTGAATCTTGGATAAGTGTAGTTTAGATTGGTTCGAGAACGTGCCCTAGGTTGTCTGGCATCAGTGAAAGTTTTATATGACATATCACTATAAAGCTAAATTGTATTTAAATTAACTGCTAAATAACCCTGGGGCTAGTGGCCTGAACTGAAAAATTATGGAGTTTCAATAGAAAAATTTTAGTCACCTTGTAAATCATCTCCTCATCCCTCATCATCATCATATCAACAACAGGACACCCAAAGCTAACAGCCCGGCTTTGTTAGCTACCCATAGATTTTCGCAATTGTGTCCGCATTTTGGTGGCAATTTTCCATTACTCACCGCGCTGTATGGCTACTGTTCCACAGAAAGGAAGCTGCTACCCAATCCTTATGGTCTAACACCCCTAAGTCGCCTGTTACAAAACCCACGCAGGAGATGGAGTGGTGCAAAATTCTTAATTCGGATGCCATACGGAATAATGAATGAATGAAGAAATGAATGATTCTGGAGACCGCACGGAAAGCACCCATAGGGAATTTTCATAGTTACACAGCATATGGTGCTTATCAAGAATCATTTCGGCCTAATAAGTCCACTGCTGGACAGGCCTCCCCCAAAGATTACCACAACAACCGATATGGGTGTGTAGTGTGCTCAGTCTTGCCATAATCGCCACGCTTGGCAGACGGGTTGGCGATCGCAGTTGAGTTGTTGTGTGCTCGAAGGACGCTGCTGCCCATCCTCCGGTTTATCCCTAAGTCGACTTTTACGACACCCACGGGATGAAATGGGGTGGTGGCATTCTGAGCCGGCACCACACGGCGTATCAAGAATGTGTAATGAAAAATAATTTAAAATTCTATCTTCCCGAAGAAAACTAGTTAATGTTATCGTTTTTAATACGCTTTTATTAGCTTGGTATGTATATCTAAATCTATGTAACGGAATTTTTGAACTCGATTTTCATCCTCTTCAAAATGTCAGATTGATTTGAAACTTCGCACACTTATCAAGGACCGATGTCAATGTAATAATTTAAATATTTTGTTTCATTATCCTTGCCAGGATCCTCAGGATTCGCGATTTTTTCATCTCTGATACCAGGAAAAAATGATAAATTCATCGACATACACAAACTTGCACAAAAATAATACCTCCATAGGATGTCAATTCAATTTTCCGTGCCAAGAGTGCGATGAGACTCGAATAGTGTCTCATTCTTCAGATGATTTTACCCGTAATGCAGAGAGAATTTGTTTACTTAAACGTCGAAAGGAAGATGCTTGAGTAAATAATTAATACCAGGAGTTATTGAGACTATGAACAGGCAACATGGACGCGCATACATGACTTAAATAAAAAAAATGCGTTTTTGTCGCCGCACAAAAAAAATAGTTTAAAAATACTCGTTTTTGTAGATAACCGAACTAAATAGTAGAAAATAATTTATTATACAACAATAGCAACAACAAAACAAAATTGTAAAAAAGCGTGGGTTTCTTTATTACATTTTACATTTTTACTTTACATTATTATTACAAATATTTACAACAAATGACATCAAGAGAATTTTTCATTACATGTCCTTCTAAGCAAACGTTACTAACAAGTTAGTTATAAATAAGGCTCCAAGAGAACAGGACATATAGCACATAGCAAACACCTTACTGAAGTTCACAGAGTATATACTTTGAGAACCGCTTCCGAACCAATCAACGGGCCATCAAACACGCGATATGGACAGCATGCGTATCGTTAACCAATCGGCCGACAGCTGACGACCGATTTGAACCTTTTTCTGTGTTTTTGTATTTTCTCCATTTACACTGCAATCGCAAAAGCGTGATCAGATTGGAAAAGTTTTTAGTTTTTTTTTGCAATGGTTTGATAGAAAACTTTACAGCATGGATTTTTTTCGAATGCAATTCCGAAACGGATCTAAAAAATAATGGCAGTACATTGAATTGGAATCTATGAAATATTGACGTTGAATTTTTTTTTTTAGGAATAAATTTATTATATCTAAACAGAGATATAGTACTTTCATTTGCTCGCTTTTTTTACTGGTCATTTCTGGCGAAGCCAAAAGAGGCCTCCAGGCAGCGAGGCTTAAAATTGATATTGCGGGACACGGACTTCGGCTTAGGGCGTTGCTGGGGATAATAAGCTATTGTTTTGGGGATAGCTGGATCGGTATTATTATTTTTATACATTATTATTATACAGTGGAGCAGTTAAAGCCTTTAACTTGAAGGTTAATATTATGTAGTGTTGATGTAAAACATGTGAAATGGGACGTAGAGGTGTGAGTAAGACAGGATTAGGTAAGAATGGGAGAGAAGAAAAGATAGGAGAACAGCAGCGAACTTGTAACGGAGCAGTATGTGCGGAGTATGTGCGGGTTGATTATTAAAGACGAACATTAAGAAAATGCTGATAGACGTAAGGTTTGTGTGACCGAAAAGCTCAGAATAAAACTAAACAGTTTGTGCTTACAGAATTTTATTTCCAACAATCCTGAATCTACATTATATTATTGTTAGACTGTGCTTATCCTGTATCTTGATTATTACGTTCATTTCTCTTTTATTATTTAGTGTTTCATTATTTATAAGCGTCACTTTTATCTGTATTTCCGTGTAAAACTGTAAAATGTACATGTTTAACATTATCACTCTGAACTTCTAAACAAAATCCCTTTTAGAACAAACATAAAACTGCCATCGTGCTCACCATAAACTTTCTCATGCGACATCAGATTATAAACAACTTAATTATTAAATTTAATTGGCATTTAACCGTAGCGGGGGCAAAATTTTCCCTAACTATAAAACTAAAAGTCGCCACCCCTGGAGTGGAGTTTAATTAAAATTTCTAAATTAAAACGCCAATAGTTTGTCACCCCTGAATTGCGTAATTTGTGAGTAGAACATTCAGGAAAAGCTTTTGTAGACTATAAATGTTTATTTATTGTTTATTTGAGGAGCTAGAGATGCTAAATTGGTCTTATTTTTCTTCTTTATTTAAGAACTAAGCTCTGGTCGGTGGAGCATTCGCCGCTGCTCTCTTTACTTTGCCTTTATTTTTACCTCTCGATGCGACTCGAACCCTATTTTATCTGCACTTCTTTTGTTGTACGGCGCTTCCTCTAAGTCCTTCCCTTTTTCTCTTTCCTTCTAATATATATGTAAGATATCTTATTTAAGGTAACTGACGTTCGTCAATAAACTCAATTGCGTTTCTGTAAATAAAGTATTTTTATTGTATTAAAAAAGGGTTGTTTTATAAAGTAAGTAGGTACGTACATGTTTTACAAAAGATTGCTTTACCTGTAAATAAAGAAACAACATTCAAAGCTTATAATTTCATTTCAATCGTCTCCTTTTAATCTTCTAGTATTTTATCTAACACAATAGTTTATAACCTCCAATTATCACAATGACATGCGCAACATGACACTGTCACCTCTCTTCAAATTCAAATCAATGGAATGATAGGTAATCATTTCATTACATATATATTATCTTTAAAAGTTTGCCCTCCTAAACTGAATTGGTAAATACCAATTCAGGTTCAGGTGCTCATCCGGTTTTAAATTTCTACAAAAGAATGTCGTTTTCGATCACTACTTAATAATGGCAATGGGACCGCTTCCCCCATAGATTTCCACTATTGTGTCATCGTTTTGGTGGAATTAGACAGTACTCGCCGCGTTTAGCAGATGAGTTTATGAGCGCAGCATGGCTACTGTTTCACACATAGGATGCTGATGCCCATCCTTCTGGTTCAGAGTCCCTTAGGTCTTTTATAACATCGGCGCGAGGAGACGGAGTTTTGCAAAATTCTTAATTCGGACGCCACACAGAATAATAATAAATCATCTGGATGCAAAAAGATGAAAAAAAACTTTATGAAGTCGGGCGGGGCCAGGTATGCCCCAACCATGGTTCATACAGACCAATGAGAAGTTATATTTTATACCTGACCTTGCCCGACTTAATGGAGTTATTTTTTTCCTTTTCAGTGATTTTAAATTTTTTATATCGTGTAGGGTTTTTAAAGTCAGTATTTTTTTATTAAAAAGTTTTATCTGTTACTTTTTAGTGTAAATAAATTTAAGAACTTTTTCCAATTTGATATCAGTATTTAACACTAAAAATAAGAATGATTCAGATCGGTTCTCTGATCTGAGAGGAATCGAAACTATTAGGACATCATCTAGATAAGCGCGCGGTCAAATTAACCTGTTTATTGAAGCAGGTTTAAAAACTACTCAATCAAATGTAATGAAATTTAGGGACCAATTCGAAAGCATTTTGCATCAGTTAAAATATGAATTGCTCAAATCGGTCTACTAATCTCGGAGTAATCGGTGTACATACATAAAAAATTAGCATCGACTTGAGAACCTTTTCGAAGTCGGTAATTACACATACATTGGGGCTTTGGAACTTAACTCATTTAACAAAAAAGATTGTAGGCGTCTACACCCAAAATCGTTGAAGAACACAATATATCAAAGCAAAAGGCATTTGATAGTTTCTCATTCCGAATCTAAAAACTTTGTCCAATTAAAATAGGATGCGGAAAGCTCGCCCAAAAGAGACAGAAATACACAGAAACTGCTCGCAGGAGCAAGACAAAGATATCTCCGAGCGAAATAGTTGCAAAAGTATCCATGTACATTGCTCGATTTCATTAAACATTTTAATTAATTTTAATTAAACTTTGCGGACCCAGATTTCCCTTGTCGCCATCTAAATGTTTTGCTCTTGAATCAAACGTTTCAAGCTTCGATTCGAGCTATGTCGTGTTGGGAATGGGGGTGAACATGTTACACGCAAAAAGACGGTTGAGAGTTTTTGGAGTACAAGGATATCTGACAAATGTGATGTTTGCTGGAATTCTTGTTTTATCCGTGTTATTCCCGGCAAAGAATAGGCCACCTCTGTCCACTAATGGATGTCGTAAAAGGCGAAGGTGGGGGTTTGTATCAAGAGAATGGGCAATGGCATCCTTCCGTGCCGTCCTATTTTTAAACGGTCTCTCATAAGATTATAACGGTGCATTCTGTTTATTTACAAGATATTTGTTGGGCGTTAAATGGAACGTCGAAATAAATACTTTTTCATTCTTTCTTTGTCTTCAGTTCTATACCCCTCCTCATGTATAGATTTACAATGACTTTCAGAAACAGCGAGAGTTATTTCTTTTTTTAATTCATCATTTCGGCCGAATAAAGTCCACTGCCGGACACAGGCCTCCCTCAAAGATCACCACAACGACTGACATCGCTGCTGTACTCATTCGGGGGTTTTGCCATAATCGCCACGCTTGGCAGGTGGGTTGGCGATCGCAGTTGAGTTGTTAATGTATTCGAAGGACGCTGCTGCCCATCCATCGACTAATCCCTTAGTCGCCTTTTACGACACCCACGGGATGAGATGGGTTGGTGCTATTTGTAGCCGGCACCACACGGCACATGGTACACGGCACGGTTTTTTATAACCCTGTAGAGATACATCGTGTATTTCCTCTGCCCCGACTAGGGGTGGTTTGCCGTGTGGTGCCGGCTCAGAATGCCACCACCCCATTTCATCCCATGGGTGTCGTAAAAGTCGACTAAGGGATTAACCGGAGGATGGGCAGCAGCGTCCTTCGAGTACATTAACAACTCAACTGCGTTCGCCAACCCGTCTGCCAAGCATGGCTATTATGGCAAGACCCCCTAATGAGCACACAACACACCCATAGTGGTCAGTGTGGTGATCTTTGGAGGCCTGTGTCCAGCAGTGGACTTCATTCGGCCGAAATGATGAGTAGGGGTGGAAGGGCATGCCAGACTCATATCGGCTAAACCTACTGGAATGGTCATCTTAGGGACCAAAAGGGGCTCCAGGAACTAGCCAACAATCACACTAGTGCCACCCCTTTAGGCACACCTGGAATGAGATGACTGTAAACGACGGCTTGAGAGGATTGTACAGGATCCTGGTGAAGTCCATCGAGTCCACCGAAAGTTCTAGAGATAAGGGACATATTTACTAAAAACATCACTTACTTCATTTCGGAATTATCATACAATATGTACAGTTTTAATTAAACTTACCACTAGAGATTTCCCCTGTTGCTGCGGCTAGATTATACTGGGTGTATTGTTGCGTTGAAGTTTTAGCTTGGTCATTATTTATAGGTCATGCAACATATACTGAGGACTATATGTTATTTATTACTATTACACATAAATTACGCATTTTTATTCAGTTTGTAACTGTTGAGATTAGCATCAGTTTAAATGTTTTTTATTTTTAGGACACTTTATGGTTTTATGTAACACTGGACGACGTCAATACGTCATATAAGGAATATCGTCGTGAATATTTTTGGGGGGCAATATAGACAACAAAAAAAATAAGTTTTGCAAATTGTACCGTGTGACATATGAAATGGAAGGATGGAGGATATGAGGATCCCAAGTGTCAAATGTATTTATTTGATAATTTTAAAATTAATGATTTTAGAGCTATTTAAGAAAATAGACGAAAATGTACCATTCCCCCTCTTATCTCCGAAACTACTAAGCCTAAAATTCTGAAAAAATATATGTAATAGCTCTTTCCATTCCATCCTTTCAATTACAAGAAAACCTATAAGAACTCTATGATCTTAAAATAACATGGTTAATCTTTCAATATTGTGCGTTTTGCGGTTGGAATGTATGGGAAAATATGTTTTTCAACTACGACATTAAGTTTGTTCTTGGGATAAGTTATTGGTATAAGACCGAATCCAACAATAGACAATATATTCAGCAACTACAGAACCCTCTCCATGCGAATGCAACAGTGCGAGTTGACCGATTTTTTGTTTGAACGCGCTATCCTTTGAAATTACCTATCGGATTTGACAAAATATTATTGCATTTGATAGCCCAGTTGTTTAGAAAGGCAAACATCATGCTACGACCCTAGGAAGCCGAGAAATAAGAAAAATGTCAGAAGGAAGGCTAAGTGAAAACGAAATAATGCGCCGCCCGATGAGAACCGAGCATTACCGAGAAGAGCCGAACTGTGCATGTAGTGTAACTGTCTATGCTGAAGTACGCAAAATTATATATAAAAATCAGATTTATTTTAAATTAAACGGCGGGTGACGCCGCGGTGCATAGCTACTACTAATATCAAGCGTAGACTCCACGGATATATATAGTTGACTCTCATCATCATCATATCAGCCAAAGGATGTCCACTGCTGAACAAAGGCCTCCCCTTAGATTTCCACAAGGAGTGGTTACATGCCACCCTCATCCAATGACTCCCAGTGACCCTCACCAGGTCGTCTGTCCACCTAGTTCGAGAACCTTTGTGCCCCAGCGGCCATCAGTTCTACGAGCAATGTGCCTTGCCCATTGCCACTTCAGTTTACTAATTCTTTCAGCTATGTCGACAACTTTAGTTCTTCTACGGATCTCCTCATTTCTGATTCGATCTCGTAGAGAAATACCAAGCATAGCTCTCTCCATAGCTCGCTGAGTGACCTTGAGCTTTCTTATGAGGCTCATTGTGAGTGACCACGTCTCTGTTCCATATGTCATCACCGGTACAGTTGACTCTAAGCGGGCGCAATGCATGCACGATTCAGACGCGACTGTCAGTACTAAGTGTAACTCATGAGATTGCATTCGCGTCGAATGAACGCGCTCTTAGAGTGCGCCCGGCGGTACAATACTATAATAACGGTGTTTATTTGACTTTTATAGTCACCGTAATGTTAAGCTAAGCTTCTAATGGTTCTCAATTCTGAGTTCCACACTAGCGCTGCTAAAATTGCGGAAACAAGTACAACCATAAAAGCGAAGCAAAACAAATATAATAATCTATTTTTATTTATCTGGAAAGGGTACAGAAAATTCTAGAAACAGTAACCCAAATACTAGCACAGTTTGCGACTATTCTCATTTCTTTTAGCCCACGAGACACCCAGTTTTAATTAGTTGGGTCCGTTAATAATTGTGGAAAGTTCGAGAGTGTTTTCAACGGTTCAGTTTTCAGTTGCCGAACTAAATAATCTATGTTCATATTTTAATGCGCAGAGTTTTTGTTTGTAAAGGCAAAATTGTAGTTTTTGTCATAGAAATTCTAATTATACGGGTTGACTTATACGAGTATAACAGTCATATTAAAGGGCGGGATAGTAACTGATTCTCATTCCAAATATACATGATGTTTTATTCACTCTATTACAAATGTACTAGTACAAAGTACGAGACGCGATAGTTTAAAAAAAATATGATTTCATGAATGTCTGTGGTATTTATTTGTTTTGCTTGTGTTGCTGTTTATGTCTGTGTATTAGGTATATTTTAATAAACGTTAGAAAAGCATTGAGTGGCCAAATCTTTATAAATTGAGCATCATTTTTTTCTGTAAAAAGTATTAATGTTATAATTTTAAAATAATTAAATAAGTTATTTTTTCCCAAAAATAAAAAGAAGTAATATGTGGTGCCGGCTCAGAATACCACCACCCCATCTACTCCTATGTGTCGTAAAAGTCGACTAAGGGATTAGCCGGAGGATGGGCAGCAGCGTCCTCCGAGTACGTTAACAACTCAACTGCGATCGCCAACCTGTCTGTCAAGCGTGGCGATTATGGCATAACCCCCCAATGAGCCCACAACACACGCTTAACGGTCGTGGTGGTGATCTTTAGGGGAGGCCTGTGTCCAGCACTGGACTTCATTAGGCCGAAATGATAAAAAAGAAGTGAGGTGCAACGTTTTTTAAAAGATACAAAATATAAAATAAGTGCAACTTTGTCATTGTATGCAGTTTCCAAGTTCATCTAGACGCAACTGACTTTAACGGTGAAGGAAAAGATCTTGAGGAAACCAAGGACTAATGATCTGAAATCTTGGCAACTTGCAGTGAGCTAGCATGATGATCAACGCTTCTTCCTCTTCTTCTTCCTCGGTATGAGAAGATACATTTGCCCTGCTGTAGAACAATGACAGGCTGATATTAACATAGTGTAGCTGCGACTGTGCTGGCAATTTCCCCCCCAAAATGGCGACACAACTGTCGGAAACTATGGAGGAAGCCTATGTTCAGTAGTGAATAGTGTTGAGCAGGACATACAAGAGGCAGTACATTTGTCCCGTACATGACACAATATTGTAAGAGCGGCTCAACATTATAACATGTACCACTTCAAATTTTATGTCGCGTTACTCTACTCTTCGCATGTGAACTGTAGGGTGAGAGAGAGAGAGAATGAGGCACATGCTTCAAAAGCACGTCTTTTTATTCACCGGACATTATCGTGACTGCAAGAGACAACATGATGTTTTATTCACTCTATTACAAATGTACTAGTACAAAGTACGAGACGCGACAGTTTTAGAAAAATAAGATTTTATGAATGTCTGTGGTATTTATTTGTTTTGCTTGTTTTGCTGTTTATGTCTGTGTATTAGGTATATTTTAAATCTAATTCGTGTTTTACAAATAAATCGCCTGCACAATAATGCTACAGTGGCTAATAAGTAAAACGTCGATACAATCGTCGTTCGTCTATAATCAATCGCTTCTTATCACTTTGCTTTACGTATTACGTCAATCACACTTTGCAAGACAGGGCAGTACAAATACAGCAACAGTACATGAAATACTCGTTCTTCAAATGTACCGCCAAGCTTCATGACGCCTCGCCTCATTTGAAGTGGGACATTGTACTGGCTCGGTACAAAAAAGAGGCTACTCTTACAAACTCATTTTTAAATGGTGTCCTACTCAACACTAGTAGTGAACGTCCTCTGTCTGATATGATATAATGATGATGAACTGCGACGGTTTTCCGTGTGGTGTCCGGATTAAAAATATAGCACCACTCCATCTCCTCGCGTGGATGTAGTAAAAAGCGACTAAGAGACAAAATCAGAGGGATGGGCAGCGGTCTCCGTTCTGTCGAACAGTAGCCATACTGCGCTTACAAACCAGCCTCCCAAGCTCCCAATCCCCCAAAATCACGACACAATTGTGGCTTTGGTAGAGGCCTTTGTTCAGTAGTGGACGTCCTTTGGCCGATATGATGATATTCACGAACTGCAACGCTTAGATTCCCAGGTCGAAGAGCTAGTGTACTCTTTACGTGTGACTCTACATACAGAAGTTGCTTTTTAGGGTTCCGAACGTCCGAAGGAAAAAACGGCGGACCCCTTATAGGATCACTCGTGTGTTGTCTGTCTGTCCGTCTGTCACAGCCAATTTGCTCCGAATCTTCTGGACTGATTAAGTTGAAATTTGGTACACTATATATACCGATGTAAGATATGAAATAGAAGGGCTTGTTGGGAGGGTTTTAAATATGTTTACTTTATAATTTAAAAAAATGTCGTTTAAAGTTATTTAAGAAAGTAAAATTGATCACCCCTCGTCCTTATCTCCGAAACTACTGAACCTAACATTTTGAAAAAAATATAGGTAATATCTAGGTGGAGATCTTTCGAGTTCCTAGACCCTCCCTTCGGTGCGACGATGATCACTCCGGTGGTTTTAGTCCGGCATGCCCCTTCGCCCTTTCCCGGGGCGAAGGAAGTACATGAGGTATTTCCACCGGATCAATAAAAAAAGGTAATAGCTTTTTACCTATAGATTACAGGAAAACTTATAAGAAGTCTATGGTCCTAAAATAACATGGTAAATCTGTCAATATGGTGCGTACAAAATCACGTGTGCGGTTAAAATGTTTGGGATAACATTTTTTTCAACTACGATCTTAAGTTTGTTCTTTGTTGTTTGATTTTGATAAGTTACAAGACAAATACAAGACCGAATTCAACAATAGACATTCTATTCAGCAATTTTTCCGAAATTGTCCGAAAAAATCCCTCTCCACGCGAGTTCCATTCGCACATGACGGCACGGTTGGTGCAGTGGCTCATACAATTGGCTGCTGCATTCCGGGTCGTGGGTTCGATTCCCGCACGGAACAAATATTTGTATGATCGGCAGGTAGTTGTTCCGGGTCTGGGTGTATTGTATGTGGAATTCATGTCTGTAACACACCCACGACATAGGAGAAATCCCAGTGTGGGGCAACGATTTTTTAGAAACGAAATTAAAACCTTAACTAAACAGCACTTGTCCAGTTTTTTTCTCAGCACACGGCCTCCGTTATTATATTTAGTCTTCTTCCACCCACACGAGGAAGTAAATTAATTTCCATCTCAGCTAAACAAACTAGCTTCAGCAAGCATAAATAGTGTGTTAGTGGTTCTCGCACTTAGTATGTAATTGAGTTGGTCCAGAGCGGCTTTGTCACCAGACTCCTGTGGTAATACAGGCGGGGTGGGTGGCAAGATAGGGGATGTAGCGGGGAGAGTAGCTAAAACAGTGTCTCTATCTAGAAGAGATCTATATCTAGAATAGTTTCACCGATTTGCGCAGTGGCTAAGCGATTGGATTTCTGCATTGCGTGTCGCAGGTTACTGTGTGGTGCCGGCTCAGAATACCACCACCCCATCTCCTCCCGTGGGTGTCGTAAAAGGCGACTAAGGGATTAAATGGAAGATGGACAGCAGCGTTCTTCGAATACATTAACAACTCGACTGCGATCGCCAACCCGCCTGCCTGGCGATTATGGCAAAACTCCCCAATGAGCACACAACACACCGATGTCGGTCGTTGTGGTGATCTTTTGGGGACGCCTGTATCCAGCAGTGGACTTCTTTCCGCTATCTCTTTTACCTTACACCATATCTACTTCAAGACTTGGCTAGATTTTAGCTTGCTCCTCGTAAACTTCGTCGTTAGTTTGTTTAGTCCATGGTTATTATTGGACCAACACTTATGGTAGCGACTAACTTCCTATTAGTTTGTCCGTTTTATATGTAATGTTTATCGTAATGGCCCGTATATTGGCGTATCGAAGACTCGCTTCTTAAGCACTGGGTTGTAGATTCAAAACCTGGGATCTAACACCATCGAAACTGTTAATGCGAGGACCATGTGGATTATTAATTTATTTTGTTTAATTGACGTGATAGTTGTCTGGCAGTTTAGGTATGTCATGCTCACTCAAGTGTCCTGCTGATGGTGGCGTCGTGTATCGGGTCGCTTAATTGCCCTACAATATGGTTGAGCTGAGCGACGCTGATGCATGCGTCATGCTCGTGAACGAGTGCTGTCTGTTGGGATTGGTCAGCTTAATGCTGCCATGACAATTTAATCATATTTTTTTCTTAATATCAGGCTGGTTTAGTGTGGACTTTTTAAGAAGTTTACTTTTTTCTGCTACACTATCCACACATGATTTATTTTGAGAACAATGTAACCAAAAATACTGTAACAATTATTATGATTTAAAAAGAGTAACCATGGAGTTTCTTGCCCGTTCTTCTCCATAGGGAATCAACATCTCGGAACGCGGCAACTAAAGTCTTGACTATTCATAAGTGCCTGCATATGGTTTTACATAAATGAAAAATATTTTTATCTTATCTTATCATCGTATCAGCCAAAGGAACTCCACTGCTGGAAAAAGGCCTCCCGGTAGATTTCCAGAACTGTGTCGTCACATCAAAATGACTTACGAATGAGTGCTGATGTATGGATTAATGAATGATTACTGACTCACCACGCTTGGCAGGCGGGTTGGTAAGCGCAATAAATCTACTGTTACACAGAAGGGATTCTTCTGTACATTCCTCTGGTTTAAAGTCCCTTAGTCGCCTCTTACAACATCCATGGGAGGACATGGACGGGTGCTATTTGGAAAAGTATCAATATCATCATCATCATTTCGGCCGAATGAAGTCCACTGCTGGACACAGGCCTCCCCCAAAGATCACCACAACAACCGATATGGGTGGGTTGTGGGCTCATTGGGGGGTTTTCCATAATCGCCACGCTTGGCAGACGGGTTGGCGATCGCAGTTGAGTTGTTAATGTACTCGAAGGATGCTGCTGCCCATCCTCCGGCTAATCCCTTAGTCGATTTTTACGACACCCATGGGAGGAGATGGGGTGGTGGCATTCTGAGCCGGCACCACACGTCAGTATCAATATGACTATTCCTTATTGTAGTAAGGCAGTATATATCCTACCTTTTATACTTTCCTGCATACTTGCACCTTCTGGCGGTTCAATATAGGGTCTAAATGCCATTTTTAAGATTTAATTTTACAAGCAAATGACTACATTATGCTTGCAGTAAGAGTTCACAATATCCACGGGTTATATATTTAAAGACAATTATTGTCTACCTTTAAAATATATATTTTTGTAGAAAATAATTAATACCTCTCTCAAAATGACAATCAATCAATCAATCAATCAATCAGCCAATCATAGTCCACTGCTGGACATAGGCCTCTCCCAATTTACGCCACAACACCCGGTCCTCCGCCTTCCGCATCCAGTCCCCTCCAGCGACCTTTCTCAGGTCATCGGTCCACCTGGCGGGCGGGCGTCCTACCTTACGGTTGCCGAGCCGCGGTCTCCATTCTAGGACTCGTCTGCTCCAACGGCTATCGGGCCTTCGACAGACATGGCCAGCCCATTGCCACTTCAGCAAGCTAATTCTACGAGCTATGTCGGTTACCTTGGTTCTTTGTCGGATGACCTCATTTCGAATTTTATCCTTCAAAGAGACTCCGAGCATAGCTCGCTCCATAGCCCGCTGTGCAACTTTAAATTTGTGGACTAGTCCAACCGTTAATGTCCACGTAAAAACGTCAAAAAATGACAATACAAATTACTAATAAACCGTTGAAATTTTTTTTAGAAAGGCAAGTCTCACTGTTTTCAACCATACCCAAAAAAATTCATCGAACCAACTTAAATCTAATTCTGAATTCAAAACAGCATTTCCTAAAAATATATGCTTTTTCAGTAACTTTTCATCACACAATTATAATGCTACCAATAAGCACCATCGTTTTCTCACCTACACCCCACCCTTCTACACAAAACCGTTCACCTAAATCTAAGTACTTTACACCAATTTCACGTTCATTTCTTCCCAAATTCCAAAATGGCCGAAAACTTGTGCAATCGCTCCACCGCACAAGGAAGGCAAGTCGCAGAAAATAAGAGAATAAGGGAAAAATCAATCACAATAAGTTCGCAAACTTGCTACTTAAGGGCCTGAGTCGGTTTAAACGCTGGGAAAAGGAACGGGTCGCAAGACTTTTTGTTGGATGGTGGCATGCGATAGTCGCCAAGTAAAACGTTTAAAGAAATATTTTTGAGTTTTGCGGCGATTCACATTCAAACTGGGAATTGTGTTTAATTTACTTTTGTGTAAAGTACACTTAAATTTTATTGATGCAATATTAAATTTGTAAATTTGATTAAATCCTTGGGTTCGATGTATTTGTGTATGTTTGGCTTAGAATCTGTCCTCAAGCTCTAGGATAGGCTTACGCTATGTTTACGTAGGAAGACATTTTACTTTTTAAAAGAAAGTATATTTATTTAAAATACCTTGAAACTTTAATCAAATCAAAAAAAAGAAACTTTAATTGTACCCATTAGTGGCACTTATGAAACGTCAGAATTGAAATTACACGGTTCCAATTGGATGGCACTATAGAGTAGAGCCAGCAAGAAACTCCATAGGCACTCTTTTATACTAATTGAGACTACAATGTTGATTAATACAAACTATGGTTTAAAATTTAATGAGAAAAGTGTAGAGTAATGTATAAAGAAGAAACACACTACAGTTGTATCAGCCACAGGACGTCCACTGCTGAACAAAGATTAGATTTCCACAACGAGCGGTTACATGCCGCCCTCATCCAACGACTCCCGGCGTCGTTTACCAGGTCGTCTGTCCACCTCGTTGGAGGTCGTCCCACGCTGCGTTTTCTGGTGCGCGGTCTCCATTCTAGAACCTTTGTGCCCCAACGGCCATCAGTTCTACGAGCAATGTGCCCCGCCCATTGCCACTTCAGTTTACTAATCCTTTCAGCTATGTCGACAACTTTAGTTCTTCTAAGGATCTCCTCATTTCCGATTCGATCTCGTAGAGAAATTACCAAGCATAGCTCTCTCCATAGCTCGCTGAGTGACCTTGAGCTTTCTTATGAGGCCTATTGTGATTGTGAGTGACCGCGTCTCTGTTCCATATGTCATCACTGGTAACACACACTGGTTAAAGACTTGCGTCTTGAGGCATTGCGGTATTGTTGACGAAAATATGTTGTGAAGTTTCCCAAACGTTGCCCAGCCGATCCGTTATAGCCGAACAGTTATATAGTAATATAATATTTGTCCCGACAGATGGCACCCGTTCATGAGCATTATGCATGCATCAGCATCGCTGTGCTCAACCATAAAGTAGAGTAACCAACCAAACCAACCAACAACCAACAGTAAGCCAACGACCCGATACACAACGCCACCACCACCAGACATTCTATCGAGCATTAGTATGACATACCAATAGCGTCAGGCGAAAGACACAAACAATATAAGTAGGTCATCATCATCACCATCATATCATCCAAAGGACCTCCACTGCTAAACAAAGGCCTCCCCCACAAATTTCTCGGTTACATGCCGCCCTAGTCCAACGACTCCCAGCGACCTTCACCAGGTCGTCTGTCCACCTCGTTGGAGGTCGTCCCACGCTGCGTTTTCCGCTGCGTGGTCTCCACTGGAGAACCTTTTTAGCCCAACGATATGGGTGTGTTGTGTGCTCATTGGGGGGTCTTGCCATAATCACCACGCTTGGCAGGCGGGTTGGCGATCACAGTTGAGTTGTTAATGTACTCGAAGGACGCTGCTGCCCATCCTCCAGTTAATCCCTTAGTCGACTTTTACGACACCCATGAGATGAAATGGGGTGGTGGCATTCTGAGCCAGCACCACACGGCAAGTATTAGATAAGCATTAGAAAGTAATGTAGTAGAACCTAACACAGTTTCTCATAAATTACCTCCTTATTCTGCTAAGTCTAAAGCCAGATAAGTTAAGCTTGTTCTTATCTATTATCTATTGTAGCTACTTAAATACTCACAGTATTTAAGTTGGTCAGATTGCGAGAATTTCATAAGAGTGAATCGCAACGACGCTTTTCCCGAACTGAGAAGCAAAGCCCAAACCTCTCGGTCAGCAGTCACACTTGCAAATACGAGGCTAATGAAGCAAAACATGACCCTAACATTGTCGCAACAAAACCAAATTTCAAACCACACCACGATCTTCTAGGGCATTTTTCTTATTTTAATCTAAGATTATCATATAAAATATAACTCACTAAATACCTCTCTCACGACTATATTATGTTTCTTATACGAGCAAAATATATTGACCTATAAAAATGGTAATTTTGCGGACAAAATGAAATTAAACAGAGGGGCGTTGTAGCAAGAGATTATCTGGCGCGATGCGCAATTTGATATATTAACGCAATTTTATTTACGACTTGAGGAAAATGATTCTTAAATCCGCTTATCATAATTTTCATATCTTAAGTTTTCTCGTAGTACTGAAGCACCTATTACTTAGCTAATTGTTTATGATTTAGAGATCCTCTGGTTAAAACGTCTGTAATTCCATTACGATATAAATTATTTACTTTCAGCTTACACAACAAGATGATGATAATTTTTACGCCAAAATTCTTGTAAGGGTAAGCTGAGAAATATCATTTTTCAATTAATCGAATGATTATTATAATGACATGTTATTTTAGCAAGTAAGTCTCAAGAAACACATTCACTTTTGGATAAATCTGGCATTTTCTCTGACTGCCTCTGCGAATAAAAGCCAAAACAAAGGTTTCTATTTTAACGTCCAGACATATTTAGATACAAAATTACGGGAGGAAAATGAAGGTTTTACGTTACGTAGTAAGTTCCGTGTGGTGTCCGAATTAAGAATGTAGAACCACTCTAGCTCCTCCCGTGGATGTCGTCGAAAAGGACTAAGCGACTTTAAACCAGAGGGATGGACAGCAGCGTCCCTTCTGTGGGTAATAGCCACACTGCACTCACAACCCACTCGCCAAACGCGGTGAGTACTGGCAAATTCCAAATTAAACGGCGGGTGAAACCGCGAATCCCAGTATATAATAATAATCATTTATTGCATCAAACATGGTAAAGAGACCTTGCAATATTTATGTTTCACATATTTGTTCAAAATATTTAAATTGACTATCACTGTATAGCATATGACCATCCCCACTTGAACTAGTGTGCGCTCCATTGGTCCGTGACGTCACACTTATACGAATAGGGGAAAGGAATTCTGTGTCTCGAGCCTTTTTATTTCAGATTCTACTATTCCTAGGTTTTTAGAAGCACTGGACTTGTTTATTAGTCGTTCGTAAGTGCATGCTTCGAGTGTTAGTAAGGTTCAAATCGCAGACCAGAGTTTGGGATTTTATCCGGTAAATGTCAATACGCTCGCCCCATAGTAAATAAGTCTTAGGCTGCGTTTCAACCATAGCTGTGCGAGGTAGCTAAGCTATACGTAAGGGAAAATCTCAGCATTAAAAGATTATTTACTTTCCCTTATTTTTTATTTGTGTCCAGTGAAAATTCTACATGGAACTTCCTTCACCCCGGTGAAGGGCGAGGGGGTATGCCGGAGTCCTACCGGCTAAACCACTGGAGCGGTCATCTTCAGCACCGAAGGGGGGCTGCAGGGCCTCGTAAGATCACAATGGAGCCGCCCATTGGTGCCACGCCTTTAGGCACATCACAGAGGGGATGACTGTAAAGCGGTCACCCCCTTTAGCGGAGGGAAGGCGACTGTAAAAAGGTCGCCCCCGAGGCACTTCTTGGGGAGGGTTGTAAAGTTTCCCCCCAAGCCTCGCTTTATTTAATTTCCCTAGCCGCGCCTAGCACAGCCTTAGTCTAGAAAAGGGCTTAGCAGAGCGAGGTCTTGTACATACAAAACCAGAAAAAGATGTGTGCCAGGGAAGTTAGCTTTGCTACAGAAAGATTCACAGTATTTCACAGCCCCGCTAAGCCTCCTCGTACTTAACCCGCATATCTCTGATGGAAACGCAGCCTTATTCTGGGATCAGCTAAATTCATGTATGCAATAGTTACTTGCCGTGTGGTGCCGGCTCAGAATACCACCACCCCATCTCCTCCCATGAGTATCGTAAAAGTCGACTAAGGGATTAGCCGGAGGATGGGCAGCAGCGTCCTTCGAGTACATTAACAACTCAACTGCGATCGCCAACCCGCCTGCCAAGTGTGGTGATTATGGCAAAACCCTCCAATTAGCCCACAACATATCCATATCGGTGGTTGTGGTGATCTTTGGGGGAGGCCTGTGTCCAGCAGTGGATTTCATTCGGCCGAAATGATGAATAGTTACTCTGCTGAACCCTTTAAGGAATAGAGGCGTGATCGTTTTTGTTTTTTTTTTAATGTTGCCCCACACTAACATTTCTCCTGTGTCGTGGGTGCGTTTACGGACATGAATTCCACAAACAATACACCCAGACCCGGAACAACTACCTGCAGATCATACAAATATTTGTTCCGTGCGGGAATCGAAGCCACGACCCGGAGCGCAGCAGTCGACTGTATCAGCTACTGCACCAACCGTCGAGTGCGAGTATTGATTTAGTTGTATGCATAAAACAATAATTAAACACATTTTAATGTTGTTAATTATTCTCGCTCTTCCGTGTCGTATCTGGATGAATGTAGCACCACTTTCTTCCATACTATCGTAAAAGATGTCTAAGGGACTTAACACTATTAGATATATATACATAGATTGGCTGTGTCCCGCGGTTTCATTTGCCGTTTATTTTTAAAGAAATCGGATTATTTATAAGTAATTACTATGTAATTAGTTTGTCGTGTGGTGCTGGCTCAGAATACCACCACCCCATCTCCTCCCATGGGTGTCGTAAAAGTCGACTAAGGGATAAGCCGGAGGATGGGCAGCAGCGTCCTTCAAGTACATTAACAACTCAACTACGATCGCCAACCCGCCTGCCAAGCGTGGCGATTATGGCAAAACCCCCCAATGAGCCCACAACACACCCATATCGGTTGTTGTCGTGATCTTTAGGGGAGGCCTGTGTCCAGCAGTGGACTTAATTTGGCCGAAATGATGATGATGATATAGTCCGTGTGGTGTGTGGTGTCGGCTCAGAATGCCACCACCCCATTTCCTCCCATGGGTGTCGTAAAAGTCAACTAAGGGATTAGCCGGAGGGTGGGTAGCAGCGTTCTTCGAGCACATTAACAACTCAACTGCGATCGCCAACCCGCCTGCCAAGCGTGGCGATTATGGCAAAACCCCCCAATGAGCACACGACACAAACCCATACCAGTCGTTATGGCAGTCTTTGGGGAGGCTTTTGTCCAGCAGTGGACGTTTTTCTACTGAACTGATGATGACAAATGTGAATGTTTTATGTCCGCTGCTATTTTCTGTCATATATTTGTGGTATTATTATTATAATAAATATTCATTATTTCTTTAATAACAAATTATAAAATATTCATACATTGCCTTTGATTTATAATATTTAGATTCAAACATTTTGTTTCTCAATGGAACAATTTCTCCCGACTTATCGCAATTAAAACCCAGTATTTGTGGAAGAGGATTTTGTCCAGCTGTGGACGTTTTTCGACTGAAAAGACGAAATATGCTTGCTTGTATAACCAGGTTTTAGAGGCTCATGACCTTCCGTCACTAGGTATTAGCCGTTGAGCTCGCCTCTATCTATGGCTTCGAAAAACAACCAACCAAATATATATATATAAGGTTCCGCTGAAACGTATAGAGTCACGCACTAAACACAATTCTCAATTAGATCGTTTCCGAAAGCGGCTATTAATTTGTGTTGCCAGCAATAAATTCTCGTTAGCCCATATACATCGCCGTAGTTTCGGCATTTCCTGTTTTTTTAATGGTAGTTGATTTCCGCAGTGGACTGGACGAGAAAGGGATTTTTGTTCGCAGTGAAGTGAACACGAAAGTGTTGTTGGCGTATTTTACCTAATAACCATTGCCAGCGTTAAAAAAGTTTGTGAAGGAACAAGAAATAAATAAAATTGAAGTGTCTGTTTGTAATGTAAAATAACAGCTTTTTCATCATTTCGGCCGAATGAAGTCCACTGCTGGACACAGGCCTCCCCCAAGGACCACCACAACCACCGATATGGATGCGTTGTGGGCTCATTGGGGGGTTTTGCCATAATCGCCACGCTTGGCAGGCGGGTTGGCGATCGCAGTTGAGTTGTTAATGTACTCGAAGGACGCTGCTGCCCATCCTCTGGCTAATCCCTTAGTCGACTTTTACGACACCCATGGGAAGAGATGGGGTGGTGGCATTCTGAGCCGGCACCACACGGCATTCTGAGCCGGCACCACACGGCATACAACAGCTTTTTACTGGATGCATATTAAACTATAAACTGTACAGTTAAAAAAAATCTAATTATTTCACTTTTTGTCTGTCAGTCTGTCTGTCTGTTTGTTCCGGCTAATCACCGAAATGACTGGACCTATTTTGGCGGGATATTCACTGGCATATAGCTGATATTATAATGAATAACTTATGCTGCTTTTATTTTAGAAATATAATTAAGGTACCCCGAAAAAGAATTAAAACTCACGTAATCCAATATATATACTTATTACATAATATCGATTTATAAATAATCCGACTTCGTTTAAATTCATTTTTTTCATTCATATCGGCCCTTTACACGTCCACTGCTGAACAAAGGCCTCCCCCACAAATTTTCACAACTGTGTCATCATTTTGGGGGGTATTTGCCAATACTCACCACGCTTGGCAGGCGGGTTGGTGAGCGCAGTATGGCCACCGCTTCACAGAAGGGACGCTGCTGCCCATCCCTCTGGTTAAGATTCCCTTAGTCGCCTTTTACGACATCCACGGGAGGAGATGGAGTTGTGCTATATTCTTGATCCGGACACCACACGGAATAATCATTTAAATTAAACAGCGGGTAAAACCGCGGCTTTTTTTTGTTGGGATTCTCTCATACACTTCTGAGAAGTGTGGTTGCTTAGCCGACCGGTCAGTCCTGGCGAAGCCAAAAGAGGCCTCCAGCCAGGCTTTAAATTAATATTAAAAACTCCTCAACTTGCGCTAAGGGCGCCCCCTGCGGGACACAGACCTCGGCTTAGAGCGTTGCTGTGGATAACAAGCTATTGTTTTGGGGACAACTGTATTGGTATTACATATATTTAAAATGTCTTAGGGGACATTTAAAACTACAGGCTTGGCACGGGCGTGAGCAAGAGACGGGAGGGAAAAGTACTAACTTGAACGGGAAGGTGACGCGGCGATAGGCCTCCCCGCCGTCGGTGAGGCGGGCATCCTCGGCAGCGAGGGCGGTAAAACGGTCGGGTGTTAAGTGAATACATCAAATACTGTTTTATTTTGTACTTCATATATTTTTACATTAATAATATAATAATTGCCGCTCACACCGGTGTTGCTCCTTGTCGCCTGTAGTGGTGGCCATTTAGGGGGCCCATCTTGTGAGTGGCGAGTCACCGTCTGCCACAGAATTTCACTATAAACGTTGAAAGGCAGACGCCGTTTTTTCCAGTTTTAGAAGTATATTATCCATTTAGCACCCATTACATTAGACCTAATAATTGTAGTTTCCATCTTATACAATAGTTTTACACCTCCGGGGACAATCCGAGACTGCATTTCATAGTGTAGCCATGGAGAGTTCCCGGTTAGTGTGCCATTACATTTTAGATTAAAATTCTCTAAAGGGCCTCTGCGTGTTGGACCCATGTCCCCGCGTAAGCCTATCAAAAGACCGGGTTCCCCCTTACAGGGGATATAAACCCGTGTAATAGAGAGACATAATAATAATCGTATGTACTATGGCTGCACGTTGCACGTATGTTTACGGCACGTATAGATTCTGTACATAAGTAAATATAATGAACGAAATAAACGCTATATATATTTCCGTAAGCAATTTCGATTCAGTAAACTAACTAACATTATGAAAAGTCATCATCATCATTTCGGCCGAATGAAGTCCACTGCTGGACACAGGCCTCCCCCAAAGATGTCCACAACGACCGATATGGATGTGTTGTGGGCTCATTGGGGAGTTTTGCCATAATCGCCACGCTTGGCAGACGGGTTGGCGATCGCAGTTGAGTTGTTAATGTATTCGAAGGACGCTGCTGCCCATCCTCCGGTTAATCCCTTAGTCGACTTTTACGACACCCACGGGATGAAATGGGGTGGTGGCATTCTGAGCCGGCACCACACGGCATGAAAAGTATTACTAATTAATTCCAAATGAATTAACATTACGAATATGATTACACAGTTTGATAGGTAAGGGTGCGAGACAGGCACATCAAAAATCTGTCGCAGCAGAACTTTTAAAGGTAACTAGCGAAGGTTTTATACATATTTCATGAGACCGATCCTTCGATGTCGCAGATGGAGCTTCCGCTTCATTGCTTTAGATTTTGCGTTTCACCTGACGGAACGGAGATAGGGCTGTACAGATGAATACGTTGGATTTATTTTTACTCTACAATATGAGAAGTTATCGTAGCATATTTTATTTATATATTTTCATATGGACATATATTATGCGCACGACATGGCCGTGTGGTGCCGGCTCAGAATACCACCACCCCGTCTCCTCCCGTGGGTGTCGTAAAAGTCGACTAAGGGATTAGCCGGAGGATGGGCAGCAGCGTCCTTCGAATACATTAACAACTCAACTGCGATCGCCAACCCGTCTGCCAAGCGTGGCGATTATGGCAAAACCCCCCAATGAGCCCACAACACACCCATATCGGTCGTTGTGGTGTACTTTGGGGGAGGCCTGTGTCTAGCAGTGGACTTCATTCGGCCGAAGTGATGATACATTATGTCATCATCATCATCATCATTACAAGCTAAAGGACGTCCACTGCAAAACAAAAGCCTCCTCCATAGATTTCCACAAGTAATTGCGTTGTGATATTTAAGTGGATTTACCAGTACTCCATCGCTTGACATTAAGCACACGAGAGGAAGCTGGTAATCATTCTCTTAATGTCATCTCTTAGACTCTTTTTACGAGAACCATGGGTGGAATGGTATTTTCCTTGCCGGGGACCAAGACGTCTCGAATCAAGAATATCTTGAAAGGTGCAGATAGGGTGTATTCAGTGAATGGGCTTTTTACTGAGGACGCAAAGTTTTCAGCAGCATCCCACATAAACAAGATATATGGCTAAACACCTCATGAATAAACAAAACATGAATTCAATGTTAATTGAATTTCTTTTGGGAGCTCTGTTCTCGAAGTTGTTGACGAGTATGACAACCTGAAACTGTCCAGTTAGGTAGGTCCAACTTCGAAAAAGAGGTCAATCGTCGAATCCGACTCGGCTGGGCAGCGTTTGGGAAACTTCGCAACGTCGTTTCTTCAACAATACCGCAATGCCTCAAGACGAAAGTCTTTAACCAGTGCGTGTTACCAGTGATGACATATGGAACAGAGACGTGGTCACTCACAATGGGCCTCATAAGAAAGCTCAAGGTCACTCAGCGAGCTATGGAGAGAGCTATGCTTGGTATTTCTCTACGAGATCGAATCAGAAATGAGGAGATCCGTAGAAGAACTAAAGTTGTCGACATAGCTGAAAGGATTAGTAAACTGAAGTGGCAATAGCCAGGGCACATTGCTCGTAGAACTGATGACCTTTGGGGCACAAAAAGTTCTCGAATGGAGACCGTGCACCGGAAAACGCAGCGTGGGACGACCTCCAACGAGGTGGACAGACGACTTGGTGAAGGTCGCTGGGATTCGTTGGATGAGAGCGGCATGTAACCGCTCGTTGTGGAAATCTGAGGGGGAGGCCTTTGTTCAGCAGTGGACGTCCTGTGGCTGATATGATGATGATGAAATTGCTTTGAACACTATAACAACCCATATTATACTATTTAAAGCAATAAAACAATATTTATTCTTCCACAACCGAAACAATAAGAAAATTGTAACAAAACATTCATCATAAATAGATTTCAGGGTCTAAAATACCTGCTTACCCCAAACCAGGCGAGCGTGAATCACATTTCATATTTTCGGATTCCAACCGCCCGCTGTTGTCCAAATACCTTCCCATTTCGTGTAATAAACGGGGTCTTTTGTACCCGTATCAATACAGGGTTAAAATACGAGTGGTATCTATCAAAATGATGTATAACCCAAAATGAGGGCGGTGGAGGGTTATTTTTATTTTTCAATTACTAAAACCTTGACTACGAATATTGTGTACAAATGTAGTGTAGGTACTTGAAGCGAAATCCCCTTCGTTATTTCAATATGACGTGTCTGTTAGGGCCAAATTACTGAATAAACAAATGAGTTTTGGGGTTGGCATCGTGCGATTGATATCTCTGGTGTTGCAAGCGTTCATAGGTTACGATAACCCCCTGGGGGGGTGACCGCTTTACAGTCACCCTCTCCGAGATGTGCCAATAGGCGTGGCACCAGTGGTTTTAGCCGGTAGGAGTCCGGCATACCCCTTCGTTCGAGGAATTTTATGAAGAATTTCCACTGGGCACCAAAAAAAAAAGAAAAAAAATTACGATGACCGCTTACCATTAGGTGGGCCGTATGCTTGTTCACCAACATAGTGGTATAAAAAATAAAAAAGAATAAGAATTAGAAATCAGTTGAATCAATATCCACGGGGTGTCCAAATTAAGAACAGCACTACTCCATCTTCTCCCGTGGATGTTGTAAAAGGGACTCTAAACTAGATAGACGAACAGCAGCGTCCCTTCTGTGGAACAGTAGCCATACTTGCTTAATAACGTAACTCTTCTTTTTATTTATTTTTTATTGGCCCCAGTCGATATAATTATATCGTGAACTTCTTCCGCCTCGGGGTAGGCCTTAATTAAATCCTTAACCAGTGTGTGTTACCAATGATCACATATGGCACAGAGAGGCCCGTGGTCACACACTGTGGGCCTCATAATAAAGCTCAAGGTTACTCAGCGAGCTATGGAGAGAGCTGGGCTTAGTATTTCTCAGACAGACGACCTGGTGAAGGCCGCTGGGAGTAGTTAGATGCGGATGGTGTGTAACCGTGCGTTGTGAAAATATGCGGGTGGCCTTTTTTCAGCAGTGGACTTCCTTTGGCTGATATGATGATGATAGTGATGATTATTATGACTAACCATGACTTTGTCCATATCCTTCTTAAGGGAATTTGATATCCTATATCTTATCCCACGATATCAATTCCTGTGCAAATTTTGAGAGCGATGGAGCTTCAAACACTCGGTTGGTGCAGTGGCTGATACAGACGGCTGCTGCGCACCGGGTAGTGGATTCGATTCCCGCACGGAACAAATATTTGTTTGATCTGCAGGTAATTATTTCGGGTCTGGGTGTATTGTATGTGGAATTTATGTCTGTAAAACGCACCCACGACACAGGAGAAATTCTAGTGTGGGGCACGTTTAAAAAAAAAAGTACAGGTTATAGTCACCACAAACTTCAAAGGCTTCGATCGGTCATACAGCTTCAGAGATAACACAGACAGTTCCTTCCACTACAATAACGGATTCCATTTTATCCCTTCACAATAGAACATAAATATTAAGCCTCGCGTTGAAATTCGTATAATATCTTGCAAAAAGCAAACTACTGAAATCTTGACTGTTTCGCCATCAGCAGTTTTCACGCTGAAAACTAGGCGTTTTGTAGCTCAGCTGAATTGTTTCAGTTTACACATCGTTATCTAAGCTCCGATATTTCAGTGTAAATAATAGTGTATCTTTCGAAAACGTGATTCTTTTATTTGAGCATGGTACTGTTATTAAGAATTGAACCTTATTTTCATACAATGATCATACAGAAAATAATATAATCAGCCCATTACTGTCCCACTGCTGGGCACGGGCCACTTCTCACGATGAGAAAAGTTAGGTCTTAAACGGCCGATCCTTAGCTGATCCGAGCTTAGTCGATAAATATCGGCTCTGCAAATATTCACACTATACAATCCGGCAGAGATACTGCATGCAGGGCCCTGGAAGCAGGGCTTTGAGAAGGCTCCTTTAGTCCACCACGCTAGCCTAATGCGGGTTGGTGGACTACACACCATTGAAAACATTTTTGGAGCCTTCTCAGATGTGGTTGAAGGTTGTTTCTGAAAACCAGCGCTATTGTCGAGGGATTTATTCAACGTCACAGCATTATGCTGAGTGATAACCTTTTTTTGCACGGACATGACGCACAAAATGTACAATCAATTATTCTTTATGTTTAGCTATAAACTGGTAATGTTGTTTATCAATCTGTTTTGTTATTATTTGTAAAAAAATACTTTTATCTTATTATTATTGCCCTGGATTCCGAGTCCTTTGGCCATATACCTAAAAATAACTTTATATTGCCAGTTTATCAAACATAGCTCGCTTTTGTGAATTTTAAAAATATTGTGTTAATTTAAGTTGTGTGTGTCGTTAGTGGTGCAAAAATAAATTATTTTTCTTTCATTCTTCTTTCTTTCATGTGCAGGTTTACGCACGATGTTTTCTTTCACTGTACGCACATAAATCCAAAAAGTCTGAGGTTCGGGCCGGGATCGAACGGGCCTCCCTGTATGAAAGGCAACCGTTCAACCACTTGGTTATCTATGCTTCTCACATACAATGGTCAGATCCCAATAAAGTGCGAGAATAAAGACCCGAGGTTTGATTTTAAGACCTGGCTGCACACAGACAACTGCCCATAAGCAATGAGCGGTCATAAGGAATATGTATTACCGCAATAACCAGTGGCAAAGGCAGGCGGATCGGTGATCGACGTAGTAGTTAACAGCTTACTAGAGGACGCTTCTGCTTATCCTTTTGATATCAAAGTCAAAGTCAAAGTCAATTTTTTTTATTTCAAATAAACCAAATATTGGCACTTATGATACGTCAGAATCTAATTTGCACGGTTCCAAATAGTTGATCTCGTGGAGAAGAGCCGGCAAGAAACTCCATGGATACTCTTTTAAAATAATTGAGATGACAATGTTGATTGATACAAATTATTGTAATATATATACCGAGAAAAATGTAGGACAATGTGTAAAGATGGAACATACCACAATGAAATTATAATAATAAATTATTTGCCGTGGCAGTTAACGGCTGACCAGTCCCAACAAACGGCACTCGTTCACGAGCATGACGCATGCATCAGCATCGCTTAGCTCAACCATATTGTAGGGAACCGAACGACCCGATACACAACACCACCGCCAGCAAGACATTTTAGTGAGTATGACAGACCAATACAGTCAGGCAAAAGACAGTCAATATAAGTACTAAAAATAACATCAATGGCTACAATATCAACTCTTAGTTACCTTTTACGACACCCATGAGTGTAGACGGGTGGCCTTTTAAGCCAGGAACCACACGGAATGAGAAAGAGAGAGCTGATGGTTAACATTCAATTCCATTCATCATATCATCATCATTTGGCGCAAACTCGAGACACGATGTGTAGCTCTGTGTATACCTATGTAAAATTTTTATTAGATTTACACTTTATTTAATTTAAAGTTTTAAGTATTATCGTATGTGTCTCTGTTTGTGGCAAATAAATATATTTCTTTCTTTCTCATACGAGCCATAAGACGTCCACTGCTGAACAAAACCCTCCCCATAGATTTCCACAATTGTATCGATCATTTTGGGGGAAATTTGCCAGTACTCACCACGCTTGGCAGGCGAGTTGGCGAACGCTGTAAAAAAAGAATTCCATTCACTGTTGGACAAAGAACATTCACATTCATCCATAACATGACAGTAAATAAAATTATTAAATTAAAAAACGTTTATTAATTATTTTCGTATTCTTCTCAACAACCCGTTTCATTTTATACCAATATAGGGTGCATAAAAATAATTTGTCTTTGCGAATAATCTTTGGGAGTCCGCCATATTGGATTAAGAATGACGTCACGTAGCTAACCATGCTTTGACATCCAAACTAAAAGTGTATGAAAAATTTGAGCTCAATCAGTTCGTCATCAGGATAACAGTTTAAAAATTCAGTTCATTTGACGCATACTAACAAGGCAAGTTATATAAAAGCTTGTAAAAAATCAGCCTTCAATGAAAAATGCTGAAAAATTCAAAACCAAAAACCCTATGTATCGCATTCAGCCGGCCTGTGTGATCGTGGTGGGCAGGTACTATAAATCTTTCGGCTGCTCCATTCTGCGGCTGACATTTATACCAGTCGTTTTTGTGTACTCTCAAGTTTTTAATCACAGAAAATTCTGGAAATATTGTGCTTTTATTGAGTGTATTTTCATTTCTACATGAGTATTGAAACTGTTTTATCTGCTAATAATGAGTACCGTGTGGTGCCGGCTCAGAATACCACCACCCCATATCCGTCTGTGGGTGTTGGAAAATCGACTAAGTGATTAGCCGGAGGATGGGCAGCAGCGTCCTTCGAGTACATTAACAACTCAACTGTGATCGCCAACCCGTCTACCAAGCGTGGCGATTATGGCAAAACCCCCAATGAGCCCACAACACACACATATCGGTCGTTGTGGTGATCTTTGCGGGAGGCCTGCGTCCAGCAGTGGACTTCATTCGGCTGAAATGTTATTCCAGGTACCACATAACCATATTAGAAAACATCTTTAAATTATTTAATAATAAATACATAATCACACATAAATAAATACAAAGCAATAATACAATAGACAGGTTGTCCAGTAAATAGCACGACATACTGCAGGGGGTGAGAGCTTGGGTCAATACCTACCAAAAAAACAATATATGTTCAGCAAAATCTTACGGTTTTTTTTTTCACCACTGTAGGTAGAAGTTAAGCGATAAGAAAATTGTACTGTGGAAATTTAAATAAAAATTGGATTTCTTGAAAACATTTTAGTTTTTAATAGAGTAAAGACTTTCCGTGTGGTGTCCGGATTAAGAATATAGCACCACTCCATCTCCTCCCGTGGATGTCGTAAAAGGCGACTAAGGGAATCTAAACCAGAGGGATGGGCAGCAGCGTCCCTTCTGTAAAACGGTAGCCATACTGCGCTCACCAACCCGCCTGCCAAGCGTGGTGAGTATTGGCAAATACCCCCCAAAATGATGACACAGTTGTGAAAATCTATGGGGGAGGCCTTTGTTCAGCAGTGGACGTATAAATGGCCGATATATGATATGATGAAAGACTTATCAATGAGTAAACTAGAAAAGGAATTTTTCATTACGAGATGCTTAAAAATCTGTGTCTAGGTAGAGATTTTTCAATATTTCGGAAAATTTTGTACTACTGTAAAGCCATAAGATTTTCATCATATATCATCATATCAGCCACAAGTCGTCCACTGCTGAACAAAGGCCTCCCCCTTAGATCTCCACAACGAGCGGTCACATGCCGCTCTCATCCAACGACTCCCAGCGACCTTCACCAGGTCGTCTGTCCACCTCGTTGGAGGTCGTCCCACGCTGCGTTTTCCGGTGCGCGGTCTCCATTCGAGAACCTTTTTGCCCCAACGGCCATCAGTTCTACGAGCAATGTGCAGGGCACATTGCTCATGAGATTTTGCTGAACATATATTGTGTTTTTTGGTAGGTATTGACCCAAGCTCCCACCCCCAGCAGTATGTCGTGCTATTTACTGGACAGCCTGTATATACAGCACCAACACACAATGTATTATAATGAACTCATATTAATTACAGTAGTCTCTTACGTGCGACACTATATGTAACTTGTCTGTCACAGCAGTGTCGCACATAAGGACAGGTCAAGCTGTTTGCTATCATACTGAGAACGGTATTTGGAGTCTACAAAACTACGAAGACTTACGCAAATAAGACAGTCAAGCGTGGTGAATACAGGCAATATATATATATATATACATAAAATGATAATATCGGTCATCTATACAAATAAATGAAATTGAAGTGTCTGTTTGTAATGTCAAAATAACAGCTTTTTACTAAATTCATATGAAAGTATATACGTTACCTATAACATAAAAGCAATTTTTAAATTTTTTGTCTGTCTGTCTGTCTGTTTGTTCCGGGTAATCTCCGAAACGGCTAGACGGATTTTGACGGGACTTCCACTGGCAGATAGCTGATGTTATAAGGAATAACTTAGGCTACTTTTATTTTAGAAAAATAATTAGGGTTCCGCGCAATAAAACAAAACCCTTGAAATCCAATATATATATTCTATGTCAAGTGTCTATGTCGAAGTACTCTAAATTTCTTTTAAATTAAACGCGGGTGAAACCGCGGATCGCATCTAGTAGATAATATAAATTATGCTCTTATCATACAAAGTCGATAAAGCACACTCACTCTAAAAAGGGTTACCTGCCTATTACTGTAGTAACATTTTGCTTTTATATAGTTCTAAGTATATCTCGTCTGTATTGATTGTTTTATGATGTGTGTAGTGTGTTGTCTGGTGTGTAGAAATAAAATTTTCTTTCTTTCTTTCTTTCTTTCAATATTCCCTATATATAACGACACAGTAATAAAAATCTATGGAGGAAGCCTTTGTTCACCAGTGGACGTCCTTTGGCTGAGATGATGATGATGATTATTATTGAATTATTAGATTTCTAGCGTACCTGCGCAATGTAAACTACGGGACACTCAACAGAAATTACACCAATTAGCGCATTTTCTGAGCCTTTGATTTTTCACTTCATGTACCTCAAAGGTTTTATATCCGGATATCAGACAAATATTTGTATTGCTGGCAAATATTTGATCCGAATATGTGAATACAGGATGTATGTCTGTAAATAGACCAATAAAACAGCAAAAATCGCAGTGTGGATCTGTTAATAATACGGTCAATTGTGAATAGGTCGCGCCCTAAAGGGGTTCGGTATCATTTGGACCCCGTGTATTGTAGTTGCATCATCATCATCATATCAGCCAAAGGTACTGCTGAACCAAGGCCTCCTCATAGATTTCCATAACAACAGGCTACATGCCACCAGCTTCCAACGACTCCCAGTTACCTTCACCAGGTCACCTGTCCATCTCGTTGGAGGCCATCCCACGCTGCGTTTTCTGATGCATGGTCTCCACACGAAAAATTTCTGCCCCATCGCCATGGCGCCATGGCCATCAGTTCGACGAGCTATCTCGGTTATATCACCAAATTTAGTTCTTCTACGGATCTTTTCAATTCTGATTCAGTCTCGTAGAGAAATGCCAAGCATGGCTCGCTAAGACACCTTGAGTTTTCTCAGGAGGCAAGTAAATTAGTTAAGGGCAATATAAGTATTGCGGATAGCGATAAGGCCGCCTATTGTACTGTTTGTTTAAAATGTCTGTATATAATATGTTTTGGTGTATAATAAAGACTATATAAATAAGTTTGTCTCCTAATAATTCCATATTATTATCATCATCATCTCAGCCGAAAGACGTCCGCTACTGAAGATTGCAACGACCGGTTCTCTATGCTCTATGCTACTCGCATCCAGTGGATTCCCGCAACCTTCATCAGGTCTTCGTTCTACCTCGTGGGGAGTCTGCCCACGCTGTGTCTTCCAGTATACGGTCGACACTCGAAATATTTTTGGTCCCTTAGGGAGATCTTGAGCCTTCTTATGAGGCCCACGTGACAGTACCGCATGTCATCACTGGCAACACGAAATACCTTTTTTTTGTTGGTGCCCAGTGGAAATTCTTGAGGAACTTCCTTCGCCCTGGGGAAAATATATATTCTTTGTCAAGTGTCTGTGTCAAAGCAGATACTCTAAATTTCTTTTAAATTAAACGCTAGTGAAACCGCGGGTCCTAGCTAGTAAATAAAACAAAAATGTAAACATTTTTATACCCAGTTTTTAAGACCTCTGCTTATTTGTGTCATCGTAGAGAGGAATTCGTCAGTACCGACCTTGGTTGGCAGACGGATACGGCTACTATTCCACAGAAGAGGTGCTGCTGCCTATACTTCTAGTTTAGCCCCTTAGTCGTCTTTTACCATAGCCATGAAAGGCGACGGAGTGGTGCTTTATTCTAAATCCGGACATTTCATAGATAATCTACTACACAATTATTAAGATAATACCAAAATTAACCCGTGTTTTATCCTTTGTTCTAGGAGAAACTATAACCCCAGATAACTCGACAATTAGCCGGGTGCTGCCTTTGACGGTGACTCGTGAAGAGCTGGGAGGTGAGCTGACCTGTGTGGTGAGCTCCGCTGCCCTGGATGCTGATATTATAAAGAAGATCAAGCTGGATGTTAGGGGTAAGTAGTGGCGTGAAGATATAGCTAGAGAATGCATAAAAAAGCCTGAAACTGAAAAAGAAACCGCAGATACTTTTTCTGTAAAACCTAACATTATTTATTGTACATATAATCGAAAAATTGTGTTTCTGAATCAGTAATAAGATCTATTGCCAAATATATGTAAAACATGTTGGATATTCCTATCCCATGCCATGCGGACGATGCTGGGCAGGGGGCAGGGCTTCGTTGTCATAGATTGCCCCGACGTGTCTTTCACCGACTTCGAGGGATGGACCTGGATGCGGTAGCACGCAGCATTCGCTGTAAATGCTCACCCCATCCAGTGCTCGTCCTGGGAGAACACAACGCTCTCTCCAGAGCATTCCATATTTTTGTCATTTCGTAATCGCTTCATCTCTCCACGCCCTAATTTTCTGCATTCAAGCTCCAAGATTCACCAAAATTGCCATTCAAACCCCAGAGACACAGTTTTATTTAAACCCAAAGAACTTGTGTCAAAGTTAACTTTGAGTTAGTGCTGCGGTAAATCAAGTTAAAATTATAAGGGAAGTTACCCCCGAGTGGGTGGGAGCGATTAAACTATTATTACGAGAAATTATTCCCTGGATGTGTCCAGCGGTTAAATATGGCCTTCAGTGACATTTTTGAGGATTTGTGAAGCGTGATGCTCGCCACTTGTTTAAGGCTATATCTCCAACTTAAACTTTAACAGTCCTCTGCAAGACACATACATACATAATCAACCCATTACTGTCCCAACGCTGGGCACAAACCTGTTCTCGCAATGAGGAAGGTCAGGCCTTAGTCCACCATGCTGGCCTAGTGCGGTTTGGCGGATACGCCATTGAGAACAATGTTTTCATTTTCCAGCCTCTCAGGTGTGCAGGTTTCCTCACGATGTTTTCCTTCACCGTTAACGCAAGTGATTATCAAGTTCTGATCAGCACTTAAATCCGAAAAGTCAGAGGTGCAGGCCGAAATCAAACTTAGACTCTCCTGTATGGAAGGCAAGCTTATATCGAACTTCATACGTCTACGAGTACGTGCTACATGCTACGTGGATAGTGTGTGGTTCAAGATTATATTAACATTAGTTTATTTTTATTTTTTATTTACTAACACCATGGATCTCTGTAATCTGAAATAAACGATTATTATTATTATTATTCCTTTATTTCTGATACTTTCATATTCATTACATTTTTAAATATATATAGAAGTAAAAAACAAAAACACATACATTTAAAAATATAAAAAATAGAGACCAACCGGCAGCGGGCACAGGGTCCAAGCTACCGGTGGTTAGGGCTCCAGAGAGAGAAACCTCCTCACTATACGTGCCGTGTCGAGGATTACTGCTTTCTGTAGCAGGCCCTTGATCCAGCCACCTAACGAGAGCCTCTTTAGATGGTGGTCGAGGCTCTTGGCAATAAGGCCATTGGCTGTTACAACTATCGGCACAATGATTGCAGAGTCCACATCCCACATGTCGACAATCTCGTGTGCCAAGTCAAGATACTTAATTTGTTTATCTTTCTCGGCTTTCACGAGATTCTCGTCATGCGGAATTGTAACATCAACAATCATCGTGCGGCGCTCTAATCGATCTATCACCACTATGTCAGGCTTATTAGCGACAATAGTCCTATCAGTGATGATAGATCGATCCCAGTACAATGTGACATGGTCATTTTCAAGAACTGGGTCGGGCACATACCTATACAGCACCTCAGATTCCACAAGGTTGTACTTTAGAGCAAGTTGCTGATGGATGATCCTGGCCACTTGGTTATGCCTGTGCAAGTACTCGCCGTTAGCAAGACGAGAACAATCAGAAATGATATGTCTAAGTGATTCACCAGGACAGTGACATGCCCGACAGATGTCAACGGTGCCATCCTTAACAATATATTTCCGGTAGTTGTTCGTCATGATAACTTCGTCCATAATTGCACAAGCAAAACCTTCGGTTTCCCCGAAAAGGTCACCGAAACGTAGCCAAGACACGGACGCTAGAAAATCTACATCGGGACCATGAAGTGCCCGATAGAAGCGTCCATGTAGCTCTTTGCTCTGCCATACCTCCCTGCGGTCGTTGGTACTGAGTACTACAGGTTTGCGCCAGTTCTCTTTAGCCAAATCGAGCGGGGTTAGTCCTTTGTCCACTGAGACCACATCTCGGTGCATTCCCTCATCGGTATGTAGAAAATACTCTCTGAGACTGCACACCTCACGGTTGTGGAGAGTCTTAACATTCAAAAAGCCTCGACCTCCACACTTCCGTGGGATGTACAGCCTCATGACCGACGATCGAGGGTGATGCATCCGATTTGTGGTCAGCAATGTACGAAATTTCCTATCCAGGGCATCCAGTTCTGTCTGAGTCCACTTGAGTATGCCAAAGGAGTACATCAAAACTGGCATGACCCAACCGTTAAGTTTTTAACCGTTATTATTATTATTATTATATCCACAAGGCTATCACTGATTATGCTACAATACACAAGTTTTCCCAAATAGCTTTTTATTGATGCCCCATTGTAGGATTTTGTGTAAATAAAGCCTCAACCACTTCAGTTTACTAATCCTTTCAGCTATGTTGACACTTATTTTCTACGAATTTCCTTATTTCTATTCGATTGCGTAGAGAAATACCAAGCATAGTTCTCTCCATAGCTCGTGGGGCACATGCTCGTAAAACTGATAGCCGTTTGAGCAGAAAGGTTCTCAGGTAGTGGACCATGCAGCGTAGGATAGTCTCCAACCAGATGGACGAACGAACTGGTGAAGGTGCTACGAGTCGTTGGTAGTTGGTGGAATTTAAACGATCATTGTGGAAATCTATAGAGAAGATCTTCGTTCAGCAGTGGACGTCCTTCGGCTGAAATGGTGATAATAATGATAAATATTCGTAAATGCATTTCAGCAATTCAGTCGACTGCGACCCGACCCTCAAAAGCTACGTCCCGAAAGCTGAAATACTTATTTTAAAAGCATAAAAATTAAGTACATGCTATCTCTGGCCCCGCATAGGAATATTTCTTCCACGAAAACTCAATAGCCATTAAATTAGGGTCCAATTTTTCTAACAACCGCCATCTTAGGAGCCGTGTCTGTATAATTGAAGTCATTAATAAAACGGTATCAGCAGACTTAATGAAAATTTATTCGTTCACAAAATTAAACACGAAAAAGTCGCCGAATTAGATTCAAGGGCTTATACGATTTGGAAGTTTCTGGCTGTTTTGTGGAACTTTTAGCTTTGAATGGAGTATGTATGAGTGAAGAGGCTCGCTTTGTAAGAATTTGTTTTGTCTCTACATGCAAATTAATTTTGTTTGTATCTCACAGACTTCATCTTGAGGGGTTCCTTCGTCATCATATCAGTCAAAAATCATCCACTGCTGAACAAAGTGAACAAAGGCATCCCCCATAGATTTTCACAGCGACCAGTAACACACCGTTTCCCTTAGTCATCATTTTGGGGGAACGGGGTGGACGGTTTCTTAGCAGAAAAATACTTCATCGTAATGTTACTTTTATGTCTGTTTATCTTGGCAACCTTCATCATCGTTATCATATCAGCCAACGGACGTCCAGTGCTAAACAAAGCCTCCCCTACAGGATTTCACAATTGTGTCATATTTAGGGGGAATTTGCCAGTAGTCACCACGCTTAGCAGGTGGGTTGGTGAGCGCAGACTAAATGCTGTAGCACAGAAGGGCTGCTGCTGCCCATCCCTCTGGTTTAGAGTCCCTCAGTCGCCTTTAACGACATCCACAGAAGGAGATGGAGTGGTGCTATATTCTTAATTCGGACACCAGACGGGGGGCGTGGCGCTATAGATATGATAATCCGTGAATGTTTTTAAAGGCGACTGAGGGCCGCTAAACCAGAGGAATGGGCAGCAGCGTCCTTTCTGTGGTACAGCATTTAGTCTGCGCTCACCAACCCGCCTGCCAAGCATGGTGAGTATTGGCAAATTCCCCCCGAAATGATGTCACAATTGTGTTAATCTATGGGGGTGGCTTTTGTTCAGTATTGGACGTCCTTTGGCTGAAATGATGATGATGATGATAGCGTCACTCCATCTCCACCCGTGGATATCGTAAAATGCGACTAAGACCCGTGAGCCAGGGGGATGGGCAGCAGCGTGCCTTCTGTGGAATTGTAGTCATACTGCGCTCACCAACCCGCCTGTCAAGCATGGTAAGTTCTGGCGAATTTCCCCCAAAATGACGTCCAAATGTGTAAATGTAAGAGGGAGGCCTTTCCTCAGCAGTGAACGGTCTTTGGCTGATCTGATGATGATGAAATGAGGTGCTTTGTTTTACTTTATTCAGTAGCATTTAAGATAGTTAACCCCTAACTTACCACGACACCCAATTTCCTTCCCAATCATAGAAACATGTCTACACATCCCAAACTCTATGCAGTAATTACCGAATAGTTTGTAGCCTCAGAATCAAAGGGACAACCGATTTTGGGTTCGATCCCGAGCCAAACCCAATGACTGTAGTTTGGCAAACTTGTTTATTAATTGACAATTTATTGACTAATTCACTGTTATTGGAAGGGGTGGTACAAGGGGTGCTAAGGGGGTGTCTGAAGAGTATATTAGGCTTCGGTTCATTGGGTACTGTAACGTTGAGATATTCTCGTAATAGAAATAACTTTTCTTATAACAGAGCTTTGTATTGTATTTTAGTAAAGAGCTGCGGTGCGTAAAAGCAGCTTGGCCAATAGAACCTGCAAATATTCTATCTACAAGGTTAGTCATCGTCATTTCAGCCGAATCAAGTCCACTGCTGGACACAGGTCTCCCCCAACGGTAGCACGCATGTGGTCACGCTTTGGGGGATCCTTTACACTTTACAGGGTGACTGTAAAGTGCAAAGGATCCAAGTACGCGCCGCCGAGCTAGCCGCCGCAGCCTGTCCAACGCCCCTGGAGGCGCGCCTTCGCCGCTCTGGCGGAGGGTGCGTGTCTGATCGTAGACCCACGCATCCATCTCCGCCAGGATGGAAGGGGCAGTCCTAGGCGGACGTTTCTAGACCAAATCAGACCACGTCTTGGAAAAAGGCCAGGTCAAGAGTACCCTAAACCGCAGAGCATGTATGAAGGGAATAATGAAAGTGGACGAAGCGAAACAAGTATGTAAGGATCGTAGCAAGTGGAAAGAAGTGGTCTCTGCCTACCCCTACGGGAGAGAGGCGTGATATTATGTATGTATGTATGTATGTATCAATATTTTTAGCAGAACTGCTCTTCAAGGATGATAGAAAAAACACATGGGAGGTTTTTTTGCGAGTGTGCTGAAGTATATTAGAGCGCCATAATTAAACCAAATGCTCCTCCCAGTCTACCCAGTATTTCCCATGAAATAGGGTTGTATATGATCAGAAAAATACATATTACCATCATATATATCATATCGGCCATTTATACGTCCGCTGCTGAACAAAGGTCTCCCCCATAGATTTTCACAACTGTGTCATCATTTTGGGGGGTATTTGCCAATACTCACCACGCTTGGCAGGCGGGTTGGTGAGCGCAGTATGGCTACCGTTTCACAGAAGGGACGCTGCTGCCCATCCCTCTGGTTTAGATTCCCTTAGTCGCCTTTTACGACATCCACGGGAGGAGATGGAGTGGTGCTAAATTCTTAATCCGGACAGCATCTAATCGCAGAATCTAATGTACAGCTTTTTTATCGTCTTTGTTATTGTCATCACACTTAAGCCAAAGAAGGTTCTAGTAAAATTAATGCTAGACATGTAGACGAACTTAATGATTTTAACAGACACCCGCATTCCTTTCGCTTTTGCTTAAATAAACAAAAACATCCCTTAAATTACTCTAAAACAATTAGTCTCCCACCCCATCCCGCTAAACACAACATCCCCTATATTTTACATACAAGGCCACATTGAACCATCGCTTAACTAACTTCGGCACTACACTGGTGAGCAATTTTCAGAGCCCAGCCGATAAATTGCGAGACCATATAGCTAATAAGTGGCAAGATAGTGTACTGTAGTGTTGGGAGGAATATTATCGATATTTTACAAGTGTTTAAGAAAGTTTTATTTGGGTTGTAAGGATGTGGTTACAAACAGGGGTGCAATTCCTTAAGGTCAAACATCCATACATCCTTCAATACAGAATTAAAATGAGGGGGAAAAGCTGATTTGGTATACGCTAAGAGATGATTGAAGCTATTCAAGGGCATTTTGCATATGGTAAGCCATGGGGGCGAGTCTTAGGGAATACCAAATTGGGTTGTCACCGTTATTTCAATTCAGGGGTGTAATTCCTTATGCTCAAACATCCATACATCCTTAAATACAGAATCGAAATAACGGTATAAAACCAATTTGGTATTCGCTAAGACATGTTTGAAGCTATTCACGGACAGAGGATCAGTCTTAGCGAATACCAAATTGGGTTATCACTGTTATTTCAATTCTGTATTCAAGGATGTATGGATGTTCGAGCTTGGAGAATTGCACCCCAATAACAGTAATAACCCAATTTGATAATCGCTAAGTCTGATCCTCATGGCTGTCCTTCTGCAACGTGTCCTTGAATAGCTTCAATCATGTCTTAGCAAATACCAAATTGGTATTATACCGTTATTTCCATTCTATATTTAAAGATGTATGGATGTTTGAGCTTAAGGAATTGTACCCCTGTATTCAAGGATGTATGGATGTTTGAGATTAAGGAATTGCACTCCAGTTCCTGTCAGGCTAAGAAACAGTTAAGATTTTAATCATCTAAATAACATCTCACCAATAACCAACATAATTACGAGTATCTTAACAGATCGCTACAATAAAGTGTTCATTTATTTTTTCTTAATATGTACAGGATTTTATCGGGTATCGTGAATATAGTTTACTTAAACATTGACTTAATCTCACCTGAATACGGCATTCACCGTGTGGTGTCCAGATTAAGAATATAGCACCACTCCATCTCATCCCGTGGATGTCGTAAAAGGCGACTAAGGGAATCTAAACCAGAGGGATGGGCAGCAGCGTCCCTTCTGTGAAACGGTAGCCATACTGCGCTCACCAACCCGCCTGCCAAGCGTGGTGAGTATTGGCAAATACCCCCCAAAATGATGACACAGTTGTGAAAATCTATGGGGGAGACCTTTGTTCAGCAGCGGACGTATAAATGGCCGATATGATTGATTGAACAGTAATCGCGGAAATCTAATACATTGCTATTATGTACAACTCAATATTGGAATCAATGGAGCTTTATGCATTTTACCATTATATTTTATTTAATCAATTATCTTTTACATCACTCACCGAGGTTGTTGCTGAAAATCAGCGCTGTGGCTCGTTCTGATGCCACAGCATTTAAGCTGAGCAACGACCTAAGTCTTGCGCAAATACGACGTACAATTCTCACTTTTCCAGTCATTACAAAACCCAAAGATTTGAATCTTTGACAAAACATACTCCTCTCGGCATTGGTAATTTCTAGTCGTCAACAAAGTGTATAATCTATGATGTCAATTATCAAGCATATTTTTTTTTTTATTGTTTTATTATTTTTGGCCTGGAGTCCAAGTCTTTTGGCCACAAGTATATTAACACTAATCAGTGTAACACTGATTAGTGTTAATTTGGTTGTTTCTGTTATAGATGAAAATGGTATATATAGATTTAAGTGTTTGTTAATAAGTACAGATTTAAGCATATAAGTAGTCATGCCTTTGTCGAATATTTTCCTTACTGTGTGTTTGTGCGTCGACTTGCCGCAGGAATAAATTGTTTCTAAACTGTTGTTTCTTTTCTTTCTTTCTTTTAGTCAGGCCATGAAAGTCCATATTTTTAAATCATAGCCTGTAATAAATACTGATAATTCTACTCCAATCCCTTTTCACTTGGACTTAGCTATATTAAACTATAATTAGGTTAAGTAAACTGTTTCTAAGACATCGGTACCCGCAACCTGACATTTTGAATCCCCCACTGTCATCCCTACGTCTTGTGGCGGCTCCAAAGCGGTCAGATTATAGCCCTTGAGAAATTATTAGCTGTAGAATGGAATGTAACTCCTATTACAGAACCGTAAGATTACCTAGGTTTCGTGAATTTATTTATTATATTGTTTGCAATAACGTATAATATATTTATACCCATCTCATCCCTTGGGTGTGGTAAAAGGTGACTATGGGATTAGCCGGAGGATGGGCAGCAGCGTCCTTCGAGTACATTAACAACTCAACTGCGATCGCCAACCCGCCTGCCAAGCGTGGCGATTATGGCAAAACCCCCCAAAGAGAACACAACACACCCATATCGGTTGTTGTAGTGATCTTTGGGGAGGCCTGTGTCCAGCAGTGGACTTTATTCGGCCGAAATGATGATGAAAACTGATAATATATTTTTTGTTAGTTGCGATCAGAATAAAATATATCTTTCTTTCTTTAAAAAAATCAATAAAATAATTGCAAATAACAACACAGAATATTGCAAAATATCAAATTAAAATTAAAAAGCAGGCATACAGATTTTTGTGCGAGATATCAGACTAGGCTGGAATCTCAGCATTGCGCTGGTCTCCGATAGGACCTAAGATAAAAGAGTCAAATCACGCACAGTTACCAATGTTAATAATGTATTTATACAACATATTACATTTAAAGTCATTATATAGAAATCAAAGTTACCAATGTTCAAACGTGACAGAAGAAGGAATATCATATCTATAATATTAGAAAAAATATTATGAATGTACAAATCGATTAACTAGTCGATTTAGTACTTCACTAAATAGGTGGCTCTATTAAATTAATCTAAAAAATAGTTAACACTTTGAAAAGCTATCATCATATCAGCCACAGGACGTCCACCGCTGAACAAAGGCCTCCCCCTCAGATTTCCCAGCGATCTCGTTCCCAGCGAGGTCATCCCACGCTGCGTTTTCCGGTGCGCAGTCCCCATTCTAGAACCTTTGTGCCCCAGCGGCCATCAGTTCTACGAGCAATGTGCCCTGCCCATTGCTACTTCAGTTTACTAATCCTTTCAGCTATGTCGACAACTTTAGTTCTTCTACGGATCTCCTCATTTCTGATTCGATCTCGTAGAGAAATACCAAGCATAGCTCTCTCCATAGCTCGCTGAGTGACCTTGAGCTTTCTTATGAGGCCTATTGTAAGTGACCACGTCTCTGTTCCATATGTCATCACTGGTAAAAAGGTTTTTTTTTTTTTTGGGCTTCTCGCATACATTTCTGGGAAATGTGGTTGGTTAACCGGTCATTTGCTGGCGAAGCCAAAAGAGGCCTCCAGCCAGGCTTAAATTAAATATTAAAAACTAAGCAACTTTCGCTAAGGGCGCCCCCTGCGGGACACGGACCTCGGCTTACGGCGTTGCTGGGGATAACAAGCTATTGTTTTGGGGACAGCTGGATCGGTATTATTTAAATTGTATTAGGGGACATTTAAAGCTACAGGCTCAGCACGGGCCGGCGCGAGCAAGAGACGGGAGGGAGAAGTGCTAACTTGAACGGGAAGGTGACACGGCGATAGGCCTCCGCGACGTCGGTGAGGCGGGCATCCTCGGCGGCGAGGGCGGTACAACGGTCGGGTGTTTAGTGAACAAGACAACGCGAGTCTCTTCATGTGATCTTACGTGATTTTATCGTCTGGATCGACCAGAACGTGCCTCGGGCGGCTTACTCTACTGATACGGGAGGGTTCGTAGTCGGCGGCTGATAGCACAAGGGGATTTGGGTGGGACAGGGCAGAATCGAGATAGCGTTTAGACGCTTGTTTCATAAATTGCCTGATGGTCGGCAAGTTAAGGTCGAAATGGAGTTGGTCGTTTCGCATGTACAGAGGCGCTCCAGTGGCCTTGCGCATGAATGAATAGAGAACTGGATAATTGTGTTTTTATATTAGTCACCATTAATATACGTCTTCAAATGGCCCATAACAGCATTATAGAATTGTAGTCAATATTATACATAAATTATGAACACAACATAACTTATATTTTTTTCACATCGATATCGACATCTCCACATCACTTCGGGTAATGGGGTCGGGAATTTTACCACCTTGCAATATTGGGGGTCGATAGGATCTCAGGGGTGGGACAAGCCCGTGTTGGACACTACACAAATATGTATGTAGTAATGTGTGGTTGGCGCAGTGATTTAGGGAAATTAAGTGCTTTCGCAAAATTTCTTTGATTTTTTTTTTTTGGCGTTTATAACACCAGTACCTAAATTAATTAAATCCTAAAATTGTGATGTAAAAGAAAAAGACTGACTGTCGCAGTCCTCCGCAAACAACGTATAGCGCTAAATACCTAATTACTTAAAAATGGAGGAAATTTTAAAATTAAAGTAAAGTAAGCTTTCGGGAAAATGTCAAAACGTCTTTTCTTCAACAATATCGCAATGCCTCAAGACAAAAGTATTTAAACAGTGTCTGATACCAGCGATGATATATGCCACGGAGACGTGGTCACTCACAATGGGCCTCGTAAGAAAGCTCAAGGTCACTCAGCGAGCTATGGAGGGAGCTATGCTTGGTATTTCTCTACGAGGTCGAATCAGGAATTAGGAGATCCATAGAAGAACTAAAGTTGCCAACATAGGTGAAAGGATAAGTAAGCTGAAGTGGCAATGGCAGGGTACATTGCTCGTAGAGCTGATGGCCGTTGGGGCAAAAAGATTCTCGAGTGGAGACCGCGCACCAGAAAACGCAGCGTAGGATGGCCTCTAACGAGATCGACGTATGACCTGGTGAAGATCGCTGGGAGCAATTGAATGCGTGTCGCGTGTAACCGGACTTTGTGGAAATCTATGGGGGAGGCCTTTTGTTCAGCAGTGGACGTCCTTTGGCTGATATGATGATGTACTTTAAAAACATTTTATTTTGTAAAATATTATCATAAATATTTCATCAAGACTATATCAGGCACAGTCTCAAATTGTATTGTCGTTTAACATTACCTGACATTCTTTACAAAGTTAACTTGCTCAAACAATAGTTATTAGCTACATCCGTGCTACTAATTATGCCACGTAAATTACACGTCTACGAAGAAAATAGGCCACTAGCGCACAGGCGATGAACTAGCAACCTGTTACTTTTACACATCGTTGCAACTTTTAAACTTACCACTTTAATGTTATATATTTAAGCTCAGAATTTGCTTTGAATTGTAATTAGATCAGACTTAATGCAAACTGTTCGTGTGGTGTCCGGATAAACAATATAGAACCGATGATTTGGGAGATACAGTGCCAAGCCCTTGTTTGGTCATCAGTGAACGTGTTACATGTTACCTGAAGGCCAATTCTCGTAATTTACAAATGTTCAAAATATAGTTCCGATCTAGTCTCAGTGTCATTAATGTCACACATGGTATTCTCCTAAACTAACAAACAACGTCAAACGTGAACTTACACTGTGATGAGATCGAAAATGGATCGAAAGTTGATCGAAGTCAAAACAGTATTCTGCTAACATTTCGAACTGTCACATGTACTAAACTGTCATTAAATAAACGTCAAAATTGAGATCGAAATGAGACTAGACCAAGATTATACCGAAATCCGACTGAACTTTAAGAGTAGCAGAATACCATTTTTTTCGGTCAATTCATAATTTAATCTCAGTTCGGTCAAGTTTCAGTCATAGTGTCAATTAATTACGAGAATTGGCCCTCTGATTTTAACCAATAAATTTATTACTTAGGTAAGGTTTATCTTACAATTGATTATTGTTAAAATAAATTCTTCTTCTCTTGGGTTATGGCTTCTGTAGATTATCTTCCACAATTTCGCCAATGTCAAGTTTAAGGCAACGTCGTACGGTTTAAAATAAATTATTATGATTTAAAGTTATTAAATATATACAGGATTTTATCGGCTATCGTGAATATAGTTTACTTACACATTGACTAAATCTCACCTGCATACGGCATTCACCGTGTGGTGTCCGGACTAAGAATATAGCACCACTCCATCTCCTCCCGTGGATGTCGTAAAAGGCGACGAAGGGAATCTAAACCAGAGGGATGGGCAGCAGCGTCCCTTCTGTGAAACGGTAACCATACTGCGCTCACCAACCCGCCTGCCAAGCGTGGTGAGTATTGGCAAATACCCCCAAGAATGATGACACAGTTGTGAAAATCTATCATTTCGGCCGAATGAAGTCCACTGCTGGACACAAGCCTCCCCCAAAGATCACCACAACCACCGATATGGATGTGTTGTGGGCTCATTGGGGGGGTTTTGCCATAATCGCCACGCTTGGCGGGCGGGTTGGCGATCGCAGTTGAGTTGTTAATGTACTCGAAGGACGCTGCTGCCCATCCTCCGGCTAATCCCTTAGTCGACTTTTACGACACCCATGGGAGGAGATGGGGTGGTGGCATTCTGAGCCGGCACCACACGGCAAAAAATCTATGGGGGAGGCCTTTGTTCAGCAGTGGACGTATAAATGGCCGATATGATGAAAAGATTGAGCTGTGAGTTGAAATTTTAAAACTGTCTACTTTCCCAAATTTTCCACCACAATATCTAGCTGAAAAGTCATTCGCTGATTTAATCTGTATTTCTTTTACTCCAAAGTGCTTAGTTCTACACTAAAAAAACTAGAAACTCCATTACACACCAACATTTCTATTTCATCTGCAACATAATATAGGAAGTGGTAAGGATAAATGAATTAAGACCCTTAATATAGACCAATTTGTCGTCCACCTAATAGATTCCTCGTAGTTATTACGGTACATAATTAATATTTTATCTACAGAGTTGGGAAAAATATTCTCGGCTCACCGTCAATGTCTAGTTACTTTTCATCATTTCGGCCTAATGAAGTCCACTGTTGGACACAGGCCTCCCCCAAAGATCATCACAACCACCGATATGGATGTGTTTTGAGCTCATTGGGGGGTTTTTGCCATAATCGCCACGCTTGGCAGGCGGGTTGGCGATCGCAGTTGAGTTGTTAATGTACTCGAAGGACGCTGCTGCCCATCCTCCGACTAATCCCTTAGTCGACTTTTACGACACCCATGGGAGGAGATGGGGTGGTGGCATTCTGAGCCGGCACCACACGGCACTTTTGCTTTTGGCTTTTGCTAAAACTGTTAAGAACGGTCCTTTCCTTGAAGATGAATACCATATTTATTTAACATAGTAATGGATTGCTCATAGATACATCCGAAGGAAATGTGCTTCCAGTCCTTAAATTTTACCATCACCATCGCCCCACCACAAGTTTTATCCTCATCACCTTGAAAGCTGATGCTCTAGCACTGTCACTTAATTATCTGGTGGAAATACATCATGTGTTTCCTCCACCCCAGGGAAGGTTGACTCCTACCGACTAAAACCACCGGAGCGGTCATCTTCGGCACGGAACGGCTCCAGGTCCTCCTAATATCACACTAGAGCTGCCCATTGGTGCCACGCCTTTAGGCACATCACGGAGGGGATGACTGTAAAGAGGTCAACCCCTCTAGTGGGAAGCGACAGTAAAAATGTCGCCCTCCAGGCACTTATATGATTATGATATGATTGCAAGTGTTTTAACTTGCAATCAAGGGTTTAATATTTAAACATTGGAATTGATTATATTATTAATGTAAAATAAGTTGACATGACTCATTTAAAATTGTATTTTTTATGTTATTTACTTAAATATTTACACCTTGACATTATATATAAAAATTCCATATACAATACACCCAGACCCGGAACTACTTGCAGATCATACAAATATTTGTTCGGGAATCGAACCCACGACCCGGAGCGCAGCAGCCGACTGTATCAGTCACTGCACCAACCGTGCTGTCGATTTAGATCTACTTTCGCTCTATTTTATAAATATATTCAGTATATATATTTATTATTAATAGTTTTTTTTAAGTGAAAACTTCTTTTAGCGCGATACGCATATTTTAGATGAGATAAAATCTCTGAACTCGCGACACCGTTACGAGACGCTATTTGACGTCTATTTGAAGTGAAAACTTCTTGGTTTCGCAACGCGGTGGGAAGCGCGCGCTTTTTGTGAGGCGGCTTGCACCGCAGCCATATAATATAGTATTATATTTTGGGAATTAGATAATAAAAAATAAAAAACATTGATTGCTATAAAATTTTCACTTCTGTCGGCACTCCCGGAGTGCAACCCGCATTTTTTTTTTTATTTTGCACAAACCGTCATGTCACAGGTGCGTTTACAGACACAAATTCCACACACAATATCTATTCTTTTTGTATATTTAGGTATACTTTTATATGTGTAAGTTACACCGCGGAATGCCTCACAACTTTTCTATTTCCTCTTTTCTATCCATAGGTAGCATGGAAGAGATTGCGGATAGCGATAAGGCCGCGTAATTGTACTATTTGTCCTCTGTAAATAATATGTTTTGGTGTACAGTAAAAGAGTATATAAAATAAATAAATACGGAGCGTCAAAAAGTAACGTTTGAAAAAGGGCCTACATTTTTCTGATACGAAAGCCTGCCCCAATTTTCTCCTTATAAATGTATAAGGTATTAATTACCGAGGCTTTCGGGTATCATCAAAAGGTATTTTTTCCTTTCAATTACAGTATGTCACGTAGTTGATGGGCGATCACAGCCAATCAGACGAACGATAATAGGTGCGCCCACCCTATTATGTTTCGGTATCTATTATAGATATTGGACACGTGTATGTAATTTTTGTTCAATTTGTAACTTACTTGTGAGGTGAATGTTACCAATTTGTCTTGTTGTTTGAGATCCCTAAGTTTTGATTTTTAAAACCTTATACTCTTTGCTATTATCCGTTAGATACATGCAGATTCTGTATGGACAATCAAGAGTCTATGCAGCACATTTTGTGCAGCTGTGACGCTCTGGGAAGACGTAGGGCAAAACATCTAGGAGTGGCTTATCCATTGCCTGATGATTTTGCACGGCTCCAGGCAGGTATGATTGCGAAGTACCTACAGGGACTTCTGGATTTGCCAGCGGAGGAGTAGTGCAGGGCTTTGGGCAGCACAATGGACCCAATAGGGTCGAAGTGCGTTCGGCTAATGCTGAGCCCGTGGGAGCCAACAATAGAATAGAATAGAAATATTATCCGTTATCGAGGATTTTTTGAAGTACGTCATTTACTAGAATACTTATGTTGCTTTCCAATAAGATCAAAGACCTTAAGGACCAAACTTCGAGAAACACAATTACCATCGATCCGAGACTTCGCTTTAATTTCTAGATCAGGCAAGGCTTCATTAAGCTATCAAACTAAAAGCTTAAGGTCACTCAGCGAGCTATAGAGAGCTATGGTTTGTATTTCTCTATGAGATCGAATCAGAAGTGAGGAGATCCGTAGAACAACTAAAGTTGCTGCCATAGCTGAAAGGATTAGTAAACTAAAGTGCGGGGCACATTGCTCGTAGAACTGCCGTGGAGGCAAAAAGGTTCTCGAATGGAGACTACGCATCGGAAAACAGCGTGGAACGACCTCCAACGAGGCGATGAAGGTCGCTGGGAGTCGTTGGATGCCTGGTTATTGTGGAAATCTGTGGGGCAGAAAGGCCTCAGGGAACAAAGGTTCAGCAGTGGACGTATTTAGTTAGATATCCATCTTTGGTAAAACCTGCAGCTTGAGGTTTGGAATTTAAATAGTTGCACGGTTCCAAGTAGCTGGTTTTGTGGAGAATAGCCAGCAAGAAACTTCATGTATATTATTTTTAAAATATGTGAAAGTATTCGCTTTAATATTACAATAGAATTATGTGAGAATAATGCAAGCCAATATGTGAAATAAGTAAATAAGTACACACATCATACATATTTACAATTACAATTGTTTTGCCTTTCAATAAAATCAAAGGCCCGAACTATTTGCAGATCGTACAAATGTTTGTTCCGTGCGGGAATCGAACCCGCGACCCGGAGCGCAGCTGTCGACTATATCAACCACTGCACCAACCGTGCCGTCATATTATTAGGCACTGCGGTCTGCGTTCACCAATCATCATCATCATCATTTTTTCATCATTTCGGCCGAATGAAGTCCACTGCTGGACACAGGCCTCCCCCAAAGATCACCACAATGACCGATATGGATATGTTGTGGGCTCATTGGGGGGTTTTGCCATAATCGCCACGCTTGGCAGACGGGTTGGCGATCGCAGTTGAGTTGTTAATGTACTCGAAGGACGCTGCTGCCCATCCTCCGGCTAATCCCTTAGTCGACTTTTACGACACCCATGGGAGGAGATGGGGTGGTGGCATTCTGAGCCGGCACCACACGGCAATACGTGTTCACCAATACGTGTTTTAAAATGGCGTCGGTATGAGTGAATAATTTCTTTAATAGAGATCCGTTTTTATCATTACATGCAAATATAGTGTGAATCTCACATCAATAGTCAAAGATTTTATTTCAAGTAAAAAAGTAAAAGGTTTTTTTATCCCCTTCATTCATAGCAAACAAAATTAAAACTCACACAGATGACAATAAAGAATATTGTAACACCCAAGTTGGTCCTTTTGCTCCCAAAGGACCAATCCCATCTCAGGACCAAAGGACCAGCCGATATGATACGTTCCGTCCACACTAAAGTATGGGCTATAAAATAGAGACACTGAGCTGGCATTTTTTTACTACTGGTGGAATTGGACGGTTGGTGTCAAGATGCGATCTGTAGGATTACTTGTGATACCGAGTGCCTTAATAAACTAGTTTTGTAAAAAAGCTGATTTGTAACAAGAATTGAATTTTCTGAGATAAAGGATAGATTGGTATTTTAAATTAAATTTAAATCAGTTGTAATCCTGTCACGCAATACGTCTACTGCTGAAAAAAGGCCTCCCCCATAGACAACCAGCTAAATGCCGTATGTGTCGTCATTTGGAGGGCAATTTTCCAGTATTCACCATGCCTGGCAAGGTGGTTGGTCAGCTTAGAATGCTACTGCCCCGTAGGATGGATGGATGATGTTATCCATCCCTCTAATAGTCCCTTAGTTGTCTTTTACGACATCCACAAAATTGCTAAATTGGACTTCTGGGGTGGAAGGCCTGGTGACCTGAAATACAGGCTTCAGCCTAGTTTAGGCATCAGTCTTTTCATTATAACAGTTATTGTGAGGAGTTTAGCCGTGGGCATTCACAAATATATGTTATAAATTATAATCTTTTTTCTCATTACAGTACCACCAAACAAAACATACATCAAAGGCGTGGAAGATCATGCGACACAAGGAACCCTGCTGACCCTCAAGTGTACCGCATCAGGTGCTCGACCCCCTGCCAAGATCGAGTGGTTCAATGGTACCCAGAAACTGAGCGCTGAAGACCAGAATATTCATGTGAGCATTATTTTATATTGTAGTTTGATCGATCAACATTTAGGTTGAATTTTTACTGTGTAGAAAAAAAGTGTAAAAGCTGTGGTCAGGCAGTGGGCAAAGAAAAATTCCAGCTAAAGGATTATTTGAATTACCTAGCCTCATTTAGGGTACCTTTAGTGGTAAAGGTCTGGAGCGAGGTCTTTGTACATAAAACAGAAGCGAGTGATGAGTGCGATGGATTCGAGCGAGTGAGGCTCTACGAAGTCGAAGAATGTGGGCGAGGTGGTGTGGCTAAGCGAGCTACGAGACTACCAGTTAATAGGAAATGTTTATTCCATGCACAGCGTTAGTGTCCGCTGAAAAGAATCCGCTGTGCATCCTTGCAGCGCTCAGCTTCCCCCTACAGTTTTGGTAGAAAGAGTGACATCGTTGCATCTCCGCTACGCCTCCTCACACCACTCATCTTCCTCGCACATCTAGAAAATAAAGCAAGAAAGAAAGAAATGCGATTTATTACCACAAGAAACGCGCATCGGATCAACTATCATTAATCCGAGTTATATCTACTCTAAACGTGTAATAAAAAAGTACCTACCTAATAGAACGCAGAATAGAAAAATAAAATAAAATACAATTTATTTATTTATTTATTAAGGGCTTCCAACAAAGGACATACACATAACATCATAAAAAAATACAAAGTTCGCTGCTGTCTATAGCACCGTTATTTAGTTTATGTATGAAAACTAAATCTAGCATCTCTCTACGACTACTAAGCGTTTTGATATTATAATGATTTAATCTGTCGTTGTAGCTTGTGAATTGCTTTGTCAGGAGATCAGAATCACCATAGCATAGGTGGTAGAGGAATCGTCTTTGAACGCTTTCCAAATGTTTTGAGTATATTTCATAAAGGGGATTCCATATTACAGAGCCGTACTCCAAAATTGGGCGAACAAGGGTATTAAACAATCTAATTTTTGTAGAGGGTCTCTTGAACCTTTTGCAGTTCCGTATCACAAACCCGTGCCGTGCCGTGTGGTGCCGGCTCAGAATGCCACCACCCCATCTCCTCCCGTGGGTGTCGTAAAAGTCGACTAAGGGATTAGCCGGAGGATGGGCAGCAGCGTCCTTCGAGTACATTAACACCTCAACTGCGATCGCCAACCCGCCTGCCAAGCGTGGCGATTATGGCAAAACCCCCCAATGAACCCACAACACATCCATATCGGTGGTTGTGGTGATCTTTGGGGGAGGCCTGTGTCCAGCAGTGGACTTCATTCGGCCGAAATGATGATGAATGATGATCACAAACCCAAACACTTTATATCCCCGTGCAACAGTATTCAAAATGTGCATATCAAACTTGAGGGCAATTGCAAATTTCATATCGCTCAGCATTATACTGTGTTGTAACGCGAGCTGACACAGCGCTGCTTTTCAGTGTTAACATCTCTGATAAAACGTGCCCTACTTGGCCAAGAGATATATCAGTACGTAGTATATAAGTGCTACTTTTTGCAAATGTCAGAATAAATATTATATCACAAGAAAATATGAAATAATAACTTCGGATGGGTCCGGCAATGCTCTTGGGGCAGCAAGATTAGTCCGTTCTATGTTAAGTAATTACTTGTTCTCGTTTTTATTCACTTAAATATTGTTGCATTGACTGAAAATTGAAAAAAATGTCCAAGATAAGTTTTTGTTTTTTTTTTTTTTTTTTTTTAAACTTTGCCCCACACTAGGATTTCTCCTGTGGCGTGGGTGCGTTTACAGACATGAATATTCCACATACAATACACCCAGACCCGGAACAACTACCTGCAGATCAAACAAATATTTGTTCCGTGCGGGAATCGAACCCACGACCCGATGCGCAGCAGTCGACTGTATCAGCCACCGCACCAACCGTGGCGTCACAACAATTGGTATCTTCTATAGAGAGGAATTTAGCTGCAACGTCAAGAGTGTTGAAGAATGAATCGTTTAAAGTCAGATATTGGAAGACCACCATCATCATATCAGCGGAATGATGTCCACTGTTGAACAAAGGCCTCCGCGATAGAGTTCAACAACAACCGGTTAGATGCCACCCGCACCAAATGTTTTCCAGCGACCTTCACCAGTTCACCCACGACACAGGAGAAATGCTAATGTAGAGCAACGTTTTTCTTTTAAAAAAATGTATGTTTAAAACGTTGCCCGCTTTAAAATAAAACCTCATATCCATTCTAAAGTCGGCTTTCAAGCTAAATCAGAATATAAATACAGAAAATACATTATAAGTTATTTTAAAACAAATACATAACTAAATAAAATAAGATAATTTTAATGCATAGTATAAAACAAAGCTCCCGAAAGAGTCATAATTGCCTGTATTTGTATGGATCATGTCTTCATAACATAGTTTAATTTTTTTGGTAAGTTTATAGCACAATTCTTCGGCCGAAGCTGAGTTAGGTTGCTGGTGAATATTAAAATCAAGCTTGTTTAGTGTAGACTTCTTAAGAAGTTTAGACTCTTTCCTCCTGCATTGTCCTCACATTACCATCGTTTCGAGAACATTGTACCAATATGATTTAAAAAGAGTAACCATGGAGTTTCTTGCCCGTTCTACTCCATAGGAAATCTACACCTTGGAACGAGACAACTAAAGTCTTGACTATTCATAAGTGCCTATAAATGGTTTTACATGAATAAAAATATTTTTATCTTTATCTTATCTTTAGTTTGTTGATCTAAAACAAAATAATGTGATGAACAGAAACTTGCTAGCTGGGCATAAACTTAGGATATACTCGTAAATATGTGAGGTATATGCTGAAGAGTATGCTCTTCTCCATTCATGCATTCATTACACACAACATAAATCATGATACATTTTGTATTATGTCATACGTGACCTTGACATCCGTGGTGTACATAAGGTTCCAGATGAAAACCAGCGTCCGGCACTTAAGCCTGGCATAAAGCTGATCTGGACACCTATTTGGTCCAACCGTGAGACATATATTATTAGGTACCTACGAAGGTTTACGTTAGTTTTATTTGGACTTGAACATTTTTATATTTTTAAATATTGTTATCTATGTCCCTGTTTTTACAATCGTGTCTCTGTGTTGTGATCAAAATGAATCTTTCTTTCTTAAGCATAGCCTATTAGTTGAACGTTTGTCTTCCATACAGTAGTGTCTGAGTTCGATCCTGGCCCACACCTCTGACTTTTCGGATTAATGTGCGGATCAGAATTTGATTATCACTTGCGTTAACGGTGAAGGAAAACGTATTGAGGAAACATGTACACCTGAGAGGGCTCCAAATGTTCTCAATGGTAAATGTAGTCCACCAACCCGTACTAGGTCAGCGTGGTGGACTAAGGCTTAACTATTTCTAATTAGGCCTTTAAAAAGCCCAGTTAAAAAGAGTTATGTTAAACAAGAATAAATATTCCTTGATTTGTTTACCCAAAATGATTATGAACCCGATATTAAATCTTTTAACCATCAATTTAAATCAAGATGTTTCTAATTTGCCTGATAAGCGACTTTTAAGGAAGTTTTTACCCGAAAACACGCTTACCAACCTAATTGACTGCGATTTCCGTTTCCTGATCAAACAACAGCCTCACGGGTTCTATCTTGAAGTATGAATAAGACAAGCTAGACGGTTTAATTGCAAACAATTTTCACTCCTCCATTTAATGTTTAAAGCTGTCGCGTCTCACTACAGTGAACTACTATTTATATAGATAAATTATGATACCTATAGATAGAGATAAAATTATTGAGTAAACAATAACATAATTCTAAATAAAAAACGGTATCATTGGTGTTCTTCGCAGTGGAGCCTGCTCAACATCAGGTCCTGGATTTGACTCTAATTCGGCCAGTGTTATTAGTGGACTAGGTTTTAGTTATTTGAACATTTAAAAAAGACGAATTTATATTAGTCCTGCCAAATGCGACTTAAATACCATCATACACCTATATATATATGTATAACTCTGTCGAAATTAGTAATACATGTGTAATAAATTAAAACTTTCCGTATGGTGCCGGCTCAGAACACCAACACCCCATCTCCTCCCGTGGGTGTCGTCAAAGTCGACTAAGGGATTAGCCGGAGGATGGGCAGCAGCGTCCTTCGAGTACTTTAACAACTCAACTGCGATCGCCAACCCGTCTGCCAAGCGTGGCGATTATGGCAAATCCCCCCCCAATGAGCCCACAACACACCGATATCGGTCGTTGTGGTGATCTTTGGGGGAGGTCTGTGTCCAGCAGAGGACTTCATTCGTACGCGATGATGAAATTAAAAAAAACATCGGCGCTCTATAGTTTTTTCATACTCTAGTATTTCCCAAATGTTTGAACGGACAGGAATTAATTAAGCCTTCCCAATGATTGTTTTACTTCTAAAGTCCTTTAGTAACGCTACGCACTGAATTTTCAGGTGCGTTCATAAGTTTCCGAATTTTCAGTATTTTGTGCCGAAACGAATCCAATTTCGTTTTCAGTTAAGTTTCCGGGAAAAGGAAAATAGAGAATTTCGTGAAGTACTTGCGCTGAATTGAAATAGGAATGTACAGAATTCACTAGTACATAGGCTGCACTAAAAGTATCGGGAATGGAATATTTCCGCTGTTCCTGTCATATTAAAATCTCTTTAATTGAAAACTCCTTGGTTTTACAAATCGAATACCATTTATTTATTTTAAAAAAGATTCACGGTCTTGTCACAAGGTTTTTTCAAACTTGTTTGGTCGTTGAGAAAAATGGAATTGACTCGAGAAAATTCAAGAGCGATGATTTATTATGACTTTCGAAGTGGTTTAACACAAAAACAGTATGTCGACCGGATGATATCTGCATTTGGTGATGAAGCCCCATCCAAAACCACAATTTATCGCTGGTTTGCTGAATTTCAACGTGGACGTGTTAAGCTCAGTGATGATCCTCGTCAAGGTCGTCCAAAAACTGCAGTCACCCAAGAAAACGTTGATGCTGTGCGTAAGCTGATTGAGGAAGATCGACATGTGACATACTGCGAAATTCAGGCAACTTTAGACATTGGCATGAGTCAAATACAAATAATCTTGCATGAACAATTAGGTGTAAAAAAGTTGTTTTCCCGATGGATACCGCATTTGCTATGTGAAGAGCAAAAAGCGGCTCGTGTTACTTGGTGCGTCAGAACTCTCGAAATATTTCACGCAGGATCCTCAAATGCTGTATACAACATCGTATCAGGTGACGAATCCTGGATATATGCGTACGATCCCGAAACAAAAAACCAGTCACGAGTTTGGGTGTTCGAAAATGAGTTAAAGCCAACAAAAATTGTTCGTTCACGGAGTGTTGCAAAAAAAATGGTGGCCACGTTTGTCTCCAAAACCGGCCATGTTACGACTATTCCTCTTGAGGGACAAAGAACGGTTAATGCAGAATGGTATGCTAGCATTTGTTTGCCACAGGTCGTTTCTGAACTCCGTAGAGAGAACTGCAACCGCCGCATCATCCTCCATCACGACAATGCGAGTTCTCACACCGCGCACAGAACAAAAGAGTTTTTAGAGCAAGAAAACATAGAATTATTAGACCATCCGCCGTACAGCCCCGACCTAAGCCCTAATGATTTCTATACTTTCCCTAAAATAAAGAATAAATTGCGTGGACAGAGATTTTCATCACCTAAAGAAGCTGTGGACGCCTACAAAACGGCCATTATGGAGACCCCAACTTCCGAATGGAATGGTTGCTTCAATGATTGGTTCCATCGTATGGAAAAATGTGTCAAATTTCGCGGAGAATACTTCGAAAAGCAATAAATACATTTTTAAATAGTACTGTTGTGTCACTTCCTTGATTCCCGAAATTTTCAAGTATAGTGTACGAACTATTGCTATACAATTTTTGGAACTTTATGGATCATTTTAAATAATTTTTATATTAGAAATAGGCATACGTTATGTGCCTATTTCTAGTATTAAAATTATATTACCGGCTACATAAAGTACATAACTCATTTGTTGTAGTAATGTCTTAGTTTTTCGCGATTATTACACATTATATATGATAAAACAATTTTAAACGGATTAGATCGCGTATATTATAGATATTTGTTTTTCTTGACGTTTTGAATACTTTGCAACATTCGTGGTCGCAGGATGACAGGCGTCGTTACAGATTTTAAAAAGTTATTTTATTTTATCTACCGTACAATTTTAATCATAAAATTAGTTTCGACGCACGCAGTAATCACTCACAGTGTCTTGATGTTTTTTAGTGCGGCATGTTGTTTGGGACTTTATTATTTTTATAACTGGATTCCAAACAGGTGGTAAATGCCAACCATCTTATCTATTAAAATTAGGATTTATTTAAATTTCAATAGCCTCACGAAACATTCTAGGTACATATCGGTTCTTTTTTGCGAGAACTTGAGGTTGATCAAAACGAAGATAGTGGTTGGGTTTGCCTAAGGCATGTTCACACACTGCAGACTTTGTGGAGCGTCTATGCTTGACGTCAGCTATATATTCGTTGATGATGTAGTAGATGTATTCGAAACGTCAGGAAAATCAAAAATCTACAATATACGCGATCTAATCCGTTTAAAATTGTTTTATTATCACTTGTAGTACTCAATATCTTTTTAACAAAATACATGTTAGTCTTTCATAACCAAAATTAACTATAACTTTATGAATAAAACTTTTTAGCAAACAAAAAACTGTCTTCAAAAACCCTACACGATATAAAAACAATAAAATGACTAAAAAGAAAAAAGTTCTTTATTAAACCCCGCGTTTTAAGTTTTTATATTGTGTAGGGTATTTGAAGTCAGTTTTTTTGTTTGTTAAATTGTTTTAGTTGTTTCTTACTGCATACTGCACCTATACATCATTTTGGGGGGTATTCACCAATACTCACCACGCTTGGCAGGCGGGTTGGTGAGCGCAGTATAGCTACCGTTTCACAGAAGTTACGCTGCTGCCCATCCTCTGGTTAAGATTCCCTTAGTCGCCTTCTACGAGATGCACGGGAGGAGATGGAGAGGTTCTGTATTCTTAATCCGGACACGACACGGAGTTAAATAAATTAAGTAATGTAATAATATTAATGTCAGCTGGTAACTTTCCCACTGCTGGGCAAAGTCCTCTTCTCATGCAGAGAATGAAACAGCATTGATCACCAAGCTTACTCACTAAGTGTTGGATTTCAGGCCATTCGATCTAGGTTTCCTCATGATGTTTTCCTTCACCATTTAAGTCATATCGGTGTCTTTCATTTGCTAAGCAAAAACCTTCGTGCGATCGCGAGATAAAAATATTATATTTATTGTTATCAAGATGTTGTCTGCAGCGAAAGTGGGTATTCATGGGATCCAAGCAATGAGATTTAAATCTTTGGATGCAAGATGATAATTGGATTATAAAGGACAAAATCAACAGTATCGGGGCCTGATAAAGTTATATCAACCTTTTTTTTTTTTTATTGGTGCCCAGTGGAAATTCTTCATGAACTTCCTTCCACCCCCGGGGAAGGACGAAGGGGTATGCCGGACTCCTACCGGCTAAAACCACTGGAGCGGTCATCTTCGGCACGTAAGGGAGGCTCCAGATCCTCGTATGATCACACTAGAGCCGCCCACTAGTGCCACGCCTATTGGCACATCTCGGAGAGGGTGACTGTAAAGCGGTCACCCCCCCCAGGGGGATTGTAAAGGATCCCCCAAAGCGTCCCACGGCAGCGCGTGACCACATGCGTGCTACCGTCTTCTCTTGGGTCGCTTGGTGTGGGCACGCAGATTCCCCAATCTACGCACCCGCGAACCCAGAGGTCCCCCACCTTATAGCAACGGCAGGGGTTTTCAGGCGTATTGGAATTAGGCGCCAGGGCGGTTGTTACCCCGGCGCCGTCTCCTACTTCTTCGAGCGGGATCGGCCCTCTCCCGATCCCGCTCTGCAGTCTCCTTCTGGAGCATGACGCTCTCACAGAAGGAGACCACTGCATTCCAGTTTTCGTGCTCTGCCAACATAGCCGACACTACTGCTGGCAGAGAGATCTATTACAGAGGATTCATTAAGAGAACTCTAACAAGAGGAAACAACTTGATGGAATCAGATACACGAAGAACAAGCATATGGAAAAAAATCGTATGGTACAGTTTATGAAAGAGCAAAATTGGAGTTCTGTGGTGGAAGGCCTGGTGACCTGAAATACAGGCTTCAGCCAAGTTTAAACACCAGTGTCTCACAATAAATTTGAATAATACTATAACTTTTATTGTGGTGAGAAATAAATAAATTGGTATTGTGATTGATAGTGATTGTGAATGTGTATTTTATACTAATAATAAAAAAAAAAGTTCAATGTTCATTTTCATGTTCATTTATCTATGAAGTGCACTGCCATAATCACCACGCCTGGTTATCAAATTAGTGATGGGATTTACCCACTGCTGCTTTGCACTTTGCTTATCATCTATGAATGTAACCAGATCTGTACCACGATTTTCTTTATGTCGTCTACTACTGACCTCTTTTAACACTTTGTAATGGTTTTATTTATTTAAACTTTTATGTACATTGAGTATACATAAGGCGGACTTAATGCCATGAGGCATTCTCTACCAGTCAACCTTTGGGTTAAACAAAGCACTTCGAAAGAAGTATAAAAGCAAAGCTATATCTAATGTTAAAAAAGACTGAATTAAAAATAGGAATACATACATATACAAATATAAAAATAGATACTATATTATATTACATAATTATAAATAGTTAAATAGAATACATATAAATATCTAATATAAATATTAACTCTAATGACGAAGACAGAACTGATTAGGATTGTAACAATTTCAGGAAGTATTGACGCACTTTACGTTTAAACGCGAATTTATTTGGAGCTTTCTTTATATCAAGAGGAAGCGCATTCCAGAGTTTTATTGTTGAAACAGCGAAAGATTTGGACATAAACCCTGTATGGTGGGATGGAATGTTAAGAATTAAATTTTCAGAAGCCCGAAGGTCATGACTGTGGGAGCCACCTAAAAGTTGAAAGAAAATTTTAAGATAATTAGGAGCACAAGGTTCGTTTATAATAGTGAAAAGTAAGCAGAGTGATCTAACGGCTCTCCTCTGACGGACAGGTAGCCATTTAAGCTTAGATCGATAGGAAGAAAGGTTTTACTCTGCATGTATAAACAATTCTTGATATGGAGAATTTGTAAATATAAGGTCTTACTTTATTAATGGAAAATATTTTAGAAGGTAAATCTTAAGGTTGCAATGATGCGTATTAGCAACAAAAAGAAACATTACATCAACTTTTATTTTATACATAGTCAAAAATTTTAATAATTAATGTTTCCATTTGCATAAAAAGCGCAATTCACCACGTAAAACTGTAGGTAACTATCACTGTTATGTCTTTCTAAAAATACTGTGGTACTGTCATAGAACACGCACATACAAGAACACTAAAACGTCTTTGAGAATGGTCCGGTCGAACGACAATGTGGTTCTTTAGTAGCCCACCAGTGTGTGTTGATACTTGAAATGAATTCCATGCCATTCATAGAGCCTAGCCTTAAAATATTTTCCATTATTAAAGTAAGACCCTATATACATATAGTATTTTTACCGCTGTTCGTAAGATGCATCGATCATTAAGAGACGATATAATCCTCGGTCAATGTTACGATGTTAACGACGATGTTAAAATCAGCCCTACAAAAGATTTCGGAATATAATCTCACTTCTTCAATAATATAAATGATCTATCATTTCATAAAGTACAGAAAAAATCATACTCAAACAAATAATGTTTATTTTTTTTTTTTTTTTTTTAAAAAAGGCCCCACACTAGGATTTCTCCTGTGTCGTGGGTGCGTTTACAGACACAAATCCCACACACAATAACACCCAGACCCGGAACAACTACCTGCAGATCGTACAAATATTTGTTCCGTGCGGGAATCGAACCCACGACCCGGTGCGCAGCAGCCGACTGTATCAGCCACTGCACCAACCGTGCCGTCTATGTATCACTTCCCTGTATCTCCCGTACCCTGTCACTACCATGGCACGAATTTGTCTTCATTACCGAATTTAAACTAAATCACGTACGCCATCTCATTGCAATACGGAACGCTTTGAGCATATTGTAAAACCTTGTGTAGGGCTGTCACATTCTGAATATGAATGAATAATGAGTTGATGTTTGTTTTACGCAAAAGACGTGTCGCTTGCAAATGAAATAACTGGTTCAAGTAACGTAGCGAAAACTGACACCATGGATTTCATGTTTTTGGATTTTTTATTTATTTTTATTTTATTTCATTTTGCCTCGGTCTTTTCATGAGTTTTTTTTTGTTTTTACCCAGTTTATTTAACTGGTTTCAGTATAAAACATTTTTTCGAAATAAAAATAAAAATAATATATATATATATATTATTTTTATATAAAACCGCAATGTAAATAAAAACTAAATGTCTGTTGTTTCGCTGCAGTTCACGGGTAAAGTCATAGCTGCAATCACATAGTGTTTTAATCACGTTGTTTACGATACATTGCGTGCTCAAAAATGTCAAAAACTGTAACCCATTATTTCAAAGATTAGGCCTAAGTGTAGCACCTTTCCAAAGTTTTCGGTATGTTGTTACTTACAGCCCGCATATTACATAATTTGTTTTGTTTTTGAATTTAGAACATAGTAGTACCACTCCGTCTCCTTCCGTAGAAGTTACTTACAGCCTGCATATTACATAATTTGTTTTGTTTTTGAATTAAGAATATAGCAGTACCACTCCGTCTCCTTCCGTAGAAGTTACTTACAGCCTGCATATTACATAATTTGTTTTGTTTTTGAATTAAGAATATAGCAGTACCACTCCATCTCCTTCCGTAGAAGTGACTTACAGCCTGCGTATTACATATTTTGTTTTGTTTTCGAATTAAGAATATAGCAACACCACTCCATCTCTTTCCATAGAATTTACTTATAGCCTGCATATTACATAATTTGTTTTGTTTTTTAATTAAGAATATAGCAATACCACACCATCTCCTTCCGTAGAAGTTACTTACAGCCTGCATAGTACAATAATATGTTTTGTTTTTGAATTAACAATATAGCAGTACCACTCCATCTCCTTCCATAGAAGTCGTGAAAGGCGATGAAGGGACTCTAAACCCGAGTACGGGCAGCAGCGGCCCTTCTGCGCAACAGTTGCTATACTGCGCTCACTAACCCGCCTACCAAGCGACAACAGGGGCTTTGAGATACTGTTGTCTTAAAATGTATGCTTATGTAAAGAATATGAAGCTGTTCTTTAACTGTGGCGTTCAGCAGCAGCGTCTTCTTGGCTATAAGAATACTGTGATCACCAATTAATATACAAGCAGAAAATAGAAAGATCTCATATGTCCGTACATAGTTCAGGTAATGTCAAGGGGAAGGTGATTTGGTGTGTCGTGCAATAAGTAATGCTTCATTTTTAGGGTTCCGAACGTCTGAAGGAAAAAACGGCGGAACCCTTATAGGATCACTCGTGTGTGTCTGTCTGTCCATCTGTCACAGCCAATTTGCGCCGAATCTACTAGACCGATTAAGTTGAAATTTGGTACACATATGATCAAAAACTCGATCGATCTCGATCTCAGGTGAAAACTCTTTCAAACAAAAAAAGGAATCATCGAAATCGGAGTCGAGTCTTTATCTACATAAAAAACCTTGTCTTGTTTCTCTCGGCAACCCTAAGACCTCTGCTTTGCACGGAAACACCCTGGTGTTTTGACATCTCCCCAGTTTTCTGATCTTGGAGTGTATCAAAGATAAATCATAAATATCTTTCCTCTAAGCTTCCCGGATGTACACTGTTATTTTACTCATACTTTGTCAACGCTTGCCTGTCCATATCAAAGCATTCGATATCGATATACTTACATATATATGTTCCGTGTGATTCCCGGGAAAGACAAGACCACCGCTCTCCAGGTGTCGCAGCTAGTGATCGAGAGATTATCAACGTCATATCAGCCAAAGGACGTTCACTGTTCAAAAAAATTTTTTTGCTATTTACCCAAGGAAAATCTTCATAGACTTCCTCCGCCTCGGGGAAGCACGAATAGGCATGTGGGACTCCTACCGGCTAAAATCACTGGGGCGGTCATCTTTGGCACCTTAGGAGGGCTACAGGTCATCGTATGATCACACTAGACCCGACGATTGGTGCAACATCTTAGGCACATCTCGGAGGGGATGACTGTAAACCGGTTACCCCCTCTAGCGGAGGGAAGGCGACTGTAAAAAAGGTCCCCCCCAGGCACTTCTCGGGGAGGATTGGTAACGATCTCCCCAAGCCTCGCATTGCTGCGCACACGGTGGCAAGTAATAATACCCATTTACCCACCTGCCTGGTGAGTGCAGAATGGCTGGTGCTCCCCAGGAAGGACGATGCTGCCCATCCCTCTAGTTTATCCGCTGTTTACGACATGGAGTGGTGCTTTGTTCTTAATCCAGACAGCACATGGTCCAGATACTACGATCCGTAGTGCAAAGTCAATTCCTTCGCCAATGAGCCAACTGCGCCTTCATTTCTAAAAGTTTGTTAAAATTATTACGCATCTCTTAACTTTAAACTGGTCCTTTATTGGTTAATAAGATAGTTATTAACGTATCCACTATTAATCATTATTATTTTGATTTAATAACGAAAATAAACATTGAAACACGTTAATATTTAGCCATCACTTCATCTTTATAATTAGTCTCCCACAAGGCGGTGCCACACCGTCAGCTGTACTATCCAAAGCTATATATCACCGCCGTTGTAATTTCAAATAGCTGAGAAACAAAATTTTCGCAGTGACTGCCCACCTGCCACCGCTACTGGACTTGGAATAGGAGTGGAGTGGAGTTGTTATATTATTAATTTATAAAACAACAGGGTATTTCATACTTCAGAGTAGGAATGAAAATCCGTTTTTTGTAATAATGGTTTACACTTCAATCCGTAAACGTCGACTGCTGAACATAGGTATTCTAATGATTATTACAAGATGTCATCTGAGATATGAGATCAACTATTTGGAACTGTGCAACTTAGATTCTGACGTTTCATAATTGCCAATATTTGGTTTATTTGAAATAAAATACTTTGACTTTGACTATTGCCATAAACACACAAACATATTTTGTAAGAACTTGGTACTTGCCCATCATCTTGACATCACCCCTTAGTTTCCTTTCAAGACACCCATGGATCGAGATGCGGTCTATTCTTTGCTGGGAATCACACAGAATACAGTTTATTAACCGAATTTAAAAAGGAGGAGGTACCTATTCGATGAGTATTTTTTTATGTATGTACCTTTTACTCCGAGATATGTGGACAGACTTGAACATTTAAAAAAAATAAAGAATAGCAGAATGCTTTCGGCTTGGTGGGACCATTACATCATGCAAAGAAACAAATAAATCTTTTTAAACAAAAAAATTGCAACTTCAAAAACCCTACACGATATAAAAATATTAAACCACTTGCCCGACCCCACATGTTAACAAGCCCGACTTCAAAATTAAAGTTTAACTTTTAGTGGTTTTAATATTTTTATATCGTGTAGGGTTTTTGAAGTTGCTGTTTTTTTTGTTTAATAAGTTTAATTTGTTTCTTTTTATAGTAAATAAATGTAAGAACTTTATCAAGTTTAAATTGTAACCACCTCGAGATACCTTCTTATTTAAGTAAGTAGACAGTCACAACACACGGATGACAGCGCTGATGTCATGACCTAACGTAATTATATTTATATTAAACCAATTCGAGAGTTTAATTTTTTTTTAATATACTTTACTCACTCTAATGCACAATCCACTGAGATAAATTATATAACTAGCACAATTCATAATTATTTGGTCTTTTATTTTTAAACATTGCCCCACTTTAGTGTTTCTCCTGTGTCGTGGGTACATATAACAGACATCTATCTGCAGATCAAACAAATGTTTGCCGTGCGAGAATCGAAACCTGTCATGGTTGTTACGCGCAAAGCGAATCGCTTAGCGACTGCACCAACTGTGCGATTAGCCAACTCTTCGTGTACGTCTGTACGTCTCAATGGTTCACGAACGAATCCCGATGTGTAAATCGAGTCAAATAACATCCATGTTCCATGTGAATTGGTAGTTATTAACATAAAATGTAACAACAATTGGAAATCTATAATGCCTTTTTTGTCAATCTAGTTATCTAGATACTTCAGAGAGAGATAGATTTCACGTCATGTCAAAAATCTAGAAAGTATTCAAAATGAATCCTACTCCACATATTCCCTTTCCAAGAAAGGTGGCTTCTCCAATAATTCAAATTCAATAATTCTCACAAATGAAACGGCCTTCCGCCAAGCGTCTCCAGCACAATTTTATATTTCTTCCACCGATAGGGACCGTGGAAAGTTTCTACCTTTTTGTACCCTGGACTTTTAAATGGAAAAATATTTTGAAGTTTATTTTAGAAACTGGCGATGTTTTTTTTTTGTTTAAAGGACTTTATTTTTATAGGAATGGTTTAAATATTTTTATAATATTCTAGGGAGCTTTCATTTTGTTTCTTTTTTGTATGTTGTGAAACGAGATACTAAAAATTGTTAGACGTACCAACTTCCTCACTTAAGTACCATTTTTAGGGTGTTATCATGTATCAACAAAATATTGTGTTCATCATCATATCAGCCAAAGGACGCTCACTGTGGATAGAATGGCGTCATTTTGGAGGGAATCATACCATATCATATCATCCCGCTTGCCAGGCGGGTTGTTGAGCTCAGTATGGCTACTGTTCCACAGAGAGGACGCTTCTGCCCGTCCTTCTGGCTTAGAGTACCTTAGTCGTTTTTTACGACCTCTGCAGGAGAAGATGGAGTGGTGTTATATTCGTTTTATTATTATTTTATCGAATGTACGTTTTTGATTATTAATTGTGAAATCTATCCTTCCTACATTATTGTGAATAATATATGTAGCCACTAACGAATATTGATTTCTTAACATATAGACCAGCCTGTTGTTTAGCAGTATAAGTTTGTAATGCTAAAATGTCTTGTTGACGGTGGCGTTGTGTGTTGTGTTGGTGGTTAAGTTCCCTGCACTATGGTTGAGCTGAGCTATGCTAATGCATGCTTTATGCCCGTGAACGGGTGCATCTCTCGGGACTGATCGCTTTTACAGCTATAGGAATATTATTGTAAGGCAATTAATTATTATAATAAAAGACTAAAACGGATTACATCGCGTATATTGTATATTTATGTTTTTCCTGACGTTTCGAATACTTTGCCAAGTTTTCGAAACCTCAGGAAAAACATAAATCTATAGACCCAATATAATCCGTTTAAAAGTATTTTTATAATGAGTACTAATCGCGAAAACCGAAGACATTACAATTAATTATTATTGTGCATCTCAATGTGTTGATTCATCCCACACATTGACATGCATTTAATCCACATAACCTTTTTCATGATTCCATTGTATTAATATGATTGCAATACTGTCACAATTAATACAAAAACTGACATTTTGATTAACAGTATAGATTCACACATGAAAATATATTTTTTCTAACAGGTGCTGTATAATTCTTGCATATACTTTCTATAATGATGAATGCATTTATTTCCGCAATATATTGCAAGAATTACGTTTAAGATTGACGTCTACCCGCCACACTGGTCGGTGAGCAACTAAGTGAACTCCGGGAAATTACCTTGCTTTCATGTGACCATCGTCGAGTGTGGGCAGCGTATCTGAATCTTAGATCTAATATAGTATCCAACTAAAGAAATATGAGGTTTCGAAAAAATCTTTGTCCGTTTCAACTAGAGTCGGAGTAAAAATACGATTTTGGGTTGGGCACAAGTGTCATCTTATATTTCTGTTGGGAATCTGTGTGCTTAGCATGAGAATGGTTTGTCCGATAAATGGAAATATTCACACTTGGCACGCCTAAATTGAATCCAATACCGTAAGTGGCGATCTGAACGTGTAATGGTGGCACTTCACTCGGTCATAATGTTTTTGTCAAACGGTTTTCCTAAGTTTGCAGTCGAAATAGTGCCCAGTTTATTTTGTTTTTCGGGTACCGAACGTCCGAAAAAAAAATCTACTGGACCGAATAAGTTAAAATTTAGCCCACATATGGATTTCTGCGACCCAAACACGTACGTGTAACGTAAATAAATAAAAACAATGTTTTAGAAACTGTACCGTGGACGTATTAAATGGAAGGGCTTATTGTGAGATATATTAATTTAATTCAAACTCAAATGTATTTTATAATAAAACACTTTTAAACGCATTCTATCGCGTATATTTTAGATTTTTGTTTTTCCTGACGTTTCGAATGCTTTGCAGCATTCGTGGTCGCAGGATGACTGGACGAAGTGTTTTATTATAATGTGTAATACTCGCGAAAATCTAAGACATTATTATCATATGTATTTAATTTTTAATTTTAAAATAAATAGTTTTACGTTATTTAAGAAAATAGTCGAAAATTTACCATCCCCCTGATCTCCATATCTCTAAATGTATATAATAGTTATTTTCTTATAGATTACTGGATACCTATAAGAAATATATAGTCTTAAAATAACATGTGCGGACAAACGTTTGACGGCATGGTTGGTGCAGTGACTAATACATTCGGCTGCTGCCCTCCGGGTCACGGATTTTATTCCCGCACGGAACAAATATTTGTATGATCTGCAGGTAGTTGTTCCGGATCTGGGTGTATTGTGTGTAGAATTTGTCTGTAAACGCACCCACGACACAGGAGAAATTCTAGTGTGGGGCAAGGTTTAAAAAAAACTTACCTTTGCAGTTGGAATGTGTGGGAGAAAATGTTTTTGAACTACGGTGTAAAGTTTGTTCTTCGGATAAATTAGAGGTACTACTCGTTCGCATTAACAAAGCCTATCTAAAGAATACCACAACCTTCTGCAGGTTGCTTGCAACACCAGAGGTCAAACTCGCGTGTTACCGACCCAGTAAAAATCTTTTCACGCCCTTGAAGAACCCCATGCTGTAGTATCTAAGGAAAACCTTGGTTGTGAGCTGTTTCCACGCCTGAGCGTGCGCGGAAGGAAGTTCTTCTGAAGCAGTACGATACAAGACCATTTTGGTCCTAGGGTATGCGGATGGACTCCCCGCCGGTGGCAAGAGGTGCGTTGGTGGAAAGTAGCCGTTGGCATTGTATCGAACACTGCCTCAGAATACTGTCCGTTGTACAAGTAGTAGATCACACACAGGGAGGCAAAGTCTCTCCTCAGATGCGTTATATACGTACGAAATTAAGTACATAATGCGTACATCTTCCTTCTTACGTACATCCGTTTGATCAAAAGTAACTCTATCATTAATTATTGTTCACAGACTATATAAGTTATTGTTACATGGTAATTAGAGATATAATGGAACGTCAATAACAGGAAGTTTTTAGTTTTTATTTTCAGACTTTCATACCAAGGCTTCTTACTAAGACTATGCCGTGTGGTGCCGGCATCAATCCATCTCATCTCATGGCTGTCGTAAAAAGCGACTAACGGATTAGCCGGAGAAAGGGCAGCAGCGTCCTTCGAATTCATTAGCAACTCAACTGCGATCGCCAACCCACCTTCCTAGCGTAGTGATTATGGCAAAACCCCTCAATGAGCACACAGCACACCGATGTTGGTCGTTGTAGTGATCTTTGAGAGAGTCCTGTGTCCAGCAGTGGACTTTATTCGGCCGAAATGATGACTAAGACTAATTAAACAGTAGGTTTTTTTTAAACGTTGCCACTAAGTTTTCGGTTGCATCTTGGGTACAATTAACCGATATAAATCTAACACCCAGACCCGGAACAACTATCCGTAGATCATACAAATATTTGTTCAGTGCGGGGATCGAACCCGGGACACGTAGCGCAGAAAGCATCCCTCCGGTTTGGAGACCCTAAGTCGCCTTTTACGACATCTACCGGATGGGTTGGGAGTGGTGCTATATTTTTAATCCTGACACCGCAAGGATTGCAGTATGTTTTCAAACAAACTACTATTTCAGAAAAAAAAAATATTTATGGGATTCACATATCATCATCATATCATCCAAAGGACGTCCTCTGCTGAACAAAGGCCTCCCCCTTAGATTTCCACGAGTGGTTATATGCCGCTCTCATCCAATGACTCCCAGCGACCTTCACCAGGTCGTCTGTCCACCTCGTTGGAGGTCGTCCCACGCTGCGTTTTCCGGTGCACGGTCTCCACTCAAGAACCGTTTTGCCCCAACGGCCATCAGTTCTACGAGCTATGTGCCCCACCCATTGCCACTTCAGTTTACCAATCCTTTCAGCTATGTCTGCAACTTTAGTAGTTTACGGATGTCATCATTTCTCGTAGAGAAATATCAAGCATAGCTCTCTCCATAGCTCGCTGAGTGACCTTGGACTTTCTTATGAGGGCCAAGATCCAAATATAAAACACAAAATGGGATTTTAATGCAAGATCCACCGAAACAGTTATTCTAGCTTCCTCTGCTCTATCTGGAATTTTAGGCCTTGCGCGATAAGACAAGTTATCTCATGTTATCATCTTGGAAAACACAGAGTAAATCCTTAAAATTTTCCATCTACCTCTACACTTATCCTCAACTTTCTCTACTTAATTAACACAAAAATGTGTATATCTAAAAAAAAGGAATCCTTTTAAATAACAATTCCCCTGATCACCCCCTGTCGGCGCTGGATTGATGATAAAATAATACCGCAGAGGTAGCAGTTTTTACGTTAAAACCAACGTTGACAGTGAGAAATTGCGGGATTAATTTCCCCCCCGTTTATTTGTTGAAGTTGCTAAGTCTGTTAGTTGAAAAATTTTGAAGCCCTTTTTTTGGGAAAATGCCTATAATTTTAAGGGGAGGAAGCAAGCGATTAATCCTGGTTTCTGTGGTCTCATTGCAAATGGCAAGGTTTGCGTCAACATTTTATTGTGACAGGTCATTTGAATTTGAGGCCGGGGTAACAACCGCCACGGTGTCCGTGTCCAACACGCCTGAGCTCCCTGTCGTCTTTATATAGTGGGGGGCCTTGGGGGTCGCGAGCGCGCTTATTGGGAAATATGCGTGCTCATACCGAGCGACCCCCGGGAAGACAGCGGTGCGCATGTGGTCACGTACCGCTGTGTGCCCAGCATAGCGCATAGTGAGGCCTCGGGGGAGTCTTTTACAATCCCCTCGAGAGATGCCTGGGGGGGTGGCCTCTTTACAGTCGCCTTCCCTTCACTGGAGGGGATGACCACTTTACAGTCATCCCCTCCGAGATGTGCCAGTGGCTCTAGATGGAGATCTTTCGAGTTCCTGGAGCCTCCCTTCGGTGCCGACGATGATCACTCCGGTGGTTTTAGCCGGTAGGAGTCCGGCATGCCCCTTCGCCCTTTCCCGGGGCGAAGGAAGTACATGAGGTATTTCCATCGGATCAATAAAAAAAAAGGTCATTTGGATTTGTAGATGTGTAAAATATATAAACCAGTTCTACGAGCAATGTTCCCCGCCCATTGCGACTCCAGCTTACTAATCCTTTAAGTTATTTCAACTTCAGATCTTCTAAGGATGTGCTCATTTCTGAATCCAATATAACAAAATTGAAGCTTCTGTCTGTAATTTTAAAAACAATACCTATACAGTAACATATCTACTTTTATATTAGTATACGTATGTATTCCACTTTTGATTTCAATTTGTCATAATTATGTGCCCATTTCCAACATTATCTATAACTTTGTTTTCAATGTGCGTTTTAACCTAACGATTGACTGGTAGAGAATGCTTTATGGCATTAAGTCCACCTTGTGTATTATCAATGTACGTTAGAAGTTTAAATAAAACAAATACCTTTTTTTTTTGTATATGGGATGTAGTTGCTTAACCGGACAATTTGGCGAAGCATGAATACCCTCCAGCCTAG